>OV651830.1:9131490-10331490 GCA_927349885.1 Psylliodes chrysocephalus
TGGAAGTTGTGAAAGTAGAATTGCGTATATATATGTTTGACAGTTGGTTTATCGGAATTTAGGCCCTCTTGGGGAATAAAAATCCAGTCGTGATCGGAACAAAGGCTTCAGAGATTTTATATTCTATACGACGAAACACAATTTGATTTTCGATTTAATTTTGCAGTTTTAATTGGAAAAATATTTTTTTAATATATTGGGGAAAATAAGTACATTCACAAGTTGGTTTACAGTATTTGAACACTCAAACAACACAAAAAAAGTTCATGCATACGCGATGCAAACTAGTTACAACACTTCTACCTCCTTCCTCTAGATCCTTTCTTTTCTTGAATTAAACAACAAAAGACGGCGCTAACAGAACAGATAAACCTTAAAAATACATATGAATCGTATAGTGTCTCTTTCTTATGCTAATGTCTCGGAGTATTCACAGCAACAGAACCGACTCCAGCGACAGAGATAGATAAAAATCTCTCTTATATGCTTCTTGTACTTTTGGTGCGCTTGCATTATCTAAACGTGGAAGTTCGTGGATGCAAAGTGAATGGAGAGTTTCTGAGAGATTGCTGCAGGTAAAGCATATAGAAATATATTGTTTATATCTTAGAGGAGCTTATCGCTATACAGAAATGTTGTATTTATTTTTCGGAGTTGATTATTTCGAGATTCTCGCTAACAAATTTGTCGGCATGACTGCATACAAAGTTTTACTTAGTAAGTAGTAATAGTTTCTGAGCTATTGTTAGCTTCACAATCTTGCCAGGTTGATTGTTTCTGTTTATGAAGACATTTTAAGAAGAACCTTATTATTTCGTCTACTTAGGTCCTGTTTAATGTCTCATTTTTTTAAATGAATTTTATTTAAATTTAAATATTCAAACTAACTTAAATTGCTTGAATACTAGAGGTCAGTAGTTTTTAATAATTATTGTGTTCTGCGTGTTGGACCGAAACCAATCCTGTTACGAATTCTATCGTTCTCAGTGTGGAACAGGATGCTCAATCTATCAATAAAGATCGCACAGCGGGAGCATCCTTATTCGAGGATTTTCTGCTATTCGACAGTGGATCAAAACGGCATTCGAGAATAAGTGTCTGATGTGATGCAAAAAGTATAAGGCATTTCGTCCTTTCTGATTATTTTATTTTTGATTCCTTTTTGTATTACAGGTCAGCAAGGGAGGCTATATTATATTCCTGTTTTAAAGGTCTTTCTATATAGATTTAGGGTACTCTCAGAATTTTTTCAAATTCTAGAATGGTATTTTTCAGGTCATTGATGGTAACTTTTTTAATGACCCCAAGTTTGCACATGGTATTTTACCATAATTAGAACAAAACTTTTAATTTTTGATCACTTATATGATATAATATTTACTGGATAATACTTTTCACTAATACAGAATGTGACAGAAATACATAAATAATATGTAATACGAAAATATAACATTTTCTTTACATAGTTTTTTAGACTTTCCACTAAATTATAAACTAATATAAAAAAACTATAGAGTTTTAAAAATTGTTTTATTACTTACATTTATTATTTATTATTTATAAACCAATAAGATTTACGAAACATCAAAATCTAATTCATCTTTTAGCAGCATCTTAAATAATAAAACTCTTGATGGGTACTATATACTATTTTCGAATTGTGCGTATTCCACGTACCACAAAATACATGAAATACGAGAATACCTGCCTATAAGTCTTGAACCAGTCTTGCATATACAGAAAACTGCTACATCTTTCTTTAAAGCCAAAAATATCATACCAAATGTAGGGAATTGCATGCAGCTGCAAGAGAAATTGGGTGTGACTATCAGTCAACAGGAAAACCAACCTATTGGCCAACCGACAGAAATAAAATACCTGACTTACTGGACTTATATATCACTAGAAAAATGCCCGAAAACTTAATTAAAATAGAACAAAACTTTGACCACCAATTTGGATTTAGGAACAAGCATTCCACTATTGACCAAGTCCTCAGAATAACGAATGAACTAGAGAAAACACTGGACACTGGAAGAAAAGAAGATCTGTACCTCACGCTTTCTAGATGTAGCTCAGGCTTTCGATTAAGTATAGTTACAGGGCCTTAAATATAAAATAAATAGATAGAATCTTCTGAGTAAAATAAGAAGAAGAATATTCCAAGCTTAAAAACACTAAAGCAGAACTACCTCAAGGAAGTGTTCTAGGACCAGTTCTTTACCTCTTGTTTACCTCCCAAGTAACATTTTTAGATTTATCAAAGTATACAAGGTAACCATAAAACTCCTGCTACACTTTTTAAAGCGTTTTATAAAACAATAGTAAAAACGAAAACTCAATAAAACATTAATAAGTTCAATCAGATGGGCATAACCTAACCTTACTCATGAGCTTCTTATTTACTCTACAAACAAGTCATTCAAAATATAAAAATTAGTAATAATATATTAACCATTTTTCTCTTTTACTGATCATTTCCAGAATATTAGGAGCCTAGGAATGTTTTGATATTTGTTAAACAATAGAACACAATGAACTTATTAAACCCTGAGGAAAAGAAGAAACATACATTTTTTTTCATTCTCTATGAAAATTACCACTTTCTTTATTTTGAACAATTTATCTTTCAACGTCAACATAATGTGATTGAGTTGAAAAGCTAGGTTATGCTTTAAAACAAACTTTAGCTCTTATTAAAACTATGTAGTTTTAAAAAAGCCCTATGGTTTACTAGATTAAATAAATAAGACTTATGTTTCAAAATTGTAGAAAATGTACCTAAAAGGTTTTGGGAACAATTTAATTTAAAGTATAATCCTAAAACACTTTTTAAAACTGCCTCTTTAACACCAAACACACCTTAGGAGTATCTTAAAACTAAATAGTTCTAAAATTACCTATTAATTAACCCTTACACGACAGCGATAAAGCATAGTTTACTTTAGGATAAACTAGTTTTTTTAAACAGATTTAAAGGAATCTATAAAACCAAGTAATAATAATAATTTATCCTGCAGTTCTATTAGCAAAAAAAAATAACTGTAATAAAATAATTGTTAATTTTTATGCTTTTACAAAATCCTAATAAAACATAAATAAAACTTTATTCGCTTAAAAATGTTACTTGGATTGGGCTTCATCAGGTAGTAATAGACTACCTCAATACCGACTCATACTTTAGAAAATCTTCCAAAATGTTTATATTTGAAAGAAATGATTTTTTAGGAAAAGTTCAAAGATTTAGAAAAAAACTTCTTCCAGACAAATTTCTATATATAACTTAGAGATTGGATACATAATTTGTGGACAATGAAGAGGACACTGAATACGAAAAACTTGTGCAAAAAAAATCATATCAAATTGTTCAATAACATTTATTTAGTCAGTAAAACGTATTTAATAATGTTGTTTTGTTGATTAAGTTCTGTTGAAGATAAGCAAATTTAAAACACTTGTTTAAAATCTGGATGGATATTACTTGGTTAATTTTATGTCTTGTTTTCACTGGATGGTTTCAACTAATACCAGATTAGTCAGGTCTCAAGCTGGAAAATTTTGTATGAGTCATGAAAATTACAGTTCATCAAATTTCTAGAGGCTTTCGACGGCTAAACAGAGAAAGCACTACTGACAGGCATCTCGACGGATTTACGCAATGAAAGTACACTCTGCGCATCAAGTATTTCACTATTTCATTCAGACGTAAATGTCAGATGTAAATTTCGCTAAAACATTTCTTTTATTTTCGTTTGTGTTTTTTGCTCATTACAGTTTAATAGAACCTAAGTATGGAGTTTAATAGCAAATTAAGAGGCCGCGTGATTAACAGTCAATCTCGCGAAATAATAGCCAATGTTATAGAGTTTATGAGAAGAGAAGGAAACTTTAATTCACCTTCAATACCATTTAAAAATGTAAATGATCGTGTTGCTGCAGCCACAGGAGTATCTAAAAACACTGTCGTCCGCATTTCTGGAGAGAAAAAAAAGAATCGATAACCGTGAGATATCGGAATTTTCATCACCAAGAAAAACCATTAAAAAAACAAAAACAGTTAATGATATAGATGAAGCTGCACAAGAATCAAATTTTATTTTTTTATTATTAGATAGCTATTTTTGTTTCTGGGTTGTGTTCATTTACAGGCTCAATTTTTTTCCGTTTCTCCTTTTTGATTTTATATGGGGTTTCAAGTTGTTTTTGACTTATTTCGACGTAAATCACAACAACACACTTTTTTAATAAAGCAAACAAGTGTTAAGAGGTATATGTACGTGTAAACTACAATTACAAAAAATTGATATGAAACCCATGAAACCACCAACAAAAATGTAAAGCTAGCTTCCGTACTAGAACATGGTGTCATTCGTCGAGATAATTTATCGTTTTGTTTAATAGATCAAGATGAAGATCAATATTCCCCTGTTATTTTTTATAAAATTATAAGAGAAATAAATTTTTTTCTAAATAGTATAGTTTATTATTTTGTAGAAAAACAAAATTTCTAAAATTTTAGTAATGTTTCAGAAACAACCGTTATTAATAATAGGTACCATTTTCCTTAATAAGGTAGAAATAAAATATAAACTATTTCCACGATTTACAAAGGCCTACAAAAAAATTATAGGTATTTTCCGCTATCCTATAAAATTTATATTTTCTGACTCAATTTCAAAAGGTTGAAGGAATTCCAAAACACCTTTTATGGCATAATAATTATTTTCAATTCTACATACTATCTTTAGCTGCGTTTAAAAACGTTCTAAGAAAGTCCAATCAGACCAATTTAATCCCTAAACTATTCCACACTTTTAAAATTTAATTACCTAAAAATATTAAAAACTATTTCAAATAACTTGTTTAGCAGACTGTACAATAGCTATCTTAGTCACACGTAGCGCGTTCTCTGTCTGGGCGTCGAACACCTCTAGAAATTTGATGAACTGTAGCTACTTTGGATAAAACATTAATAACTATTTACAATAAAGAGTAAAACCAATTAGCTTTAACAGTGATTTAAAATAAAATTACATAATAGCCAAGGACTGAAAACAAGAGAATAAGGATAAAATAAAATAACTAAGAATCACAAGATGATCAGTCATTTTATTGAACACTAAAAAAACACAGAATGATACAAATTTTGATATTTTGGATAGCAACAGAGGTTTATTAAGGGAGGTATATCAAGAACAGTCGTAGGGATTAGAAAAATTGACAGAAATAAACCAAAAAAACTAGATGTTCTCCTAGTTATACAGTAAAAATTGCAAGTTAAATAGCTCAAGTTTTAAATTAATAAAAAAAAGAAACAAACAACTTACCCAAAAATCTGAAAATAATATAAGTACAGGTGTATACTCGTAAAAAGACACTTTATGAAATATTCTATGAAATGTGGTAAACAAAAATAGTAACTATAACATGAAAAAGAATATAAGTATGATAACATTTTGTTATTCAAGAATTAAGAAAATAAAACCGACAAAAATTTTTAATAACGGTTTTATCGCCTTCTAGAGATAAGGAGCGTTTGACAACAAGCGACAGGAATATGTCAAAAGAGCACTCATATACAGAAGAGCAGATGGCATTACATCCAGCTGCTATCTACGAGAATCGCAGAGATACAGAACGAGAGAAGTTTTATCCCCACTAATATGGAGCCTAATCATAAATGAACTTCTATAGAAGTAGTGTTATATAATGTAAAGAGGACTAGAATAGACCAAACTATTGTGTTGCTGGGTGAGATTATAAACAACACCTAGTAACCTTTTCAAGGAAAAGATAAATCCTTCCAAAGAGGATCCCCACTCTTCGACTTGTTTCGGATTTCAAACATGCTGTTATATAAATCGAGACGAACTACAAGCCTCTTTAAATACATGTTTAAATAAAATATGGTTGGAACTGTTTCAGAGGGCCTTGTCAAAGAACAACTTGAAATTGACTTGTTTGTCTCCTATACCAGCTATTTACCTGCACTTCTTGCGCAGGTATGGAGAAGAAATGTTCTATATCCTCTGCGATGGGGATGGAAAATCACTACCAACAACGGTTTGATTCCTATCCCAACTGTCCAACTACCGGCGCTAAAGAAATTGCTTAAAACCTTTGAAAGGTTGCCAAGCAACTTGTTCCTGTAGAAAACTTGGACTCAACTACTCTGCCGTATGTAAGAACTGCAAAGGGTACTCCTATTACAATTTTCTTACCGAAGAAGACATTTGCATCGATTCAACCGAATTTGACACTAAAATCGACATCATCAAAATAGAGAGCGATCTTGATTCCTTGTCAGAAGCTGATGATGATGATGATTTCAAAGATTCAAAAATTAAATACAATTGAAATTTTCTTAGGATGCTCCGTTTTCAAATTTTAAACCATAAACTGAAAAAAGTGCAAAAATTTGGTGTTTTTTTGGCCTTCAAAAGTTTGACACCGCTTAGAAACCATCGCAAACTCATGTAACACATGTTTAAAATTCTAAATTAAATAAAATAAATCAGCTTTGTACGAATTTTTGAGCAACTAAATCTCCCCAAAATGTATCAATATAGTATTTCAAAAATTTCACATTTGGTCCCTGTCTATATCACTATTTTTATTAGCCTTATTACCAAAATTAAAACATTGTTTACTCGCGATGCACCAAAGTTCTCATTACTTTGGGGAATCACGGGCTCGAGATGTGCCGGCTTGGCTTTGCTAGAGTTGCCAGACTAACTTGCTGAATAGTTAGTAAATAATTATAGGACTCTAATTACAGTCGAGTTTCTACCTGAACGCAACAAAAAAAAAATCAGTCGGGGAGTTGTTGCCGAACTCCATAGAGCGGCGTCGAGTATTCTGGACCGATGCCGCAGCAGCCTAAATGTATCTCGCAACGAGTTTACTTCTTGCTCGAGATCTTGCTAATTGCTGATGGCGTTGAAATGTTGATAATTTTGGAGAGATTATACCGGGAGGCGGTGTTTTGAGTTGTGGTTCTAGTAAAAGATAAATTTTCTTTTTTTTCTACAATAGCCTCCTAGGTTACTTGACATGACACCTTTAGATTTCATGTTATGGAATTATATGAAACGAAAAGTATGTGCTGCAGAATTGGATATATTAGGGAAAAGGACAATACATGTTTTTAATTAAGTACGCAATAACCCGAAACCAATTAAACAATGTTTTTAATATTTGCTAAAAGTGTCTTTATAATTTAAATTTATAAAAGAGGAATAATTTATTAACCCTTATTTAAATTTATTTAACCTTAATTTAAATTTAAAAAAGAGGAATAATTTATTAACCCTTATTTACCCCTTTACAGGCCCTAAAATGATTGGAATGTTGACTTAAATGATGAAATTTAATACTGTTAATAATCTCTCAAAATTTGGTTTAGTTAATACTAAAGTTTGTTGTGTAAAGATAAATAATTGTCAATAAAAATTAGTAAAGTGTTTGAAATATAAATAATACTCTTAAGTTATAAATAAGTTAATGAATGTATTGTTAAAAAAGAAATGTTACATTGAAATGGATTTCCAGATATTTTTCATAATCGTCACACACCACATTTAAAATTAACTTAATAAGGCCTCATTTCCGCGATAATCAAGCTAATGAGGCTACGAATAATAATAGGTCGATACATTTTTACGTCGTTTTCGCTTCTTCTATGTCGTCGGAAAAGCGGGTCACGAACGCCAATTAGAAAAACCTGCTCACAATTTTCATTTTCCGTCGTCGCCGCCGTCACAATTCGTTCGCTTTTCTTTGCAAACTGCTCGAATTATGGAAATGGTCAATTTTCCGCTCAGAAATTTTAATAGAGTCAGTGAATGTGCTAGGCTATCAGCTACATCAGCTACATTTGCCCCCCCAGTCCACATCCCTTCTTTTCGGATTGTTACTCGGATTATTAGATTGTTGATGCTCGACAGTGGCGCTGCATCGACGGAAGAAAAATAAAGGACAAATCAAAATCCTGAATTTAGAGATTTGAAACGAGAATGTCTATTTCTTGTTGATCAACCCTAATAGAAACATCCAAGAATAACGTTCTTCTTAGTAAGCAAAATCAGAGTTATATTGTTTTTTATGTTATGTATTTATTAGCAATCAAAACAAACATAAGCTAATGTGCTAGATTTAGTGCACAGCTATAATCAGAAGCCATAAAACCCTTGCACACTTTTGTTTAGTTTAAATTTCTTAGAACAACCCCTTTTATCTAAACGGAAAAGGCCTTTTTTTCCATCAGGTTGTGTTCTTTACTATCCTTTACTCTATCATCATTTCTGAATAAAAGTAAATTACAAAATCACTGTTGGTACAAATTTAAACATTTGTTAACAAATCATTATTTCTAGCCGCACCGTATAATCCAAAAATAACGAATTAATGATGGGAATGTGTTATTTGAAATCAACCCTTTAGCACTAATCCTTTAATTGACGAACATAGAAATCCCCAAACCAAACAGCAAGTACACTGTCATTCCAAAACAAGCCGCATGTCGCTGTACATACTATATATCTCTATACAACCTACCGCAATACTTACATTAAATAATTCAACGAAATTCCACCCGAACTTCCCGGGAGATGTTCCCGGGAGTTCGGGAGAGAGAGAACCGAGTTTAACTCCTCGGGCGTCATCTGACCCATAAATAAATAAACTACTAATCAAGCTAAGTTTTCCATCCAGATATGTCTGAAACCGAACTAAATATAAAGAAGTTTTAAAGTCGCGGAGGCCGAGCAACTCCGATATATCTGTATCCCGGAATAAGGGTAAGGATGAAACGGGACGAAGGCCCGAAAATGAAAAATAATTTGTTTATAATGAAGCTCTTGTTGTAAGTAGGGAGTTTGAAATTGTACAAGCCGGAGGTATTTTAATAACAATGCAGTGGCGTGTCAGGAAAATATTATTGCTACCCTAGGTTTTTTATTTTTGTAATATAATATCTATCTAAACAAAGCTTGAAACTGAAATAACCACTTTTATATTTTATTGTTCCTAACTGCAATTTTTTATAGAATAGATTTCCACTATTACTTATCCCTACTTGTAGAAAACTTGCTTTTTATATGAAATAATCTACGCTATGTTTAATGCTGAAGTTAGACAATCGTTGAATAACTGTACAAAATAAAATTATTCAAGTATACTTGAAAAAAAATCGGCGAAATAATGAAATTTAAAATTTTGGCAGAAGCGCAAAATATTTGGTGATAACGCAGGGAAATTTAAAATTATGGTGTATGCGCTTTTTATTTTAAAATCATGGTGGAGGAACCTTGTTATTTAAAACTAATAAATTGTTTTATGGCTAAACCAGTCATTTTAAAAAAAAAAACATTGAAACCGAATAATAAGACTAAAATCTAACAAATTACATAGGATCGGAAATTATTTTTCTAAAATGGACCGTAACGAAGAAATTAAAAAAAAAAGTATATTCAGTTTATTGAATTTATTGAACATTTCTGTTAAATATGCAATCTCTGGTTCGATCCAAATTAAACTTTGTTTTAAAATTGGATCTTTAGCATCCAAATATTCCAGAACAGTATCAAAAATAGCAACAAAAACCTTTTGAAAGCGAGCGTACTTCATTGAGAAAAGCAATGGATGAAAGTTCTCGTCATTTTCTTCACACAATTGAACAAATTTTCGTGTATTGAATGCATTGCTTTGAATTGGGTTTACTGCAGGTTTGTTCCAACAACAATCCTGGAACCATACATAAACCAGTCCACGAATTATTGTTGACAATTTGTCGACGACTAGTAAAAGACAACCTATCGGGGATTGGGACAAATTTAACAAACTTACTAATAAACCATAAAATAAAATAAACTATTCAAGATGTTATTCTTTTTTTTTTTTTCAGAGATTGGATGCAAGTTTTCCATTCTACTAGATTGATCTAGATTAACTGATAATACAAGAATCAATATTTCCAATAACTCTTGAAGCTACCTTTATAGCTCATGATATATAAAATAAGTTCAGGATTAAAATTTTCCAGGATAATATAGATCAGAAACGATTCTGTTATTCAAACAGTGTAAAAGACCCAAAATTACCTCTTTTGTTTGCAGGTATGCAGCCACATATGAACATTATCATTCTAATTATAGCCGCCGTAAGATTATGTAAACAACCATACCGTAATAATAGTATAAAGATGCTATGTGGAAAAGTGTAAATGCAAAGTACGATTCGTGCCTGGCATGCAATGTCCCGTTTTGCATTTTATAATAATACTTTTCCCGAAACAGGATAACTTCCTTTTCTTTCCCCGAAAAACTAATCTGAATTCTTTTCGTCTCTTATCTCAATATTTGCCGATCCCTAAAATACTCACGTTCTATCGTTTAATCTGTTTCCCATTCTCCTCGTCCCGTTTTTCTCGTACTTTGCATTCCGCTTTTTGTTGTTTCTGACACTGATAGTTGAGAGTTTTGCTTTTCTCGACTTTACTCCGACTCGGATAGTCAGTTCCCAGTCAGTTTCTGGCTGTTCTTTGGCTTCCTCCGGGCCCTACGTGTTCTATTCCGAGGATATTATGGCTGATGGATGATTGACACTGATGTTCTTTTCCTAAAGGACTGGATGAATAATGTTCGGACGGACAATTTTTTTTTAAATTTGCTCCTTGCAACTGATTTTGTCTAACGTAGTGATTTCTAAACAAAAAATTTGCTGAATACTTATTAGATTACTATATCAGATTACTATAAAATGATAAAATGATTTATTTAAGGATATTGACTGTTAATAAATTATTGTTATGAAATTATTAAGTACGACCCTGTGTACGCACGCAACCGACTCGTGATCGAAGCAACGCTGCGTGTGGAAACAGCCGGCCCGCGTCTCGAATATACAAGAATACGACGGAATGTCTGTCGCTGATTCACTCGAAACATCTGGAACGGCGGGGAGTGCCGTTTAGTCATCTTCGCGAGCCTCTAGCATTTTCCAGTAGCGGAGTTGGACTAATATAAATAGCCGACGTATCAGCGCCGAGTTTAGTTTAATATAGAACATTGTATTGAAAAGTTAAAGTGTAAGAAATCAATTAGAATTGTTAGTTAGTGTCTAAATATTATATAAATTAAATAGTACGTCTGAAATAAATTGTAAATAGTGTGTTTTTAAATAAATAAACTAAAAATAAATTAGACTTTCGTCACATTATAAAGAGTTTTTTATTCCTCCAATGTATTTTTACCTATTTATTGTTGTATTTAGAGATTTAGAATATACTTTAACATGTCTTATTGAGCACAAATTCTATATTAAGCATAGTACTGGTTTTAAATTAATATTGATTTGTTTTATTTTCAGCAAGTTTAATAAATTATTTTTAAATATTGTTTCAACTTTATTGTTTTTAGGAAAACCGTAATTTGTAGCTTCAAAACTATTCTATACGCCTCGTGATACTATTTTTTTTTTCTTCGTTTGGTTAGAATTTTTTGGGTTTTTGTTTGGATTGGGAGTGATTTTTATATTTATAATATATCAAATAAACATATTTTTGTATTACGCAGTGTTTAAAGCTGTGGAAAGTGGTCTACGAGACAAACAAGTTTGAGGCAGTGGCGTGCAGTGACATTTTTGAAAGGGGAAGCGATTGTATAAAAATACAAAATTTTTCGCTGCGCATTCACCATTTTGTCAAAATCTTGCTTTTTTTCCTCAGTACTACGTATATTCGAGATTGAGAAGCTATAAAAAAACTTACCATTGGAAAGCTTCCTTGGTTTATTTAAACGTAAAAAAAAACATTTGATGTTTTTTTTTTTATTTTTTCCAGCATTTTTCGCACAGTTGACACAGCAGTTGACATTTATTTATACTTAAGATCTATTCGCCTATTCTTAATCTCTGCAAATTTGTGTATAACATCGTAACATTTTGGATTTTTTTATAACTGTTTAACAAGCTCTTTTTCAATGGATATTGGTGCTAAATTAGAGAGTCTGTCCTCACTTGTTGAATTTTGTATAAAACTTTTAATGCGCTCAACTGACGCACTTGTGGCTGGGATAGTTAGTACTAATTCACACAACTTGACGACTTTACAAAGGGACTTATTAAAACCAGTTGTTATAAGAAAATTTAACACATTGATGGGCGTCTTTTTATCAATAATTTCAGTTGTTTCATAAACAACACTTAACTGGGACTTTAATGCTAGAATATCGAAAAAATTTCCATAATAAAAATAATAGTATATTATTCAATAAGTGTATAATGTTGACCATATTACACGAGTGTTGTAAATATTCGAGTGTAGTATGGTCCATTATACACGAATTGAATACTATACTTCATCTACAACTGAATACAGGGGCTCACCGAAAACGAAAAGGGGATTTTTAGAAAAAATTCTTTAAAGTTGTTATAATTAGAATTGACAAGATTGTTCACAATTAAAAGATCTTTCAAATGAGGAGTATTTAAGCCACCGTGTGAAATAAAACGCCAATTTATACAGGAACTTGTTTAAAGTTATTTATTGATGTAATAGTAACATTACAATTTGAAATATTAATAGCTCCGGTAATATCATTGATATTATTGTTTTTTAAAGAAAAATTAGTGTTGCTATTGATGAGTACAGAACCATGACGATCACTGCCAGAAGATGATGGATTATTAAGACCAACACAATTTTCATTATTGATTTGACCTTAAATTGCTTGAGCTGTTTCTATTTTGTTCTTTTTTAAATTGGCGATGTACCCTTCTGCTGTGGAGGCGGATTTCCAGCCTCCATCACGTTTTAATGTTATCATTGAAGCTCCAGAATCAGCAACCAATGTTGCAGATGAATGACTGAGGCAATGGCCAGTATATCTCTCAAGGTTTTGTAATTGTAAAAACGTAGCAATTTGCTTTCCCATTGCGCTAAACTTGTTTATTCTTATCACTTGTTTTGTACACTTTCCTTTTTGGAAATTGAGAAAAAATCTTGTGGTGCATTTTCGGGCCGGAGGTCTATATATTTTTTAACGATTTTGAAAAAATTATCCACAATTGTGAAATTCCTTGGGACTTTGGTTTTTGTGTGTGGCACGTTTACTTGAAAACATCCCTCAAAACATCTTAAATCCCCAATTTTCGTATTCTTTAATTCACAGGATCGGCAAGCACCCATGACCCCCATAATCAAGGCAAACTTAAAAAAATGTGTAAATTAAGTTAAAGAATTTTGATTTTCCATTCGAGTTTTTACCTTTGTTCCAGGATATTTAAAATCTGGGGCTTCCTTTATAAACCTGTTAATTTGTTCACCAGTCAGAGCTTCAGATTTCTTAGGTTCGTAATTTTCGGATCGTCTTTTCAACAAAGCACGTAATCTCAGATATTTATCAATGTCGACATTGTGCTTGATGTTTAACATGCTTTTTAGCATGGAATAGTTTGTCCATAAAGTAGACGATTTGTATTTATTAGAAATTTCCATAAAATATACAAGCACAGTGTCTTCGGAAAAAGAGGATACATTTTTTGTTTGTTTCCACGACATAAATTTGTTGTATGCAATCTCATAATTTTTCCTCGATATTTCAGGTAATAATTCCAACGACGCCACTTTAGCAGCGTCGCGGATTTCAGGAGGTGTTAGTTCCATGTAATCATCGTCTTCCATTATTTTAATTGATAAACACTTAAAACGGGCTTAATATTTTAAGTTTAATTTTAAAAAAGAATCGGGAACAACGAATAACTGTCAACATGCTGTCAACTAACTTGTCAAACGTATACTAGATCTAATGATTTTTAATTCTAGTGGGGTATAATTGACAAAAATCGTGTAATATGAATATATTCTCACTAGTGATATATGGATTGCTTTATGTTGCCTTAGATATGCATATAATACATCCATATAATACATCCATATAATGACAGTTGCAGATAAAAATATCTATTTTTAAATCTCAAAGTGTAGGGAAGCGGTGCTTCTCCCGCTTCCATAGACCGCACGCCCCTGGTTTGAAGACCTCTGGTTTAAAGTATTAAGTACCTATTTGGTAATAAAAAAACGTAGCAACGCCAATGCTTGCCTGCTTCCCTTTGAAAGTTCAGCAAAAGTAAATCAAGCAGATGCTTTCGAGATATGTTCTCCCACAGTCCATCACGTCTGAAGTAATATTTGTTAAAATCGTTTCGTGTTAAGAGCCAGAGCATCGCATATATCGACAATTTTCGACACCTCTCAATATTTCATGCATTTTTTAGCATCTTGACGTGTATGCCGGATTCTACAAGAAAAATTATAACTTCCTACACGGTGTATATAAATATTTTTTTTTCGATCATTATAAAATATTTTCACCAGTATTTTATTTAACCGTACTTTTAAATTAAAAATAAATAACCGATACGTCGATATGCAAATAATAATTTGTTTAAATAAATCAAAGGCTCGGATAGACAAAATTTTAATAAAAGTTGACAAATTGTATTCAACGCTTTAACGAACTAAACACTAGCTTTTAATATTGAAATGATTAGCAAATAAATTGATAAATAATTATACAATGTTGATGGAGTTACGGTGGTAGTAGCCAGTGGCAGTTCACTGAATAATGACATTTTTATTTCAATCATAATGAAAACGTTGGACTATAATTCATGTTCATGGACTTGCAGATGTAGTAAAAATATAATTTAAAAAGTTTTTACCGCTGGAAATTAAAGTTTTATTATATGTTCGCAAGTAGTTCTGGTGGAAACCATCATCAGGTATAAACATAAAATGTCATTAAAACACTTATAATAGTTAATATGGTAAGTATACAGTGTTATTGAAATACACGTACATAATATTAATAGCTATTAATTAGACACTATAAAAATAATATTTTAAAAAATACCCATAGACAAGTTTAATAATAAAAATCTACGAAAGTTGCTAGATATTTAAATATTTTATACAGAGTGGATCTTAAATTTGATCGGATCTGTACGTTATTTTCAATAGAATTTTATGTAATTTATAATGTGCGCTAGTAGCTGATATTAAGTCATTTAAAAATATATAATTAATTTATAAATGACATACTGGGACATTTCAAAGATAGTTATGTACTGAAGGAAATTACAACAATTGAATTATTTTGTTTATCACCTTGTAATTTATTATTTTCTTAGTGGATTTCTCTATATCTTTCTTACTGTCTTTATTTTGAATTTGTCGTTCACATGTAGAAAGTTTAATAATTTTTAATGATCAGTTTTTTACATAATTTGTTTTTAATTTTGATATGAAAACCTACCAAAAATCAGTAGACCGAAGTTGCACATATTCTCTACATAAATATTAAAAATAAGAAATGCAATAGATTTTGCTAATACATATTTAATATTTTTTGTAACCGCAAGATGGTGTTTAGATCGATCTCTGGGTTATTCATTTTCACAATGTTGAATTTCCAATGAGAGCAAATTACTTCTGCTCTGCAAATATATGAATTTTTGTTAATAAAATAAAAGTGAACTGCTTAGAGATTTTATAGTAGGAAAGAGATATTTCCCCCCTTAAATAGATTAAAAGAAAACAAACAAAAATGTTCTAAAAAATCCAACTTTTGTCTTTCTGTATATTCTGTAATAATAAATAATAATTTAAGAATATTCTGTAATGCAACTCTTTGGGCACGCCACTGTTAGGGAGTAAACTGCAGTACTATTGCGAATAACAAATTTCGTTGAGTGGACTCCACGCAAATCAAATAATGCACTTTTTAGAATTGATGGCTTTGATGATGGGGTCAATTAAATATTTACTTACGATTCAATTCGATTTGATCGACAACAAGAAATAATTGCCGACTAAATATACACAAGGTAATTTAACTGGATTCATTATAATGTATCTATTTGAGAATACAATCATTAGTGGTTTATCGTGGTTTTTCATTTAATTCTAATTTATTCGTTGATTGATTATTTACAAAACTTGATAAAAGTTACAAAAAATGAAATATTTAAAAGAATGTGATTTTTTTTTAATTTATTTACAATAAATTGTAGTAGGAAAATTTGTAAAAGATATTCAATGGTGAATTGAAACCAAAAGGTAGAAATAAAAAAAAGAACTGTTGGCAATAATGATACAACAAAAATTCGATAGTTAATTACAAAATAGAAGAAAAGCCACAAACTTAGGTCTCAAAAAAAAAAAGAATATATTGATATGGAAATACTCTGTATCTCACTTTTCAAAATCTCTGTCTCACTACTAAGTTTTATTACTTTTTTTTTCACCTCTCTCCTTTTTTGTCAACCCGATTTTTAACAATTTTAATCCTGTTTTCTTTCCTCCTTTTCCTGGATTTCCATTCTTCTATTGAATTTGTTTTCAGTTTTCTTTAATTTTCTTTCTAATTTTCTTCTTTGATTCTTCAGTTTCTTTTCCTTTTACTTATTTTATTTCTTTTCCTACACTCTGAATTTGTATTTTTTTATTTCTTTCTTTTTAAGACTCAGGTTCCTTTTTTTGCATACTTTTTGTTTTATTTGTCTTGTTAGTATAATAATCTTTAAATTTTAGTTTCTATATTTTAAACCTTTCGACTAGAGCCGTCAGCGCCTCTAGACTATATTTGTACAATTTTTGTAGAACTTCTCGCCCCTTTGGATTCGACACTGGCGTGTATAATATTGATAATTCCAGAATTAATCACTTCCATATAATGTATATATAAATGCAATCTCAGCATTAATTAATAAAGACGTAGTAATAATGGAGAAAGCAAATGTCAGGAAGTATCGCTAGTGATATTTCTTTTAAAGAAGATTAATGATCGCGTAGGTTAATAGTGATGGGAATAGATGGGGAGCAATCGCCTCCGTCTCAGGGCTAATGCAATCCAGTTTATTCTTCGGCCAACATTTATAACAATTATTAGGTGCACACCGCACGCTCGCTTGAAACTTACAAAATCGATGGTTTTGGTGTTTCCTTTTAAACAAAACAGGAACTCCAAACGGCTGTGACCTCACACTATCCCTTTTAATTGTTGAACGAATCTGTAAAATTTGGTTGCGATTGATTTTACGTCTTATGACTTGAAATTAATATAAATGTATTAGTTTGGCCCTAAAATAACGTTTCTAATACGCAAATACGTAATTTATAATAGATTAACGTGTGTATAATAATATTTAACCAATTTTATTTTATTTTTTCTTTATTTTCCGTTATTATAAGCTTAATTTCATTGCATTAGTTTGTAGAAAGGACTTTTTTTGAAACAAAAACCTCGTCCATCTAGATAGTAGCTGCATTCAAGCTGGACTCTCGCAAACAAGAAACTCGTTTCACGGTTCGGCAGAGCACAGCAACGCGGGAAGCGTGTAAGATATGGCCCGATGTGCACTTTGTTACACTAGCTAATTTCCTAACTGAAATCTGTATCGATACCTACTTACCTATTTTTCTTCGTGATTGGATGGATCCTTGGGGACATGAACTCAATCCCAAAGCTTGCAAAAAAATATCAATTATTATTAATATTATTTTTTATTATCAAATAGATAATCGTAAACGTAACTAATTTTCCAAGAATGATCCAGAATCTCAAAAACTATTGACCTTAAGTTCAATCATATTTAATATGAAAATTAAAAACACAAATTTTGCAAAAAGTAGATATAATTCTCTCAATTTTTGTGTAATTTATGTGACATTGATTCAAACACTGTCCATTATTATAATTATAATTTAACCAACTCAAACCAGGCTCATAGGTTAGAGATATATCAGTTCAAATTCCAAATTCCCCATAGAGAAAACAGAGAAATTAGTTCAGTATAATTTAACAAACATTTTCAACCTCTATTTGACTTATTACATTTCCACCAAATATTCCTCTATTGTCAGTTTAATGAACAGAACCAGTAAATAGGGAGCGCTGGGGGGAAAAGGACCACCATGGAAGGATCATTATTATCTACCAGACCGTCGGTTGGCATTCAACTTTGGGATCGCATGCCCCTTTGTGCTGATTTACAATTGATGCAAATAATGATAACAGAACGGTTTTGACGATAACCTCAATATTAGGTATTAATTATCAATGTTAAGCCAGTGTACATTATTTGGAGAATTTGGTAGAATTTTTTCTTAACTAATAATAAAATTAACTCTATTAATGAGTTTTTTCTTGTTTTTTGTGTAATATTAATGGACTGCTTAAATTAGTACACAAAATATTGTTGTTCATATTGTGGCTTCTTTCGTTCTGCCTTTTATTTTTAACTCAATTAATATAATTCACATGATTAGACAAAAAGAAATATCCTCTCATTAAATGCATTAAAAATATTTAAAAACTTTCACTCTAATACTAAACGATAAATTTCATTGGCTCTCACTCATAATATAAATTCTTCATTATTTGTATTAGTATCAGTTTTTCGCAAAATAAAACAACTACAGTCTGTTCTATTTCCAGGTAAGTACCCGAAAGTTTGACCTGTTCTTTGGGGAAATATCAACTGGTTAAATTAAATGAAAAATATTGTACAACTTTTTAATTAAATAATAATGGAGAATCATTTGTATAATTGAGAGCAGAATTAAACTTCTTCATTAATACAGTCTAATGTGGCTATTATAAACCTAATAATAATTTTATATTACACTTAACACAGAAAATATGGTCTATGTATATTAAGAGTGTTATTTAGCTCAAATAAAATATTTTCTAGTATAAAAATTTGTTCCATGTAGAGAATTTCAAATGAAAAATAAAAAAATAGAACTTGCCAACAAAAATAAAAATCAGTCATTATCATCTAAAATATCATAATCGTCATCATCATTACTGTCATCACCATTAATTGTTATTATGATTGGACTTATTTCGTTTATTTTATTTTCACGAGTTCACCAATCTTCTATTAGTTTCTCGCACTTGGATACACAGTTCCGCCACACTTCTGGAGTTGCAATTGAAAGTGCTTTTCGCCAAGTTTCCCGAACTGCGTCGTCACTATATCCATTAAGCCCAATATAGTTGTCATAATATTGTTTTGCTATTCCCCATATATATTCGATGGGAGTAAACTGGCAATGATACGGTGGCAGACGTAAAACTTGATGACCGTAACTTTCAATAATCTGATCCACAACAAAGGTTTTTGGTTTTGCGTGTATATTTGTCAAGCGTAATAATTCTGATTTTAATATATATTGAGGAAATGGTATACGTTCCTTTGTCAACCATTCTTTTAATTTTATCAACAGTCCAGGAATTCGTTGGACTTTTGTTTAATACTTCAGAATGGTAAGGTGCATTAAAATAATTACGCTGGGCTCACTTAAACCTGGGAGAAGTTTTTTCATGCAACCATTTTACAAACATTTCTGTGTTCATATTATCGTGATAGTCACTGGATTTTGATTTAGATGAAAATATTAAATCAACACCTTCTATAAAACCCGATTTCCCTCCTGTATGTAAAATTATGTGTCGCTTCCCTTCTCCATCGGTATGTTTGATGGACTTTATGTTATCATCTTGCCATATTCTCTTGGTTGCACACCTAGAAAATATCCATGTTTCGTCTAAATATATAAAATTCGCCCATTCTTCTTTAAATTTAGAATATTTTCTTAGAAAGTTAATTCTCTTGTGCACGACAGAACTTCTTTCACAAAGGGCCTTTCTGTTATCCTCCTTTTGAAATTTAAAACCCAAGTTATGTATCACTTGCCATAGACTTGTTCTGCCAATGTCTTCAAATTTTCTATCTATTAATTCCTAGAGAATTGTATTTAAGGTCACATGTTCCTTGTCGGCCCTCATTCAATAAATGGTATCACGAATTTCAAATTTCTTTCCATCTGGAATATCTTTCGTTTTCAATGATGGGCGAGTTTTGCGGTGATCTTCTTTCGGCAGTTTACTATTGTGATTTTGTAATACTCCTCTTAATTTGGTTTCACTAATTCCTAGAGCATCGCGTACGCGTTGTTGTACAAACTTTACCGATTTTAAAGGACCGCCATTTTCTTTTTTATCTGTAAATTACTTATGTACACTACAAATTAGACTATCTACGTCTAACACGTCTTGGCATTTTTAAAATTTCCACTGAATTTACACTTGCAAAGAATCAATTCAACTGCAATATTTGTAACAAATTTAGTACCTACCCTAATGTTATTTTAATTTAAATCTGACCATTAGGGCAATTTTACCTAATTTCTTGGGAAGAGGCTTATCGGAACTGGTTATCAATGACTAATTTGTATAATTTTGTTAATCCGAAACCCGCGTAAGTATAGCGAACAGACTGACTACGCAAATAAATTTACATCAAATTTACCGGTGCTATAATATATAATAAATTTACAGATAAAACAACACTAAACCCTAAAATAATATATTTGGAAAAATCCACCTTTTACATTTGAGTAGATAACCTCCTTTATTTTATGGATTACCTGTTCCTAATTTTCCAATAGTTTTCGCAACCCGGTATAAGTAACCTTTTTTATATATATAACCCTTTTAAGGTTTTTTAAAACCCATATCGCCATCTATTGTTTGGTAACTAAATCAATAAGAAAGTACAACAAGATTTCAAGAAATTTTCTTTCGTTGGTTGAGTAAGCGTTTACTCAATACAAGAAGGTATAACTATTATGAAATAGATGGCGCCAACTGCATGTTCCTATAATATTTTATTTTTAATGTTTAATAAAAACTAGAATGCCGGAAAAACATATACAATAATGAAATATTAAAATAATCGGTACCTTGTGCGAATATAAATTTGAGCAATTACTGTTTATTCTTCTTTCTTCCATTTTTTATATTTCGGGTCGGGTCAGGGCTCCTATTTAAAATTTTTTTAGGCCCGTCGAACAAATTCCCGTTCACCATAAAAGGGAGGACCTGGTTTACAAAAAAATACAACGTGTTTTTTTTTTGATTTCACTAAGAAAGGATCTGATTTTGCTGGAGGATTTCTTTTTTAGAAATGTATCATAGAAAAGCAGCCCTGAATCTTTCTAAATGATGCAGCATCTATAACCTATTTTTGGGCCAACAGAAAAAGGACACTTTTTTAACATAGTCGTCATAATATTATTTTCATAATGATTTATCCAACATTGTTGCGCCTCTAGATTTGAGATGCAAATATATAATACGAAAATACGTCAATTTTTTATCGTAATTGATAGCTTTTTTTGTTACTGATTTTAAATATTATTTTATTGCTCAGTCCTGTTACTTGTTGTGTTTCATCATGATACCCATAAAATATAAATATTAAGGCCCATGGATTCTAACATGACAAAACTTTCATTTAGGTAAAGCTAGATTTTTTTGTGAAGAGCACATTTCGTCATAGCTATGCCACAGTTCGCGCAGTACGTCATAACTTTGTGGAGCTTTAGTTGATGGCGCTGGGCTAAAATCTGCTGCGGTAGGGGTACCTGATATCTTAGCAGTAGCGTGTGTACATTAATAAAATATTTTAAATCGAACATATTAATAAGTTAATGTTAAATTTCAACTATTCGTTAGTTAAATTGCTGATGAACTTTAAATTAATAAAACAACTAAAAATATCTTAATTTAATTTGTATAATTTTAAACATTTTCTTCATCTTTATCTTCATCATCTTCCAGGTCGGAAATATCGGATTCCCACTCATCGGATGACCCCGTGTTTACACTAAATATGACTTGGCATTTTACCAAAAGTATTTATCCCTACAGGCTGTTTAGAATATTTTCCATTTGCGAATTTTAAAAAAAATCTGTTACAATTTATATTTGATGGTCTTAATGAGGTATATTTTTTTATGAAAGATAAATAATCAACTGCAGAAATATTTGGATTTAAAATCGTAAAAATGCGTTCTATTCCATTTTTGGTTTCTGATACTTTGACAATACACACTGTTTGTTTATCTTCCACATCGTTAATTGTCATTTTACATAATTCTTCCCGGCGACAAACTCCCGCAATTCCAATTATAAAAGCTACCTAAAAAATAACATATTGTAATGTTACAAATAATTTATTAAACATTAGGAAATATCTTGACGTTGCGCATGTAAAACTCCAAATAAATGCTATTGTAAAAAATATAAAAGTTTTAGGTATAATGTGCTGCCTAACAACCCCGGTGGCCTGTTAGGACAGCAACTGATTTTGTTAGGCAACACACCATACGAACACACACCTCGTTGCAAAACTTTACAGAATATTTTAATTTTATACTGAGCATTCAAGCATTTACTGAGGCATTTACTTACTTTGATCATTAAAAACTTGGAATCTGGAGCTTTCAACAGAAAATTAATTAGATCTTCTCGTTCAAAAATTTTGGATTTTTTTGGTTTATAACCTTTATTTTTTTGTTTGAGAAACGCTAATAACTTGTTGAATTTCGAAATATCAACGTTGTTTTTATATTTTAAGGTGCTTTTAAGCATAGAATAAATCGACCATAGGGTAGAAGCTTTGCAATTCTTCAATTCATCAGAGAAATATGCTAAAATAACGTTTTCCGAATATTTTGTCACCTTATTCTTCCTACACCATTCTATAAATGCATTGTATTTTTGCTGATAAATATATGCAGATTTTTCTGGCAATAAATTTTCAGTGGCCTTTTGTGCACTGCATAAGATATCTGGGGAGTATTATCAAATTCGCTACCGCTAGATAAATTTGAATCCATATCGATTATGACAGATATAATAAACTGCAAATAAAATTTGAATTTAAGTAAACAAACATTAAAAAGTAAAACTTTTTACCTTCTCAAACTTGATTAAGTTTAAAAAAATGCTAAATTGGCTTTAGAATCTAATCTTGAACTTAAGTATACTTTTGTCGTGTTCTGTTATAAGGTAGGTACTAATTAAAAGTTTAGAGATTGACAGTTCTTCTAATCCACACAGCCACGGCCAACTTACTTTTACCAAAATCGACATCCACTGTATGTTTACTTTTAATTAAATCGATGACATTTAGAGAAAATTATAATTATAATAAACTGTTGATAATTTGTTGGACACTAAATAGATATAAGCAAAAATAATTTATTTATTTGTCTTAGAAGGAGATAGCAAAAAAATGTTAATATAAAATAAAACGTTATATTTTGTTGTTATGTACAAATTTTGTCAAATTTTACTTTTTTTAACTAGTGCGTAAAGAGTTTTACTTTACGCACTAGTGAAAAAAAGTACAACTTTACACACTTCGTGGAGTGCGTAAAGTACGTACTTTACGCACGGCAGTAGAAAATAATATATTTTGTATTTTTTGTATATTTTGGAAATAAACTTATATTATATATTTTTTGCAGCTTTGATTGCTGTGAGCGTTGGCTGCATTCAAAAGGTAAGTTATATAATTTTTTTTACGTCCACTATTATCTAGGCATAGATATCTATACCTAATATAATGCACATTGAAGGCATAAGGTAAAGGTGGGGAATCTCATCCATAAAGGTAATGCAGGCTTGATATCAAGCTAGCAGAGCACCTAATTTTTCCTAAAAAGAAAGGAGCGGAAATTTTTTTATGTTGGTATAAAATTAGTCTAAAATGAGCCTAAAATTACGGCGTGCTCAGAATGTGAAAAATCCAAAGGTGCTCTGCTAGTGCTAGCTTAATACGTATAAATTAAACAATTGTATATCGGCGATCTCGTATTGATTTTAAAGACCTCCCAACTCACTATAAAGAAGCTGCTGTCTTCACAAACTATTAACGATTGTTTTTTCTGCTTGGTCACTCTGGAATGTTAACATTTGATTTCTGGTAAGTCGATACTGCCCAACGGTTTACCTACTAGTTGTTAACCTGCCCGATACGCTAAATGGAATATAATTTGACTGCCATTCAGTTTGTTAATCAGTTCGGAATATAAGTTTTTTTTTGAACTTATGGTTTTGTTTAATAAGAAAGATTGAATTGGTGTGCATTATTAAAAGTCTAAACATTATTAGACATATTTTTTTGTTCCATTATCCCATATTTTAAGGATTTGGGTTAATTGAAGATCTAAATCTTTGCTGCATTTTTGAAGTAATAAAATATTTATTGTAATCTATATGGATGGAGTAAACTCTGGTGAAATGGCCACCATTTTTATTTAATAGCAATAAGTTTAAAATTCTACTATTGTTAGATAATTATCCTTGCTCTTACAATTGGTTGTATGAGTCTAAACTTTATATTGTCAAGAAGACACAAATATAACTTCTTTGTTAACTTTATTCATGTTCAATTTATTATTCATATAAGTAAATGAAAACGTAATAAACCTGAAACAATATTAAAAATGATTTACCGACTAATTTAAAAACATTCTAAATTGTAATAAATTAATCAGTGAACGAATATATTTTAAATAAATGTGTTGAGGATCCACCTGTGCGAGTGTGGTAGGTGTGCGTCTTTAATGAATTTTTATACCAGCGGAAAATCAGCGAAACACCGTGTTTCGTTGCATAATTTTTTATCGGTAAATCTTGTGTAATATTCAACAAAAAAAAGGGCCATTAAATCAGGAGGTCTCATTAAAAATATCGAAAGCACCTGATGTTTACAAGTGGTGAAATTAACATTAACACATACGGTATATAATAAATTATAAGACGGTGGTTTTTAAGTGCTTAAAATGTTTGTTTTAATGCAACATTGTTTCTAATATAAAATTTAAAACTGTTTTTATTACTGGCAACATATATAGATAAAGACAAATTTTACATTTATTAAATTTTTTTGTTGCACTGTCTACTATGTACTAGTTTCATTTATTTATGTACAATGCCTAAGTATGTCATCGAATTAAAATTAATCATTCTAGTATTGTTTTCAATATCATTGGTAGATAATCTACTGACCTTTTATTAGTGAAGTTAACCTGAACTGTTTTAGTTTCGTTGAACTTAATATGCCATATCTTTGTCCAATCCCAGATTTAATTAGTAGCCTATTAAAATTTTCTGATCGATTCTTTTATGGTTTAAATAATGGCGGCAAGTATGGATATATCATTGGGAAATGTGACGTCTTTCACATTTTGGGTTTGAGGTACTGTAGAATGGGGTGAATAGGATCGCTGAGGTGAATCGGATCAATAAGTGGGATTTTCATATTTAAAACCTCAAAAAATTTTATTTTAATCGAAACTACGGTTGCCTAACTATTCCCTCTATAACGATCAGTGATATTTTGTCGTTCAGCAGTTGGTAGCTACCTTTCCGACTGGCCGCGCCATCAGGGGGGCTATTTTCAAACTCGAGAGAATTCATTTCTCCCAAGAGAAATGTCATACGTCAACGTAAAACCGTATTTTTAGGGCTATTAGGGCCAGTGTGAACTCACTGACTGTTTCTCTCGGTTTATTTAGAGAGAATTAAAATCTTCCTAAGAATTTTAATACTCGATGTCTTTAAAAACAACATTTCCACATTGACGTATGACATTTCTGATGAGAATCTTGAGAGAAATGAGTGCTCCCATATTTTTAAAATAGCCCCCCGGAACTCACACTTAAAAGTTAAAAGTTAAGTGAGCCTATACACACCACAGAAGGGAGTATGCGTTTAAACATTAAAAAAGCATGGTCGATCCTATTATCCTATTCACCACAATGGCAGGTGAATAGGATCAGCAAACAAAAAAATATATATGCGGGTAACGAATCGCTGAAAAAAAATTTTTGAATCAAAAATGAATAGAACAGATATAAACTCATATTTTGATATATACAGGATATATCTCACTATATCACTCTGCGAGATATGCTATTTTAAAATTTAAAATTGATCCTATTCACCCCATTCTATCGGAAGTAAACAATGGCAAAGAACTGGACCTAGGACAGTTCCTTGATGTATTCCTGCTACAATTTACTCGAGCCCGAGATATTCTTCTTGCTTTTACTAAAGATTCTGTCCGTCAAATAGGAGTTAAGATATCACAATATTGTTTATTTTATATTTAAGACCTTCTAACCATAGTTTCTCTGAAGCCTAAGCTACGTCTAGAGAGAGAGAGTGAAGTGCAAATCTTTTCTGCAATGTTTTCTGTCGTAGAAAGGATTAATATAACAACAAGTATTAGAAATTAAAAATTTAAAAAACCGACTTCAAAAACGTGCAGATACCATCACCACATCTTAACCAAATTTAAATGGAACCACCCCTGAGGTACCCCCTTACTAACAAAAAAGAATCATATGAATCGGACAAGGTGGCAAAGCATTATCGCTAAACTTACATAAATAATGAAGAATTTGAGGATTTTGTCACAGACCCAATTATTAGATTTTGACCAAATTTATATGGGACCACTCCTGAAGTACCCCCTTTCTAATAAAAAAATAATCATTGAAATCGGACACCGTGTTAAAGAATTATCGCTGAACATACATAAAAAAAATATCGCGACAAATTGAGAACCTTCTCCGTTTAGAAAATAATTATGACGAGGATTATTTTTTACCAATATGGAGAACTACACTTTTATTTGTATTTAGAGGTAGCATCCAATCTGAGCACCAGTTATAGATGGAGTCAAGGTCATCTTGAAGCTGTTGGAAGTTGGAAGGTCACTGGCATATATTATAAATAAGAGTGGACCCAGAACTGATCCCTGAGGAACCCAGCTCAAGACTGGTCTTTCAAGTGAATGCGAATTTCCAACTTTAACACAGTACTTTCTATCAGTTAAGAATTACTTGATCCATTTAAGTAAATCACGACGTATACCAAAATGTTCTAACTTATGTAGTAATCTTCGTTTCGGCACACGATCAAAAGCTTTCGCAAAATCCAGGTAAATAATGTTTATAGGTTTTTTCCTGTCTAATGAAACTGTCCACTCATTTACACACCAAAGCAAATTGGTCATGGTTGATCGCCCTTTTACAAATCCATGTTGCTGTTTGGGAATGATTCCTTCCACTAAGAGAAACTGAGAAACGTGCTCTGTTATTATAAGTTTCATAACTTTACAGATTATGGGTGTAAGGCTAATTGGGCGGTAGTTATTAGAGTCTAGTTTGTTACCTTTCTTGAAAATGGGTGTTACAGAAGTTGTTTTCCAGATAGAGGGCAATGTGTGTGTGTATTAAAATACAAAGACATTATAATAGATAAAGGAACTGATATAGTATTAGAGCTTTTTTTTTTAAATAGAGAAGATATTTGATCTAGACCCGGAGAGGAGTTTTTTAATTTTAAAAGGTGACGTTTGACAATTTCAGGAGTAAAATTGAGCCGTTCTAAGGAAGAAGGGATTCTTTCGGGAGAGATAAATGGTAACTGATCTTGGGGAGGTTCATTGGTGAAAACTTTTGTAAAGGTATTAGCTAAAAGTTCAGCCGTTTCGAAATTATTTTGGCAGGGACTTCCATCTTCTTTGTTTAGTAAAAGAATGAATACTTTTGATGACAGTGAAGATCTAATATATTTGTATAATTTTTTACAGTTCTGGCTGCATGCTATAGACTCTGCATATTCTTCTCGGGCCTCATTTATATATTTCTTTAGGTCCTTGGAAAAATTTGTGATATTCTAGATCGACAATATTATTTGATCGCTTATATTTACGCCATAATTTACTTTTATGTCTAATCAAGGATATTAGTTCTCCGTTGATCCACGGTTTTAATTTATTTTTGTAAAACACCTTCTTTTTAGAGTATTGGATTTTATGAGTAGTAATAATGGTTGCGAACTTATTCCATACTTCTGCCGGATCTCCCGAGTCACCCAATGTTTCTATCCAGTCGATGGTAGATAAATGACGATTTAAGTTATCGAAATCGATGATTTCATATGATTTAGTATAATCTTTGTGAGATAGGTTCTTTATGTTAAACTGTATACAACTTATGATGACTACATGATCCGATATTTCTATCAGAGATTGAGTGATAGGATCAGTTAATAATTGTTTATCATTTACAAATAACAAATCTAGCGTGGAAGGAATATTGTTGACTCGGAATAGTGATTTCAACCCCTAAACATGTTTACCTACCTGCTATAAATTTTTAATGAACCCACTATGTGACAAACGTATGTACCTGTCAACAAGAACATTATCGCTATACGTAACCATCGACCAATTGTTTAAATAAATTGGTTTCCTTCGCTAATTAGAACATCAGGAAATGATCAGGAAGCTAATTTACAATAAAGGAAGTAAATTTATGTCCCATTATGCCAATGACAATTAACAATGGGTTTTTTTTATAAGAGTTATAAGAGTTTAAAGTTGAGAGGCATGTGCAGCACAAAGCGAATGTATGGGTATTCGGACGGAATTAGCATTTTTATACAAGATAAGGGCCTCGTGCTGCTTGTCAATTTCGATGTCTTTATGTTCCTTTATTTCGTCTGCGTGTGTAAATATGGTGATAAGTATTGATTTATTAACTCGATGACAGTTTTCCAATGACTTGGAGTGCTGACAGTTTGTAAGTTTCATGAGAAAATAAAAAAAATTATAATTGGTGTTATTAAAGTAGTAGTAGTTCAAAAAGAACATTTGAAACGCTATCAAAATATTCAGCCTTCTACTTTAAATATCAATACAAAGAATACACAAATAAACAAAATTTTTAGAAATAACCTTTGATGAAACCCTATACGTTTTAAAATCCATTTCAATCTTTATTAATACTCGAAGTATATTTAACTTAGAAGTCTCAGAATTCTATTACTATTATTTATATCAAATTTTGAGTGCTGATGCCCACTGAAGATTTTTGTATAATATTTATGTATGAGGCGGGTCATCATTTGCTGAAAAAGTATTTATAACCCAAAAGATAGATAAGATAAGATCGATTCTTCAAGAAATTCACATCGACCTCTATATTCAGTCAGATATCCTTTATACTTTGTATATTTTTGAACTCTTGATATATTGTCATTGAACCTTTGATATCATGTTTCCTTTATGTATCGTTAGCACAGGTTTATGACTCCTATCATAATTGTCTTTAGAATTGACGATTTAAATTGTTGTAGGATTTTGTCAGTGAAAATTAAACTTTGAAAAAGATGTTGGCTGGAAATATTTTATTTTATTATAAAAATAGGAAGGTGTTAGAAGTCAAATAAAGTTATAAAAAGATACAAAAAATATTGTAAAAAGGAAAAGCAGGAGTCTGAGGAGGAAAGCAAACAGTAGTAGAAGGAGAACAGAAAGAATTGGAAGAAATATTATTTAAATTCAAAATTTTATTAAATTCTTGCTATTAAGACTTGCTTGTTATAAAACAAATAGATATTTTGCTAACACAACAAATTAATTAATAATTAAATATACCTAGATAACTATTAAAATTAATCATATTTTAGAACTAGGGTATAAATATTTCATGTAGGTAGGTGCCGGCATTTCTTTTGATTTTGATTCATAGTATCATCAACAAAAAAGAGACCATGAAGAAAGCTCCTTATTGGAATATTAAAAATGGTAGGAAACCCATTTGATTTAAATTACACGCTATAATGCAGTATGGCGTCTATTAACGAATTATCACTAATTCAGTTAGCGTCAATAACATTCTATTAAGGCTCAATAGATACAAAAAATTGTAGGTAGGTACTTTAATAATAACTGATTTTAGAGTATTAAATATTTTAACAAAGTTAATGAATCATTTGGGATTTGACTAGGTAGGGTAATGGTGGGGAATCGCAGCTCCAAGCAATTTTTCAAACATTACCTTATTTTTTTTTATTTGACCGTGACCATTATAGTTTGATATAAAGCTAGCAGAGCACCTAATTTTTCCTATAAAGAAACGGGCTGAACATTTTTTATGTCTGCATAAAATTAGCCTAAAATGAGCCTAAAATTATGACATACTCAGAATTTGAAAAATACAAAGGTACTCTGCTAGCTTGATACATATATTTAATTTGTTATATTTGGATAATTTAATTCTAGCCTAAAAGACTACGATTTTGAGAATTTTTGATAGCTTTTTTGAAAAAAACACAATCTTTATCAATGTCTCTCCAGCGGCTAATTCCTAAAATGTGAAGGTCTTTCTACATTTGTTGTTATCTTTTTCTTTCAATCTACCTCCTCTTTGGTTAATTTGGGGTTGATGGTTTTTGCAATTTTATCATCTTGCATTTGAAATATATGTCCCATCCACCGTATTATTTCGACCTTGATGACTTTTCTATATTTGCATCTTTATATAGGTTACTTATTTTTTCTTCTACGCCAATTCCCATAATTTTTCTACTGACATATTTTCTCCCTTTATCTTAATCACTCCCATTAGAGAAAGCAGGGTACGGACCAGGGACAATAAACAGAAAGAAGACTTGTTTGCTGAACATTTGGCAGACATTTTTAACACCCAAAAGAAGTAGCAGATGGATAGCACCTGTGATCTTAAGACTTTTATAATTTTCCCAGCACTTACTGTTCTTTTATCTCAGCTTCAATTTCGTCTTAATGTCTTCCGATTTCTTTTATATTTCTATTTTTTGAGTTACGTCGTTACTATAGTAATATAAGGGTATTACCTCTTCGTTCAGATCTGGTTGCTTCAGTTTTGAAATGTAATATCCCTTTGTCCATTCTAGGCATCCAAATAACTACACGAACATTTTTTCTCTTTGCATTTAGATGACAGGTTCGATCTTGCACAATTATCTTGACATAACAAAGCACCTTCCTCCGATAATTCTTCTTTTTTAAGTTATCCTCATCTGTATTCTGAGAAGTCGTTACAAGTGCTATTTTTTTATCTAGACGTTGCTCATGTAGTCTTAATTACAATTGGTGTTGATTACCAAGCATTTTTAAATTCTAAATATTCAGTGGGTAGCGAATTAAGTATTCTATTTAGCGACATAGACTTAGGTAGTTATACTCTATGAGCCTTGAGTTCATATAGAAAACCTTGCCAGATTTTTGCAGCAATTATATTAGTAATTGACTATAACATATATCTAACCTTCTTTCATTCTTCTGTTTAAAAAGTAGAATGACCACATACCACTCATATTTTTCTTACAGTTAAAATGTTGCTTCACGGCAGATAAAACGTAGCTCTGTCATGATGTTCTTCTTCATCGTTTGGCTGAAAGATCATTTCTGACTGCATATCTAAAGGTTTTTCCTAAGTGACAAAATTGTTTGAGACATTTTGAGAGTATAATAAACAATAAGATTTAAGTCACTTTCACATTATGTCGTAGAAAAGACTTTTTGAAATAACCTCGTACAAAAGAACGCCATAAAATCGGAAATTTCGTAATTCCAGCAGCTTATAAGCCACCGCAAAATGAGCAATTTAAAAAATCGCTTAATTAACATCTGGTCAATTACGAATTTAAAAATCGAAAACAGATTATACGAAATTATGAAAATAAAAAAAAACTTGTAACGTGTATCAAAATATTACTAATTGGAGTATTTGTCCATCGAAGATCTCTTCGTATTTATGGTTTAAGAGCATATGGTTCTGATTAAAAAGTGATTTGTGTGGCTGTGTACTAAATATTTCCTGTTTAAATAATCATTTATCATATCGTAAGCATCTGCTTCTGGAAGAAAATCGAACGATTTTTTCAATATTACGTAAATCTTTTGATTATAAGCAGAACATATTTTAAATTGTGCAATTTGATTTTAAATTAGAAAAAATGAATATCCATTTTAATAGTCATTGAAATTTAACAAATAGTAAGAATAGTTGGTATAGTATCCAATAAGAAAGAGTATATAAAAACAATATTATAATAATAGAAAGTCACTTTTTCTTTATCAAATAAAACCGTTTCTCTTTGCCTTCTTTGGTGGCAGACAATCTTTGTGTGTCTATTATTTGGACTACTCTTTGGTTTCGGGAACCTAATGATAGACCCAGGTTTCACTAACGTTTCAAAAAGTTCAGATTGTCGAGAAAATGTACCAAAAGATCGCTGATTCAGTTTTTGATCTAGTGTGAGCAATGGTAGCACCCAACTAGACGAATATTTTTTAATATCCATATCTTCAGTTAAAATTCTATGCACACTTTCATCTGAAATATTCACTAAGTCTGATTTCTCGTGCATATTTACTTGATGGTTATCCAATAGGATACAGTGGATTTTTATAGCTCATAAAATATTTTAAAAATAAAGAAATGCATGGCTAATATTGTTTTGTTTTTCGGTTTGGAGTTCAAAAAAAGTGTTTCCTAAGTTTCCATTTAACTTTTAAACGATTTTAATTCAAACTAAAAGTTTTGTACAAATTTCCCGTTTGCTTTTGCCGCCACTGTGTAAGTACCATCTCACCACCATTCACATGAAATAAAAGAGTCATCTTCTACAATAAACAGTCACTATATCACTGTCGATATGATTACGAGAGCTCAATTCAAAGCTCATAGTTATAATGAGCGATCAGCGAAGAGGATTCTCAAAACTACCTTAATTGCTGGTTGGCTCGAAGGAAATCTTCCATTGCACACCACGCTCGTCGATGAGTAGTCATAAATAAGAAGAAACACAATGATCATTGTAATCGTCTTTGACACCGGACTAGATATAGTTGAGATGTTTTTTAACTTTGATTATAGGTGTTGGGATGATTTCGACAATGGCAGTAGCGTAACTGGAAATTTTACCCTTCCCCTTCAATGAAATCTACAGCCTCTCCCCTACCTATACATAGTACAATAATAACAATAATAATATATAACCTAACGTTGTATTTGATAAATAATTAAACGAACAAACAAACAAACAAAAATTATTGAAGAAACATTATCTGATAATAGACTAATAAATAGGCCTTAAAAAAAGGTTCTTTTAATTTTTTGAAATCCAAAATCATTTATTAGTTCAAAAGTTTTAAACTTATTGTATTATTACGAATTTTTTAAATTGAACACTGTTTAGACACAAGAAGCCTATTATGTAACACAAAAAATTATTTATTGTAATATGATATATCATTACTTTTATGTGAACACAACTTAAGTTAGTTAAAGTTTCTACTACAAGTCTGACAGTGTTAAAAAAAAGTTATTTTTTCGTTGTTGTAAGCCTTATAGCAATTAAAAAATATGCCCTATCCTGCTTGATGAAAAATTCGATCTGTACCAAAATAACTGTAAGACGGTCCTGTTTAAAATAAAAAAAAAAAACTAGAATTGATTTTGGACGAAATTATTCATCGATTGTGCTAACAAGCTTTGGTGTAGTGAAGGACAGGTAGACTTATTGGGTTTTTGTTAAAAACTGGTAACGCTGAAATCGATCAAACCAGAAAATTACATTGTCCAAATTTCAAGGCAAAAACTTACAGTCTACAACTACTTCACTTCAATAATATTACATTTATGTAATTTCTACATTGTTCACATAATGATATAATTACTAAAATAATAGAATTAATCCAATGAGAAGAATTAAAACAGAAAACAAAAAATTTGTTGATTTCCAACGTAATATTTCATAATTTCCAAATGTCTGTGGCTAAAAGAAAATCCAATTTATCGGATTTCATTTTTAAAATCTAGAAATAAAAAACTATTTGGTTAAAAGAAAGAGGCTGAAAGTGTGATGAATGTTTACATGGGTAAATCGAAACCACATCATGGTAGTAATTATGTATAATTTGGTTCAGGAGTGACAAGCGGTACCCCCTGTGGGTTCGTAATCATCCTTAGGAATAATAGGTATCCACTGACTTGCAATAAATACTCATAATACGAATAACACTAACACTGCAGTGGCTGTTAGTTGATGGGAGATGATTCCAACAACGGCCCTTTAGCATCACGTACTTACGTCTCTTTCTTTTCACATCCTGTCCTCATCGGGATTGCATGAGTTTTAAGCTTCTGAAAAATTATATTCATTTATTTAGTTTTTATTTATTTTTTTAAAAAAATTGTAGTTAAAACTTGGTAGATTAAAAATGTTTGTACCAAAATCCTTTTATCAAATTTTGAAGAACTTTTTCATTTCTGACAGTATGAAAAACGATTTTAACATGAAATTTTTAGTAAAAACAAATCTTTATAAAGAGATCCTAAAAAATAATTTAATAAAAATGTGGGGGTTATCAACACAATATTTAATAAAATTAAAAAAGAAACACAAATTTTCGTCATATTATATTGTATTAACTATTAAGAATATACAAACTAATAGACTTTGATTTTTATTAAAAATTAATGACCTAACGCCTCCAAATTTTTACCTAATATACTGAGCCCTGCGGCAGTCTTGTTTCTATATAGCAAATATTTTTGAAGAACGTTTTCAGGTAGGTAAGAAGGTATCCAACGAGCAGATGTGTGAAGAACTACTCAAAACTAATGAATCAGTAATTTGTGCCCTTTTGAATTGGTAATTTGTCAAATTAGAGAGCTGTTAAATTTACAGCAAGAAAATTTATAACAAATCAGGTGAATATTAGGTATCTATATATTAATTATTAGGTCAAGTTTGCATAAAATAGACGTAGAAATAATTAAAATATAAAAGTATGTGCAGAAATTTATATAAATTTTTTTTAAATATTTTCCGATTCATTGCAGTAGATCTATCCTTTTTAAAAACTACAATTTTAACTGTCTATAGGTCTGGTAAAGCTATTTTTTTTTTGTGAATTTCAAACTTGTACAAAAAGGTAAATCAAACGAGGGTGGTCCTTAGGATCTCACAAGAGTATTTTATTACGACCGGTTTCGAGGATCAGATCCTCATCATCAGGTAAGGTCTAAAAATAGAGAGGAAAAACGAATGAGCTCATAACTAATAAAGTGGGTTTAAACATTTTAATATGAAAGTTGTCAAATATTAAAATGTTTAAACCCACTTTATTAGTTATGAGCTCATTCGTTTTTCCTCTCTATTTTTAGACCTTACCTGAAGATGAGGATCTGATCCTCGAAACCGGTCGTAATAAAATACTCTTGTGAGATCCTAAGGACCACCCTCGTTTGATTTACCTTTTTGAACTTATAACTCACACATGGCTACCACCTTCAACTTTAATTCAAACTTGTAGTCCACAAATTATTAAAATTTTAATTTTTTTTCGATTATCATTGATTATATAGTTCATTTTTAGTTTATAAAGCATCTCATCGTCACTCTGCCTGATTAAAATTTTAACTTTGATTATTAAAAGTATATCTATATAATAATTGTTTTATTACTATTTTTATCTATATATAAATGTATTGATTTATGTAAAATCGTTTATAAAGTAGTCTATTTTATAATTAAAACAATAGTCAAAACCATTGGGGGTGTCAAAAAGTTCGGGTGCATTTCAGGCAATTTAAAAAACAAAAATTAATTTAAATACACATACCTACATAATATAAGGATCATTAAAAGGAAATAAAACGGAATTAACGTTAACAATCTTAACTAGATAATCAAGAACGCTCATTAAGTTAGAGGGATCCTTCATGACATTACATTTATTTTAACGACTATGATAATGTAGTAAAAATGTCCCACCTGCTATTCGAAAATCTCTCGTGATCTCTAAATCATCATCGACAAAAAACCCAACTAATCCTGACACCGGTAAATTTAATTTGGGTATTCAAATGAGCATCGAAGAAGTGGCATGTGTTGTTTGATAGTCTCTATTCCTATTTGGTTTAAATGCAGCTAAAAGCTCAGCAATTAATCATTTTTTTTGTTTGCTTAAGTTCGTTAATAGAAACCACTTATGAATATTAACCCGGAAAAAATGAACGAAGATGGAGTAGTTCAGGAAGTGAGCTGACGATTTGAATTTTTCGTTCTAATTGACCTGTTAGGATCTTTCATCTAAAATGTTTTGAAAAATTGTACTGAACAAGATTGGATAAAATGTCTCCTGAACGAAGCCCATAAAAGGAAAAATTTTGAGTCGTTTACTTCTGATCTTTTAATATAACTGTGTTTTTATTAAATACACCCTTGAATAACCTCATCAAAAGGTGTTTAATCTTTTATATTTTCTTTTTTTTAACTTTCATTGTTGTTAACGCCATTGATTTGTTATGTTATGTCATTTTAAAAGGCAAGAGGGTGAAGAACGAGATATTTTTTCTGGTGTATCAGAAGGTTTAGAACTCAGACTTTATTTTTGAGGATTTATTTAAATGTGAAATTATTTAAGTTACTGCACTATTGTTTTGTCTGTATTAACGTTGACGACTGTTAAATAATAAATTATTTTAATATTGATTTAATTGAAGGGGTGATTTTAAATTAAATTACTGTAGACCTCGATCAAAAAATCCATAATTATTTTAAATAAAAATTAAATTACCCCTAGTTTTTATATGTCTAGCCATCTTGTTTGTTATGGTATATGACTGGTGTGTTTGTTTTGTTTGCATATTTTGTTTATTACCTGTAATAAGGCATATAATAGTTGACTTGAGATCGTATAGGTAAAAGTGCTTTATGTTTATGGCCACCTTTGGGCATATTCTTCGTTTCAAGGTAAAGATTATTTGAGTGAACTTTTCACTGTTGTATTCTCGGTTATTCCTGCAATTTTTTATAATCAATTGAAAAGACATTTTTTTGATATCAAGTGCCTTGACTGACTGACCTCACAAACAAATCATGATATTTAGACAATCACTAGTAATGTGGGAAAAAATAGGTAGCAGTGTCATCAATAAATGGTAAGAGAAAATGTATATAATTATTTTTAAACAAAATGTTAGTTCTTTGTAAAAATTTGACTGTATAAGTAATAGTATGGCTTCCTTGGACAAAAAAAGTGAATTTAGGGTCTGATGTAAAATTAATTATAAAAAATTTTTGCCAAGCGTTAAAAAAACGAAGTTTTGCTGGAAGTAGAAGGAACAAAAATACCAGTACATAAAAAAATACTAATAAGAAGATTAAATGTATTGACGAAACTCAAAAGGATATAATCCGAAGAAAGATACACTTCCCAATATAAAATTTCGCACCCTAAAATGTTTGATGTTTTATGACTTTTTATGTTTTACAATAATTTAAAAAAATCATAATATATTTATCTAAAAATTGGTGAAAAATTAATAAAAATATCAAACTGATATTCTTTGTATCCCAACAAGTTTATGGAAAGGTATTTCTTAAATTGGGTTCAAGAGATATATAATAATGTTTAAAAATTTAATAAAATTCGTAAAAAATGCTTAATACCAAGGCAAAAATGGCTATAGATAAAAAAATTGCCATTGAAAAGAATAGAAAATTTCTAGTTAGGCGTACGATATTGCTTTCCAATTCTGAATCGCGATTTTCTATATAGAAATATCCCCTTTCGTCTGTCACTGCATCGACCGATCATATATCAACCAACGCCTACTCCTTAGGCCAGAATTAAAAACCGGTACAGATGTTAAAGATAGTTTATTGTGTCGACGCGGCTTAACATGAACTTTCGCATACATATTCGCGTTCCCCATAATTCAGAAGCGACCGACTCTAATCCCCCAAAGTCGTATGTCAAACGAGCGACACTTCAAATTTCAGCAGATTTATTCATGAAAGACGACAAAGCGGCCAAGATACCTCTTACGTCTTTATCAAGGTTGAACGCGTATGCTAAATAGGTGGGTGCTTGATTTTACAGCTGTGTTATGTACACACGTTTTTACGTTTAGTTGATTTTTACGAAAGAGTAAGAATGTCTCAATTTTTTTTTACGAATTTTGACTCTTATAGATAGCAGGTTATATCACCCTGTATTCCTCCATTTTCCGATCGATTCTTTTAGATTCATCCCTTTCTTTGGCCTAAGGTAATCTTGGAACTAATTGACGAATCGTCCTGATGTCACCAGTGTCAATTTTATGTTTTACAACAGAAGTTTTTCCTCCCTTTGATGGTCGAAGTCCCCCTACAAAATTATGAAAAATACAAGACAATATCCCCATGGTGCAAGCAAACCAAAGCAAAATTGAAAAAGATGAGATTTAAAGAAAGAAAAAATGATTGTATCTACCAGGGATCCAACCTGGAACCTTTAAAATATAGCCGTCCAAGCTCTTACCAGTTAAGCTATTGAAACACATAATTTCGACATCCAAACTTGTAGATTTGAAGTCAATCAAATTCCGATTTTCGTATTAAATGTCAAATTATGATCTGCTTACTGCACATGTCAGATACTTATAAAATATATATCCCACATTTGGTAACATATCTGTTCATTAACTCATAGAACCTTGTTCAACGTTTCAGAAACGAAATTTCAGAAACCTGCCACCATATTCACGTATGAACGAATTTCTTTAGACGAATCCACCGCTTTACTACATTTATTAATGTCATTTAGATATCTAAATAGCCTTAACGAGATGTGACATAACATTTTCTTAACCCTTCTGCGGTTCTTTTCGAATATTATGACTAATGGACCCTAACTATCGCATGGTCTATAAATCAACGCCAGACCAGAACAGAAACCCAGAGATATCAACGCCCTACAGAACAGAAACCCAGAGATACCAACACCCGACCAGAACAGAAACCCAGAGATACCAACGCCCGAACAGAACAGAAACCTTAGGAATACCAACGCCCGACCAGAACAGAAACCCAGAGATACCAACGTCCGATCAGAACAGAAACCCTAGAGATACCAACGCCCGATCAGAACAGAAACCCAGAGATATCAACGCCCGATCCGAACAGAAACACAGAGATACTAACGCCCGACCAGAACAGAAACCCAGAGATACCAACGCCCGAACAGGACAGAAACCCAGAGATACCAACGCCCGACCAGAACAGAAACTTTAGGAATACCAACGCCCGACCAGAACAGAAACCCAGAGATACCAACGTCCGACCAGAAAAGAAACGTCCGAAAAAAAGTATCAAAAATATACAGGGAAATTGCGTGTCAATGGAACTACCACAGATTTAAAGGCCCAAAATAAGTAGATTTAACTAAACTTATCTATATACCAATTTGGTTCGTTTGGCCGCTAGAGGTCAACGAAGTTTAATAAACATATCTGTTTTTTCTTTAATCTCCAGAATTCAGCCATTTATAACATCTAATTTCGTACGAATACTAGGTCCAATTAAAAGCAGTTTTAATGATTTTCTGTATCGCGATCATAAGCGTCTCAGTAGGGAAAATTAGAAATATACATAATTTTTAATTTATTTAAAAAAATTGGATTCTTTTAAAAGATCGAGAAGAATTAGTACATTCTTTTTATTAATTTTGCAATTTCTAAATTTGTTTCATTTGTCCGATTGTAAATATATTTTTAATATTGATTTCCCGATTGATTTTTAAATTTTACAATTAACCACATTATTATTGTTTACAGGCACAGTGCATAGTTCCTCCATTTTACAAAAAAAAACAACTACGAAAAACAAACCGAAATCCACCTAAAATCTAAGATTTTCCTCACAGGTCGATTCGCGGTGCGAATTTCAATATGCGTAAGGCGTCGTAATAATCGCTGCCTCTTTACCATATTTTACGTCTCCAAACTGACTGACACTGTCGCTGCAAAGCAGGGTCAATAACACTAAGCGAAATCACTTGCAAGATGAACCGGTTATTTCTAAACGCGCTTCCGCCGACGGACTCGTGTGTACGTTTACACAGTTAATTTGCTCATGGTTGGTGCGTGCGTTTACACACCAATGAATTGTTAGTACATTTACGAAGTTTAAGTAATGTTTCAAAGAAAATATAGTACCCAATTTAATATTAATTTTTATGCATTGTAAACTTAAAAATATTTATTTTTAAATTTCAAAGTGTAGGGAAGAGGTGCTTCATACGCTTCCATGGACCGCTCGCCTCTGAGTCAATCAAATTCCGATTTTCGTATAAAATGTCAACTTATGATCTGCTTACTGCACATGTCAGATACTTATAAAATATATATCCCACATTTGGTAACATTTCTGTTCATTAACTCATAGAACCTTGTTCAACGTTTCAGAAACCTGCCACCATATTCACGTATGAACGAATTTCTTTAGAAGAATCCACCGCTTTACTACCTTTATTAATGTCATTTAGATCTCTAAATAGCCTTGACGAGATGTGACATAACATTTTCTCAACCCTTCTGCGGTTCTTTTCGAATATTATGACTAATGGACCCATATAGGTAACTATCGCATGGTCTATAAATCAATTACGAGATGAAAGAGGGTCCAAGTTGACAGCCCATCGCTATGATGCGCTATTGCTACAGAAGTAACGACACATTGTAAATGCCGATAATCAAACGCGGCGTATAACATTTTTTGAAAAATGAACAAGCTGGAGGTATCCCTCGAAATTATCGAGAATGTTGTTGGGGTTATTAGGACTGTAGGTGGTGCGCAGTGGCGTAGAATGATTCTTCTTGACAAAAAAAGCGAAAAATTGGGAAGATTTATGGGGAAAGTGCGAAATAAAAGCTCCGTCAAAGAAATGAGAGATTAGAAAATGATTTAATTCCGAATGCTTTATTATTTTTAAAATTAATATATAATTCAGTTACTTTATTTATTAAATAAAGTGGTAAAGGTTTAGAGAAAATTAAGAAAACCAAAGAGATATCTTAAGTTCTCTAATTTGTTCTCTATTTATTTCTGACTTAAACCAACATTTTAGAGAACATGGTGCCAAAAATGTTAATCTTTGATGATGGGGAAAATATAAATGAGTTACTTTTTACTGATGACTTAGTATTATTGCAGAATCAGCACTATTTACAGAATCAGCACTATTTTTAGAATCTTAAATAAAAATTGAAAAGAAACCTACAAATTTTTGAATTATATTGAAAATACTAAATAAAGGAGTTGCAAAAAATGAGAATGGAATAGAACAAAACAAATTAAAAAGAGCAACAGCTACAAAAAGAGATAGAAAAAATTTAAAAAATTAACAAATGCCTGAGAGAGCTTCACTGATTACTCAATATAGAAAGCTGATAAAAAAAAATAAACTAATCCCATACATACCCCCAATACGAACAGAAAATGGGATGTGGACAAAAAGCAACAAATTTTCATAAATTTAATACAGAATAGTTTTTTTTTATCCTTCTAAAAATTTTAGAAGGTTCACAGAAGATTTCTCCAACCTAAGTTTTGTAATTGTTGGTATTTCTTAAAAATTTCACAAAAATCAGACTAAAAATAAAGGCCCAGAAGGAATTATAAATTTTGAAGATGTTCGTTTTTCTCTTAAGTAATTCATAAAACATTCTTCACAGATATGACACTAAAACAGATTTGAATAAAACGAATATCTTTGTTTCAATGTTACTATTTTTACTAAAGTTCCCGAAGAAATTAAAATATTTGGTTTTATTTAAAAAAACTGTAGAAATATAACAAATTTAGTAGCCTTGAAAATTCTATATGCTTCTCTCATTTTTTTTCCATATTATGAAGCAGGTATAGAAATATTTATTCGAAAAAGTAAATTTTAAAAAGTTTATCTTTTAAAATTAATTTTTCTTATATTGCTATATTTTATGAAGATTATTATCCAAACTTGATTTTGTTTCATAAGGATTGCAACATTATTTTTATATTTACATAAATTACTTGTCCTGTAAATGGATCAAACTGTTGAGCAACAAAGTTATTATTATTGTTAACGAATGTTTATTTCAGCGATTCTTTGATAAAACCTCCGCCTCTGGTGATTCCTAATGGATCCACGTCTTCTAATGTGGCATATTTGTCATACGTCCGTCTCTCATCCTAAATTCCCCACACGGGAATTACAATAAATAGAGATGAAGGGGATAAATCAAACCCCTTCGGCCATTGACGGCTTGAATATTAAGAGAGAACGCTCTATCTATCGAAAGCTGATAGTTTGGAAGTCGCTTTGGCATTCTCGAAAGCCATTCTCATTCTTTCTTCTGATCCCGTACAGTGAACAATTTCTCATATATGAGTAATTTATCGATAAGTATTATTTACGTTGTCAAAACGACGAGATTTGAATACTGACTGGATCGTGGATGTGTGTGTAAGTGTACCTGCGTGCGTGGTGATTTAAAAAGTGTTCAAAGACAGCCTTAGACTACACAATCTTTTGTACAAGATTTGATACAATTTCTTGTAAAATTTAAACTATGTAGTATCATACAGTAAATTGTTTGAAAAATCTATATTTTAAAACAATTAAAATTGCTTTAGACTACACAATTTAAATTGTCCAGTAATCTAGTAAAATAAAAATTTTAATGAAAATTACCGTTCTTAAAGTATCAATTCTCTCAAAAATAGTTCAGTGACATTATTTTAGGGTTAGTACTGTTAGTAATGTTACTTTTAGCCAACTGATGACATCAATTTTAAAAACTAGTATTTTTATTGAGGTAGTTAACCAAAAATCGTCCATATCAAATCAAGTACTTATCTCTATCTCTAATGAAAATGAATTAATAAGTAAGCAAGACCACACCTGCTAAAAAAGTTTATAATCAAATGTAGAGTAATTTTTTTCATCTTAGGATGGAAAAAAATGAAAGGTGCAACTCATATCAAGATAGTACGTAAAAGTAGTTATTTGGTTTTAATTCTTAATGCGTCTATTCATCTGTCCCATAAAAAGACATTTATTTAGAAATGATATAGTAGAATGTGATTAGATTAAAGTAGAACCACATTTTTGGTTATTTTTTTTTTAATATCAGTTTTTTACGTATTCAAAAATATAATGTAAATATTTTAATATCAATCAATGATAATTGAACTTCATTATTAGAAATATACCTGGAAACTTCATTAAATAAAATAAATATTAGATTAAGATCACCTGGTTTTGATGATATTAAACGAAAATATAATCCAAGAAGAATTTAAATAAAAAAACAGACTAGGTCAGTTTCAGAGCTGAATTCAACAATAGAATTGAACAAAGTTCACTGTACTAAAAATAAACGAATAAAAGACAAAATTGATTTTGACATAATTACAACACACCAGAAATTGCGTATAGTATTTTTAATACAAATCCTGATGTACGTCAGAGATCATTTATGACGTCATGGCCTTGCAGTGTTGTCTAATCGTCAGAAGAGTTGAGGAATTTAGAAAGTTTTGAAATTGTAAGGTTATGTTTTCTTTTTGTTATGTTACTAAAAACAATTATTAGTTTTAAATATACGTAATGAAAAATATTGATTTCCTTTATGCATAATAAACATCTGAACAAAAATTATGTAAATATATTGCATATAGTTACGGAAAATAAAACTGTATGGTAGTATATTGCAGACGAACTAAAATTGGTCCAGAATTAGCACAGAAAATATCTCAAACTAATTTCATTTCACCAAGAAATTTATCTAACAGAACTACATTTAAGTTATAAACCACAACATATCATGAAATTAAAGAAATCATTGAAAAAATGAAATCTACAAAGGTAGAGAAATCACAATATCAGTAGATAAATGTACTTAAAGAATTCAAGATTGAAATATACAAGAAAGAAATTAAAATATTTGAGTAAGTACTTTAGTAAATTTCACTTTCAGTAATGGTTTTGTGTCTCAAGTATTTAAAATAGTCAAAGTGCTTCAACTATAGACTGTTATCGCTGCTTCCCTTCATCTCTAAAGCTATTTAAACATGTATGAATAATAATACCATCCCTCAAACATCAAGATTCTTCACCTTACCAGTTTTAATAGACATTTGAAAACTGTTTTGCTTAGTGAATTCTTTATCAATACAAAACTGTGAAATATTCTACTTTTTGTAAGACTTGCATAGCGAAACCTTTGAGTGTTTTATTTTTATATATATTTTAAAATAAATAAAAATACAGATTAGAAATATATTAAACTATAGTTATTGCCATTAAAATAAGACAATGTTTTATTTAAAAAATATATGTTCTCTCATCTGCTAAATCTTTGTAATTCCTACAAAAATTTAATAATAATTTCTCCTAATCCAAATCACAAGTAGTTGAATCACTGTCATCACTGTCGCTGTTGAAGTTAATTATAATAGGCTTAATTTCCAATCTATCAAAAACCTCTTTCTCTCATACCATTTTAATATTTCATTTTCGGTGTATTCAATAGAATTTTTCCATATTTGGGATGTAATCGCTCGAAGTGCTTCATACCACATATTTAAACAATCTTGTTCATTATTACCATCTCTACCATCAATATGTTTATTATAATATTTCTTGGAAATGCCCCAAATTATTTCAATGATGTTAAAAACACAATGGTAAACACGTAACACTTTATGTCCATACTGTTCTGCTAAATTATCTACCAAATATACCTTTGGTGGTTTGAATCTAAAAAAGGAAACTGTCATACTGAAACGACACATATTATTTTGAGTTTGGGGTATTAAATCATTGCGACCTAAAAGATCTATCATGTCCCTTAAAAGATGCATCATATCGAAGATTTAATGGTAGGTACATGAATATAGTAAATTTTGTAACAAAATTTAAAATTTTAGTTTTAATTCTAAAAAAAGGCAGATTTGATTTTCACTGTACAACTCGAGAATGTGATTAACCTGTAGATTTTTATTTGTCCCAAAATAGTCAAATTTAATTGTCTTCGTATCTGTCATAGTTTAGAATATAGCAACATTGGTAGATGATAAGAGAAATAAATATACCTAACAAGTTTTTGTACTATAAGTGAGAAAATGCAACAGAAACACGATTTTTTAGTCTGTTTGGGCTATTTACTTATCCATCATCAGGGCATATAAGGGGTTTTAATATCTGATTTTTAAGTTCTTGCAGTTATGTAATATTTGTCATTATTATTAGTAAAATCTAAAGAAGTAATAAATATTTTAACTAAATATTTAATGCTGTCCCATTCCCTAATAGTAAATTGGTGATAGTGATCTAACTTAGTTAAAGATTATTTAAAGACCTACCATTTGTTATTCTTGTAGTTCCTATGATTTAAATCAGCAAAATATTTATTCTCACATATATTTTATAAAGAAGCAGTAAATATAGTTATTTATACATAATACTTACTGTTCAACGTTTTGCAGAAGTTCATATTTAAACATATTAACAGAAAAATCAATGTTTCTGTTTGCTAGCTACTCTTGTATTTCAGCTTTGGATGAGCTTGTATTTGGTGTCTTATGTAGTAACATGCTATGATATGAAGCATTGTCCATAACAATTAGAAAAGATTTATCAAGGTTCTTTAGTAGTTGGTTTTCAAACTAATTTAAAAAATTGTCTTCATTTCTCCAGGATAATCATTTATATTAGTTTTTGAAGAATATATAGCTTCGGCACCCTCATTAAATTCATTTTCGTTGCCAGCTTTGAGATCTATAAAAAAAATTATGTTTATTTATATATAGCATGTGTCATGTAATTTCATTGCAATTTTTTATACTTCTACTGAAATTTAAAATGTAATGAATACAAATACAGATATACTAGGTGTCCTATATCATTATGTTCAAATTTTAGGAGCATAAAGTACACTTCTTTTCAAGTAAAATTAAACGCAAAGAATATATTATTGATTGACTTTTTTTTCAAATAAAATATGATTTTATTTACTTTAAGAATGAATTTTGATTATTTATTATTTTTCAATAATGTATAGGCATGTAACTTTAAAAGAAATAAAAATCGGTATGTAATATTGCTGTTTTTTACTTGAAAAGAAGTGTACTTGATGCTCCTAAAATTTGAACATAATTATATGGGACAACTTGTATAATAGTAATAAAATGTAAATTAAAATAATTAAAGGAAATATTTGGCAGTACTTGTGAGGTTCATACATAAGACTTACAATTAAGCTATGGTTCGGTTATTTGGAATCCGCAATATAATGTCTACATTAACTGTTTGGAAAATATACAATATAAATTTATAAAATTTGTTCATAAAAAAACCCTTTCACAATATACAGAAGACTTAACATTTACGCAACATAAAATGAACCTAATTCCACTTTATAACAGAAGGAAAATTACAGACATTACTTTTACATATAAAGTTTGTAACAATTTAGTAAATTCAATTCCCATTAATAGCATGATTAATTATAACGTTTCTTTTTATAATACCCGAAGCAATAATTTGTTTTACTCAGATACAAGTAATACTAATTACTTTAAAAATTCTCCTTTACATAGGTGTATTAAAACTCTCGACACAATAATGAACGTACTAGAAGTTGATATTTTTTCTATTTCCGAAAGTGCATTCAAAAATTGCTTAAAAAAACACTTTTTGTCTAGTGTACCTTAAAATCTTAAATTACGACATATTTTTTAATGTAAAATTTTTGAATTTCTGTTATAATGCAATAACTTTAGTATTTTTTCTGTTCTCTTATTTCGTATTTCATATTTATTTCGTATCTAGTGTAATAATATTTTGTTATTATTTAGGTTAAAGTTGTTTAGTTTAAACCCATTATGTAAGAAGCATTGGGAACACTTTTTTGGGTATGTCCTGTTTGTGTTCCAAACAAAATAAATAAAAAAAAAATAAAAATACATTTGCATTACACGTTTAATATCTAAATATATATGTAAATCTTGGAATACCTACCTGAAAAGTACATTAATAATATTTATCACAGCCAGAATACTAAAACGCTTATTTACTTTAAATTTGGTGACTCACCTCTTGCCATTAATTTTTGTAGTTCTAACACTTCTTTTGTCATCATTTTGTCAAGAGCGGTTTACTGTTCCCTTTTGAAAAATCCATGTTTCATCAATGAAAACAAACTGCTTTTTTTGCATCTACATAATTTCTTAAAAATTGAACTCTCCTTACAGCAATGTCCAGAAGCTCCTTAAGACCACGTTTTGGGTCTTCTTTTTTCCATTTTAAACCTAATTCTTTTATTACAATCCACAATGATGTAGCACAGCCATTAAACATTTGCTTCTTAATTAAATTTTCTCTTAAAGATTCCAAAGTTATATGTTGTTCTGCAAATAAATATGTATTTATATTAAGTACTGTAGATATACAAATTTAAACTTTTATTAGAAACATAAATTATGATTGGATAAAAAAATGTATCTTGTACTTACTTCTTTCATACATGTTATAAATAACATTTCGGATTCCACTTGTATTGTGTTAGTAATGGTGTTTTTGTATGAACGCTTTTTAGGTGGTGATTGTAATAGTTCATTATTCTTGACTGCTTGGGAAATACTACTGACAGTAGAAAAATGTATGTTTATAGCCGCAGCAATTCGCAAAAAAGACAAGAAAACAATTTCATATTTCTATACATTTCTATAACTTGTAACTTACTTCTCTTACAGCAGTTAAGGGTAGCTTAGATAACATTACTAACAACGATATAGGTCTACATAATCATAATATAAAAAGAAGGTATGATATTACGCAGATTGATACTATACGCCATGATGACGTATTGTAGTGGAAGGCATGGCTTTTATGAATTTCACGTGTCAGCTAATCGAAACCAGCGCACGAATATAAATTCTACACCACAGTACGTCATGCGCGAACTCGACGAGATTTCAACGGCTAAGTATCATAACCTTTTCTTTTATAGTATCATGGGTCTACATATTGATATTTTATTTTGAAATTTCTGACTTAGGAATTAGATTAACTTTAGTCATTTCCTATGTATTTATTATGTATTTATTATATATTTATGGCAGATCCAGGAGCCTTCTATGGATTGATGTTTGTCTGATTGATTTCTTTCGCCTAATTTCAAATTTCAACTTGTTCTATATTATGGATCGTCTCGTTAGTAGTGTCTTGATTTTCTTTGAATTGGAACGATTTTTGTTGGTGATTAGCGAAAATATCAGCTTTTTCTGTTGATTACCTCTTGTCTATTTGTTATCTGCTATTTTAATAGGAGGATAGTGGGTTCAATGGTTGTTTTATCTTTTTAATTTTCTTCAAGAGCAAGTATTGAGTTTGATTGTCATCTGTTAGCCCTACTAAGTATCAATTGGAGGATTCTTGTTTGTTATTTAGAGTTTATAATTAATATATTTATACCAGGGCTGGTATATCTAAGGGGGTCGCGACATAGACCCAGTAAATGGATGAGGGGGTGACTGAGGCTAGGGGGGAAATAGTAGTCAGCTTAAGTTGGCAACACTTTTCTGACGTTCGTTTGAACGAGCATCGTGCATAATAATGTCAATATGGCGAATATGGTACAAGTGGAATGAACCACTGTTTTCCTCGTAGTCCAATGTCGAATTAAAACTAAAAACATTTTGTACTTTTTTATATACCAAATTATGCAATTTGTTTCCACTTTATTTTAATGTTACATGAATAGGTACATGCGTTTGTGCTGTGGTAAATAAGTGTTCATGTGAAAATTATAAGAATACATAAGTTGAATATGAAAATGTAATTACTTGATTTAAATGTGATTTAATTAAGAGTTAAATAGAGGTTTCATATAAACAAAGTGCTGTAAAATGTTAATAAATGCAAAACCATTATTAAAGAGAAATTAGTTATCATCAATTAAATATTTTGTAGTAGCTGGTATCTACAAATAATAAACTTGAAAGACTGAGTTAGTAGTCACTTTTACACTAGAAGTAAAAACAAAAAAAAATGTGTGGTTGAGACTAATTTATGTATTTAATAAAAACATATTTAACATAAAAGCAGGTGTTATTTGAAATGTTTTATTTTAGTTTAATAATCTTTATAAATTGTGGGTACATTTGATCCGAATCTTGCAAATACTATAAAATGCATATGCTTCTATATGGTTAGTATTGGAGTAGAAGCACAAAAGTTTTGAATAAAAATATAGATACCGGAATATTTTGCTTGATTACTAAACTTTGGATGTTTTTGTTGTAGTTTGCTGTTAACACTATTGTCCTGAAATATTAAAAAAGCTAGACAAAGGTTTGTCCAACTCTTTTGTCAGCTTTGTTAATCTATGCTACTGTCATTCTGCATGCAGACATTTTTTACTGGAGATTTTCTCTAAGAACTGTATTCAGTTTCAAATTTAGGCCAGTTTTAGGAAAGTACCTCTGTTGTAAAGGTATTTCAAATCCATCCTTTGTAAGATGTAGACAACAAATACATGCTAAAATGTATAGAAAACAAATCGCAAGATATTACACAAAATTATTTAAATTAACTAAAAACATACAAATGAAGTGAATAATACCTACCAACAATTTAAAAAGACCTAAAATAAATAGACTTAAGGGACTGGAGCTCTAAAAAAGGGAGCAATAATTTGTTATGCATCATCTATAAGAAAATTGTCTTCATCTCTTCAATTACCTTTTAAAATAAACAAAACTAAAACAGCACAAAATTGAAAGTGATCTACTTTTCCCGACGTATTTTATGTACATCTGAGATTAATAATTTATTAAATTGAAATATTTTATCCTAAAAAATATGGGCATTTTATAATGAAAATGTCATTTAAGAAATGACATTGATTTTTTTTCTTATATTGGTAAACGTGGCGACTACAAGTTGCCACGTTGCCAGATCAATGGCGACTACTATGTGACTACTATTTCGAAAAAAATGGCGTCCAAAATGGACTCCTATGTCGCGACCCCCTTAGATATACCAGCCCTGATTTATACCTTCTAGTGATTTTGTCATCTGTCATTTCTTTCTTATTTTTCTCTTTCTGCTATCAGTTCTCTAATATGACAAGGTGTTTTTTTGAGTTATTAAACTTCTTACTGTTTGTTTCTTCATGCAGCTTGATGAATTTCCCCTATAAAATTAAAAAAATAGTTGATCAGATTATTGTTGTTTTAAAAAGCCCGACTTTTTAGTTGGATCGCTGTAGAATGTTTTGAACTATTAATATTGCGTAAATTTGTATAGTCAAATGAAGCACTTGTTATCCTCTACATTATTCTTTAAAATATATTCATAAACCTAATAGATATTCACCAAAAAACTGTTTATCCTAAGTGCCCAATTTAGATTACACCAAACCATAAGAATTCTTCTCTCTCTATCGCTCGAACAAATCTCCAGTCGTCATTCCTAATTAAAATGACCGTATCGAAAGAAAAGAGGTATAAATAAATTAAACAAATAAAAAAAAACACACACGAAAACAGTGACCAATTAATAAAATTGTCTCGATGTCCGGCAATTAGAATTGCGATGCGCAGGTCGAGCCAAAGCTCATCAGGCCGCATATCTCGACCAGATTTACATTAATTAACACTTTAACTTTAAAACCAAAACAGTGGATGGATTGAGACGTCCGATCTGGAACAATATTATCTCATTTATATTCAATTCGAGAACAACTTTATAATACGGAATATAATTAGAATCCGGTGATTTATTGACTGGTTGGTAATGTGGGTTATTAAGACGTTCGTTTTTCTATAAAAGTGATTTGGGTGATGATTCGGTTGGGTCGATAAACGATGAGCTTTGTTTAATTAATTTTGGTCCTATTAAAATATAAATGGTGTATCGAAATGTCAGTACACAATAAAATACTCAGGCATGAACAACAATAAAATGTTTTACTAGGACTTTAATATATTAAAAGGTGGTTAATGCTTCATTTGTTATAAATCGGTTGATATTTATAGTTTCATTAGTTATTTTAATTTCCAAAATAGAATCCCATTTTAAATTAAATATGACTTACCCGCAGAATCGTAGTATATTCCGTGTAGATAAAGGTATAAAAGATCACTCAGTATTCTGATTGTTATTGCACATGTAGTTTCGTCTTGCGTAAACTTTATTATATGAAGAGCCTTTAAACATCGCCATTCCTGCAGGACTCGAAGACATAATTTTTTATTGCGAATGAATTAAAAAAATGCAAATTTTCATGGATCATCTTCTTCGCCATTTTTTAGACTGGATTAAAATAAGTGCCTTCGCCAAAAATTGTAATTTTGATATCATTTTTTATTGGGGTCCAGTGCATTTTAGAATGATCATCAATTTTGACTGGTCGTATACATAGTCGTCTCACAGGGGTTTCAAAGATCGGTATGGGATTTGATGTGTACCGTATTAATAGAAATTCAATTTCTGTTGATATGACATGCAGATTATAAAATCGCCATGCATTACCGTCTCGATTATGGTGGGTGAGGTTTTCCAGATTTTCCTCACCTGTAAGTCAAATGGCACCATCAATCATCTTTAAGGGGTTGAAATTCACTTGTAAGGAGGTGAATTAGGAAGAGTATTACTATTATTATTGACCTATTTTTTCAGATATTCTTGCCATATGTGAGGAAGTATCTAAAGTCCCAGCACCAACAATATTAGAACGATAGTTTGAGTTCTATTCTACAACATATCAAAATTACGTCAAATTTTAACCGAAGAGTATTTTACATTTAAAACGTGTCCACTCCTTTAAAAGTTTGTGTAAAATGTCTTTTTGTTTATAAAATTTAAAAAATAAGTAATGATTTAAAATAAACAAGTAACGCAATAAATAAATGAAAAATAATCCATCCGTGTAACAAGGAAGCCATCATAAATAGACAGACAAATATCACTATTAAAATCATCACAAAAAATAGTAAATAGGTTTATTTGCGATCATTATCTTGGGAAATAGTTTCGAAGACATAATGCACGCCATTGGCACTTTTCGAAGTGTATAATTAGGAAATTAGAAAATGATCGAACCTCCTGGGAATGGGAATGAGAACGGGTACAATTAAACACTGGAAGCTTCTTAGTAAGTAACTTCGGTTCGCAATTAAAATCATTTAAAGTGTATCTTTAAAGTAGCAATTACGCTATTTCGAGACAAATAGATAAATTATTGAAATGCTACTTTGCTAGCAGATTTGCGTGTTGATTATACAGGTAGTTAGTGCTGGCTGGTAGAGTAAGAAATGAAAGAAATTATGTTTAAGAAAGCTGGTTTTAAACAAAACGTAAAGTCCATTCATTTCTAAATAAAAAACAGCTATAGTTTTTATTGCATCTAGCTATATTTCAGTCAACCAGCAATTTTTCTTTATGAAAAAACTTTTTTTTTATTAGTTTACATTGCACCTAGCTATATTTCAGCCAACCAGCAATTTTTCTTTATTATAAAACTTAAGTAAACTTAGAAGGCTTAAAACTAATATTAAAATAACCAAAAAAGGTTGACAGCTGTGTGCACGTAGTTTAGATTCAAAAGGAAAGACTTTTATTTCGTGCAAAACTTTTTAATTAATAAATACAAAGTGCTTTCAGCATTGTGCCATCATCAGTGCTTATCTACAAAAATTGTGGATGTAAACTTACAATTTATAAATATGTGTAAAAATAAAATCTAAGTAAGACTTTTAAGTCAAAAGTTAAAATTAAATATATAAGGTAATTTTGAACAAATTCACAATCAAAAGATAACAGACAGAGTGACATAACCCAGTGTTGGGAATAGTCAGTGTGAGATAAGCCTCTAAAAAATCATATCTGATCTCCAGAAGCAAGTTAGCTTGTGTGGAACTAAGGAATTATACCACCTTCACTATTCGCATTGAGTACAGTTGAAAACAATTTATCAAATTAGTTAAAATTTAAAAAAAATTTACAAATATATTGAAATTTAATTTTAGAATACAATAGTTAATATAAAAAAGGTTAAACGCAAAAGACCAAACGAAAACAACTGAAGGTTTTTTTTCTTTTCTGATTAAATGTTTATTAAAGATTGAAGGTAAGTATTCAATGATGGCATCCAGCTCGATAGACAACCCTAGCAAATCCCTCTCATTGTGGTGTCCATGTAACGAGTATTTAAATCTTAAGCTCAAGAGAGCCATCTCTTCCTCATCAAAATGAATATTCGAAAAGTTGACTCTATCAAAAAATTTGAATTTAGAAAATTGATTATTGTTTTGTCGCATTTTATTGAGATCTAAATCTTTTTTATCTTTAATTAGTTTGTTAAGTTTATTGGCAATTCTGTTAAATTTCAACTATCTCTCAATCTTGATCGAATCACTCATGGAATTGAAAAATGTATGGCTTGTTATTTTTTTTTGGTGTGTCATCGGCTTCAACTGCTAAGGTTATTTCGCCTCTTGTTCTGTGTAGGCTTTGTTACTGTTTCCCAGCGCCTCTTTAGGAACAGCACTGTTAATTAGAACCCAACAGTGAATGGTCGAGTGGGGAATCCTACCAAGGCATCAGAATTAATTTGAAATAATTAAATTAAATAAAAAATTCCTGCCAACGGTGGGATTCGAACCTGGGACCCTTGGATCCACAGACTCTACCACTAAGCCACCTACCCCCCTAATGAATTATTATTAGAATTTTGATCATAAATTACTTTAAGTTGACAGTCTATAAAGTTTAATTTAGCATGATGTTTACAAATATTACTTTTTATTATAAGTTGGGTACAATCTGTTCTTTTAGACATCTATGTAGAAACCAAATGTCGATGTCAATCAAGCCCCATCCAATAGTATCTTCTCCTTTCGGTTCTGATAACTATACACTGCACACACGCATTGCTCTAACACACTTTCATATCACTAATTCAAATGGTTTGGTCCTTTTGAGCCTTCTTATTAGGTATCGTTTGTCCAGGAACTGTAGAACTTCAATAATACAGTCTTTTTTCATATTTTTTTTAATGATTTTTCTCTCTATAAACATTCTCAGATCTCTGTGTAGGTCTGAGTTCCTAACATACCAAGGGGCGTTTACTATTGCCCTTAATATTTTGTTCTGGAAACGTTGTATTATATTTATATTAGTTCATATTGGCTTCAGTACTTTTTTATATATTAAAAGTTCATTTTCTATTGAAAGTTTTGATTTTCTATTCATCAACCAGTATAATTTTCTATATTTAATACCTAACTCTTCCTATTTTTTCTTTATGGGTTCTTTCCTCTTTTAATATCTAGGTTTATTTCGCCGAATTAGTATATTTTTATTTTTCTTGGAAGGTTTCTGTTCTAATCGAGTATAGGTATCTCTTGCTCTACAGTTTCTGTTCTGATCAAGCATAGTATATCTCGTTCGGTTTTGGCTCTTCTGGGCTGCAACACACGTTTTATTCTAGAAGGGTTTCTGTTCCGATCGAGTATAGGTATCTCTCGTTCGACAGTTTCTGTTCTGATCGAGCATAGTATCTCTCGTTCGGTTTTGGCTCTTCTGTGCCGCAACACGCTAGTTTTACGTTCGTAAACTAATTAAAATTATTAATTGATGGATTTTATAATGCATAGGGACCAAGTATTCCGCACAGGCGCATCTAAAATGTCAATAAAGTGACAGGAAATGTATAGCACTGCCGTTGAATTGTAGTGACGATTGGAAAAAAAAATTACGAATATTTTTACAATTTGTTGATATTTTAACGAGGTATGTTTTGAATCTATTACGGTATTTCCAGGGGCGTCGGTTATCTATTTTGTACAAAAAAAAATAGGAACTAGAATATTTCTTATAATTTTATAATTTGTTTGGATACAGCAACTAAAAATAAAATTTTGAGACTGATGTTTCTGTATATCTCTTCTTTTTTTGAAAAAAAAAAGAACTAAAAATCAATAATCGTTATTATTAAAATTGCATGACAAAACACATGAAGAAAATTTATAAATAGTAATTACATATATATTATTTATGCCATTCTAGATAGGTAATGTATTATTATTTAGTTGTTCCCAATTACATGTAGAAGTAAAAACAAAGAAATTAAATACCTATATTATTCGTGGCATATCGCCATCACTACTTTTTCCACGTAATTATTCTGCGCGATTATTAATTTGTTTGTGTGTGGGCCACCTAAAACTATTTTGACGCACCCGCCCATAATCGAGACGGTCTTGACGTTGATTTAAGAGTTTTTTTCGAAAAATTAAGGTGTGATCCTTTAATTTCTGCTCCGTCCTTAGAGGTGGGTACCTGTAATTTTTATTAAATTAACTTGTTTGGTTTGTTCATTGTTTCATAAAAATGATATATTATAGATAGAAGTCTAAATTGGAGATTATTTAATTAAAAAAAACACTGTATGCGACAGGTGTGACCCATTTTAAGAAAAATACGATTAAATAATTAAATAAAATTATTTTAGAGCAACATGGTTTTAATAATAATGCTATATCAACTATTTTTATTATTTTCTCTATAACGCGTTTATGTATTCTAATATGTATTACAGAGCTGGACAGGGCTTTAGTGCTTTGTGCTTGTAAAAGTGCTTGAAACACATGTGCTTAAAGGACTTCTAAAGGCGCCTCAACTACTTTCGATGTGCTTCAAGCACTATACAAATCACTTCGAGGGCTTTGTGCTTGGGAAGCACTTTCAAAAATTAAAAGGAATTTGTGCTGGAAAATAAAAGCATTTTAAAAAGAGCTTAGGGCTTAGTGCTTCAAGCCCTTTCACTGAGGACTTTGTCCAGCTCTGATGTATTCTTATTTTTCAAACTTTATTTTACTATTAGCTAGACCAGTCGGATTGACTTAAAACTCTCATATAAATAGGTATGATCGTTCTTTAATACTCGGAGTTTTTGCTAATATTCCCAGAACCCAGTCCATTATTACTCGCATCAATAAAGTACCTCTTCTTCCGCTAAATACGTCTTCGGAACATAATATTCAAATATATATGCAATATTTTTTGTTCAATATATTGGATTCAAATCTAAAAAGACTTGTTTCCCACAAGGATCAACCCCAGGCCTTATGTTGTTTATTATTTTTATTAATATTACCTTGTTGATAACATCCTCTAGATTCCTATAAATACCCGTTCTATATAAATAAATGAAATATTTGAATATAGTAGAAATCTATTTAGGAATAGAACAGAAATAAATTGTTTAAATCTTTCAATGAAAATCATAATGTAGGTGTATTAATGATTATATTTTTGATACGAGTATGGCTATATCTTGTTAATGTGAAATAAAAATAACACTTTTTCTAAAAAATTATACCGTTTTTACGAATATCGAGCTCCAATAAATGGAAATTGAGATATTTTCTTATCGTTACTACATGAATGAGCATCTAAATTGGTCCTGTCTGAATACAGGGCAGTATTGGCACTGTAATTTTATATATTATTTATAAATCATCAATGAATATAAAACTTACCATGACAAAGTATTTCTCGAATATGTAATAAATAAGTTACATTTCAAATGAGCCAAGGTCTATTTTACTGTAAGTATTCAAATTTTTTATGGTTTATTATCTAAAATTTTATTGATACACGATAGATACCAACATTTTGCTTGACCCTGAGTAGAATGTATTATTCCTTAAGTTTGACTATTTAAACCTAGGCTATTTCAGAGTAATATTAATTTGTGGAATATACTCATGCCAAACTAAAAATTAAATGTCGATGTTAAGTAATTTATATACAGGGTTTTCCAAAACGTTTGGTGGAAATTATTATTATTTTTTTTTGTAATTTTAGATACCTCCAAATATCAATGGAGTGTGAATAGATGGGAAACTCAGTGGTAAAATTCTAAAGCAATGTGCTGCTATCTATCAAATTGGAGTGGTACTAAATTCAAAATGTAAAGAATGATTTTTTTAAATACAATTTTTATTTTTAAATAGTTTATTATAGTAAATGAATGCCGCATCATATAATTTGTCTATTTAAACATGGAAACGCTCAGACAAATATTCATTTATGGCATTTAAATAATTAAATAATTATAAAACAAATATATCAAAAATGTTATCTGTAACAAAATCAGCATGTATAGTGCTTAAGAACTTTATAAGAGTTTTTCGCCTTGAAGTGGCAAATAAGTTTGAACAAATTGAAGTTAAGGCTTTGTTCTTCTGGTTTCTTACTATTAGGGCGAATTTGAGTGTAGATTAAATTTTCCATATGCTTATTAATTCCACTGGTTAGGTTAAAAAACATTTCTTCTTCATATATTTTTATTGACTTATTCGTACACAACTTGTAGTCTTTTAAATTCTTATTCGTCCTCTGGGCACTGTGATAAATAAATATAGTTTGTGGGGTGATTCTATCAATATGGATCCAGGAACGCTTTGTTTTAAAGATATAAGGTATTGTGGTTTTATATTTTTTTTTCTTCTAAACTAAGTCGAAATCCAAAAAATATTAAAAGTTGCTCTTTATCAGACATTAAAATATCTAATCGTGCTATCAGAAAGTGAAAATCCATTGACACATGTTTTTTTTACTAAAATGTGTGCTTTTTAGGTATATTTTACAACAAAAATTTCATTTAAATCTTTAAAATCATTTCGAAAATATTTAAAAAAAAAAACGAAAAAATTAAAATTAATAAATTAAATAAAATGACTATCTGGCACAAGATAAGTTGAATAAAGGGCTGATCAGATCCTGTACAATCTCCAGAAGTTGTAAGTGTGGGCACAGAATCCAAAACCGAAAACCACGTTTTACTGCCGTCGATAAATCTTTTTGGGCAAAGCATAAAGCCCAACAACGTACATCCACACTATTTCCTACATTTTATTGCACCCCATAAATGTAGAAGAGTTACACAAGATTTGTTAATTGATTTTTTTTATATCGAAGGTAAAGGCCGATTCTAAATCACTGTCCGGTCACTGTCATTTTATGATTAAAGTTCACACCGTATATCAAATTTAAAAAAGTTTATATTCAGGAGTGTTTTAATTGGTAGTTTTTCTGTTTGTATGTCAAAGGAATCAAATGATTTTTTAATAGGAAGCCATAGACAATGTTATGAAAAAAGCAACCAAGTAGTTCGCCAGCAATAAAATCTTGCTAAATGAATCAAAATCTACAAAAATGTATGTTTCAGTGATAGAAAACTGGATATTAGTAACTAATTTTTTTTTGATATCCGACTCAATTAAACTGAAATTCTAACAAAAAGCAAACGGAAGTATTTTTGTAAATGTATCTAATTTTTTACTAATTTTAACTGAATACCATACTCTGAAAATAACTCATAAGAGTTATGGTCTTTATATTCTTTGATATTTTTTTTTAGCGCCTGTCCTGGTAGTTTATTTAATGCTTTAGTTATGTTTTCTCTGCAAACCTTTACTTTTGGTAGTTTACTGGATTTAATCTTAGTCTCAATTAAAAATTTGTGACGTTCCATTTAATTTACAATATACTGTTTTTAAAATTAGGTCCACTTTGGACCGCTTCTTTTTTTTTATATTTTTTAATCTATTTATATAAACAATAAATAATAGACTGGAATCTCAGATAAACAAATGAATAATAGATAAGTAACGGTCTGGATGTGTTTGAAGCTAATATGAACCGTTTTATCTATTACTTTCTCTTTCTTCCTGGTCTTTGATGTGATTCGTCTATTTTAAATACCAGCGCCAATTACTCACAACTGCCAACAAGCATTTGGGAACTGTCAGTTTTGTTTGTACATTTTTTGTGATTTTATATTCCCAGGGCATATTTTTAAAGTTTTTAGAGTGTCTAGAATGTTTTTTTAACGAATTTTGTTAGTTGTTAGTCTAAAAATTATTATTCAATGTTTGTTTGCCCTAAAACAAATTTGGAGAAGTTCCACGTCGTTTGAAAGGTAAGTAAATAAAACACATGAGCGGTACACCTATATTGTAAAATATTATTAGTATTTTTTACGCAGGTTTCCTACAAACTGGAAATTTGTATTCTAATCCTAGAATTAAAGAAGGTTGAAGTTGATAAAATTAACATAAATTGGAAATATAAAATATATTGGAAACATTTTATAATATTATTTTGTTATGAATTCTGCCGGAAAAGACGAATTTAAAGCTGGAAGCAATTCCTATTTTATTCACTTCTCAACTTGGTCCGTCTTCAAGTAAGTTATAATAATATTATGTAATACAATACCTAATACAAATTATTCATACATTATAAACTTGGAGATTAAATTTAAAAAATAAATGCTATATTGTATTCTCCTAGATAAAGTAAAATAAATCTTAGTGCTTTCTGGAAAGAAAACATTTTATGAAAATATAAACTACTCCAAAGTGTTTCTTTTTTTTTTAGTAATGAATGAATTATACTTATAGAATGATTATGTTGTAAATATTTTATAATTCTTTTTATGGAAAATTTACTTCCTAGTGAATGTAGTGAAAGACAGAGTCTAGAAAAGATTTATAATTATAATATGCACATACTGGATCAGAAAATTTAAGTTATTCCACCGACATTGCTCCAGAAGCTATAGAATAGGTTATTCAAATTATAAAGAAGACATCTATAAAAATACCCAAATTCAGAGACAAAAAGTTATGCTAAAAATAATAGATACATTTAAAAATGCCCGTTTTTAAAAAAATATTTGTCACATATCATTTTGGAGATTATTAAAATATCTAAAATTCCAAAAACTTTAAAAAATATGTTAAAAGTTTATAAATGAGAAGTGTGTTAATCTAGAACAAGTCAAAGGGGGTTATTTTCTAACTTTCAGCTGAAAATGCATATCAACGAAAGCAGACTTTTGCTATTCGTATGTGATTTTAATTTTTGTTGTAATCTGTCATAATAATTATAAATCGTAAATGCTGATTTGTCTAAATATCTGAGGTTAGTATTTGAATGTCATTTTGACATTATTACAATTATAAACTTAATTAGAATATATTAAGGCCAATTTCAGAATTGTAAGGAATCAAAAACAATAAACATCATACATTTGCTGACATTTTAATATTCAAGTCATAATATTTAGATATATATTTTAATGTTTGACTTATCTACTTCTAAAAATAAACTTTTTGAATGCGCTTTACTTTTTTCAAATACGAACAGCACAACAAGTAGAGAGTACCAAAACGTTTGTTCTTTACACTTTTGATAGTTGTCGCGTTTATGGAGGGAGCTGAGTGCTTTCAAAAACGCTGGTTAGACAATAAGCCCCCGTTTTAACTCAGCGAAGTAGAAGGTTTCAGTCTATAATATCTGTCAATATTCGCTTCTAACATATTTATTTAAGAGACCAAAAATTACATGAGTTAAAATGCATCAGAAGCAGTTGAGGTACCTATGTATCTAGTATGAAACTAAAAATAATTCAATTTGGTGACATACTTTTAAATATAATATGTAGCCCATGCACAACTTCGGTTCCTATGGGATTTCCATTATATTTCTTTGAAAATAGACAATTTTGTCCTTTTTTTATTTATAATTACCACTTTTGATACTTTTATATTGTATTTTTTTATTAATTTTATATTGAATTTTTATAATTTAATTCTTGTATTGTTTTTCAATTTGCGTTAATTGTATGTTAATACATTTTTGGATTAAGCTTAATTGAGTCATATATTTTATCACACACAAGTTGTACATAGACAATATTTAATTTATGTGATTTATTAGATGTATACAGGAGGTTTTTCAGACATACATACCATGTAGGAATAAACTAGCTAGATACTGGCGTCAAATATCTGGAATTATTAATAATTGCTCTCGTGAAAAATGAATGCATGATACGGATTTTCTATTCTTACATAAGTTGTTAAATGGATGTAAAATTACTTGCCAGAAGTTACTTGGCCACGGCCGTAAATTTCTGATTCGGCCGTAAAAGATCTACTCGATACTTACAGCCTTTGGTACACAAATATCTATTTTAATTCTATAAATGTCATTAAAAATTTATGAAAAATGTATTTCTCATCTATAAAATTGTTATTTATGATAAATAAGAACAAAAATAAAACCTGAATCGATAACAAATCAATGAAAATGTTACTAGAGTTGGGGACGTTTTTATGGAAAATTGTAATGTTACTATTTTACTAATAAAGCTACAGTTAATTTATCTTAGCATTTTATTTAAATATAAATATATTTTCCGAATAAAATTAATGCCGCTAGTCAAGGTTTAAAGGCCTCGTCACTTCAACCTTTTTATGCTTCTAGTTTATATGTTTGTAAACAGAGATCTATTGTTTCTATTAGGCTTAACAGTCTCCATTAGATCTTTCTTGGAACAAGATTACAGACTATAAAGGTAAGTTTCAACAAAGATTGGTGTCTATCCATTATAAATTACTTTTAAAGCTTATAATAATATTCTTAAGAAATGATAAAATCTATTACATATCTTTTTTTTATATTTTTAAAAATAAGTAACTGCCTTAATTCCTATTTTCTGACATCCCTCGTATATGCTAAATAAATTTAAATTTATCACTTCAAGTGGTAAGAATGCTACTTTTAGGGAAAAGTGAATTGGATTTTTTTTATTGTTGAGTTTCAGAAATATTAATTTCTCCTGGTTTTAAAATAAGATGAAATGATTAAAACGCACCTGCAAAGGCACTTTGTGCACCAATCTCACCAGTACTCCTGTGACCTAATGGGTAAATTCAGTTTGGCTTACTTTTTTCAATAGGGATTGTTGTTCCATTTAAATATACAGTTTACTGATATCTACCTATAAACAATATTATTACATTTGAATAAAAAATAGAATTTAATTTTTGTAAAATGAAATTTTATGCATGAGTTGCATTGTTCTTTAAATTTGTTATTGACAAAATATTTACAAAATAATGCTTTGGATTCTGATGAAAAAACTATTTGATACGCCCATGGAGACCACGACTGTCAAAAGTTCGTAGATACTGGCTTCAAACAAAGCCTTTGTAAAACTGCGCCCGTAACACATCTATATTTCATTTGTTTATCTGAGACTGGAATACAGAGATGAATATACTGGGAATTACAGATTGAATGACTTCATTTGACCGATCTTAAACCATACTTTTTTTCTTTTTATTTTAAATTTGAACTAGTTTTAACGTAGGTATGTTTATTTGCTTGGATAAAGTTAATTTTATTTTTATGGTATCCTTGTCGCCTTAAAACATCGTTTCAATAATAATTTAATGTCATCAAACTAATTGAAGTCGAGTATTTACAGTTGAAATGAGGCATAAAAAAGGCGAATCGAGATACCGATAATACCCAACCCATCTGTTGGCTGATAAAGAATTATAACCACGTCCATCAAATGAATTCGTCTTTCCAGCATTATTTATTTATAAACAAAGAATAAGAAAAAAAATGAGAAGATCCAGATTCCGAACAGGCATTGTTTAATCTTGACAGCAATAATTATTGATCAATTATTTGCGAAAGAAGCTGAAGACGATGAGAAATTGCAGGCACGCATCCATTTCAAACACATCTCTATCGTCGACATTCTTCAATTTCTTACTAAAATCGCATTATAATTACAAATTGCTTACCGTTTTTTTGCAAGTGTGGCTTCGACATAATTACAAACCGATCAGGTTTGTTATTCTTAATATATGTAAGGTTATTTCATTTGCGACCGGGGCTCATTGGCGTTTCGTCAATCGTCAATCAACGAATAATTTTTTGATGCTATCATTGTTTATATAAAATCGTTTGTTTCTTTCTGTAGATTCTTCAACAATACACGTACCACACGTGACCATATTAATATATTCCCAATTGGTGAATACTATAAAGTAAAAATATCTATATGTGAGACAGTGCCGTAGATATTTAATACAAAATAAAATTATTCTTGTCTTCAGTTAAATGTGAGAAGAACATAATGACATTTTCAAATTAATCAACATTTAAAGAAAATTTATCAATAAATACCAAAAACTTTACATTTACCAGATAATAAATTATTATTTTTTTATCATACAACAATATTAAAGCTAATATTATTGATTTATTTATATTTACATTAATAGACAAAAATATTTATGTATAAATATTTCGTGGATATTAACGCTTTTAAAGTTATTCCTCTATCAATAAAAAATATACCTCCTGGGGAGTGCATCAAGGTTCCTTTTTGGGACCAAATCCTCTTTTACTTCCACTATCTGTTTATTTATATATTTTGTATTAATTCTATTTTTGGTATTAATGTTCTCCTTTTATGTTATTTGTATTAATTTTAATCACTAGTAATTTATTGTAATTTGGTACTCGATTGAGTGGAGCTATGGACTTAGCCGAGGAATTAAAAATTTAGATCTTTCATTAATATTATTATTATTATAGCATAGATCCAATGTTCGGAATTTGCATGAGAGAAAAGCAAGTCAAGAACATTCTTAACCCACTTTTTATCAATATCTAGTTGCTATTCGTATAAATCACTTATTTTCACTTATTTATCACGAGCGCAGTCTCATTGTAGTAGACGACAGTCGGAAAATAATTAAAATCACTTAACTTGAGGACAGAAAAGTCTGTAATCAATTCAGAGATCACCCGAAGCACTTGTGACTGATTCACGATTTCATCCTAACGTACGTACCAATACCTTCGAATGGATTTATGCTCAAACCTGGTCCTTGGGCATACTTCTTCAGTATAAATCACAATTTCCGTGGGACTTTAAATTAATTACTGGTGTCGCTTTGGAGGCTACAGCCGCGGTAATAGATGGCGCTTTCTTTCAAAGCCACCGCTGATGGCGCAGATTTAATTATTAAATAGCCTATTAAGGGAATAGTGCGAGAGAGTGATAAAAAATATTCGAAAATAAAATCTGTGTATAAAAATTGATAAAATTCATTATTGTTAGCGCTTCTGTAGCATAAAACTATTGCAACTCATGTAACTCATGTAAGCTAAATATTTATATAATATTAGTTTTGTATTTTAGTCTCTGATTCTGTACTGAAACAGCTAATCCTAATACTACTGGTACTGTACCAACTATCTCTTATGTTGCAGGGTTTAAATTATAAAAATAATTTAAGGGTAATTAATTTTGATGAGTGTAAAAGTATTTTATTGGCAGATTCTGAAGAACCTCATAATTTATTTGTTAGATTTTAAGAACAGGCAATTTATCCTGCAGAACAACCAGTGGTTTAAGTGCTATAACTTTATTAGAAGATTTCGTTTTATTTAATTATAATATACAAAATATTTTAAAAGAAACTGAATAAGAATTAAATTCAAAAATTGATTGTTCATGCGTAAAATGTGATATGTATGAGGAAATATATAATAAAGGGGGGTAAGGAAAATAGATATACATTGGTGGTGTAAACAAAAAAAATAACAGAAAATTACGAAATGAAAAAAATTGTACATCTCCAATTATTGTTTATTATTATTACTTGTTACTGTAGTTTGTTTTTTGTACCGTAATCTAGTACCTTCTAGTAATAATCACTAGAATTTCATTGTAGTGAATTTTCGTGAATTATTTTTGTAATACTACATATAAATAAAATTAAGTAACCAATAACGTTTTTTTTTTTTTGGAAGTAGATTTGACTTACACCTATCTTCTTTATTTTTTTAATTGTGTTCATAAACGTATTCATGAATATTCTCGTTTCGATTAACAAATTTGGAATGAAGACGATAAGGCGCAGCATTTATAACCGCATTTGGACATCAGTCTAATCGCTTCAACGCGGGCCCCATAACTCTAAATTATCCGAAAAAAGAAAAAGAAAGTGTCGATTTGGATGTAAAGAAATTAAGTTGTCTCCATTATACCATTATACGTGCGTAGGTATCCCAAAAAAGGCAATAAAATGAAATAATACGTATCAGATCAAATGGACACCTTGTATAAACTGGTCACTGAATAAGTTAAGTTCTCTGTAGATGTTTGAGCTCTGGCTACTGTTACGGTGTGAGTTTACGGAGAAGAAACTTTCTATTTACTTTATGAGATGTTTAGAAATCATTTAAATATCTTCCGTATCTATATAAATATTATATTGACGTTTTCCACGAATTTATATTATGAAGTAGCAGCTTTGATAGGGTAACCACATGAGAAGGATAGGTCAGCAGAACACATTTTATATACCTGCTCCGCTTTGGAAAGAACCAGGTTCCAGATCTTTGGAATTATAGTTTTTCTAGACACAATCCAACACAGCAGAATAACCGATTATAGTTATAGATTATAGTACCGACTTCAAAGGCACCGCGCACATGGGCGTACCAATTTTATTATTAAAATTAGGTAAATTAAATTAATAATTATGTATAGTTCTTCCATTAAACTCGTTCCGAACTCTTACTGATAATTTTGTTTGATCTATCACAGGCGTAGATGCTTTTTCTTTAAATTTGTTCTTGACAAAATATTTAAAAAGAATCCATTGGATTTTGATAAAAAAACTGTTTGATACGCAAAGCTGTCAAAAGTTAGTAGATACTAGCTTCAAACAAAGCCTGTGTTAAATGGCTCTCGTTCGTTATCTATATTTCATTTGTTTATCTAATATTTTCCCCAATATCCATAGAGCACGTCATTTATGACACTTTTTTTATTTAAAAAAGAAGTATAATATGACAATATTACGTAATCGTAAGCGTTTCAGTAGCCACCGCGTTTCCATAAAATGTTAAATCTCATTTTATTGCCTCGAATCTGTATCCAATTTAGTAGTCGAAAAAGAATTGAACACCGAGACCTGTTCCGCGGCCACGATCAACTTAGAGCACCGCAGCACTTCGTACGCGGCACGGCATCATCATCATCGGGTTTTGAATCCCGAGCATCGCGTTGTAAGTAATTAAAGTAAAGGTAACAATAAAAGGCGTCAAGCCTACTGATAAGCAGAATTGATTTACTGACGTCATTTTTGTACCAGCTACAGAATCCACGATCAACATCTCATTGGCGTGGGAAGTACCTAATAATTCTTGTCTTTGGTATTTAATAGCTGATTTGATTTTATATTTTACTTTGAATTCTCACTTCCTTTTTTTAATTTCATTATATATTTTTATAAATGAATATAATAATAGAAATATAACACATTTTTTAACCTAGGTTACCTATAAATATGAGCCTGTTCTTGTCATATTTCTTAGATCGTTTACTGTTACTTAATTTTTTGCACCTTGTCGTCGTAGTTTCTGAAGATTTGACATATTTCACTGCCTAATATTTGCTAAAAAGATTGACCCTTAAAACACAGCAACTTCTTTCACTTAAACTAATTACCGGCCAGAGTGTAAAATGGTTCACAGTGCAATTCAAAGTGGAATTATTATAAATAAAAGTTTCTTAATAGTAAATAAATTGATGTTAAAAACAAATATTGTATGGTCAGCATTAATTGTGATTTGTTACTATTAAAAATATTCATTAGATAATAATAGATTTTAAAGGTAAATACTACATTATGTATTAATATTTATGTATATTTGTTACTATTTGAATGTTTGATAACAAATAAACCATTTATAGTTAGTCAATTTTATTATTTATTATGACATTGTAATAAAAACATGATTCGTAAATAAATCAGTTTATTAACTACACAACATTTTTTCTCAATGTAACATATTCAAATTATGACAAAACATACGATTTATCCGAAATAAAATTAAAACGGTAAAATTACTTCTTTATTCGCGGATAAAAATTATTACAAACAAAACGAAAACAAAAAAATAACATTTAGCTGATAGCTCGAGGTGCTGTTGTCCTGCTGTACCGAAAACTCTTCTTCTCGCAGTGTGTCCAATCTTGTTAACAACTCCAGTTGTGTTAAAAACATAATGATACGTTGTGAAATAATAAAATTCCGTAATGAAGTCTGAATCTGAAGGCGATTAACCTCGAAATACGGCTTAATTAAAAAAAAATCAGCTTTTTCGTGGCATGAAGCCTGCAAGGAAGCGCTTGTTCCCCATATTGACGGAGAATGCGCGTCATAAATATTTTTCATCGGAATTACCATTTTTACTGAAATTAAATCTACAGTGTGTACAAAGCTTTTATATTTATTTTATATAACTTAAAAGATAAAAACAAGCTTGTTTAATGCAAACCTTGGTAGTCAGTCTTTATTACTCCAATTGATCTTGAGAAGATAAAAATCTTATCTTAAAAACTAATAAATAATAAAACATGTCATTTACATTTACATTATATTTTCAACAAATGCATATTGAACACAAATTTTTTCCTGATGATTTAAAATTTTAGAAAAGGAAGAACTTACAGATCCTTCCAATTTTAGACCAATATCACTATTACCAATTTTCTCAAAAATCCTCGAAAAACTTATCTAAATTCATCTATTATCTTTCTTTGAACAACTTAAATTATTCTCCAACCATCAGTATGGGCACAGAAAACTACTATATTGGCAATTATAAATAAACTAGAACATACATAAAAAATTAGATAATAAAAATATTCCATTAGCCATTTTTTTAGACTTTAGTTAACCATTTCACTGATTTATCTTCTAAACTACAAACGTTAACTACAAAATAGATCATTTAGTCGGTCTACCCAATCTACAAAACCTGTAAAGATAGGTGTATAACAAGGTTAATTCCTTGGACCAATCTACTTTTTAATTTAAATTAATGACCTACCAAACTATATTCAAGCAAATAATATCTGTATTTTAATATGTAGTTTGGGTAATAAATGTATTTCTATTTAATGGATTTGAAGATATTTCTGCTACATATAAAGATAACAAATGGACAAGAGACAATCAACAAAAGCTGATATTTTCGCTGACCACCTACAAAAGACGTTCTAATTAGATGAAAATCAAGACACTCCTAATGAGATCATCCATAATACGGAACAACTTGAAATTAAGCTAGTTACTCCCAATGAAGTTATGAAAGAAATTCAGACAAACATCAACTCTCAGAAAGCTCCAGGATATGACCTTATTACTGGAGAAATAATAAAGAAACTACCACGGAAGGCTATTGTTAAATTGACATACCTCATAAATGCAGCATTTCGCCTTAAATATATACCTGATCCGTGGAAAATGGCTGAAGTTATCCTTATTCCTAAGCCAGGAAAACCTCTGAATGAAGTGCCATTGTTACCGATAATATCTAAGTTATTTGAAAAACTACTACTAAACACTAAAACCAATAATTGAAAATAAAAATCTGATCCCTTCGCACCAATTTGGTTTTAGAAACAAATACTCGACAATAAATCAAGTACACAGGATAGCCGATATCATCGAAAAAGCTTACGAAGAAAAATATATATGCTCAGCTATATTTCTTGACGTAGCCCAAGCATTTGACAAGGTTTGGCATGCTGGCCTAATACAAAAACTAGAAAAAATGCTCCCTAGACAATATGTCGACATTCTACAATCATATCTAATGGGAAGAATGTTTAGAGTAAAGCAAAACAAGGCATACTCCGAAATGAAAGAAATTAAAGCCGGCGTCCTACAAGGCAGTGTGCTAGAACCGGTTCTTTACTTATTATACCCCAGCGATATCCCTCAACAACAATCTGTTAAAATAGCAACATTTGCGGATGACACTGCAATATTGGCAGTTGGCGGAACTAATACAGAGACCTCAGAAAAACTTCAGGAAACCTTCAACAGAATCAATCGATGGACAAAGAAGTGGAAAATAATAATAAATCAAATTAAAACAAATAAGAATAAATAATGACGTTATTCCGCATCACGATTCGGCCAAATACCTAGGGATGAACCTAGATGTAAGACTTAAATGGAAAAAGCACATTAAAAAAAGCGTAAATAACTTAAATTCAAAAAAATGTATTGGCTCCTAGGAAGAAAATCCAAATTGTCAGTGCACAACAAACTGCTGATTTATAAACAAATCCTATAACCAATCTGGATTTATGGCATGCAGCTATGGGGATGTGCCAGCAAGAGTAATATCAACATGATACAAGTTTTCCAAAATAAAGTCTTAAGATGCATTGTTGATGCACCTTGGTTCTACCGAAACGATTATCTTCATAGAGATCTGAAGATGCCAACAATCGAAGAAGAAATAAAGAGGTTTGCTGCGAAACATGAGGATCGATTCCACTCCCACGTCAACGAAGAAGCACTGCAATTACTGGACAACTCTACACTCAACAGAAGGCTCAAAAGGAAGAAGCCATTTGAGCTAGTGGAGTGAACATAATGTTAGTGCTAGTGTAAAACAGTGTAATAAATCGTCACGCCAACTTGTGATGCTTTCCTATAGAAACAATTAAGACAGCCTAATGGGGAGTTCTTAGATAAGTAATTAGTTATAAGATTTTTATATTAAAATTGTAGGTTAGTCAGTAATGACTAGTAACAATACTCTAACAAAAAAAAATAAAGATAACAAAGGTGTATGATATATATTTTGCCACGCTATTCTTTTGGTTACATTTGTGTGATTTACAGCGTTTATTAAACTTTTTAAGTCTGATAAACTTTGATATATATTTAATTTGAAGTTAATGTCATTCATCAAACACATTACATTCTGAAAATATGTAAAAGAAGATATAAAAAAAACGATGCGTTTTTTATTTCAGTAGTTGCCAGTGATATTTTGTTACTGTCTAAAGTGTTTAATGATTCTTTTATTCGACTTAGAGGTTAGGAAATGCATTAAAATACTTATTTGATTCCAAAGTCAACTTAATGACATTTTATTTAGGACACACTATTATTACTGAAACAAAATAAAAACAATATTATGTTGAGTGAAGCACTCAAAGTTCTAGGGGCAGTCATTCGTATATGGCGTACCTCAGGGATCTGTACATAGACCTCTATCTTTTTTAATTTATTTCATTGACTTATCCAGCAACGTAGTATGATGGTTGGTGAGGTTTTCCGGGTTTTCCGCACCTGTAAGTCAAATGGTACCATCAATCATCTTTAAGTCACCCCGAAGCGTCAGGGGTTAATTAGTTCACTCCCTCGTACTGTTATTGTTATTATTTTAAGTGGCATTTAATACATTTTTAATAATTTTGAATAATTTAAAGTCATAGTATTTGTATAAGTTTTATTTTAGCGATATCAATAATATCAGTATCATTATGGTACTACTACTTATTATTGTTTAAGAATTGTCGACTGTATTCCTATTTAAACAATATCTAAACCGTATAATAATCGGATTAAATGATTTATAAAGTAAATTTTCTTATTCTCTAATACGTTTCATCCCACCGTACAACGTTGAGAGTACCAGTCTTCATAACAGGTACCAATTTTCTCGAACAAAGCGTTTCATTTCCGAAGCCCATCGTGTCAAGATGCATCAAGCATGCCATTATAACAAAATAAACAGGAAAACAAAAGCCTAGCTGAGGCAGAATGAGAAAAAAAGAGGAGTTAGACTGACTTATTACAGTACAATTATTGTAAAGAAAGAAAGAACCATATTCTAAATAATTAATTTGACACCTACGGTGTGAACGATCACAAGCAATCACCTGTCTAGTTACAATTTTGATTAATTTTCAATCAATTGTTCGATGATTAATTGTTCAGTATTGGGTATTAGTGGCAAATCATGCACAGTGGCGTACATTTTGCTACAAAATTCTTTTAGATATTATTTGCGAACATAATTGTATTGTAGTTCATAGTCCAAAAATATTTAAGAAAGTTTAGAAGTTTCTATTGACCAAGAAATTGAAATTTTGTTTATAAAATACCATTCACACCCAAGTTATTTATAACTACTTAGGAAAATAACATAAATTGATTAAAGAAGAAGAAATTTGTACCTCCATCCATTGTGCCATAGAATGTCAATATGCATTAACAATCAAGATTAAGGTTAATTTATTAATTTTAATTGAACATTTAAACAATACGATACACTTTTCTATTACTCTTGTTTAATGCCGTTTTTCTTTAATGATACAATTAGTTTGTATTATTACATGGTCCTAATATGGAGTCCTGCGGTACACGATCCGAAGTGCGGAAGCTCTATAATAGGGCCAAACATAGCGGGGATTGGCAGAGATGCACCGAAGCACTTACCATCTACAACAACGAAATATTTGAAGATTGATTAACTCTACATCTGCAGCAGCGAGACTGCACAAGGTCCTGGCACAAGAAAGAGTTGATATAGAATAATACAATAAACTAATAACTAAACAAAATAGAAATAACAATTGGGGAGGAAAATGAAATCTCCATTGACATTCTGATTGAATGTGTAGCACTCCAGAATCCAAGGACAACTATATCTAGAAGCATATATCAAATAGAAGAAGGAGATTTACCTGACTTGAAGCCTTTCTAAATCCTACACTTCTTTGTGAGGATGGGATTGAAAGGGTCATTATAGGCATTGATATATTTTCTTGTTGCATAAGCGACAGACAGGGGCACAATGGATATTTTAGGTTGGAGTGTATTAACACTCCATTCCCAACATTACATACACCACCAGATATATTTTTTTATACTTGATCTGTGATATTCAGCAACTTCTACTTGTTGACGATCATGGAGATAACTTTTTATTGTCATAATAATTCTTTCCAATTTTTTCAAGAAGTAGTTCTTAAATTGAGTTAAAAATATTTTATTATTCAAACAATCATGTATGCAGTCATGTATACTATAGCAGGAGAGGTTGAGTAGTTGATTAACTAACAGATTATAAAATATCAATTAACCCAATGTAATAGGCTGCTTTAGCAACACTTTTTTTTTAGAGTATTGTTACTAGTCATTACTGACTAACCTACAATTTTATTTTAAAAATCTTACAAACTAATTACTTATCTAAGAAGTCCCCATTGGGCTGTCTTTATTGTTTCTATAGGAAAGCATCACAAGTTGGCGTGACGATTTATTACACTGTTTTACACAAGCACTAACAATAACGTTTACTGCAGTAGCTCAAATGGCTTCTTCCTTTTTTAGCCTTCTGTTGAGTGTAGAGTTGTCCAGTAATTGCAGTGCTTTTTCGTTGACGTGGGAGTGGAGTCGACCCTCTTGTTTCGCAGCAAATCTCTTTATTTCATCTTCGATTGTTGACATCTTCAGGTCTCTATGAAGATAATCGTTTCGGTAGAACCAAGGAGCATCAACAATGCATCTTAGGACTTTATTTTGGAAAACTTGTATCATGTTAATATTACTTTTGCTGGCACATCCCCATAGCTGTATGCCATAAATCCAGATTCGTTTTAGTATTTGTTTATAAATCAGCAGTTTGTTGTGCACTGACAATTTGGATTTTCTTCCTAAGAGCCAATACATTTTTTTGAATTTAAGTTCAAGTTCTTTACGCTTTTTTTATGTGCTCTTTCCATTTAAGTCTTACATCTAGGTTCATCCTTAGGTATTTGGCCGAATTGTGATGCGGAATAACGTCACTCTTTATTCTTATTTGTTTTTGTTCATTTGGTCGAAGAGTAAAATCAACATGCACTGATTTAGTTTGATTTAGTTTTATTTTCCACTTTTTTGTCAATCGATTGATTCTGTTGCAGGTTTCTTGAAGTTTTTCTGAGGTCTCTGTATTAGTTCCGTCAACTGCCAATATTGCAGTGTCATCCGCAAATGTTGCTATTTTAACAGATTGTTGTTGAGGGATATCGCTGGTGTATAATAACTAAAGAACCGGTCCTAACACACTGCCTCGTGGGACACCTGCTTTAATTTCTTAAATTTTGGAGATTGCCTCGTCTTGCTTTACTCTAAACATTCTTCCCGTTAGATATGATTGTAGAATGTCGACATATTGTCTAGGGAGCATTTTTTCAAGTTTCTGTATTAGGCCAGTGTGCCAAACCTTGTCAAATGATTGGGCTCCGTCAAGAAATATAACTGAGCATATAAATTTTTCTTCGTAAGCTTTTTCGATGATATATCCTGTGTACTTGATCTATTGTCGAGTGTTTGTTTCTAAAACCAAATTGGTGCGAAGTGATCAGATTTTTATTTTCAAATATTGGTTTTAGTCCTTTTAGCAGTAGTTTTTCAAATAACTTAGATATTATCGGTAACAATGATATAGGTCTATATGATGAGTGAATCTATTCTGGTTATTAAGGATAATAATAATTATGGTTTCTATTCTAACTCTAAGATTAAGTAATTGCTTTAGCAACATAAATGAAAAATAAAAATTTTCTTAATTACTCCCTTCGTACCCCACTGGGTTTGTATCTATGAAAATCATCGAAATTAACCTGGACACGTTTTCTACTAAATCATGGTTTATGAAAAGGGCCAAAATATTTGGGGCTGGAACTTATTGTGTTATGGGTTTGTAATCCTTCACGGTAGATTATTTGCCAAATTGATTATTTTTAGCCCCGTGTTTTACGCTTTTCACTGATTACCGTCTAATTATCGAACCAGAGTATTCTGTTGTCTGCTTGCCTGCCCTTTTCGATGAAGAATGAATCCAGATAATGGATCAAAAATTATATGAAAAGGAATTCTTGAATATTTTACTCAAATTGACTTTTTAAATACTTGGGTTAATGTTTAATCGTTGTCTGTATAAAGGTAGGTAGTGTAGTAGGTATATTTTGTTTTACATAAAATGTTTCAAGGGTAATAACACCTCATACCACAACAGGTGAGAATTTTTTAAGAACTTATCGTTTCTTTTGAAATAATGCTTCTAAATTTTACAAAACAAATTTCTCAAAATCTGGCATCAAAATCGTATTTTTAAACAGGGGTTTCTTGATTAATTTTCATAATGACAGCTAGAGGGCGCTGTTAGATAACCAAACTTTTTAATGCATCTCTGAATCTGATGACGTTAGAAAAGCTATGCAGCTAAGTACTTATTCCTATGATTGACCACAATGTTAACCAAATATTTGATTTGGACACATTGTACAAATTACTGGGCACACATTTATTTTATGTGACAAGTTTATGTCCATTTTATGACTTTGTGCGTTCCAAATGTCTCAATCAAATCAAATGAACGGGATAAAGAAGAATTTTCGGTACAAGTCATTGACCAACATTCCAGGCTGGGTACTGGCACTCTGGTACCCGGGATGTTTACGATGTGGGTATGGGTGTCGAAAGTAGAAAACAGTTGTGTTGTTCTGAGCGCGTTATCGGCCTACAAGCATTAGGCACGAATCGTAAATTGAGACGCTACCATCCACTTTCGACACTCCTTTATTGTGTTAACACGGCACGGGATATTCGAAATACTCGTATCCTTTCAAAACACTTTCGTCGATTTTTGGTCTTACATATTTTATTCAACAGTTGTTGGTTGTATGTTGATGTATTTACTGGTAAATAGATTTATTCTGCCTTTCTAATTTCTATTTTACGATATTGTATGTGGGATTGGGTCATACGTTAGATCTTGTAAATTGTTTTTTCTTTTTCACAACTTTCGTTTTATTTTTATTTCATTTTTTAAATTATTTATTTGGATTATACGAGAAGGTAACAGATATGGGTTCACAAGAAAGTACGATACGGTATATAAATATTATATAGGTTTTTTAAAACAAAAATCGACAAACATCATCGATCATAAACATGCAGTGTTGTCTAATCGTTGGAATAATCGAGGAACGTAGGAAGTTTCGAAAATGTAAGGTAATATTACTAAAAATAATTACCGGTGTGAACCAATTTTTACCGACTAATTTTACAAAAATTGCCGAACTGTCAGTGGCGCCGTAATTATTGTAGGAGGCATTAAAAGAACTGCATGCATCTACCACTAAGATTTGCAAATAAAATAATTAATTTAACAATATACCACTTTATTATCTTAAACTTGGTAGGATACAAAAGAGAAAATAGTCGCAATCAAATATATCGGTTCGTAGACATAAAATCATAAATATTTTCTAGCGTAAGGTAGGAAAATATAACACTTAATAAATATAAAAGAGAATATATTCTACTGATCCAATATTGTTATAATAGACCCAATTACAGGACGAAATAGAAAAGTAATAAAAATGCGTGATTATGATTAATGAACGCACCCTGTATAACGACGGCTGAAGCCGCGTTATCGGCAGTATCCATAACAACAAACAATAATCTGCCAACTCATAAATTAATGACAAAATCTCCTACTATAAAAGGAAGTGGAATTAATTCCATCTAATAACGTGCGTTGTCATCCTGCGGTGTTATATTTTTAATCGAAAAAAGGAGCACACCATTCGGTTTTGGGTTCGAATCTCGATGATACATCTCCGGCTACCGGTATACCTATACCTCTATGCCTATACCTACCATCCAGTCAAGCAGATTTCGAATTGTCATTACAGGGACGGCATAGAATAATTATTATCTGCTTATAAAAATATGAAAATTGTCATCAATATATTTTTCTTTGACTACAATGATGTCTAAGAAGACTAGAAAAATTATTTTCTACTAGAGAAGCCTCTCAGCAAGAGTGTCGGGCAGCAGCTCTCGCTAAAGTTTTTTCTGTCAACTATCAACAGTCTATTTATACCAAAATTTATGTGAAAGGTTAATAATTATTTTTTATAAATAATAATACCAATTATTACAACGCCTTTGTCAAAAAAGTCGTTGTTTATTGGTGAAAATGTGTCATAATTATAAGCAATTAGAGTAATGTGGTTAATAATATCTCGCCCAACTGTTAACTTTAACATTCCGACAAATATTTGAAACACAAATGACTCTTTCTGTCGACATATTTTTCACACAATCATCTACTTAACGTCGCCTCGATTATATGTTATGCAAATGGCCAACATCGATCTTTTAGCGGCCTCTTTCGCCGGGGACCGGTCCTGCCCACATCGATCGGCACATCGCACGTCGCGCTACCAAATAGATTAATTTAAGTGTGGCATTTCAACTCATTAAGATCATCGACGATTAACAATCGTTCATTTCGTTTTGTAATATTTTTCGATCATCGTATATAGCCAGCTAAAGATACCAAAATCCTTATTGGAGTGCTATCTCGCACCCGTTGCCTAATGAATCGCGTTAGTAATAACTACTAGCTGTCCGATCTTTAATAATTATTTTTCTGCTCTTTTCAAACTTGCATTCCGATCTTGCGAGCTGATTAGGGGTACATTCTGCTCAGTAATATTTGGATTGTGCTATAAAGGGCTTGTACCGAATAACACTGCATTAAGCGAATTAAAAATGTATGAGAAGTGCATAGTTGCAAGTTATACAGCTTTCTATCCTCTAGAAATGCAGCGTCCCCTTTTTATGCCATCATGCCTCCCAACAATTATTTATAGAACATCTTGGCGCGTCAGATCCAAGATTTCCAAAGTGTCGCTCTTTGATTGGTCGATTAAATGTAACAGTCTTTATTTTTAAATTGTTTCTTGCCTGTGCAGGCATAAGATGGCGCGACTCCGATCTCTAAACATTCCTTTCTTTACATTATTGTTAGAATTGAAGAATTTCCTAAATATTACTTAACCAGGACCTGACTAGCCTTATGAATTAGTGCAATCTGTTAGATATATTTCCAACATTGATTATATGTTTCTTATTTGTTCGTTTTGCATATTTTGGTGTAGGCGGGTTGACATATATTTTTGTTTCTCATTCTGTTGTTCCAATTCCTAATTAATTTTTATTTAATATTATTGCGAAATCTGTGAACTTTGTAATCTTTAAAATCCGTTTAAATAATTCATATATCATAATATTATTTATTAATTTAGCGTTTAGCAGAAAGAAGCGAACTCCCGAGTCCACAATGTTAATGTTAACGATGGTTCATAAAATACAGTTAAGACATGACTTAACCAACATAAATCATCTTTCAAGCAGGTTATAAAATAAGAATGATATTGTAAGCAAGTTGCAGAAGCAGCAATATCGGTGTTTATTCACTGGATATATTTGTTAGTACGTATTTTCTTATTTATTCCCGTCGGGATATTCAAGTTCTTGTAATTTGTGCGACACGCCGAGTTTTTGTTGCTATACGCTTTGTACGGAATATATAAAGATATATTGTTGCGGGATGGCGAATAAGGCACATGCACATGCCAAAAAAAACATATTAACGTTTTATTTTGCTCTTGGCCTTTCGTTCGTCTCGAGTAAAAACCGAGTAAAGACAAAGTAAAACTTAGTAAAAATTATTTAAGTTTGATTGTCATTATCAATTGAATACTAATGTTATAAAAACAGTAGAAACAGATAAACGTAATAGCCCAGAAGGTTATACAGAGTCTTCAACAATATCCGTATCCTACAATTTGTTAATGTCCCTCGAGGTTTTTTATTATTATTATTATTATTTGACTGCATTTATTTATGTAAAAAATGACTTCCCAAATTTATATAACTATGCCTTCTGAATCTAAAAATATAAATTTATTAAATACATTTAAAATAATGTTTAAAAATGTTTAGTGCCGATAGGAAAAGCTTTAGTCATAGATATATAACCAAGACAGATAGGATTATTTACAAAATTTTTGAAGAATGAACGGTGGTGTCCGCGGTAGAATCTCAATAATCGGATTGAACATTGATGCCAAGTTTACGTGCTTTTAACTATAGATATATATAACCAATACAGATTACACAATTTCTGAAGTCAACGCGGATGATCCTCGACAGAAATGCAATATTTGGATAAAATTAAAATATTGATGCCAAGTTTGCGATGTTTTTAACTGTAGTAATGTTATTGCGTTTGCTTGAATTACTGTTATGTCTTTAAATTGTCCAAATAAAAATAATGTCTGACAACAGCGGAAGTAGAGTAGACCGCAATTGTGGAGGGTCGTATATTGTTTCATTCATAAAAATTCCTTCGATACAGTACTAGTCCAGGAGCCAGTGAATTTTTTCGTACTTGTTTTCCCGGTCCGTGTATATTTAAATAATCTATTCCCGGTGAACTGTATATTTAAAATGGAACGACAATCTATTAACAAAAGTAAGCCAGATTGTAAGTGAGATTGTTTACAAAGTGCCTTTGCAGGCCTATTTTGCCCATTTCATGTATTTGTTTTTAAATCATCTTAAATTACTATTTTTGAAACTCAACAAGGAGAAAATCCAATTAACTATTCCGTTGTGTATATATATAAGATAAATTAACTGAAGTTTTATTAGTAAAGTATTAATACTAAAATTTTAATGTAATTTACAGAAAATAGCTAGGTATGTATTTGTTTTTAAATACTTATAATAATAATTTATGAAAAAATGGAGTAAAAGTGGAATGACCAGTGGCCAGTAGGTCAGTCAATACAAAGTATCATATATTTCTATTAAAACATAACTAAAATACCTACATCTTTTAATCATAAGGACATAAGTTAAAAACCATTTTAATATATGCATTAGAATGAAGCAATTATAACTTAAAGAGACGAGGTCTTAAAGTAATAGCTGGTACAGCATGTTTTTTAAACGTTTCCTCATTGGTGCTAGAATTAAATCACTTACTATGAAATGTGCTCAAAAAACGGCATTTATAGCAGTCAGTGTTCAGTCTTAGAACCTCTTCCTAAAGCCCTCATCCAAGCTGCATACATATTAAAAAATAATTAAAAAAAAACATATTATATACCTATATAGTTTTCGGTTCTGGGTACCCTAAAAGAGGACACTTAGCCGACAATTTGGCTCAGATAGCTAAAACCCAAAAGTCACACCCCGAACCAGGACGTATTGCTATCCTTTTAAGTAAAAAATAACTACAAATAACCTGAAAAATGAAGGCGTCTAACTTTACACCAAAAAAAAAACCCATACACTTTTTCCCATTGTTGCAAGCACCCGATGACGATTAGGTAGATATCAACTAGAAGCATGTACTTAATGGTTATAAAGCTTATTTTAACACAAAAAGAATAAAGCACTAGTCGAAAAGCAGCAATCAAATATAAATAGACCACAATATTAAAATTCAAATTAAAAACTATATAAAAGACAAATACTCTAAAAGCGCAAAAGATCAGAACCAAATAAAATGAATAACCATAATAACCTAAAAATCACACTAAAATTGCAAAAACTATTACTGTAAAATCATGAGATTACATCAATAATGCATATGCGTCGGAGTATCGCAAATGTCAAAAGTACAGTGTTTCCATGAAAATTTAGTTGTTTTTAGCAGTATTATAGGACCATTTCTACCACACGCATCCAACGATATTGGCGTTCCACAGTTCACTGTATTTTCCTCACACCTCTAGTATAAATGATTTGACATAACTAAACTAACAATAATTATAATTATATAAAAGTGTAAAAGGAAATGTAATTTATTTCCCTATTTTCTTCTGTAATATCTTCAATTATTATGTTTAATTTCTATAAATAAATCAACTGGTTAGGTGAAACATTGTGATATAAGATTTTATTTATGTGTCCTATGCGTACACTTTAATATACAAAACCCCTGGAACATTCTTTAAATAATTGTGGTCGTAGAAATAATTGTGTACATAACTCGTTTGAAAGTGTATTTTATGCACTTGCCAAATATATTATCCATACAGATTAATCAGACTATTTTTTTACTTAACTTCAGTACATCTCTTACTACTAAAACTATTTTTATCAATGGAAAAAAAGGGCCATGTTCTCGTATGTTTTGACGCATTTTCGGCCTCTACCCATCGGATCCCCCCTCTAAATATATATGAATTTTGCTTAGAATTGCTAATCCTACAATTCTCTATTCGTGCTTGCTGACTGGGAAAATAAATACCGAAAATCGTCACTGTCTCCTGAACTATACAATAGATGATGATGAGAACTTCACAACAAATACACTTTTATGAATGGCTAGTTGGGGATGTGGCTTTAGTACACTTGTTTTAACATGAATTGAAGAAAATATAATTTCGTGGTACACTGATAAAAAATTTGGTGATTACAAAGTGAAAATACTTTGATAACAGGTGTAATTTTCTCAACATGATGATTGTAAATATATAACTTACAGTGATTTTTACTGTAAAAAGGTTTTTCCGTTTTTAAAATTACAATTTTTTTGCTAAAACTACTTTCTAGAAGGAAAACACTAAGTTAATATAAAAATACGAATTTATTTGAGGTATATCTAACTTACTTATATTTTTAAAGTTTTAGTGGAAAAATCAAAAGTGAAAACACAGAATTGTTATTATTGTTTACAGATTAAATAATTAATTCGCAAATCTCCTATAAATTTACAATATATCGAAACGTATCAGCCTTGCAATTTTACAAGAGTTATGTAAAATTACATGTACTATTAAATAATAAAAGTGTTTTAACAATAACTTCATAAAAATACAAAGATATAAGTGGATTTACAAATGTAAATTTACAACATCCATAAATTTGATATCTAACAATAATTCTGTAAAATTAATCTTGTTAAAATAAAATATATAGGTGAATTTACAAATATTTTGTAAATATATATAGTACTTATAAATCTGGTTTACAGTTGTAATTTGACAAACATTTTGTGAATTTACATTACCTCTTAAAAAATACATATATATTAAGTTCTTCACATATATAATTCAGATTTCCAATACACTTAAGGCCGATATTTTTTGAAATTTCAAATCGTGACTCTCCCGATCTTTATAAAATCCAATATCAACTAAATTGCTTTAAATATGTATGCCTATAAGCCAAAAAATAGCCGTGCAATAAATTGTATGTACTATTAAGTGACCCCATACATATAGCTAACAATTTTTTTTTAATATGTTATCGAAAGTCTTTTCCAAACTCTCACAACAGATTTTTATGTTTCATGTTCAAACTGGTCTTCAGAATTTTTAGTGGTAAGTAAATTAGACATTTTTAACAAAATTTTTGTATTACCGTGTACACAGTTTTCGATATCTGAATCTATTAGTTTCACTAAAGAAAGCTCTACTTTTATTGACTACTTTTTTGTTCTATTCTCTTTCGCGAAAGCTACAATTGGAAACCACTTTAACATTCGAAATCATTTCTTTGAATCCACCCACTTTAAAACGAGAAATTCCACGAATTTCGAAAATCACACAGTCCATGGTCAGCCAATCTCCATAGACTTATAATTTCGTTCAGGGGCACTCCGGAAATTATACAAATATGAAAATTTTTCTATAGTTTCGTGACTATTTTCGAATCGCGTGCGTCTACCGATAATAATTTTTGGGTCACCAATAGCCACAGACAAAAAAATATATCTAGAAGAAGATTTATAAGTGTTTGAGCTAGCCGATTCTGTTATTATCTAAATTATATATCTTGATATGTATTTTCGGTATCCCAGATTATTTGAATTAACTCCTAAATTTTAGAAATGTGTGTTATTATGGGGCGAACTTTAGATAGATACGAACTCTCGAGGGTATGTTTTTTTCTTACAACCGACTGCCTCGCGGTAATTGATACCGAATTTGAATATCGAAATGTTCGTTTCAATTCAGGCACCTACACACGATTCTTTTTTCTATATACTATTAAAAAAATTAACCATTTTAAAAATATGTTGCTAATAATTAATAAAAACGATTTAATTTAATCAAAATGTTGAGTTATGACATATTTGAACTCTTTGTTATTGGATATATACAGGGTGTTTGCTAATTAAATGTTTCATTTATCAAACTAGCCGGGTTGCTCCATTGCTAGGTGATCGCTATGGTTACGATAAATAGTTTTGACATTTCAGAAATAGAAAAAACGTAATTTTTATACTTACAAAATTATTTTTTTAAAGGATTATCATGATTTCGTCTGATAGTGAAAATGAATTTCAAGGAACTCCTCCTGATATTCTTAAGAATGTTGATAAAACTACTGCCTTCAAAGTCAAGGGTAAGGTATGAACTAGTATAGCAAAAGTTAATGGATTGTCGTATAAAAAACATCGTAAACTTATTTTCTGAAAATGTGCTTTTGGCAATTTTGGGAAACTCACAATAATTCAAAATTATAAAAATTTTACTTTTAATGATTATGTTAAGAATTATAATTGGTCAATTTCACACAGCAAGTACATCGTCTTCTTTAAGTTAGTGTACATAAATGTGTAATGATTCTTAACAAGTGAATTAAATCAATGTACCATTCATGAGTTTTTAATTTTCCTGGACAAAAAGTTTATCTTCAGGCAGGGGCGGTTTCTCCATTGGTTCATTTGTGCAGTGAACACCCATTTAAATTTCATAAAAACACAATATTTTAATATTACATAAATAACATAAAAATATAAATTTAATTTTAATATTTTTATTTTCATATGTATTAATCTATATTTTTTGAAGCAGATGTGAGAACTTTTAGATTTCCATCTAATTGGGAACAACTAAATAATACATTACCTATTTAGAATGTCATAAATAATATACAGGGTGTCTGTAAAAGGTCTTTACAAAAACATACCACATATTCCTTAGACCAAAATAAGTGGATTTAAGTAAAATTACCTTAGTACAAAGTTGCTTGTTTGGGCTCCAGAGGGCCTTGAAGTTACAATTTTTAAATCGTTTTTCCCATATAAATTTAAAACGACATATGCGATTTTGCTGAAATTTGGTATATTGGTAGAGTTTTATGTGGCAAAAATTAAAATTTTGTCCGATAATAATACATAGGCGTAGAACTTGATTTTTTAAATAATTGCACCTTTAAAAATTCTACGCCAATAGAAGAAAAGGAGTTTGAGTATGAAATTTAGATTGTGCAACTTATTTACTTTAAAAAAGGTACTGCTGATAAGACTCGATTACTCTCATGGTTTTCGCTAAATTTCTGTTTTAATAATTTAGAGTGTATAGGTTTCACAAAAATATTTATTTACAACATAATCAAAATAGAGATTTTACAAACATTGTTCAAAATGTTCACCATTTTCACGCATACAAAGATTTATACGTCGAAGAAAATTAAAATGTATCCTTTCCATAACTTCTTCATCACCTCTAAGATTGTTTATTGCATCTTGAATACGTTACCAGAGTTGTTCCTCATTTTCTGCAGGTAAACTGTGGATTTCAGATTTCCCCATAAAAAGTAATCCATCGGTGTTAGGTCTGGGGAACGTGGTGGCCAGTTTACAGGTGCGTCATTACCTCTGCCTATGCATTTGTGTGGATATTGTTCATTCAAGTGGTTTCTAACGTTTAAAGAAAAATGTGGTGGAGCTCCATCTTGCATAAACCACATATCTCTCCGAAGTTGGAGAGGTAAATCTTCTAACAATTCTAGCAACGTATTTTGTAGAAAATCCAAATAATTTTCTCCAGTTAATCTTCGTGGAAGTATGACAGGACCAACAATGAAATTACCAATTATTCCAGCCCACACATTAATTTTGAATTCGTGCTGAAAATGGTTTACCTTTATTGCATGCGGATTTTCAACGACATAAACATGTTCATTATGGGTATTAGTTATACCTCCTCTTGTAAAACCCGCTTTATTGGTAAAGAGACCCTTCTTGACAAAGTTTGGATCTCTTTCTCTTTGCATATTAACAAATCGACAAAAACCCAAACGAATTTGAGGATCATGGACTAATAATTCTTGTACTGGCTTCTTATGGTATGGATATAGCAATTCTTCTTCAAGCACTTTATGAACGACATCTTTACTTACTCCTAGTTCCCTTCCAATTCGTCTGGTGCTTAATTCTGGATCTTCTTCAACACGTTCTAAAATGTCTTCTTCAACTTCAGGAATCCTTACAAAACGTTCTTTTCCATTATCAACAGTGTTGGGAGCAAAGGAACCGGTCTCTTGAAGACGTCTCTCAACAGCAGCAAAAGTTGGGTGGCTAGGTACACGACGATTTGGAAACCTTTCAGAGTACACCCTAACACTCTCTCGGGCATTTTCTTCACAAAATCCTAATGTCAGTAACATATCGGTATATTCTGCATTGGTATATTGTACAGCCATATTAATAAACCACGCATTTGTTATTTTAATTATTGAGTCAGATAGAACACTTTCAATCATTAACAAGAGATTAGGTGTTAAAACTTGACAATATTTTTATTTAGATGAAACTATGGAAACCAACAATAAATGTTTTTGTATAGGTATTGCAGGCAAATAATTAATATTCCTCAAAAAATCGAACATGACAAGAATCGAGTATTTTTGTTAAAAGTCTAGATTAGAGGTGTTGAAGAAGATATGAAAAAAGTAAATTTTTATGTTTTTTATCGTATAAAATTTTGTCCGATAATAATACATAGGCGTAGAACTTGATTTTTTTAAATAATTGCACCTTTAAAAATTCTACGCCAATGGCAGAAAAGGGGTTTGAGTATGAAATTTGGATTGGGTACTCATTTACTATAAAAAAGTACCCTTGATAACACTCGATTTACTCTCATGGTTTTGACAAAGTTTGTATTTTAATAATTATTGTTTATGTTCTAAAATTACTAAAATGCAAATTTCGTCAAAACCATGAGAGTAATCGAGTCTTATCAAGAGTACCTTTTTTAAAGTAAATGAGTTGCGCAATCTAAATTTCATACTCAAACTCGTTTTCTTCCATTGGCGTAGAATTTTTAAAGGTGCAATTATTTAAAAAATCAAGTTCTACGCCTATGTATTATTATCGGACAAAATTTTAATACCATTTTTTTGCCACATAAAACTCTACCAATATACCAAATTTCCGCAAAATCGCATATGCCGTTTTAAATTTATATGGGAAAAACGATTTAAAAATTGTAACTTCAAGGCCCTCTGGAGCCCAAACGAAGCAACTTTGTACTAAGGTAATTTTACTTAAATCGACTTATTTTGATCTAAGGAATATTTGGCATGTTTTTGTAAAGACCTTTTACATATGTAATTACTATTTATAAATTTTCTTAATTTTTGTCATGTAATTTTAATAATAACGATTATTAATTTTTTAGTTCTTTTTTTTTTCAAAAAAAGAAGAGATACAGAAACATCAGTCTCAATATTTAATTTTTAGTTGCTGTATCCAAACAAATTATAAGAACTATTCTAGTTCCTATTTTTTTTTTGTACAAAATAGATAACCGACGCCCCTGGAAATACTAGATTTACCGTAATAGATTCAGAACATTCCTCGTTAAAATATCAACAAATTGTAAAAATATTCATAATTTTATTTTTCAATCGTCACTACAATTCAACAGCAATGCTATACATTTCCCGTCACTTTATTGACATTTTAGATGCGCCTGTGCAGAATACTTGGTCCCTACGCATTATAAAATCCGTCAATTAGTAATTTTAATTAGTTTACGAACATAAAACTGGTGTGTTGCGGCCCAGAAGAGCCAAAACCGAACGAGAGATACTATGCTCGATCAGAACAGAAACTGTCGAGCGAGAGATACCTATACTCGATCAGAACAGAAACCCTCCAAGAATAAAACTGGTGTGTTGCGGCCCAGAAGAGCCAAAACCGAACGAGAGATACTATGCTCGATCAGAACAGAAACCCTCCAAGAAAAATAAAAATATACTAATTCGGCGAAATAAACCTAGATATTAAAGTGGAAAGAACCTATAGAGAAAAAACGGGAAGGGTTAAATATTGTATAATTTAAAAATGTTACCTACTTATCTAGTGTATTATCTGTTAAATCATTAATAATTTGTACTAAATATGAAAAACTAGAGAAAATTTTTTCGAATCTTATTTTCCATTCTTTGATCACATAGTTAATAAATAATTGTAACAATTGTAAGTGCGCCTTTGAACGTATTTAGAGCCACAAAAAATCCTGCATATTTAAATAATAATGTTACGCTAAATAAATAGATATTATGATTTTTGTTTAACATTATTTCCTCTTACTATGGTAAATGTTACTTACAAAAATTATTTACAATTACGCTTGATTTATCGCAGATAATAGTAAGACATAACTCAGCAATAACTTCTTAATTAAAAAGAATGAACAGTACCTACATGACGAAAAAAAAAGTAGAATGACTAATAGTAACCATCTTGAAAGATAATGAAGACGTTGGATCTTTTTCCGTGTGGCGAAGAAGGTAATAATGCCTCTGATAATAACACTACTGGAGATTGACAAGCCTTTTTCTTTAACAAATGGTAGCTGATATTTCATGTAGCAGTCACTAATCAAACTTTCAGGGTGTAGTCCTTGTTTTCTCTATATCTTTGGCCATTTTCTTTTTTAATTTAAAATAATATTTATTCATTCTGTTAAACATTATAAAAAAGTATAGGATAAGTCAGGTTTACACAGTAGTTAATATTTACATTTTAAAATAAGATAATTTACAGGGTGAATCCTAAATTATAACTGTTTATAGAAGTCGTGAAAATAAACATCTATTTTAAATATATTTCTTTAAAAAAGAGAGAAACAGAGTTAGAAAAACTAAATCCAAGCTTGGACGATAAGATAAACAAATTTATAGGTCTGTTTTTATCTGTTTTTTTTTTTTAATTTCTTGTAGATAACTGTAATTCGGTCTCCTGATCTCAATAGTGTATTTATCTCTTTATCGAGAAGGATCTAATAACAAGTGAGCAGATGATTGCAGATCTTGTAGAATATAAGTCAAAGAAAAGTGTGGGTAACTGAAGGAAACTCAAATGCATTCCTTTCACTTTTAACAACATTTCCTTTGCAAAGTTCAATTTTGTGAATGCTTTTAACAAAGCATGAATGTAATCACGAAGGTTATGCAGTTATGTAGGACCGTATTGGACACATTCTAAAATAAATTAATGTAAGTTTCTTATTTTTGAGTTTTTCGAAAAAGTTATTTGAAAAGTATGTTTATATTATTGACTTCTACATTTTTATTATATTATCTTTATCAAATACATAGGTAATAGATGTAAACCAACAAATCCTTTGTATCGCATGTCTGAAAAATATTTCCACATGACATCTAAAACCAATTAAACAAAATCGATCGCAAAGATAATAAAGGCTAACAATTAACCATTCTGGAACCGAGCCTCCGACTAGTCGGTACAAGAATGAACGAAAGATACCGATAGAATAAGACAGAGAAGAAAAAAAATCAGGTTGATATGCGTATGAAAATGAGTCGCTGGGGTAATTGCGTAATATGCATAAAATAATGAGGATTATCATTACCATAAGCGAAACGCTATTATTGCTATAGGGTTAATGCAAATGCAAATCTGTTGTTGCGCTCGGTGCCTGGCTACTCGCTACTCAGAACTCAGATTGCTTCCTTATTTGATACGGTTTCTCTACGCACTTACTTTCAACGTACTCATACACATTTCATTCATACAAGGTGAACTAATTTAACACTAATGTTTGACAGAGAACAAGTAAACAGCATTTTTACTAGAGAGTTAAGTCGCACAATTCAAGACCTTGAGACAATAAGAATAAATAACGCGTTGTCTTGATATGGTGTTTAACTTCATTTTCAAATGTAAGCAGAGAGTCTGTTCGGTGAAATAAATCTGAATATTCTCTGCATACTCTACGAATATGTTGTTCCTCTTCCACGTTTAAACTTAAGTGATCTGTTCTTATTAGATCATCGAGTTCTTCAAATTTTCTTGTAGAGATTCTTCGACATTTATTTTAGGACAGTTTACGGGTTCCAAAAGGGCTGATAAGATTTAAAATTTCTGACCAGGCTAGTTGGTCACTGGCAGTGGTGAATGTCTCTTTTATTTCAGCGTTATCAATGTACTGCTTTATTACAGCCACTAGCTATAATTCTGTATTCGCTGAACGGTCCCCGCAATTTTTAAACGGATTGTGTCTTTTTGGTCCATTTGAACATATTTTGCTTTGTTACCTCTCAAAAATATGGCCAGTAATTTTTTTGAAAATATTACCATTACATTATATGGAGAAAAAATACGTTACATGTAAAATGTTGATTTCCTGAGCTTTTCCTGATATTTTGGGCCACCCTGTAGAATCTAAACAACAACTGTTATACAGATATACAGAAAAAAAAAACTAATATATTAAGAGGATAAAAACACAAGTGTATGTGGAACACTCTCTCATATGTGTATAGTTCTAACCATATTACCACCCTGTATAAAAACTAAACTGACCATATTTGGGCCTGATAACCAAAAGAACTTTAATATATACCCCTTGGACAATATAATGCCACAAAAATATACCCCCCATAGACCTCTCAAAACCACAGGATGTTACCTAGCATATAGACTACTTGGGTTCAGGATGGTTTCTGGAAAATTCAGTCGAGCTTGAAGAAGTTTCAAGTTATCTAGGCCTATAAGACCATCACTTGTCTTATGTTATTTAAAAAGGTAAAATTTTAAACTGTTATTTTGAATAAAAATCTGAGAAAGAAGGTATTTGGGCACTGTAATATAGCTTTGGAAGCAATGGAAGCCTATTTCAGGATTTAGGAAAAATTAGGTTGATCCAGTGTCTATAACGAATTTAAGAAGGGGTTCAGACATTTCGATGAATGGGAGTTCTTTTTTATCGGAGTTCGATTATGTTTCGAGTTCTACTCTTGCATCTTCTTGAAAATGTTCCTCTTCTTCATATTGGTAATCTTCTGTGAAAAATTCTGAGTTGTAACTAAAGAATTTTCATCATATTTTTCGATGTTATAAAGCTCTTCGAACGTAAATTTTGGTTGAGGTTGTTTTGGGGTTCATTGGTCGACTTTTATTGGTTGCTGTGTTGATATACTTATTGGTGTTGACTTGGGTTGTCTCGACGAGCCAGGTCTTGGTGCCCAAGCGTTCTGTCGCTACAGTGGTCTAAATGTTGAAATTCTTAAATCTGTTCTTGGCTGATTAAAGATAGGTTTTTGGTAGTTTTGGAATGATGATCCAAAAAGTAGTTGAGGGTTTGTATAATTCATTATTGGTGTCGCCATAGGTGTGGTGATTTAAAAACATGGTAGTGGTTGTGTATAGGCTGGCTGTTGTTAGTGATTAGGTTGCCTTGGAGTTTGGATGTTGTCGGCTGTCTTCCTTTTAGAGATTTTGTATTCCGATGGTAGTTTTTATGGGTGTAACTAATATTATCTTCTTCATGAATGTATTGTATGACTGCGTTTAGGTTGATTGACCCCATTATTCTTATTGTAGACCCCATATGTTCTCGAAGTCCTGCTAATAAGGTAGTTAATTAAGGCTTGTTGGCGAAAAAATTCTTGTTTGCTTCAATGTTCTAAACCTAGGTACCTGGTCATTTGCTTCAGTGTAGCTGGTGGTGCCCTCTACAACGTACATTGAAACTGTGATTAGATCTCGATTTTTCATCCAAAAAACCCCAATATATCAAATTTCATGCAAAAAAGTACCTATAAAAAAATAATAACTTCCTTGTATTTTAGAAACTATCAATTTTTGGAATAAGCTAAATGGATTTGTGCTGTAATATCTTTTAAGGGCACCCTGTATATATATTATCGTTTCAAATTAGTTATCAAAAGAATCAGACAGTAGTCTGAAATTCTTTTCCATTTTTTTTGACCCAAATTCGAATCCAACACAATTAACGGATACCCCTATACCTACCCATCAAAATGCCATCAATCCTCGACGCACCTTGTAAACATACTTCATAAAGAAGGATTGAAGAAAAAAGGTTGGAGGGCATTTCGAGACGCAGAACCATTTAGTTCGAATTCAGGTAGCCTGCCATTCGATCACCTCGGGACTTTTCATTCTGCAATTTTCGAGAAAAAGCCCGTGATTACTTAACTACCACGTTACACGGTCCTGCCGCCTCACCGCAGGACTCGCAGGATTAGATGATAGCCATTGCCGTTCGAATTAAATGGATTTTAGAATGCGTTTAGGCTAAATTACAAGGCGACTTTGATTCGATCCAGTGGCGTTCATTAACCCTTTAATCAACATATTTATTTTAACTGTTGGCACATATTTGTAGCATCAATATTTTTTGTTGTATGCATAATATATCACAGAAAAAAGGCTAAAATATTTTTTAATTATAAAAACATTAAAAAAAATACATTTTTCAGAAAAGAAAAATAAGTATAATGTTTTTGGTTAACTTTGAGTTTAAAAAAAGACGCTAACTTACCTTTTTGTTCACTTTATCATACCTATTTTATTTTATTTTATTTTAAAAATTGGTGGTACCATATTTGTATACATTTCTGGTAATACTCATATATACCACTCAGGGAAGAGGCTATAAAATATTTACTATATATGTTATTGTAGAAACATTAATAAAAGGGTAAATTTCCCACAAGGAAAAAATATAGAACTTTTTGTCAAGATAACCTCTATTCGTCAGTATTATGATACTATAAAATTATCAATAGTGGTAGAAAATGCTTCATTTTAGAGTGTTATGATACACAACTATCAATTTTAGTTTTTCTTTCATTTAGTTAGAATATCCTTTTGTTATTTATGTATTTGTGTTGATTATGTTTTAAGGGTGGCGAATTTAAATAACTTTTTTTTTAGTAGGTTATTGTGGCAGAATCGGTCTATTACCTAACTTTTATACATTTTTTTTTTGTATATACATATATTTAGGATTACTATTTTGTATATTTTTGCTTTATTTGGAAAATATTGTTATTATTCCATTACTTCATTAAGACATTAAAATTTTGAACCCCCTTTTGTGCCAAGTTACGCTAATGATTTATCCACCGACTCGCTGCTCGTATCTTGCTCTTTTTTGGCTTTTATTAACTTTATATTAATGATTTCTCGGCACTGGGAGAACAGAAGCCGGCTATAAGACTAGAAGTAGCTATTATTTAAATACCAAACATTTTTCGATGCCTACAGTGATTAATTCGCGATTTTTTTCTAGAGAGTTTGAATAATTTAATCATAATTTAGCTCCTGTGTTACACGAGACTGCATAAAAAAATTAAAGAATGTTAGCCATGAAAATCTAAAATATAGTAATCAGAATACTTTTTGTTTTGCATATGAAGAGCAGAAATAACCTTCAATTTCAGATACTAGGTACCTAATGTCATGTAGTCATCATTTCAACAATTTATAAAATGACTCTGTACGTACTGTATAATAAACAGGTTGACAAATTGTTGACACTTTAAAATGTTAACATTTTTTAGCATTATTTAAATTTCACAAGAAACCTTTGGAATTTAGTTACTTCAGAAGAAATTAAATTATATAAAATTTAGAGTGATAGTAATTTGTCAAAATATTGGTTAATTTTATAATTTTTGAATTTTCCTCATTCAATCAATCTTACTTTTGATTTGTTTTATGTTGTCATAATTTTTGGTACTCTTGTTCAAGTTAAATTCTTTTTTATGTTTCCATTGCAATAATATATAGGTATTTCTTTCTACTGTTCGTTGTTTTAAACTAGCTACAAGTTTTTAGTTTTATGGAGACCTTGACATCGTAAAGAGATGCTGTAGTGGTATCTGTATCGTATAGTGGCCCGTAAGACCTTAGAGCTTGAACCTTATCTGAGCAAAAGTCGCTGATAAAGCCATTACATTCGAAGCAGCGATATCGGTAATGGTGGGTCATTAATTTGTTGAGCTTATATGAGGAAATTATTCAAATACTTAATAAAATTACCATAGGCTATCTCGAATAAACAACCTACTTAAGAAGTAAGGTGTCGAAGAATCGGGTATTATACCTAACTTATAGTCACAAACAAGAGATAAGTTCGATTCCCCTAAATGATGCTCTCGTCTCTATAAAGCTAATGATTTCGATGCGACGAAATTTATGATCAGAATTAGGTGGACCGATCATCGAAGGACGGGCCGCTTTTACAGAATCGGACTCGGGTTTATCAAACTATTTATTATTCATATAACAAAATCATTATTTTTTGTATAAAGACGAGATCCACCTTTTTTTTTTGTTAGAGTATTGTTACTAGTCATTACTGACTAATCTACAATTTTAATCTAAAAATCTTATAACTAATTACTTATCTACGAAGTCCCCATTGCGATTTATTACACTGTTTTACACAAGCACTAACATTAACGTTCACTGCACTAGCTCAAATGGCTTCTTCCTTTTGAGCCTTTTGTTGAGTGTAGAGTTGTGCAGTAATTGCTTCTTCGTTGACGTGGGAGTGGAGTCGACCCTCATGTTTCGCAGCAAACCTCTTTATTTCTTCTTCGACTGTTGGCATCTTCAGGTCTCTATAAAGATAATCGTTTCGGTAGAACCAAGGTGCATCAACAATGCATCTTAGGGCTTTATTTTAGAAAACTTGTATCATGTTGATATTACTCTTGCTGGCACATCCCCATAGCTCTATGGCATAAATCCAGATTGGTTTTAGGATTTGTTTATAAATCAGAAGTTTGTTGTGCACTGACAATTTGGATTTTCTTCCTAAGAGCCAATACATTTTTTTGAATTTAACTTCAAGTTCTTTGCGCTTTTCTTATGTGCTCTTTCCATTTAAGTCTTATATCTAGGTTAATCTCTAGATATTTGGCCGAATCGTAATGCAGAATAAAGTCATTGTTTATTCTTATTTGATTTTGTTCATTTGGTCGAAGAGTAAAATCAACATGCACTGATTTTGTTTGATTTATTTTTATTTTCCACTTTTTTGTCCATCGATTGATTCTGTTGCAGGTTTCCTGAAGTTTTTCTAAGGTCTCGGATATCGCTGATGTATAATAAGTAAAGAATTGGTCCTAGCACACTGCCTTGTGGGACACCTGCTTTAATTTCTTTCATTTCGGAGTATGCCTCATCTTGCTTTACTCTAAATATTCTTCCCGTTAGATATGATTGTAGAATGTCGACATATTGTCTAGGGAGCATTTTTCAAGTTTCTGTACTAGGCCAGCGTGCCAAACCTTGTCATATGGCTGGACTACGTCAAGAAATATAACTGATCATATATATTTTTCTTCGTAGTGTGATAGTATGACTCTGTTGTAAGGTGGATTTCAGAAATAAGATATATATATATCTATTTTTTGTACGTCCAAGAAAACTTGGATATTTGTTTGTTTTTAGAGAATACCATTGGCATTCCAAGTGGCTATTCTAATATCTCTTTTGTCCATTAGTGGTTTTGTTATATGTTTGGGGTTTGTTTAATTCTTCTATCTAACAGGACAGTTAAATATAATTCTAAAGAGTACGTAGGTATTATTAATATAGGATTTTACTCTAGGATGTAGGTAAAACTTATAGATTTAAACTCTATGTTTCATACATCTATGCAACCAATATTACTTTCTTGTATTATTAGTTGCATATGTATAACTGCATTATTTTTTAAAAATTAAATTAATTTATTCTAAACCACTCGTTAAAATTATTTCCTTTTCAAAAAAGTGGGTAATCTTGTAGCATATTGTATTTTGATTATTTTGTGATGAATCAGAACAACAATATTAAAGTTACCCAACATATCCTCTCTTGTTTTACAAACTACGATTAGAACTCTAAACGGTGTGTTGTTCCAATTTCAAAATGAAATAACAAGAAGATTGAACGTTTTTCTTTATTTTATCAAAAACAAGTTATGAAAGTAATTTTAAAATAATGACTTCAAAATTGTGTAGATGTCATTATAAATTGAGTTTGCTCATCATAAGACAAAATGTATAATGGACCACCCCTAATTTAAACCCTTTCTAACAAAATGAAAATCATAGAAAACGGACAAGTTGATTTTATTTTTAAAAGCTCTACAAACTAGTTTTTACTAATTTATGCTGGGTTGTCTGTAGTGCAAGATAGTAGGATTTTCAGATTGAATTTTAAGAGAAAATGTTTTTGTTAAATAACTTGACTATCCTTTAAACTAGGAAGAAGTGGTTTGCATAGTTGATTTTCTTTTTAAAAGCTTCACAAACTGGTTTTTACTAATTTATGCTGGGTTGTTGTCTGTAGGGCAAGATAGTAGGATTTTCAGAAAACGTAACTTCTGAATGGAAGAAGATAGAGACACGTAGCAAAAACATGGTAAAATTAGAAAGATATTATATAATTTTTGGTATAATTCAAGATGCAATTTACTTGAGACGTAAAATAGAGGACGTACCAAATTTAAAAGATATTTTCATTTTCTTCACATTTGTGCAAACAGTTTTAGGTTTTTTTATGTTTTTCCAGAAATTACAATAAACAAATTAATGAAGTAAATTACATTCTTGGTAAACTCGTATTTACTATTATTATTTTTGTTACTAAGGAAACGCTTTTTATACATTAAGTTGTTTTTAGATCACCTTTGATAGTCTTAATTTATCTAATTTAGTAAATATTTTTTTTAAGTTTGTAAAAAGTGAGGTATCACATGACCCTACTTTCATATCATAATATCTCTCAAATTTCACCTCCTTTTTGTTTCATGTCTCTGTCATCTTCCATTTAGAGTTACGTCCTCATTGTACAATAAATACTGTATAATCCTGCCCTGGGCATGAGATTTTACGAGATGCCATGTAAAAAAGGTAAGTTGGTGTGAACTGAGTTCCTACAAGAGCAGAAACAAGTATAAAATCAAAGATCCTGTTGCGATACAAACTGGGAAGGCATATAAGAATAACAATAACGTTAAAATTGATGGTCGATGACCACGTAGATCGAAATACCAGATAAACAAACGACTATGATTTTACCAAATAAATATATTTAAATAAATTGGATTTGAAACAGGTGTCGAACATTTAGATAAACAAATTATTGGCGTAAATGTTAAATTTTATTTATTATTTGTATGTTTCGTCGAATAATATACAATCTCTTTGTGTCTAATCCGAAGTATAGTAAAGAACAGTGGTATAATAGTAGTTTGTGTAACAAGAGTGAATATGATGGCTATCAGGGTAATATTACTGGATATTCATTCTATACTTATTTGGTTCTTGCAACTCCTACACAAAATTGAATTAATTAATGTTATATTTCTAAAACTAATTGAGTAAATTTTAAAAAATGTAAGATAACTATTGATCTATTTTCGGACGCATTACTGACATACGTAGTCATTTTTTAGACAAGCACTGTATAAATAACAATCTTTATTAGTTTACAAGTTATAAAAGGTCCGATAAAATATTCAACTTTGTATAAATGAAAATAACTTAAGTGCTGATTAAATGTAATATTGACCCAAAAAATAATTTATTTTATGATATAGCTGACAGTATACGGCCGGAAGATTTCATTTACCTTTCAATATTTATTCAACAGACTTTAATAACTCGTTGCCATCAAATTAAATGTCAACCATCCAAAACGTGCCAATTATCACATTACCATATTACGCAACATACCATAATGACCCATAATTTAGCTCCCTTAATGATTATTTTACAAAATCCCCTCAAAATATTGATAATATTTTAATAAATTAATTAAATTTTATGCGGAGCAGATGTAGGAGAGAGAGACTTGGGTTACAGGTGCTGAGGATGAAAAAGTGAAAGTCTACTACTGATTTTTCGATGTTTATCAGCGTTAAACGCGATAAAATTCTTCTTTCCTGTATTACGGAATGTTTCGAAATTAATATGCCGACCAAAAATTAGCAACGTGTTGATGACAGGTTATGTTTTTGGGTCGGTAATGTAAAGGTATTAATTATATATGCAGTTTAATACATTATCAGTAAATTCTTTAAGAACATTATTAACAAAATTCCTATTTATTCTTAGTTACATTATTAACTTTGCTAAATAGATTTTTCTAATCTTTATGACATCAAATTTCCGTTATAGGTAACTTTTAATTCTGCGAAAAAAGTTTCAAATCATCTGCAAGTAATAATTTTATGCAACAAATGTGATACAAAAGTCATTTATAAATATTAAATATTATAAAGGACTCACATTGGACCCTTGTAGATTACCTGACATCCTATAATATATTTCTGCCTATATATAAACGCAAACAATTTATAATAATAATAATAATAATATTATTCTCCCTAATTCATCCCCTTACGAGTGAGTTTTAACCTCTAAAGCCCACTGAGCTTGTGTGGGGAAGGGACGACTATTATTATTATTTGCCGTGGTGCTCGGGGGCGACTTCAAGATTTTTAATGATGCCATTTGGCTTACTTAGGTATCCTAGTATAATAAACAAATAAATAACTTACATATTTTATATTTTTCTCAATGCCTATTATTATTTTATCTTATATTCAGCGCAAACCGCGTTGGCACGACACTGGACGATCGGGCGTTGAGTGACGTTCCGAGAATTCCGAAATTAAGTGGAAGATGCGCATAGGGCACAGTAAATGTGTGTCTCTCTCATTATGATGCGAAAAACAAAGACAACAACAATATCGCTTAGCAAGAGATGAACACATGCAATTGATTATATGTCACAAGCGGGGCGCTGTCCTCATCGTGACGTGCTGTACCCATGGCACAGATTACCTAGACCAGATACGAATGTACGCAGCGGCATCTTTACCGGCTACCTCACAAAGGCGATGCCGGTTTCGGCTTAAGGTGCACGTTTATTGGACCATGATAATAATTTATTTATTGTGATTACGAAATAACATTAGTTGGACCATTGAAATAGTTAATAAATAAATTTACAAAGAAAAATAACTTTATATTTACTTTTCTATTCTTCGTTGACAGTGTATTGACAGCTGCCAACGGTCAATTTGTCCAATCTGACATGAGGGTTGAATCCAGTGACCTCAAAAACATTATCCTATATATTAGAATAATTGAAATATGCTTTTGACATCTGTAAATAGTATTGAAAATGAATAGATTTGCAACGGGTCAGGGGAGCTTTGGCAGCTCCGCAGCTGCCAAAATGTTTATTTTGGCACTTTGTGTCCATGGAGACTTTTGTTCAGGATGACAAAATCTACAACATATCAAAAATTCAGACAATTTGACAGAAACCCAATTTCCATAAGATTATTGCGGGGTCCTTTCGCAAGAGTGGATATGTAATGTTTTTTTGATTAAATAGCCACATAGTTAAATGCATTTGGAGTGGTCACATTTAGCTCCCTGTAGTCACATTCAGAAATCGTTATTGCCACAACTGATTGATTTGAAATATTTAATTTTAATTAAGCGGAGAACTTGTTTTCCTAAGGGAAAAACGAATCCCGGGATTCCTTTATAGTGTGTGCCCCCTAGCCGTCACTGATAATAACATTATTTTTAATTTTTTGGACTTATAATGAGTGCTTAAATGTCGTGAGTTTTTTTATCCTAAAATTGCTTGACTGTAAATTATTTTCTAAATTAAAATAGTTCCCTTATCAATTTCAAATTTTTAGTTTTACTAGGTTGATTTTCTGGGTAGGTGTCACCAAAATTTCTATGGAATATTTCAAGAACTATGGTTTTGAGAATCAATATTTTGAGCCCCTACATCGGTGTCATCTTCAGTCTACTTTGAATTATGCTTTAAGTTTAAGTAGTGATTCTGACCAATTTAAATTAATATTTTTTACTTCTTTGCACCCTTCAATAGGTGTCACTAAATATGGCAACTTTTTTATATATATATACATATATATTCATTCCATATACCCAAAAAATGTTCTTCTTATTTATATTCCCGTTTATTCAAATCTTTAAACACTGACAAACTTTTTATCAAGTAAACATTTTGTATCGGACCTTATTTTCTATTTTAAATCTACACATAATAATCAAAACACATTACAAAACAAAATAATCCACTTTCTTGAAAACCAAATAACTTTTAGTAATATAAACACTTTCTTTTCTATTTGTCAATGAGATAAATGAAGTTATGCAACTCACAATAGAAGAAAGTAATACTGGCTGTATAGATGTTATAAATAATCTAGTCAAAATTAGAAACAATAGAAACAATGAAAGTGTAATTTCTAAAGGAAAAATCGCACAAACTTTTAGAGGGCACGTTACGGAATGCCGTTTTGTGTAACTCGTTCATTTTATGGATCCTCGCTCTGCTCGTCTCGCTAAGATTTACTCGATACATAAAAAAAGGCATTTTAAAGTGGTTGCATTAATAGTTATTAAACTTCACTATGATTTAATCAGTCTATTTTTTATGTAATGTGTTCAACTCTTATAACAGTTTAACTTACTGTCTAAAAGAACTTTTTTTTTGTTATAGACTTCTCATCATACAGCCAGTTAAAAAGAACAAAGTAATAAGAATTTTAACTTACCTTTTGTTGATTTTAATATATTTCTTCTTAGAGTATTTATTCCATTCTTTTAAGTGGATCGACTACATGAAAGAATTTCCTTTTCTTTTGAAAATAAATCTTTCCATACGTAATTCTACTCGAATAATGGGTATAATAGGATGGAAAATGTGGAATCATGAATAAATCAATATCACATCAAAGAAAATTGGTTTTTATTAACAATAATTACACCTTATACTAATATACAATAACAATTACAATCTTATTATTATTATTACAATATTTTACAAGAAATCGAAGAAATTTTATTCATTGTTAAGGAGGTATATAATAAAAATAATATAGGAACAGATGTCGTGACATGTTTATGAATCTACGAGGTGCTTTCAAAAATTTACCAGAATTTACGGGATTTTATAAGATCCATACAAAGTGGAAACTATTTCAAATACATAACAATTTTTTAAGCATATTTTTAGGAATTACGAGTAGCACCTCAAATATTTAAGTTTTTTGATAAAACAATGTTTTTATTTCAAAGTTTTTATAATCAAAAGTAATAAATTTAACAATGTACATTCCTCTGCTTTAATATATCAAGTTATTTTACATATTTGTTTTCTTTTTTAAGGAAATTTTAAATTTCTTGACAGTAAATCTGTAAGATAGGGTATTTTAATAAATTTCCAAATGGTTTTAGTATCGTATATTACTATTTTAAAATGTTATATATTTAGAGACGAATTAAAGTTGTTTTTTGTGTATAATTATATAGAGCGAAATATTTTTGAGCGTTTTCCAATAAAATTATAAAAAATATTTTGCGTTAAAACGTTTTTCACTGGTACGTCAATGTCTACAAAATTATTTTGAAGCAGGTACAGTTAGTTTATTCGAAAATTTATTTTGAAATTTGCGTAGATAAGTCTTATTTTATAATTAATTGTGTTTTAAATTTAATAGGCAATGCTCTCGTCGTACCACCAACCTTTCCAAATTTTTAATACAATCTGGGGTGCTTTTGGATTCTATTGAGAAAAAAGTAACTATTTGTAAATAAAAAAAAAGTGTGAAACATTATTAGATATAAATTTTAAAATTGGTGTAAATATACATATAAACCATGAGAGCACTGCTTTAAAAAAAAAAATAAGGAACTGTACAAACATTATATACAAAAGTCTTATGTACAAAACATAAATAGATACATAAATAGAAAATACTTTGGTAAAATTATTTATCAAGACTTAACATGTGATTCAAAAAGATGCGCAAAAAAATTCAATCTTTTTTTAATAAATGAAAATATAGTGAAATAAATCAGTCTACAAAATGGAACGATTTTATATTAAAAGTGTTACAATTATAGCCCAACATAACCAAAATATATAAGAAATTAAGAAATTTGAAAATATGAAAGAGAAATTTTTCGCTGGGAGATTTTATATTGCCAAACACCTTTTCTTCAGAATCGTATGCTTTAAAATGCTCCTACACCATGGAATTTTACATCGAAATGTGTCAATACTATTTTTGTTTATAAAGAGGATTTGATTAAATAATGTTTCGAAGAAATTATAAACACAGAATTTGATAAAAAAACTATTAATCAAACTAAAGGGTTGATACATTTTGAAAGACAGATTTTAGTTTCTGGTTATTTTTCTTCAGCAAAATAATATCATATTGCTATATACTTTTTAATCGATTGCAGAGTAGACAGCTCGATGCTCTCAAGGTAAAGATAAACATATCAAATTTTGCAGCAGCTATTCAAAATATTAGAAATAATATAGACACGCTAATTCATGAAGAATGGCAATCACAACAAGACCCACAAGAACTAAACTTAAAAGGCAATTCCCAATCAGGTCCAAGTACAAGCAAGAAGAGATGGTTTATTGAAAAGGAAGACCCCATTCCTAATTTAAAAATATGTAAGGAAATTTGTGACACAATAGTAGTCAGGTAAATGAACGTTTTAGTTTTACTACCCACCTAACAATTGCAAGTTTATTTGAGAGTGAAAAATTTAAAGACTACCGAGGTTGTTTTCCAAATGCGGACGTTAATACTGTGTGTAGTTTATTTCCAAACGTAAACACATTCAAATTTAAAAACAAACTATCCATACTTTACACCCGAGATGACTTTGTGCAACACAATAGGATCGTACCGTTATTACAAATGTTTTTTGAGAACAATTTGACAATTACAGAATGAAAGATGTTTAAAACGTATTAAAACATTTTTAAGGAACACTATGTGCCAAGATAGATTGTGCGCGTTAGCCATGTTATCCATCGAAAAAAAAACTTATTCAGTCCATTCCAAATTTTAATAATCTGGTCATCGATCATTTCGCTAGCTAAAAATCCAGAAGAATGGACTTCAACTATAAGAAATAGTATTTCTGCAGCGGTACCTAGCAGTTAGTCTTCAATTTTGTAATATTTAATTTGTTTTGAAATATATTTAATTTTCATTAAGCGGGGAACTTGTTTTCCTAAGGGAAAAACGAATCCCAGGATTCCTTTCCAGTGTATGCCCCACTGCCGCTAGTGCCCACGAGCCGCCACTGGATAATGGTAAACATACTGTAAGTACTACGAAATAAAAAATACCGTGAGAATGATTAGGGGCTCTGGTTTGGGTCTGAAAATTTAATTTAAGATAAAATAATAGTTTTAAGTACCAAAAATTTTTAATAAATACCCAAAACATCGGTCAAAAATGTTTAATTTTTGGTTGATTAACACTTTTTTTTTCTCTGTATGTGTTAGCACAAGAATTTTTAACCTTCCCCTTATATACAAACCATTTATTTTTATATAATTTCCCAGAAGTGACCATTTTTGGAAAATGAATAATTGTAACACTTTTAATATCGCACCCCCTCTTCAAAAATGACAAAAGTCAAAAAGAATCAGTTTTTGTTTTACATCGCCAAACCTTATAAAAACCTTAATACTTTTCGTCTTTTTTTGTCGTTTTTATAGTTCCTTAAAATGTCATTTCTTTACACATTAAAAGTGTCATATTTTGCTCTGTAAAATTGTGTAAACAGATTTATGTTATGAGGTCATATTTCGAGTTGCAATACTTTGAATTAAGCTCACTACAGTGTAATAAAAATAAAAAAAGACTGATTGCTTTTATTTAAAAATAATGTTTTTGGAATAATTTGTTTTTTGTAATCTTTCATTATATTTTTAACTTTGCAATATGTTTTTTTCTTTTGAATAATTATTATGTTTACGATAAATAAAAAAAATAAATGTTTGTTTTTTTACCAACATTGACGTTATATATCAAAATCTATTGTATAGTCATAACGATGAAAAGAGACTCAACTCAAAAAAGGCCGATGTTTGCTTATAAAAAAAGTAATTAAATCATAATTTACCTGTATAAACGAAGAGAAAAATAATAAACACACATAGCATTAATTATACTAAACTCATTTTTACACAATTTGCATTTTTTTGACTTACGTCACCTTTGAAGAGAGGATGCGAATACGTTCCTTAAAAACAATAATTGCATTTCCGTATATTTTTATTAAATGTTCAAAAAAATATATATTTAATTACTTGTTTTCGTTAGTCTCGATTGTGCATGGTGAGTTGTAGCGGTTGACAGGCGGCGGTGGGCGTGGGAGGGCCGCCCTTGTTGGCAGTCGCCGTTACCGTCACATCGACTACTTCCACCGGACTCGAAGATCGCAACGATAACCTCTCCGTGGTCTCCTCCAGGTCCGACTCGTCGTTCACGTTTATCTCCTCCTCGGAGTCGCTGACGTAGTCGCTAAGTCTGCAAATAAACACAAAATATTTCTTCAAATAATGGAATACTTGATACATAAAAACAATTAACTTGGTTATAGTTCTGGTAAGAGATAATTTTTCTTTTTTCTTGCAAAACAGATAATGAATTTTGTATTTTAGAATCTACTAGCAACGCACAGCAAAAAGTTCAGGGTAAGAAAAACTGTTACCCTCTAGATTCTCACAAGTATTTAGTGTACACCCTACAACGTAACTTAGATTCCAAATTTGAGCTAAATATATCCAAAACAACAGTAACTATAAAAAAAAATCAAAAAAAATCTGTCAATTATTAAAGGAAATATATTGCAATTTAAAAATAAAAGCAAAAAAAGGAGAATAACTCTCGTACTTCTTATAATCATGAAAGACTATGACTAAGAGATCCTTTACTAATGTATCTCCATCCATGCTTGAGCTGGTAGAGAAGTTTTGTAAATCAAATAAAATTTGTTAAATTTTTCAAGTGTACTATGTTGACCCCATAGCCCTCAGAAGGTCTAGATACCGCATCGTAAAAACATTTTGACCCCCCATATGATGGGCGCCATGATAAATAAATGTCAATAAATTTTAAGTTGGCACTACTGACAAGACAGAATCGGCGCAAGTTTAGTAATAAGCGTAAGATCGGCGTTCGACGTATATAATCGATTTTATTATCTGTTGTGTTGTTTATTTTGTTTTTCTAGTAAAGGTTTTATTTAAAACATTATTTTTTAGTTTAGTCGTTTAGTGTTTTATTTTAATAAAAAACATTTGTGGTTTGGTGTTAAATTTTTACAGGATTTTCAAAATCTCTTTTTGTTTTGTACGTGAATGTAACAATGCATCTAACGGTAGAAGATACAAGGAAGGAATAACATTTCATGTGTAAGTTTTCACAAATATTTGTGTATTTACAAAATCAAATAATTTGTATGTTTTGTTGTAGCATACAAAAAAATGTTAGGAAAGAATAACTGATAGCCATAGGAAGACCATTGAATCATTTTGTGACTTTAGTATAAGCCCAGAAAATTTGGGGATACTAGCTGAAACGGCAAATGTGTTATTGGCTCCTTGTTAGTGACCTATTGTACAATTTTTCCAACACAAGTTCCATGATCCTTTGAACTTGGCTGCACCGTACTGATGAAGACCAATAGTCAGAAAAACGTGTCGACCGTTACTTCTTTTTTACTTTTTTTTATTCGGAAAATGTCCACTATTACTACCTTGATACAATAATATTAGTTCCGTTCTAAGTAGGTACATATTATAGTTTGTATGTTTTATGCTTTATTTTATTATATGTAATAAATGATAGGAAATATACTTTTATAGTAAATAAATTGATTAAAGCAATATGTAAGAATAAGTTTATCTAAGGATTAAATTGTTCAAGCAATTTTTCATATCTATTGTTTATTAATTTGTTTCATTTAATTCTTTCTTATTGAGTAAGTTATTTCATATAAATATGCGATACTTGTAAAATGTAATATTTTCTTTTAAATAGGTATTATTATGTTCGTATAAAATATTGTTCAGTTAATAAAAACAAAAACATTTTGTCTTTTATTCAAAAGAAGTTTGTAAATTTTTCAAAATATATTTACCTACCCCAAAAAAAGATTATTAAAACCAGTTAGTCATATACACATTTTCTATATATTTATAGAGGTACTTTTTAAATAACTTTCAATACATTCGAAATCTGTGGTTTTATTAAACTCAATGTAACAAATAATAATAGGTATTCTCAAAAATATTTAAAAATAAAATCGAGATGGGACTCTTATATAATTTAGTGACTATTCGCCTATGGTTAGTGCACTACTGTATGTTCCTGGGTTTTCTACATTAGAACAATACTGCTTCTCCACTCTAGCAGTATTTTTTGCATCTCAGATTATATTTATTAAAAAACCAAGGAATTATTTTGGGCCTATTGCTGGGACCTTTTCCAACATTCCCAAAGTTTTTTTTTACTTTCTGCTGATTGGATCTCCGATAGCGACAACTCCATTTGTTGTTCCACTAGTTTTTTTATCAAATTTTTAAAATAACTTCCTTATATTTATCTTTTGCAATGACTTTGCTTACCTGCTTCATAATCTCTTCCCTATGCCCCAATTTCTCTAACAGGTGAGATCTTATACTCGCTCTATTAAATCAAATTATCATTATAGTTTATTTGAAAATGCTTGGTAGCACAGTTTTTATGGCAAAGGTCCATATTTTTATATAATTTTGCTATTATTCATTTTCAAATAAACTATAGGAATAGGAGTAATCTATTAGTTTTTCTAAAATACCTTGTTACCGATGTAAGTATATCTTTCCCTAGTTAAAAAATTCGAGTTTTTATTTTCATAATATAATATAAATAAATGACCGGTTAACAATCACATTCTTTTAAATAGTACATTTGACATTGAAGTAGGTATTTTCTCCATATTGCCATACAGAAACAGATGGTTTACTTGTAATTTGAATTATATTACATAAATCTCACGGAATTTCTCTATAATTCTCATAGCAATATGTACACAAACCACTTATCCAATAATATATAACCATGTAAAAATAACATTTCAAGAACGAGAAATTTTATAAAACCGGTCCTGTCTGAACAGATCTAGGAAAATCAAATAGGTTTGTCAAAGTTTTGTTCTTAATTTGAAATTAGAAATTGTGCGTCTCACTCACTTATAACTAATAACAAAGTGCAGATTATCGGTGTTCACGTATTACAGAACACACAAACTAAAAATCAGTGTAGCCAAAACATAAATTTACCTAACATGGCGACAAGCTTGAATGGGGTCATTTTTTTTGTATTGACAGTATACGCCAAGCGGTATCTAGACTTTCTGAGGGCTATGGTTGACCCACAGTTATGGTTTATCCTAATTATTGTTAACTTCTTTAGTTCCAAAATCGCTTGACAATATTTTTAATAATATACATCTTCCTTGTTTGAGACATAGTCTGATGCCAAATGCTATTAGAGTGAAAAAAGAAAAATTTTGTCAGACCAGAACTTTACATATTTGAAATTAAGTTAAAAAGGTTTGAATCAAATAGAAACACTGACCTCCTTAATCTCTCCTGGGCGCCGAGCAGCGCATTCGGCACTAGCGCCTTAAAAGCGCTATTTTCCCCTCCCATCCCGAGCAGGAGAGACGAAGCACCCGGGTGCGTACTGAGATGCGTAGTAAGCGGTGAGCCAGGGGTGGATCCGCCCTTGTAGTGCGGCGAGGGGGTCAGACGGGCGCCGAACATCGAAGACTGACTCTGGGGTCCTCCTTGATGGCCAGGACCTCCATCGGACTGTTTGAGCAGGTTCATGCGTTGATGCCGTCTCCATTTGGCCCGTCTGTTGGAAAACCAAACCTGGTTAATAAAATGCATCAATTAGTGTTGCTGGTTATGTTTGCTGGCACATTTGTTTTAATAATATACACTTTTATATGTTCATATTTTTACCCTTTTTTATCTATATTAATTTTTTTACCAATTTTTGAGAACTAAATGTTTTAACTGTACTAGTTCTGCTATTTTGTTAAATTAGCTAGTGCCTAATATATCATTTATCTAAAATATCTTTTAAGTACTTAATAATTCTTATCAACATTTTCAAATAACATTATTGCTTTATTTAATCGTATAAAATCAGTATTTTTATTTTTCCTGTATACCATCAAATATTCAATCAAAAGTGATTTACGAATAAAGATATTTCTTTGTTTGGATTCACATTGTATATTCAACACGAATAAAAAATATACCTACAGTAAAGATGTGCCCAAAAAGATTACGAAAACAAGTTAACGAAGTTAAAAGAGGAACAAAAAAAAATAATAAACTGTAGATGTATTATTTCTTCACCTACCTGCACTCTAGCTTCAGACAATGACGTTTTAGACGCCAATCGCTCCCTGGTCGACACGCAAGGATAATGGCTCTTCTCGAACTCCTTTTCCAACTCCTCCAGTTGATCAGGACTAAAAGTCGTCCTGTTCCGCCTAAATTTCGGCTGTTCTGAACTATCCAGACTAGAATCGTCCTTGTCCATGTTTCCTCCTGGCGGCGAAGACATCAACCCGCTGTCCGGGTGCGGTGATCCCGAGGAAACCGGCGAAGCGGACATTACCGTGGGATTCCCAGCACCGGGCGGTCCTGAAAGCCCCAAGGGACCGTTGGGCCATAGAGGAGAGTGCCACGGGAAGCCTGCTGTGGCGTAGGGATGGGGGTGGTACAGACCGTAGCCTGCTGCGCGAGCAAATTCAGCTGCAGCTCGTTCAGCTGCTCGGTTGCGCAGTATTCTGTTGATACTGCTCACTGAGGGTGCAGTGGCGTTGGTGCAGACACCTGGAAATAATAAAGAACAGCTTTAGAATTTATGAATAAATTACATTTCTGCAGTAAGTTAGACTTTTGACAGTTTCAAATTTAAATTTAGCAAAATATCATGATAGCAAAATGGTATAAGGTGGAAAAAACATATTAGACATGCTAGACTATAATTTTTACAATAATTATAAGAATGAAATGAAATTTGGACAGGAACTATAACGACATGTTATGAATTTTGTATCTTCAAATAGGACACCTTGTAAATTTGTACATTTACGTTTTCATTATAATAATATTAATAATTTATTTACGTGATTTTTTCTGTAACCTAATATACGAAGAAATTAATTACAAATTTGAAATTAGCTCTCCCGCTATTATCTAGGCATATCAGCTTTCTTTTCTGCTTTCGAAACATGCACACATCCATTCTATTATTGATTGTAAACGAGCATATAGCTAAGAGGATGCTTTAACAATGAATATCGAAACTGAAATGAATCCATCTGTAGCGCTAACCGATATGCTGGTTCGTTAGTTAGCCAGAGGGTTGAATAAGAAATTAGCCGAGAGATAAATCAAAACGGTGTTCCGATCGGTATCTGATAGGCAGATCATGATCAATGCTGCCATATGATTAATAAGGAATTATTAATCATTGATCAGTCACCTTGTAATTATGCGCGATGTCTATCCCTTCTGGTTCTCTTCTTCGAATCTTCCGATAGTAGATTTATGTGATCTGTTCAAGATGGATATTTGTCATTCAACAGGTGTGAATACGGAAAAATACAGTGTCATATAAATGATTTACTTGAAAAAGTACGATTGGTATAGCTAGTTTTTTAATTATTACAAAAAATAAAGGAGTTGTCGTCAAATAAAAATAAGTATTCTTGTCACAAGTAAACAAACTTTATTAATTCCCTATACCCCTGGTAAAAAGTGCGAAACAAAGTCTGTTTGGTATTCTATTAGATAAAAGACATCGCTGTTGAAAAGACACATCACTTTCATGATTAATACTAGCTTTTGATTTGAAGTAATATTTAAAAGTTATTGCTCCTCATTTAAAAATGTTTCTTATTGTTTCCATATCGATTTTACTCCCTATATAATTTTTTCAATATCATCTAATAATTCTTGACAAAATGTTGCTATGTTAAAAAGTTTAAGACAAAACAATAAACTGGCAGTGACAGTTTTCAAAGTTGAAATTTTAACACTATCCTTCAAAGCAAGTTTCATATTTATAATCTATTGGAAAAGCTGGGTTGATAGCTCTATTATCGTCTTAAATATTATTTGCTGTTTGAATAAGCGTTTATTAATCTATAAAATAAATTATTTCTTCTACATTTCAATCGCTCATCCCTCAAGTCAGTTTTGACCTAAAATAAAAATGTATAACCTCGTCTAATTTTTTTAATTATTTGTTTTTTAATTAATTAATCACTACCTCCTTATATAATATACAAACTAGTCAAATCCAATCTTTAAATATTACCTTCAAACTATTAATACATTTAACCCAAATCAAGTATTTCGAATACGTTTTTGGAAGGACCAACCTCGATAGAAAGATACTCGAATCTTTTGTGCACACTGACAGCGTAATTGTCACTCATTAGTGGAACTAAAAATATTTTATCGAGTGGCGAGCAAATTATCGCCTTTCTTTATAATATGAGTATTATGAGAACCAAAGAGATTATCGACTCTCAATTCCATATAGCTATGGATTCGCTATTACCAGCTGGATATGTTGTAGAGCTTCTGCGTGACAACTAAATTGTTTGCTTAGGCTTTCAAGTTGTATTAGTGAAATTCGATTATTGAATGGCAACAATTCATTTCTGAGTGAGGATTTGAACAATTATAATGAGAACGAAGCACTGAGAGACTGTTTTATCATTCGAGGAGTGTTTTTTTATATACTAGTTATGTTATTTAATGAATTTCTTTTTTATTGATCTTTGGTAAATATAAACCTAATAAGGTGCTTAAAATTAAAACAAAACTCTGAGATCAACAATTAAAAACCTTGCCATATACTAAAGCAACATACATTTAAAATAATAAAACAATTAGATGCTCTTAATTTATTATAAAATACTATTGAAATAGAGTTTATAGAATGCAGGAAACTCAGTAGACTTTTTTGAAAATTACATTATTATTATATCTTTTTCGTTGTCTAAAATTTAGTCAGTGCTATTATTTTTTTGTTTGTAGCTCGGTTTGTAACAAAATTCTTCTTCTCCTTTAGAATTTTAACTACATTAATTTTAATTTCGTCAAAGTCAATATTTTTATTAATGTTAAATACATTTATCAGATCCAGCAAGTTTTGTATGCTTGGCTTCAACAATTTTTCTACTTCTTAAAATGTATTTCTGAGTTTTGCTTTTACTTATTTCCAATTGTTCGAATTTCTAACCCTATTTTCCTCTTTTTAACTGAGCGATTTACAGATTCTTCTTTATTATCATCAGCATTATTTTTAGCAAGAAGATATTTATCATAGTCATGTTTGTACTCAACAATTGATGCTGGAGAAAAAGTTTTCTGTTCAGAATCGCAGTATTTCTTGTAACTTTTTTTGGGCATATTGTTAGAGTAGAGCATGGTGAAATACGCCAACATTTTTAGCTCATTTTATAGTCTAAAAGACTTTTAAGAATTTAAAATAAAATTGTACTAGTATAAATGTATACAAAAAAATTATTGTGTATGATGAACGAGATCGAATAACTAATTGGTCAACTAAAAAGCCAATCAATTGGAATCTAATTTAACGATTAAATCGAAGCAAACTTTTTGCTGTTTCTTCACACATTTTTCAACACAAAACCAGAGTCTGATAGCAATATTCTGGTTGCGGCTTTTGCGGTGAATCTCCGAGCATTGAAGTGTTCGAATTCACACGCAGCAAAAGTCACGTAAAAATAAAATGGCCGCGTCATGTGTTCGTCACGGAACATGGAACGTATCTTTTAATTTTATTTAATCATGCGTGCTTGTTTCGACCGAAAGAAAGAAAGATTCCTATGTAGAAAAAGTCACTCCTGTTAGAGTTAGATACTATGTAATAATTGCAGTTAGTTGAACTACATTTTGTCTTCTCTAGGAATCACTTATTTGTAATTATCAACTTGATTTTATGAAAAATTATTAATTTTGAAATCTGTCTCTGCACGCACACGTAAATAGCGAGATTTTTAATATGTTGATTACCCTTGGTTGCTTCGCTTAGCTCTAGACTATTAACATTTAATGATTATAATTTCAACTATTAAGGTACTTGTTGTGCACGCAATGTTAAAAATAAATAAATTGGTGAAAACGAACAAACCTTCGGTTAACTGCGCCATTTTTCTTCCTTACAAAGCGGTTTTTTCCAATCGGATAAAACAACTATTAGTTATTTTGTCTTAATAACCCAAAATATTTTTTTAAATTTGTAAACATCTTGTTTTACGAACTTATTGCAAGGCTTCAAAGACAAAACTGTCATCTTGAAATGACATTAATAGAGTTTTTTATGACACTATCTATTTTACATTTAATTTATGTATCTTATGTATATTGCGCTATGGAACAAGTAAAATGTATAGGTACTTATAGTAGATAAAACGATATTTCTGAAATTATATGGTTAGTGACCAGTTTAATTAGTTTTTAGGTGACTTACTCTTGGTGAACTATTAACTTGCGATTAGTGATTTTAGTTTCAGTGGGTATTAGCTTTTTTAGAGGAATTTATTAATATTACAATCAAATTAAACGTTGATTAATGATTAATTTTATTCTAATCTAACTTAACTAAGGTCACAATTTTAAAAACCAATATTCTTAAAACTTGCAGGCTTTAAATACGTGTTTAATTCCTCTTCACCTTCAGTGTGTGCTTGTACTTGCTTTAAAAACTACTACTCGCTAGTATAACTTAGGATGCGATAACTTAATTACACTTATAGCTAAAGTATAAAACTAAACCTGCTTTGTTACTAACCCAGCTGGCACAAAAACATCCCATCTACGTTAATAAGCTGCAATTTTAGGCTCTTTAGGCTCCCATGCGATGTACTTTTAATGTAACCCTAATATCCCTGCAAGGCTATCCTAATAAATAGAATTAACCATAGTTTTAAGCTTTTAAGGTTAAGTACACAAAATTGTAACTTTGTCCCCACACCAAAACATTTTAACAGCGCCCATGGTAATTGCTTTTTCTTAGACACTGTAATTTGTCCCCGAAAACGATAAGTGATCATTCCTCATATTTTCCCGTTATACTTCAGAATAATTAAATTAAATTAAAATCAGCTCTGATATATTAAAAAAAGCTTTAGAATATATTGTCAATGCATTGAATAGCTAACAAATAAGTAAGGAAGAATGCCTGGTAGGTACTGTTTTTATATCCGGTGAAACGCAAGCCTCAGCGGTTTGTAATCCTATCAAGTAAGTTTAATAAAATGGCAGGAAAAGGTGTGAAGTCGTTGAGCAACGTTGAGTTTTATAACAATTAACTAGATTGCCACCTACGTAGAAGCTCGCTGTAATATCGATTAGCTACTCTCTCTCTCTCTCTCTCTTTGTCACTATTTCAATTATGCTGCCATTTTCTATGGCCGCTGTTGCGACGCGTTCCTCTACGTCTCATGTTCTGGTTTTCACTAGTAGCTCGAATTCACACTAGTATAGACATATAAAAAAGAAACAAAACAATAATTAATTCTCCTGAAAAGTTAAAATTCAGTTTTAGATAAAACACTAAAATATCTAAATCATTTTTAATTTGATTTGTAGAAAAACTAAATACATCATTTATTACACAATGAAAAAACTGAATGTTTTCAACTATTTTGGATAAAGTTTATTCAATCACCGTGTTTCAGCAATGGAAATCTACTTTTTATGTATATTGTAAATGATTTTATTAATTTTTTTAGTAATAAGTTACTACTGATTTGATTTGGAGCACTTCTTAAGTTTGTCAACTTTTTCTATACATAATGTGTCATAAAATATAAATCTCTGTAAATTCAATATTTTTATATTAAAGAAATTATCGTATTCTGAAGCTAGCGCCGCTACTGTCAGATAATAACAATCCTTTATTAAATAGGTAGGTACATTCAATAAACCTAAATGGTCTTTGTGGAAAAGCATATGGCCGAAAGGGCCGTTGTAATTTTTAATTTACCTTTGTCGTTCCGTGCAATTTACAGCAATACCGAACAGTGAACAGTCAGTTTTTCCGTTTTCTTCACCACGGATAACTATAATTACCCCGACGTTTTGCGGTCGAAGGACTCGAAGGACGATCCGGCACAAAGCCCGTCTGGCCGGCCCAAACAATAACGTCAACCTTAAACATTGTCATTGATTCGTTATTTTTTGCGGTTTCTACGATACGGCGAGGTGTTTTTATTCACACGTCACGCGATGACTTCGGTCATAAAGTTTGTTTTTTTGTATGTGCATGATGCACGTAAACCAAAACATTTTCTTTTGGAACTTTTAAAACTTTCCTGTTTCTTAGACAAAAATTGTTACATAAGTAACATCAGTTTCCACTCGATTGCCATAATTTTTTTTTTAAATTGTTGCTTGATTCTATATAAATACGGTTAAGGTACAGTTACATCTGACATTTATTGCATGATATTTATGTCTGACAGTTATTCAGTCCAGTGTAAACACAAAAATTTCTCTCGGGCATATATTTTTGAGTGTTTACACTGGAATAAACAACTGTCAGAGATAAATATCATGCAATAAATGTCAGATGTACCTTTAGTAATTTATCATTTTTGAAATATGTATACTATAAAAGTGACGTCCATAAACTATCAGTTTTCAAGTAACTTTTGAATCACCCCATAGATTGAACAACAAAGAATTAAAAACATTTTCAGATACCGAATGGCAGTTTAATCCTGTTCTGAACATTTATTTTATCAATTCACTTCAATATCTCAATTATTAAGGACAGCGTCTCCTAGGAATTTCTGAACAAAATTATGTCAATTTAGATTCAATCAAGGAGGTGCTGTTACCTACCGACTAGAGATTGAATTAGTGCAAATTATTACAGAAATCTTTAAGTAACTATAAATATCGACCGACAAGCTATTAGGGGATATTGTATTATATTGTATTATAAACCGGTTTTTAGTAGACTGAGTTCGAAGGATCATAATAATAGTCCTGAACATAAAATCTATTTTTCAATAATTGCCGGGATTTTACCAAATAAAAAAAATTATTTCGTGATTGTGAAAACGGTCCAATCGTTTTATATGCCATTTATAATATTATAAAAATGTTAACTCTAGGACTCATTTTGGAGTATGAGCATACTTTATTTCAATACTTTTATTGTACTGTTTCATAAAGTATTACCTACCTATTACATTTTATTTTTATCGAAAATTGACTTTGTTTCCTGGACCAAAGTAAAGAATGTAGATGCAGATGGTAACAACAAAAACGATATCTTGCCTCACATTAAATATAAATATTTCCTAAAACAAATAATTTTGTTTATATACGGGTAGTAATACGAGGGATGTTTATAATTTCAAGTCACGAATATAGAGTCGTTTCAAAATATATTGCCACAATAATTGCGTCACATTGAGTCGGAGTGTGACGCTTGACGTGTCGCAATTCGCAATATATTTTAAAACTATTCTACCTAATTAATAAATTGTGATTTTGAAGTATCGAATGAAAACTATATTCTCATTGGTTAAAGATGGAAGTTTTTGTCATTTGAATGTTCAAGAATATTAATTGTGATTAACTGGTTAAATACAGAAGTTATCTGTTATCTGATGTTGGTACTAACCTAATGTTTTTGGGTAATTTTGACTGTCATTTCCTGGAATTTCCAGGCCCGCATAAATATTTATCCTATTAAAGTACAAAAACCCTACAATAGATATTATGAGTAGGTATTTAACATTCATTTATCTTATCTTATCTTAGGTAGTTATTTCCTAGAAACATGTCCCTGATTGTCAATAACACATTACCGTATATCTGTGCCAATATGACGTCACGACTTTTAATATACTTAATGAAGGCTGGGGGAAGGAGTTAAGAGTCTATAAATTTACAAACAAGCTTACGGGTATTTAGTTTTCAAAATTACATCACACGTTTCTGAAGTATTTTATTGTGCTGTTTGTTTTTAATAAGTGCTATTTTCTTTAATAGAAAATTGATTTATTTGTGCCAAGTGTCCTAGTGAGTTTCATTGTACATTTTAATCAGTTTTATTTTTGGATAAATTGACATCGACTTCCTGCATTAAAGGTAGGTAGTATTTTTTTTCTATCACTCTCGAGTTCGTCATTGAATAAAAAAATTAAACGCTATAATTTTAACATTCAAATATTTGCAATTAAAAAATAATATTACGTATTAAATTTGACAATAAAAAAACTTGTTATTTAATAATAATGTTTCATTATTCTGAATATATTTTTTCTACGATCAATATCCAAAGTAGGTAGGCTTTTGCACATTAAAATCTAAATAAAAAGTTGACGTTTTCTGCGAATTGTCATAATTTGACATTATTGGCGCACATTACCTAATATTCAAACTCATTTCCATGCTTAAAAATAGAAGATGGTAACATTCATTTAAAAGAAAACCATAACTACTTTTACCAGGTGAAAAATTTCAATATGTTAAAATAATTCATGATTTTTAAGAAATGTGCTAGAAATGATGCTACAATATTAATATTCTTTTTATGTTTGATTTTCTAATAATGATTTTATATACTTTTAGATTCAAGGACAGCTAGGTATAGCTCAAAGAAAATTGTGCTACTTTGTAGTATATACTGGAGATGAAAATCCAATATTTGTTGAAAAAATTCATATTCAACCCATTTTTTTTTTTAAATATGGTTGAAAAATTAGAAAAATTTTACTCGGAATATATGGCACCTGAGATAATTTTAAATAGAAGAGGACGAGGATTAAAATGTCTGGATACCCCATATAATGAAACTTAAAGTGCAAAGATTAGCAAATTTATAGAAATAATAATTTAATGGACTTTAATGATACAAGTACTTGAAATAATGGTTTTTTTTGCGCAGAAGCATGTTCATACGTAATTTGCAATTGGTAATCACTAATCACAGATGGAAAAGTATATACGTCAACGATAGGTATAATATATGGTATGTTACTTATAGTATAGATTTTTTTATTTCTCGACCTAATTTATTTGTTACGTCTTCAGCAATTGTCGCTTTCGAATAGAAACTGAGCTTTGTAAACATAAAATGACGGATATGTCAAACTAAAACTGACGGTAAAATGAAACATTGAGTATCGTTAAATGCAACTTTTGAACTAGTTTCAAAAATAGCATTAAAATGATATTATCATTCACAATGTACTAATTTCCTATACTTTTAGTTGATAAATAACCGATAATCATACATCATATAACAAATAGGCGCGTGTCAAAAGGTCACCGGCGAAAAAAGAGTGCCGATGAAAAAAGGTCGTTTCCAATTGTATATCATATAAACAGTATCAGAGGCAGTATTATCATCTCGTATATCCCCCGTAAACACACATAATATAAACGGAAATACTAGTCAAAATATTATCGATCGGAGCACCATCTTTATTACATTACATGAAGTAATTATTGATTTTTCGGGGTTGATTTAGAGTTAAATTAGACGCCATTTTTGGTCCAAATTCGTTTTGACATGTTTTTTCAAAGAAAGTGACTTATAAATTTCAAATCTACACGTTTTGAAAAATATACAATATTTAAATATTCTGAGTGTACCAAATTCCAAGTAAAGGTTGAACTTAGGTCGTATTACATTTTTTTTTTTTTTATTATTTGTTTGACATCGAGGTTAAAATAATTCTACACGGCACCTTTGAGATGAAATAAAAGGGGGTTATTTTACATGATTGGTTTTTATTGAAAATAATAAATTTATTAATTTTCAATAGTAAGGTGACCTAAGTTAGACCTTTATTTTTAATTTGGCCAAAAATTAGATTTTTAAACACTACATATTCGGAAAACTGTCGATTTAACTTTTGGTCTACACATACGCTTTTAGTACACAGGGATACCCCGTCCTTAAGTAAAATAGAAAGTTTTCAAAAAATGTATAGGCATGCAGGAAAATATTATTTTATTAAAACAAAGAAAATTGCATTTATTGTTATCAATCATTTCTTGAGGCATAAATCTCACCAGATCTTCTGTTAAATAATTTATGCGCGCCCATGTTTATAGTATAATAACAAAGCTTTCTAAAATGATAAAAAACAATAATTTTCCTAGAGAATCGTGGAACAATTCAAAATCAAGGGAAAACTATAAGTGAAAATTGTTAATAAACTTTACCTGTTTCCTTAAATTCATAACATAACATGGAAATAAGGTTTGTCACATTTAATAAAACTAACTAACCTTCTGAAATCAGTCGTTCCCTTATTTCCCACGCAAATATCGTAGGATTCTCCCTTTTGTACTGTTCTATTTTCGATACAACGGCAGGTGTCGCCACTTTCGGTTTGCTACCTCCTATCAGTCCTGGTGGCCTTAACGTCCCTGAAACAATGTAAACAAAAATCAATCGACAAACCAATAATTATTATTGTTAATTTAAATATATATAAAAAATAACGTAGCAAAAACAGCATCTCATCGAAAACGATTTCATAGCTAAAATTCGTCTGGGAACAAAAACCAATACCAATCAGCAACGACTCGTTTAGTTTATTCACGCTTTGTTCAATTCTCACTAACAATTCTTTCTCGCAACTAAGAGAAATCAATTACTCAAATTGATTCCGGTTAGGTTTGGAATAATTCGCTCGAAGAAGAAGAGAAAAAATCTAACCTCAAAGTCTCGATGCGTGTGGTCCATCCACTACGATCAATTGGTGGATTCCCAGCTAAAAGATGACAAAAATTGCTTCTCACTGATAGCCATGAACAATTTAATAACCGTCACAATGTTCAAATTCTATTTGTAGAATGTGCGCCAGTAGATAAACAATCTAAAATTAATTATTTAACACTTCAAGATCAAATCATTTCCAATTCAATTTATAAACGTGTAATATACAAATAATTCAACATAATTAAAATAAAATTGGAGTATAATTGAAGTATAATTAAAGTATAATTGAAGTATAATTAGAGTATAATTGAAGTAAATTATAATTGCAGTATAGTTGAAGTATAGTTGAAAAATTTACCCTACTGCTTCTGGAAGAGCTAATACATCGTACAGAGTTTGAAAGAAAACTTAAATGAAATAGAAGAGGATGCGATATACTTCCATCTAAAGGGTTTTATGCCACATTATCTTTAGAAGTTAGTATTGATTTGAATGCTTTTCTATAGATTTATTTTTGTGAGGACATTTGAAGTCTGTTATTTATTAGACGCCTCCATAATCAGTAGCTGATTTATACAATAGAATAGTAGAGGAATGTAGAAATGTAACACCAAGTGTTCGAAAATGTTAGAAATGCTTTATTTTTGTTTAAATGTAAACGATAAATTTAACGGTGAATTTAACTTAAAACTACTTATATTTGAAACCTTCTTTTTAAATATCTCATAAATTTTATGAAATAAATACCCAACAAGTTATTTTTTACATGGAAATATCAAGAAAATTGCGTTCTTTATCCCCTAGATCCTTAAAAACTACCCAAAATTTCAAAAACACCAGAAATAATTCAATATTAAGTTTCTGTGAGGACATCTGGTATATACATTTTTCACTACTAGTGATAAAATCATTTCTATTCATGTAATTTTATTTTATTTGTATTCCGCATGCAGATGCTTGCATCTAGGTGCAACTAATTAAAAATTGTAATAAACATATTATAATTATTGTAACTATTACTAATTCTGCTATACTGGCACACAGACTAGCGCGAAGTGCCTATAGATGCAATCACGTCAAGCAAAACAAATCAGAACTGGGCTTCTAAATCCAAAAATAATCGGAGCCTCTCGTAATAAGACTTGTCGAATGGCAATGACCATAAACGATTTTTATATCACTTTAATGACGCAACTTTTTGTGGACCGGAGCACGGGCGCATCTTCTGGCATGCAAACTCGCGATCGGGAAGGTGTGCTGTGAATTTTAATTTCTACGTACCCTCGAACAAGACGAGGCGAATTAAGGAATTTTTCGAATTCTGATAGTTTAAAAGAATAGTAAGGGTGAACGCTGCTTTGCAAACTAAAATATCTGCTAGGGATCGGTGGCTTATGAAATATAAAAATTTCAACTGAAGGAGAGAGACTAAACTAAATTTTACTTCATTCATAATTTTAACAATTGCATGCAGATACAGGGGAAATTTTAAAAATTACAGTTAATAAAAGAATTGAAAAATATTCAACAGTAACAAAAACAACCCGAGGCGGGTATCTTAATAAGAAAACTTCTTCGATCGTTCTTTTAAATTACATATATAAGCTTTTTTTGCAATAATATTGTTATTGTTTTTCTGTTTTTTTTTGTTAGAGTATTGTTACTAGTCACTACTGACTAACCTATAATTTTAATCTAAAAATCTTATAACTAATTACTTATCTAAGAAGTCCCCATTGGGCTGTCTTAATTGTTTCTATAGGAAAGCATCACAAGTTGGCGTGACGATTTATTGCACTATTTTACACTAGCACTAACATTAACGTTCACTGCATTAGCTTAAATGGCTTCTTCCTTTTGAGCCTTCTGTTAAGTGTAGAGTTGTCTAGTAATTGCAGCGCTTCTTCGTTGACGTGGGAGTGGAGTCGACCCTCATGTTTCGCAGCAAACCTCTTTATTTCTTCTTCGATTGTTGGCATCTTCAGGTCTCTATGAAGATAATCGTTTCGGTAGTACCAAGGTACATCAACAATGCATCTTAGGACTTTATTTTGGAAAACTTGTATCATGTTAATACTACTTTTATTGGCACATCCCCATAGCTGTATGCCATAAATCCAGATTGGTTTTAGGATTTGTTTATAAATCAGCAATTTGTTGTGCACTGACAATTTGGATTTTCTTCCTAGGAGCCAATACATTTTTTTGAATTTGAGTTCAAGTTCTTTACGCTTTTTTTTATGAACTCTTTCCATTTAAGTCTTACATCTAGGTTCATCTCTAGGTATTTGGCCGAATCGTGATGCGGAATAACGTTATTATTTATTCTTATTTGTTTTTGTTCATTTGGTCGAAGAGTAAAATCAACATGCACTGATTTAGTTTGATTTATTTTTATTTTCCACTTTTTTGTCCATCGATTGATTCTGTTGCAGGTTTCCTGAAGTTTTTCTGATGTCTCTGTATTAGTTCCGCCAACTATAATAAGTAAAGAACCGGTCCTAGCACACTGCCTTGTGGGACACCTGCTTTAATTTCTTTCATTTCGGAGTATGCCTTGTCTTACTTTACTCTAAACATTCTTCCCGTTAGATATGATTGTAGAATGTCGACATTTGTCTAGGAAGCATTTTTCAAGTTTCTGTATTAGGCCAGCGTGCCAAAACTTGCTTGGACTACGTCAAGAAATATAGCTGAGCATATATATTTTTCTTCGTAAGCTTTTTTGATGATATCGACTATCCTGTGTACTTGATCTATTGTCGAGTATTTGTTTCTAAAACCAAATTGGTGCAAAGGGATCAGATTTTATTTTCAATTATTGGTTTTAGTTGTTTTAGCAGTAGTTTTTCAAATAACTTAGATATTATCGATAACAATGATATATGTCTATATGATGATACTTCATTCAGAGATTTTCCTGGCTTAGAAATTAGGATAACTTCAGTCATTTTCCACGCATCAGGTATATATTTAAGGCGAAATACTGCATTAATGAGATATGTCAATTTAACAATAGCTTTCCGTGGTAGTTTCTTTAATATTTCTCCAGTAATAAGGTCGTATCTTGGGGCTTTCTGTGAGTTGATGTTTGTTGGAGGTGACTATGACGAGCTGTATAATTTTTATTAGTATTACTTTACTGAATGGTAAACCTATTTAAGTAGACGTACTATATTTGGTAACCATAAAGATTTCATCATGAAGAATTTAGAATCCTACCTATCCCATTTTCGACAAAAATGGACATACAACATGTGTGCTTTAAACTAACGATATCAGCTTTTTGTTGATTGTCTCTTGCCCATTTGTTATCTGCTATTCTGATTGGAGGACAGTGTTTACCCGAATTTTTCATCTTTTTAGTTGCCTTCCAGAGTGAATAATCAGTTTCTTTATCATCTGTTAGCCCTACTAGGTATCTGTTAAAGGATTCTTCTTTGTGATTTAAGATTTCTCTTCTCAGTCTTTGGGTAGTCCTATTTATTATATTTTTATCTTCTGGTGATCTTGTCATCTGCCATTTCTTTCTTAGTTTTCTTTTCTCTGCTACCAGTTCTCTTATCTCGACAGGATAGTTTTTTCCAGCTGTTTATCTTCTTACTTTTGGTGTGTTCCTCCATGCAGCTTGCTGGATTTCAACTATAAACCTTTCCAGTTCTTCATATAGCTGTTTTTTTATTTTTAGTGTTATGGTCAGTTGAATAGTATTTGTTAAGTCCTCTTGAAAACCTTCCCAATTAGTTTTCCGATTTGCTAGGGTCGGTTTGGCTTCTTTTTGAATAACATTATCACTTAGAGTAAGGATTACTGCAGAATAGTCTCAATCCATATCAAAGTTTTCTTCTACTTGCGTATAGTTTGGTGAAATTATCCTCAGAATAAAGAAATCCAAAAGGTCTGGAATCTTATTTGGGTCGGTGGGCCAATAGGTGGGTTTTTCAGAAGATTGGTATGTACAACCAAGTTCTGATGCAGCTCGATGCAATTCTTTTCCTTTGACTGTGGTTAATCTTGAACCCCAGTTGGTGTTTTTGGAGTTGTAATCTCCACTGATTATAAATTTGTTATCTAGTTTTTGAGTACATTTGCAATAATGTAAACATACATTTATTTCTCTTCCACAAAACTCAAGCGAGGCGTAGAGGACACAAAAATTTTACTTGGGCCATGTGCGTTTTCTTTGCTCATACAGAAACATGTTAGCAACTGGTAACTTTTAATATCATTGTTTATAAGTTGATCCTTTCTTTTCCAGTGTTCAATGATATAGAAAGCTTCACAGATTGGTTGGCTTTCCAAGAAACATTTCCTATGGATTGCATGATTTAGTGGATTAAACTTATTTTTGTTTTGTCCATTTAGTGTGTATTACCTCTCCTTATTAAAGTATTTGTAACAAGTTTCCTTTATTGTCTTTAAACGTTTTATCATTGCTATTACTTATATTAGCTCTGTGCTTTTTTATCTACAGGTGACATCTAGGGTATCGGGTACTATATTTTCGTTTTTTAAATGCTTGTTTCCGCGTATTGTAATAATATAAGGTTAAAGAAATGCCTAAAGAGTGCGACTGTTCAAAGCCATGCGTGAAGGCGTGATAAATTTTTGTAAATATTGGTGAGCGTTTGTAAATTCAAAACAGCCATTTAAACAATCAAAGATTAGCCTCAGGCTGCCATTTTAACGAAATTATTATGATTTCCAGCTCACTTGAAATAATAGGTGGAGAATGTTAACAATGCTCAACTCAACAAATTTAAGGAAATAAGTTTGTGAAACGTAACGGAACATAATTTAAAAAAAAAATAATGGCGTTTACGCATGGAATAGCCCAGGGAAGCATTTCGGGGTCCCATTATATCGGTTTTTGTTGTGTGTGATTGTAAATTGAGGGATTTGTTTAAGAGGTACGGTGACTGCATGCAAATCGAGTTACGTATTTACTTTTTTTGTAAGAAATTGTCCACTCTGTGGGTGCGCACACAACTTTTTGCTTTTGCTTGCGTGCTACATACTTTGACATGCGATTTTAAAACCAGAGACGTAGAATAAACAATATTTATAGATAAAATAAATATTAGTAGGGCGTGGAAGAATTAATCAGATTTAGTAGCAAAGAAAGTATGATGAATGACGAAATTACAATGGAAAGTGGATGATAACGGACTTCTTCCTCCATCATCGCATTCTCGCTCGATAGATGGGTTTATCTTTGTGACTTTTAGTGGAATAATACAATTTATGTTGTATTTAAATTTATTTGCCTTTGCGTACATATAGTTCCATTCACTAAAATAACTGCCACAAATACAGAGGGGAAAACTGACTGTTCTAAACACTTCACCTAAATTAAATTGATATTTATCATTAATAATATTGATTAGATGTTTCATCGATGTCGCAAGAAGCCTTTTTCTAGAAACGAAGCGGCAAACGAACTTAACCGAGATCGTTGCGTCATTTCATCCCTATGCGCAGTGATCTAATGCACATCAGTGGATCAAAAAATAGATCTTTAAAATAAGATAATACTTTACAAAAACATTGATATTAATAAACAGAAAACATTGTTAAATTAGATTACATTAATTGAGATAGAAATTAAATGTTAAATAAATGCATTTTTTATGTGAATATAAATAATTGTTTAAAAAAGGTAGGTATGCAACATACAATACGCTGTTCGACATAATAGGTTGTTTAACAGTCAAATAACTTAAATAACGTACAAAAAACATTATACGAGGCCATTACAAATAGTTAATTTTCCAACAGAAAGTGTGAAGAATATGTAATCTAAATTAAATAGACGTTGTGAATTCAAATAATTTTATATAAAGAAAGAATTAGTCAGATATATAAATATTAAATAAAAAATGATGAAATTACAATAAATAGAAAGTTGAGTATCTAAAATACTTTTTGGAGGGTTTTTCATTTTAATTTTACTTTTAATTTTAATTGTGGTACGAGATAGAGATTTCTATTACGAATTTTATAGGCGTTAGAAGATAAATTAGCATGCTCAAAGAATACTATTGATTTCTGCATTGTAAATCTAACATTTGTTGGTTTATCATCGTCTCTTTTAATATTTTCTGCATTACATTGGTAAATTAATTGTTGAACTCATTATAGATACTTTCAAGATCAGTTGCCTCAATTTTTTTTAGGCGATTTCTTAAGATCATTTAAAGTTTGCACAAAGCGCCACAGTTCCCTAGAATTACCTAATTTAAATGCACTTGGTTGCTGGTAAAACACATATGTAGTTTTTTGAATTGTCATTGTTTCTTTATTTTTACCGTTTTGGTAGATATTTATTAACACGTGTTTGTGAATTTATTAATATCTGCAATAATAAAACCACGATAGTCTTCTTTTGCATTTACCCATTGGAATAATTGTGAAGGACGCCACTGGGCCCGGAGCAATATATACCAACCAACGCCGTCAACAGCCTGAAGGTAGCTGGCTACTTGGAAGCCGAAACCAAGAATCCATTGCAATTAGTCTTTCATAATCCTTTAGTATTCTTTACTTTCCTAGGGACATTTAGAAACGGTGCCCTCTCGGCGGCTGTCCTCAATTTATATTATTATTTACTTCTTTGTATCTCTGATAATTATATAATTTTTTATCCTTTTATCTTCATTTCCAATGTCTTCTGCAAATCATTTAAGAGTTGCTTACATGTATACTTTCGTAAACAATCACCTTTTGTATTATGTATTGGAGTAGTTTGTGTGTTTTTTTTTTTTGAGAACGTGCGTGTTTTGTGAGGATAAATTTGTTTTATCTCACGTTTAAAACAAGTCAAATAATAAGGTGTTAATGATGATACAATGTTATATGAATTAATAATTATTTACAATAATAATACTCTCCCTAATTCACCCCCTTGCGAATGAATTTCACCCCTAAAAGCTCGTGGCGCTCCCGGGCGACTTAAAGATGATTGATTGTACCATTTGACCTACAGGTGAGAAAAACTCCACCCACCATCATCGAAATGGTAACGCATGGCTGTCATATCAACAGAAATTAAATTTTTACTAATACGGCATAATTCAAATTGTAAATAAATTCTCATGAATTCGAAGCGAATGTTTCTCCAAACCACAAAATTGCTCGCAAATAAACACCTACGTCACCGATCAGATCAGAAATTAAAGTCGAGTAAGACTGTTGATATAAATTTTCGCATATTTAGCTCAAAAATTAATAATGTTCCTATTCTAATTCTATATCTAATATAATATGAAGTTTAAAAAACGAAAATGTATGTAGGTAGTTGCAAAGACGTGATATAAACTCCCATTCTAATAAACGGGTATTAGAAAAGTTGTCGAGTATATCACATAAAAGTTTGAAGTTATCATTGCTCGAGCAAGACTAGCTATTACTTACTGCCGACAGTTTGTTCAACATGCTATCTACGATACAAAATGGCCGAATGTCTAGAAGCACTTAATATCAACGTGTAATAACCGGCATTATCATATCCCATTAATATACCACGAGGATTATTTATTTAAGAGAGTTAACATTTCAGCTACCAGGCGTGTAATTTTCAGTCGCTGTGTAATTGGGAACATGTTTCATTATTCACTTCAATAATAACATTCGGAAATCGATTTATTTTTATTTATTGTTGTTTTGACATTTACTTTGATATTGTTTTATATTGCACTCCTTGTATTTATTGGTGGAATATCTTTTATTATTCACTATCCTTCCAGGATAATTATTATTTTTAAAGGAATTCACAACATTGTTTCATTTTGTGAATACCACATTATTTTTTAGCAAATTATTACTTTTATCACTACATAAATAGCACTCCGAAATGGTAATAAATTATAATAAATAACATTTATTCAGTAAAAGTTACAAAAAAGTTACAAAAAAGGCCACAATTGAATAAAATGTTAAATAGTCAATAAGCATTGCTTGTTTCGACATAAACTAAACAAACTACATATAACTAAATAAGTTACATTACATAAATTACATGATAATTTCACATAATATACAACACATGAATACTAGGTATATTTTTGCTATACACTGGAAACGAATATTTAAAACTAATGTTAAAGTGTCTGGCACTAAATATTTTCTATTAAATTAGTGATTACATGACGTTCTAGCGAGAGAATAAATTTTTTTAACGATTTCTTAAATAGGTGAGTTTTATTAATGGATTTAATTTCACATGGACTATAATTGAGGAGCAACTATCCAAAATGCGTTAAATCCATTTTTTTATGATATTTTAGGTAAATGAAAGAATGTAGTGTATTTTAGTCAATCTATCATCATGATAATCCAATTCTATTAAAGAGCTTTAAATCCAATAGAAATAACCATAACGAGATCACTTAACTAAGCAAAACGCATTAGATCCATTTTTCAGTGAAACAAAACGCATTAAATCCAGTCGTGTTTAAGCAAAGCGCATAAATCCATAAAAATATTGTAATTCATGAACTTTATTATTACTTAAAAAAACAATATTACCTTTTAAGTAAGAGGGCATAGTTTCTTACCCGCCGATAGGGTATTTGGCCGAGTGTAGAAAGTTTTAAAAAAGCACACAGCAATAAAGATAAAGGTATTAGTATGATGAGATATATAAAGAATTTGGAGAAGTAAAATGTCTTGGGCAAGACTGGCTGCTTTATGACAAACACCTATAGACCTATTTAAAAAAGACTGATGGTATATCGGATATGAAAAGAGTTGTGCTGTAAAAAAATCAAGCTGCGCGCATAACCATAACCTTCTTACAAAACTTTAGGTTTGAAAGTACAGCTGAGACTCCAAAAACCCTCCTTAAAACAGCTAAAAAAGATTATGAGTTAAAAATGGGAGCTCTTAAACTTGGAAGACCACTTAAGAAGAAAAAGAAAAAATCATTGAAGCACTTATTAGCCCAAGAGTATGGCGAATAATGGAAGCAAGAAGATGATCTAGTATGGTACAAAACTATTTTACAAGCTAGTGAAGATGAAATAGATGAAGAACAAGGCGAGGCCGAAAATACCTGCGACTGTCTGGAGGAAGATATTGGTTTACATATTTAATTTTATTTTTTAATTTTCGTTAATAAAATCAGTTTTTCACTAAAGTTTTAGATTTTATTCGCCTTGTAAATAATGTCAAATTAACCACTTTAAGCAAAACGCAATAAATCCAAATATGAATTAAGCAAAAAGAAATAAATCCACACTAACTAGGCAAAATGGCATATATCCATATTCCAGTTGAGCAAAACGAAGTAAATCCATTAAAAAAATACACATATTGTGGAAAAAATCTTAAATTTGAACTAAAACTTAAAATATTTCTCTTTAAAACTGTAATTTATATCATTCTGCATTAGATAAAAATTGCAGTTACTCTTCTAACTTATTTTTCTAGTTTTTTAAGTTTTACTTTAAACAACATATTATGGATTAAATGCATTTTGGATAGTTGCTCCTCAATTAAGGAGGTCCTTTCGCCACACCTCTCGCCTCAAATGTTAAAAAAAAAGTTATTAGATTATGACTAAAATTAATTTTTTTCTAATAGTTGAAGTCCTTATTTATCTAATACTGAACTTTTAACTATACCTTACCTTGCAAATTTTTGAGTATTTTTTTTAAAAAATGTGAGTATTTGTACAGATCCTCACGAGAAAGTAAGTCCTCAACAACAATTCTCGAATTATACTATTATTTATTGATTAGATGGAGTAGAAAAAAACTAAAAATAAGGTTTTTGAAATATTTAGATTTTGTTTTATACAATAAAATATATATAGTAAACCGTGGAACTTATTGAGAAATTAATATTAAAATATCACAAAAAATTTTCAAGTAACCTAGTTGAAAATTTTTTGTGATTTTTTAATAATAATTTCTCAATAAATTCCACGGTAACCTATATATTTTATTGTAAAAACAAAACCTAAATATTTCAAAAAGCTTATTTTTAGTTTTTTCTACTCCATCTAATCAAGGTAAATGCCGAGGTATTTTACATGTTCTTTACTTTTAATAGAAATATTTTGGTTAGATACTTTTACATTTAGTTCATTGAATGGTGGAGTTGTAACTTTGTTACAATGAAATGCAACATAAAAAGTTTTTTCTAGATTTAGGGTTAGTAGACTGTGGTTAAACCAATTCTGTATTTTGGGCAGTTCTGATTCGACTTTGTTTTTTAAATCTATCCAGGTTTTATCTTTGAAGAACAATGCCGTGTCATCAGCGAAACCAATTACTTCTGACTCAGGGTAGACTTCAAACAAACCATTAACATATATGTTAAATAGTGTTGGCCCAAGTATACTACCCTGGGGGATGCCACAATAGATTGATGAACATGTGCTACATATATTTCCCATTTTAACGTACTGCTGTCTATCTCTTAAATAACTGTCAAAAAGTTGATGTGCATTACCCCTGATCCCAATATCTTCTAGAGTCATTAGAAGTTTTAAGTGGCTTACTGTGTCGAATGCCTTCGACAAATCCAGGAAAACAGTTAGGCAAGGTTGGCCTTCATTCATTGATTCATTTATTTTTTCAGTAAGCATAAGTATTGCGTCTTCAGTAGATACGTTTTTTCTAAAGCCATATTGGTGTTTTGAAATAATTTTAAATTTATCTAGATATGAATTTAGTCATGTCTCCAATATTTTTTCGAAGACCTTCGACACAGTTGTGATCAACGATATAGGACGGTAATTAGTTGCTATCTGAGGGTCTCCTTTTTTAAAAATGGGAATAACCACAGCTTTTTTAAATATTTCAGGCCACAAACCGGCATTAAAACATTTATTTATTAGAAAAGTCAAGGGTCTTTTACATTCTTAATAATTGCTTTTAAAGTTTCGGAGCGAATTCCATCGGTACCAGGAGATTTATTTGTTTTTAAACAAGAAATAGTATTTTTAACTTCTATATCACTAACAGGGAAAAGGACAAAACTATTTTGAAGGGTTTTTTGCTTTGGTTTATATCTGGTATTAAGGGGAATTTTTTTTGCTAGATTAGGACCTATTTGTGTGAAAGTGCTGTTAATGTGATTAGCTATTTCATCTTTTTCAATTAATATGTTACCAAGCGAATTCTTCATGGAGTCAATGTTGAATTTTTTTTTGTTTTGTTGATCTCGTTGACAACATTCCAAAGTTGTTTAGATTGTGATTTATTCCTGTTTATTAAACTTTGATAGTACTTATATTTACATGTTTTTATTAATTTAGTCAGATAGTTTCTATAGTTATTGTATTGATTTTTTAAAATTACATTATTAGGATTTTTTAAAAGATTTTTATGCATGTTATTTTTTGGTACAATTCAAAAGTGAACAATATATTTTTCTAACCACTCCTTTGTGCAATTTCTTTTTATTCTTTATTATCCTCTATTACTGACAACCGTAATCAATCATAGTTAAAAAAAACATAGAGTACCAGGTGTATTTTTTTGAAATTCCATCTCATATGATAGTACCAATCTTTGGAATAATTGTACTACTTATTTTACCTTTGATAATATGATAATATAATACTTATGGAAAGCGTATATATTTTATAGCAATCAAAAAGGGTTTAGTTTGAAGAAAAACATAGTTTTCCCATAGCGCTAGTTTAATTCTATTCCATCAATCACTTCTTCGGCGCAATTTAAAATGCACGATGCATAATTACCGTCGAACCCATATGGTAAGAGGAACCAACATGGTACTTCCAACGCTGCCTGGATTCCAGCGATGCCTTTATTTGCTTAGGCACGACTCTATACGAGTAGAAAATATATCCTCCAGTCAATGACAAATCACTACCATTGATTTTTATGGCATTGCCGATGTAAACATCGCTATAGCGACTATGGATTTTTTTTCGGGCGAGTTGGTACTGCCGGGAGAAAAAGTTTATTGCTTACTGTTTGTCGCTGGTAAGACATTCCTGTTTTCGACGGATAGGTAAAAAGTTGAGCATTGACACAATGCTTTCCTTAAATAGTGCTAATAAGACTCTTGCACACAGAATACATCATGAAATCTGAAGAATAAGCAAAAACACGGCATCTTTTCGAAAGGTACGTTGAAGAATTCCGAACAGGGGCGTAGGAACAGCCGAATTATAAATGGAACTCATTTCATTCAATCTGTAACACACATATTATATTCTAACTTCATATAAATATCTAATTGAAGGAATAAAGATCACAATGTATTTATTAAAACACAGCAATATAATGTTAAGAAATATAGTCTACACTAGTCAGAAATATGTATATTTCTGTAGTTTATCAAATCTTCCTAAACCTTTATGGTTATGGGCTCAGAGCATCAGTAAATAATTTAGCCACAAATTCTTCCATACACAAAATTAAAAATATATATATTTGGTGTGATGTCAAACGAATAGGATAAGAATAATATCTCCCTTTTCAATGGAAGTAACTTCTATAACTAAAAACATGGTAATCATTAAAGATACTGACTGGATAATACAAAAAGCAACAAAAAAAAGAACTTATTACCCGCTAGAATAGACAAAAGATGTAAATATCTGATTATCCAGAAGATATTTGACTATTTTGAAGTCATCAAAGACCAAGAGAGTACCTGGTAAGTTCGTAATACTCAAATTTTGCAGCAGCTATTCAAAATATTAGAAATAATATAGACACGCTAATTAATGAAGAATGGCAATCACAACAAGACCCACAAGAACTAAACTTAAACGACAACACCCAATAAGGTCCAAGTACAAGCAAGAAGAGACAGTTTGTTGAAAAGGAGGACCCCATTCCTAATTTAAGGATATGTAAGGAAATTTGTGATACAATAATAGTGCAAGTAAATGAACGTTTTAGTTTTACTACCCACCTAACAATTGCAAGTTTATTTGATAGTGAAAAATTTAAAGACTGCCAAGGTTGTTTTCCAAATGAGGACTTTAAAACTGTGTGTAGTTTATTTCCAAACGTAAATAGCTTAAAATTCAAAAACGAACTGTCCATACTTTACACCCGAGATAACTTTGTGCAACACAATGGGGTCAATGTTTTTTGAGAATAATTTGACAATTACATTTTCGGAATCTGTGGAACTGCTAATTATCCTGTGTACAATTCCCATGACCACAATGGAGAGTGAAAGATGTTTTTCGACACTAAAACGTATTAAAACATTTTTAAGGAACACTATGTGCCAAGATAGATTGTGCGCGTTAGCCATGTTATCCATCGAAAAAAACTTATTCGGTCCATTCCAAATTTTAATAATCACTTCGCTAGCCAAAAATCCAGAAGAATGGACTTCAACTATAAGAAATAGTATACAACTGCAGCGGTACCTACCTAGCAGTTAGTTTTCAATTTTGTAATATTTAATTTGTTTTGAAATATATTTAATTTTCATTAAGCGAAGAACTTGTTTTCCTAATGGAAAAACGAATCCGCGATTCCTTTCCAGTGTGTGCCCCACTGCCTCTTGTGCCCACGAGCCGCCACTGGTTTTCGGTAGCAATGTGTTTCTTTCCTTTCCTTTAAAAAGGATTTGAATTTGTAGTTCCTCTCTATATTTTTCACGTTTTGCATCTTTTTATTTACCTCATATCCTCTGTGGCATATATATTTATCAGCACCCTATCACTAAGATACAAAATACATACAGAATGTGAATACTTTATCGTTTTTTTTTCAGTTCCCAATAAGTAATTTCTGGTGGTACGACTCTGCGAATTCGCAACGTTAGGTACCGCGGTACAAATTTATAGACAACGGACTTCGTCCGCAAGGCTCGCGAATCTTTTTTTCGGACCGTTCTCGAAATATTGCACCACGTGCTGGATCCGCTGCATCTGTCTTCGAAATTTACCGAACCCGCTCGTCTTACATTATTCATTTATTCGGAAGCCTTTTCCGTAATGTCGCCAATCGACAATCACCGATCACTTTTTTTCCCTTAAAATCATTAATATTTGATCGCAAGGTGCGACCAGCGGTACTAGTCGACAGACAACCAACAACCAGTCAGGAATATTTGAATTTGAAAGTGATAGGGAAACGTTTTGTAGGTTAAAAGTGCAACTGTTTCGTGTACTTACAAATTTTTTGTATAAATTGCACAAAAAATTTATTAAAATATACCATGTTTAATGACACACTTCTTTAGTTTTATAACAATAGTAGAAATGTCTTTATAAATCTAGTCTTGCAACAATTGTTTCAACGAGGAACATAAAAATGTAGATCGGGTACTTGAAAATTTTAATTTAAATATAGAGAAGTTAAAACCGATAGAGATAAAGATCTTTAGTCGCCATGGACAAAAAACAATTAGAGTAGAGCCCCAAGGAACAAAGACATAGCTTCAGTTCTTAAGTTACTAAATACTAAATACTTTTTTTGTATCTATTTCACGCTTTAGATTTTAAATTGAGTTTCATAATTATTTCAGAGTTGAACCAGTGAGAATAATAATTTTTGTTTTTGATCTAGTCGCAAGAGTTCAGTGGTATCAATGTTTGAGAGAACGAGGTCAAAGATGATGTTACTACAGTTGTTTTGTATTACTTTGAAACATGTATTAAAAAGTTTACTTAAATTATAACATTTTGATTGTAGACCGAGTGTCAAGCTAAGAGAATATCGACAAAAAGATTGTATTCATCAGCAGATGAGGATAGCTTTACCCAATTTGAGTTTTATAGATGTTACATTAATAGATATAAGAGAATCAAAAATATATTCTGTGTTAAGCTACCCCCACCTAGTGTTGCAGACTTTTTATTGTTTGTATTACATTTATGATTTTTTTTTGTGTAGCATTACGGTACATTCACAAAGAAGTGAAGAAAAGTAGAAACGAAGACACATGAGTAATTGGTCGCAATTAAATAGGTAGTCACTGTAGTCAGCATTAAACACAAACCGAATAACGGTACAAACATTTCGAGTTGTGGAGATGCTCAACCGATAAGAAATCTGTAAATTTAAACGGTCACTTAGGTATGCAAAATACCTTTTACCAGCTCAAATGGGAGGCAGATCGCGCCAGCGATGCCGATATGAAATATTACAAATAATAACACACTGTTCACGTTATTTTTATTCGTTTGTTCGCCTTTTTAGCCTTCCGTTGTTTGTTCTGGGGCAAACCATGACGCATTTGTTCAGATACCAATAATTATTATCATCGTGAGCGCTTGCGATATTTTTTTTGCTTTTGCATTTCGGTTTAGTTGTAAAAGGATACGATTTGCGTGTTAATATAGTATACTTACTAGTTTTGGGTTTGTTGTGAGGATTATTCTAAGGACACGCTAGGTATTCATTTTTTTGATCGAGGTAAAACGAAAAATGTTTATTAATCTCTAAAATGTATATCTTATTGAATTTTTATGAATGTATATGCCTCTTCAATCATTAATTACAAATTTATCATGAAATACAATTACATCACAATTATATCACTTTGGCAACTACGTGAACATAGTGATATTTATTTTTAAGGTCTCATTTAGGTAGTTTTTGGTTGAATTATTAAGAGTATCCCTATTCAATTTTGGATCTAGGTATATCCATAGAGAATATAGACAAAAATATTGATAAGACAAACATTTATACATTCAATTTCGTTAATGAACTTGTGCAAATAAAATTATGTTTATTAATAACTGAACTATACATTTTTGCCTATTTTCAGAAACTACTTTCTTTAGGATATTATTATGCATATACTTTTATTAAACACCCAGTAAATCATGACAAAATAATATATTTTACCTTTCGTACATACTAAACAAAATAATTGTAAATGTCAAAATTTTCTATTTATATTTTTAGTAATTTTTAAACTGTAGGATACAATTTTCGAAAAAATTTTGTTTGATACTTGATTGCAAAATATTTTTGTATCTTTCAGCGTCACTCACTTTAAAAATACTTTCATTGAAAAATGACATTTTCCAATCTAGCATCAAAAATAACTACACAGAAAAAAAGGTGTACTATATTCAAGATGAATGGTCTTATTTCAATTCTTTGTTGTGTTTATATATCCGCAAGTAAAACTCGTCTCGATTCTGGTAATTCTTGTTCAACAATAGCTAATAAGCCTTGCTTCAAGATTAGGATCAACTTGCTCTAACCAAAATACCTCTAATTAAATGAAGAGTATCTTTTGCTGCAGTATTATGTACATCTTAAATCGTACGTCTTACACTTGTTTTAAATATACTTTATTTATATTCAATAATACCTTGTTCTTAAATTCAATACAATTAAATTTGTTACAATAATAATATGATCTTTGACATAGATATATTGATTTTGGTTAAATTATAGGTTAGTTTCATTGAAAAAATTAATAATCTTAAAATAAGATCAGGCTGTTCTTGATTTTTAATAGGGTTCTCACTAGTATCCATCCACCGAAAAACATTTTTCAAAATTGTTTTTCGTTAATATACCAAATTCCTCTGTCCTCTGAGATGTCCAACTTATAATTAAAAAATAATTTTATAACTTCAAAACCTAAATGGAACATAAAAGTTTGTCCTACTAAGATAAGGGGTCGTATCTACAAAGTGAATATTTTTAGTAAATGTGGGTAGGTAGATAAGTACGTCCTTTTAGACTTCGCAAATAAGTTTTGCATATTTTACTAACCTTTTCTTATAATTATAGTAAATATTTTCTAATGCAAATAGGCCTTTATTATTTTGTGTTATAATAAAATAAAATGTAAGCTTATTAAATTTGTAAGAATCTTGAAATCAGAATTTTTGTAGATACGACCTCTTGTCTTAGCAAGGCAGAAGTCGTCTTTCCAAACAGTCGTCATCCAGCATCATACATATTTTTTTTACTTCTATTCCAGTTTGTTTCGTGTTCTTATGATTAAAAATTTACTTATATATAATAATACCTAACAACAAATGAACTAAATATAACTACATTTAAAAATTGGTATCAGGTCGCTGAGGCCTCATTCATTTAACAAATATTCCATTTCAATTTAATTTATTCATACATTTATTAATTAAATCACAGAGAATTTCTAACATGAAGTAAAACACAACCCTAACGATACGATGCAAACATGATAGAAAATGGACAATAGTATGAACACGTGCTAATGCCAATTTGCCAGATTCTCTATAAATGCGTTGTGTCTCTGACTTCCGAATAATAAGTATCACATCTCAACATGTGCCAGTCATATATCTACCGTATCAGTGCAGAGGTTGCATTTTTAAATAAGTTTCAGCTGGCAACAAACACCGTGCAGTGAATTTGTACTAGCTAATCTTTTGTGAATTACATATGTTTTTGATTCGAATTGTTTAATTCTTGTTCTGAAATTTAAATGCTTTGAATCGAATACTTTTATAACATTGAATCAAGTGCGCAATAGTCGGTTTTAAAAGCATATCATACTTATAATAAAAGTAAGAATGAAATAATTTGTTCTCAGATTAATTATTATAACTCTTAAAATAGAAGATTATGCCTATACTTCACTCAACATGTATTTTCTTATTGTATCGAGAAATATTATTTGAAGCAAACTCTTCATTTCAAACAAATGTAATCTTCTTGAATGTAGATGATAATTTTTTTCTGTGTATTATCGAAACAACAAAATGGCAATTTTTCAACTAATTTTCGACCATTGCATTTTTAGGCATGTACCCCAACAATTAGAACCCTTATTAACCTTCCAGACGCACGCTATGACCCCCGCAGAACCAATAAGCATGCTTCCATGCGATTTCTAAATCATATGGTATGAAAAACAAGTTGTACACCCTTCAACGTAGTTCGTCACTTACATGTATTCCATCATTTTGTGAATTATGTCGTGACCAGACTTACTTATATGTTTTATCATCTGTTTATGTGTTTCATGGAAAAAAAGAAACAATGAAAGAATATAACATGTGTTTACTTTACTTGTTTATGGTTCAGTGTCGGAACAAGCGAATAAATATTGATGTGTGTTGTATAAATCAAAATATTTTCTTTTTAAAAAACCAGAGATAAACAGCAAATTGACATTGAGTCGATAGGTGTTTGATTTTGTTTTCATGAAATATCACGGAAATTTGAAACAAAAATCAGTAAAATCACGTGACCTGATAATTTTAGTTAGCGAATTCCTTATTTAGTTTTTTTTTTATCAAAAACTTCTTCGATATTTAGTATGGCTTTTACTGGTGATACCCTTCCTTCAAGATATTTAATTTATATTCAAAATTTCATGTGGATTTTCAAACGAAGATATATTTAACTTTTATTTATTATTTTGGTAATTATGTAATTTTCTAATTAACATTTTGTGCATATTGTCCTTCGCCTTGGTACCAATGCAAATGACTTACCGTGCCATCTATTAATGGATTTCTTATTTTTAAGGCATGAAATTTATTTAGTTATAAATTTATTACAAGATGTAGCATAAATCGCGCGCAGTTTGAACAGTAGAGTATGCGTAGAGCAAGGGTTTAACGTTAAAAAATAATAAAGTGATAAGAGGTAGGTTTTATATTATTTAATATGAAATAAAAATGATACTAATCCAATGATATTAAGTAGAAGATAATAATTGTAAAGAAAAGAAGAAATAGAAATGCTTAGAATATTTGGATGTAAAACTAGTGGTACAAACTGGTAAGTTTGAAATTATCACTGAAAAAGTTGTATAATTATATTTTAGTATTTATAAATTATAAACTATAATACTATTTATATGATTTTTAATCAATTTCATAAATAGTTTTCAGAATATATTTAACCAATATTTAATTTATAAATACTACATTATTAATTACATATAATTCATAAAACTAGGTATAGAGAAGTGTCTTTTCATAATAATTCATTTGCATGAGCGATTATCGTGGAAGCAGCACTCTGGGCCCATCTACATAACTGCGCGAAGAGCAGAAGAAGAATGTAATTCTCGCTCCTTTAAGTCAACCGGTGATTAAAAAGTCGATGGTTATCGAGAGGCACCCGTAAAAAAAACGGAGATCTTAATCAAAGCCCTCGATATGCAATTAAAAGCTATAACAAATCTTTGGATTACATTCAAATCCTATCATTTATTAAGAATTAAGCGCATAAATCCTCATAACCAGACCAGGCATAAATCGTGGTCGCTTTTCACCAACAATTAACTCACGATTTATGAGCTGGCGTTTTTGCCCTTTGGTCAACAAAACGTTCACAATTTTATTCGAAGACTGTTTTTAGTAGCAGCCACCGCTGCTTCTTGCTCCTCTTCACCTTATGCTCATTTTTCGAACACCTTTTGGCCTTTTCGATCAAGATATCGCCGTGGCTATGTGTTAATGGTTGTTTTCGAAATGTTTAGGAGTATATATAGGTACCTATTCAGCTTTTATGATATATTGTCCCAACAGATGGGTTGAGGCTGAAAAAAAAAATATGTCTGCAATACATATCAAAATTTGACACATTTCAGTATACAATTTCATTTTTTTGACTACTGTTTTATTGGTTTAGATTCCTCTTTATTTGTTTTAAAACTTACACTACTTCACTATAGTTTGCATTTTAAATCTGAAGCCTATCGATGTTCATTATATATACACTATATAACTTCGTTTTTTTTAAATATCTTTAGATTTATTCTTTAAAGACCTTTGTCTTGAGATCTCTATGCAAATCTATATTCCGAATAATATATTAGGGAGCACTCTGTAAAATCTATATAATTTTATTATAAGTCCTTTATAACAGTGGTGTCGAGAAACCGAGAAACAATGCTGAGCCCAGGGGCGCATATATGGGGGGGGGGGGTAATGTATGGGGGTTAATGAGGGTAATTACCCCCCCCCCCCCAATAATGTTTAAATCTAACTTTTTATAGATACTCAAAATGTATTGCACAAACTATTGAAAGACCAATTGCAGTATTTTTTGTTCAATCAGGCAGAAGCGCTTTTTTACTTTCGTCGGCTGTCCGCCACTTAAAGCGCCTAAATTAGGTTCCCACTATACAGTCTGTTCGCTATACTTACGCGGGTTTCGGATTAACAAAATTATGCAAATTAGTCATTGACAACCAGTTCCAATAAGCCTCTTCAAAAGAACTTAGGTAAAATTGCCCTAATGGTCAGATTTAAATTAAAATAACATTAGGGTAGGTACTAAATTTGTTACAAATATTGCAGTTGAATTGATTCTTTGCAAGTATTGACATTGTATGTATATTGTAAATTTAGTGGAAATTTTAAAAATGCCTAGACGTGTGTTAGATGTAGATAGTCTAATTTGTAATGTACGAAAGTATTTTACGGATGAACAAGAAAATGGCGGTCCATTAAAATGTCTATACAACAACGCGTATGCGATGCTCTAGCCCATCATTGAAAACGTAAGATATTCCAGATGGAAAGAAATTTAAAATTCGTGATACCATTTATCGAATGAGGGCCAACAAGGAACATGTGACCTTAAATACAACTCTCTCGGAATTAATAGATAGAAAATTTGACGACATTGGCAGAACAAGTCTATGGCAAGTGATACATAACTTGGGTTTAAAATTTTAAAAAGAGGATAACAGAAAGGCCCTTTGTGAAAGAAGTTCTGTCGTGCACAAGAGAATTAACTTTCTAAGAAAATATTCTAAATTTAAAGAAGAAGGGGCGAATTTTATAGATTTAGAAGAATTATGGATATTTTCTAGTGGTGCAACCAAGAGAATATGGTAAGTCCATCAAATATACCGATGGAGAAGGGAAGCGACACATAATTTTACATGAAGGAGGGAAATCGGGTTTTATAGAAGGTGCTGATTTAATATTTTCATATATATTAATATACACGCAAAAGTGACTGTTGTTTACACACAGAGACATTCAAGTAAATGTAGACCATATTATAAATAGATTTGCAAATAATAAAAATAGACGACTCGATTTTACGTTATAATTTTTTTCATTTCATGTTTCCTGGTCATGCGAGTAGGTTATGCCCAAGAAAATATTTTTGTTTGTTTTTGTTATGTTTTCATTTTTAAGCTTCCGTGTTATTAATGTTTTTAAAATGTATTTAATATTTATTACATAAGTAAAAGTTGTAAATGTTTTTTGTTTGTTTTGTTTTTAAATTATATCAGAAAAATAAAGTCAATATTTTCACTACCCCCCCCCCCCCCCAAACTTAAACTCTGGATGCGCCACTGGATGAGCTCTTCTCTCATCAGATTCGATGGTCTTTTGTTAGATTTTTTAAGGTTTAATATTACTAAAATAATATGCAATTTAATTAAACTAGACAAAAATACTCTTACCATGTAAGTAAAACAAAACAATAATTGTCGAATTAGCCACAAATCTAATTACATTTTCAAAGCGGAAATGTGCAAGTCGCAACTCGTTTCCAGGATTTTTTTAGCGCGATACGGCCGGTTCGAATAATGGGATAATTTTATAATTCGTTCGTTTATCTGCATCTTTTGCATGCATGTAATTGTCACCTGAACAAATGACGAACGTGTATAATATCAACTTTTATTATTTGCATCTGATAATTGAAAAATTGTTGTATCGTGTCGGACTGTGCCGGTGCAACGCCTTTCTTCGAATTCTAATTTTATACTTTTATTTTTTATTTTTGCTTTTCTTTCTTTTATTATTATTTCCAGTTTATAGATGAATAAATTGGCAATTATTAAAGTGGAATGCAAGTGGGTGAAAATTATGGTGATAGTGATCAACAAATTATTATAATACTCTTTTTATAACTACATTCTATTATTCAACTGTTAAATGCCAATGAACTACACATTCGCTATTATTTATATATACTGAGCAAACATGAGTATAATAGATTTATATAAGATTTTTTTAAGTGGAAATCATACGTATTTATATTTATAGATTTAAAAATGTCTTTGCGTGGATAGTGAAACGAACATATAAGCTGGAAAACTCTAGCAATAAAGAGTCTCTGGGGATAATGTATCCTGACCTATTTCCATCAGTCATATTATGATGATATAAAAGAAGCAGAGAAAATATTAAAAGAAAATAAAAAATGAAAAAGTTGACTCAAAAATTTTGACGGCAACCCTGTTGATAAAAAAAAATAAAATAGGGCGGGATACTGAATTAAAATATTGCCATCATTGCCATTTTTCTGTTGAAATTACCCTCTTCCAAAGGAATTTTCCGATTATTTAATAGGAATCAAATATCTCCTCTCCTGGACAAAAAAACATAGCATAAGTTAGGTACAAATACCACTTTAACAGTCTTTAATTTAAATGGATATTGCTTTAAATTATGGATGCATTTCATTATCAGTAGTTCTGCAATATCGTATATATTTTTCGATCACCAATCTTTAGATGGCCATCATCAAACAAAGCAAAACGTACACACAGTGCAAGACAAAAGAGAGAACGATAGAAGCAACTCGCAATCCTATATATACAGTGAATAATTAGATAGTGATATATCACAATATCACACTAAGAAAATTATAAGCTGAATGGTATGATAATAGGCAGTTTGCAACGTTGCAAACGGAAATTATTATGTAGTTTTAGATCAGTAGCAAAACGTCAATTACGCAACCCGCCGGCAATCGGCGATTCAATGCAGATTTCTATGCTACCGTATTGAAATCGTTCTAGCATAGCGATAGCACTGTTGTAGAATACCGTGTCGATAATGCAGGGAATTCGATGACCCCCGAAGAGCTTTTTCGTATTTCATTTACCATTTACCGGTGCGAACTTATACTCTACAATATTCCTGCTCTATAAGTAATTATCATTATAAGAAGTGAGAATTAAACCAGTAGCGGTGCCTAACTTTGTCATTTAAGTTAGTAGTACCAAAGACTACCAAGATGAGACACTAGATTAATGCCATAAATGTATCGCTATACTTCGTCCCTTTAAATTCGAGTGTTTACCTTGTTGCCAATGTGATTCGTATATAATGCATTAAGACTACTTCTACTCATTGTATTGACGTACTTGGTTTAAAAATTTCAGTCTCGAATAGCAATCTGTATATTATATTACTTTATATTCCTCCCTCTACTAGTAATGATATATACGATGTCTTTTATGATGTTTTGTGTAATTACGAATGGTGCAACAATGATGAAGAACCGTTAATATTAGGGGATTTTAATATACCGCATTATCATTCTAGTCGTAATGACATTACTTTGAGAAATGCTGGTATAGTTGCACTTGATAATTTTACCGAATTATTAGCTTTAAGACAATATAATAATACTCTTAATTTTAATAACTGTTTACTCGATTTAATCTTTAGTAGACCTGACATCGCTGCAAATCGTTCACTTGATCCATTAGTTGACGAAGATATTTTACATCCTTCATTAGAATTTCGGCTGTCTCTTTCTGAAATAAATACCAGTTTTGCTATGTCTAGTAAATTATCTTATAGTTTCAAAAAGGCAAATCTTCCTCAACTATACCAAACTATGTTTAGAATTAATTGGAGTATAAATGCATGCGCAACTTGTGATTTAATTTATTCTTTCTTAAATTCCGCAATTGCCCCTAATGTTCCAAAAACTGCACCAATGTGCAATTCAAAATTTTCTCCTTGGTTTAATAGAAGTATAATTTCGGATTTGAGGAAAAAATAATCTCTTAATCGTTTGTACAAAAGGACATTAGAGGCTGAAATGTATACCGAGTTTAGTATTCTTAGGTCAAAAATTAAACGCGACATTTCAATAAATTACAGGAATTATTTGACAAATATGGAGAATAGAATGTCTTCTAACCCTAATTATTTTTGGCAGTATATAAATTCAAGGAAAAACTGCAGTAGTATACCAAATGTTATGACTTTTGAAAATAATCCTTTAACTAATTCACAAGACATTGTCAATGCATTTGCTACATATTTTCAGTCATCGTACATTAATTCGTCTAAAATTGATATGTCTAAACTAGCTAATGTTGTTAATATTCCGCTACTTACAGAAGAAGATATCATGAAAAGTCTTAAAAGAATGAAACCTAAAAATACTAAAGGGCCAGATGATATTCCGGCATTTTTAATAAGAGATTGTGCAAATATTTTAGCAAAACCTTTAACCATGGTCTTTAATATGTCCTTACAAGAAGGCAATTTTTCAAGTAATTGGAAGATATATAAAATCTGTCCAATCTTAAAGAAAGTATCCAAATCTATCATAGAAAACTACAGACCTATATTCATCCTTAGCAATTTTGGAAAAGTTTTCGAAAATGTCTATGAAATACTTTTCGCTCATGTAAAATCGATTATATCTACGGCACAGCACGGCTTTTTTCCAGGCAGATCCACAGAGACCAATCTGATATGCTTTACACAATATGTTGCGGAAAACTTTGATAGGGATGGCCAGATTGAAGCTATATATACTGACTTTCCCAGGGCCTTTGATCGCCTCGATCATAGTATACTTTTGAACAAGCTTTCCATTGTTGGACTCACTACAGTCTGTTCGCTATACTTACGCGGGTTTCGGATTAAAAATTTTATGAGTATTTCCAGGTAAGTACCCGAAAGTTTGACCTGTTCTTTGGGGAAATATCAACTGGTTAAATGAAATGAAAAATAATGTACAACTTTTTAATTAAATAATAATGGAGAATCTTTTGTATAATTGAGAGCAGAATTAAACTTCTTCATTAATGGAGTCTAATGTGGCTATTATAAATCTAATAATAATTTTATATTACACTTCACCCAGAAAATATGGTATATGTACAATAAGAGGGTTATTTAGCTCAAATAAAATATTTTCTAACATAAAAATTTGTTCCATGTAGAGAATTTCAAATGAAAAATAAAAAATTGAACTTGCCAACAAAAATAAAAATCAGTCATTATCATCCAAAATATCATAATCGTCATCATCATCATCACTGTCATCACCATTAATTGTTATTATGATTAGACTTATTTCGTTTATTTTATTTTCACGAGTCCACCAATCTTCTATTAGTTTCTCGCACTTGGATATACAGTTACGCCACACTTCTGGAGTTGCAATTGAAAGTGCTTTTCGCCAAGTTTCCCGAACTGCGTCGTTACTATAACCATAAGGCCTAATATCGTTGTCATAATATTGTTTTGCTATTCTTCATATATATTCGATGGGATTAAACTGGCAATGATACGGTGGCAGACGTAAAACTTGATGACCGTAACTTTCAATAATCTAATCCACAACAAAGGTTTTTGTTTTTGCGTGTATATTTGCCAAGCGTAGTAATTCTGATTTTAATATATATTGAGGAAATGGTATATGTTCCTTTGTCAACCATTCTTTAATTTTATCAACAGTCCAAGAATTCGTTGGACTTTTGTTTAATACTTCAGAATGGTAAGGTGCATTGTCTAAACTAATTACGCTGGGCTCACTTAAACCTGGGAGAAGTTTTTCATGCAACCATTTTACAAATATTTCTGTGTTCATATTATCGTGATAGTCACTGGATTTTGATTTAGATGAAAATATTAAATCAGCACCTTCTATAAAACCCGATTTTCCTCCTGTATTTAAAATTATGTGTCGCTTTCCTTCTCCATCGGTATGTTTGTGCGCGACAGAACTTCTTTCACAAAGGGCCTTTCTGTTATCCTCCTTTTGAAATTTGAAACCCAAGTTATGTATCACTTGCCATAGACTTGTTCTGCCAATGTCGTCAAATTTTCTATTAATTCCGAGAAAATTGTATTTAAGGTCACATGTTCCTTGTTGGCCCTCATTCGATAAATGGTATCACGAATTTCAAATTTCTTTCCATCTGGAATATCTTTCGTTTTCAATGATGGACGAGTTTTGCGGTGATCTTCTTTCGGCAGTTCACTATTGTGATTTTGTAATACTCTTCTTAATTTGGTTTCACTAATTTCTAGAGTATCGCATACGCGTTGTTGTACAAACATTACCAATTTTAAAGGACCGCCGTTTTCTTTTTCATCCGTAAAATACTTATGTATACTACAAATTAGACTATCTACATCTAACACACGACTAGGCATTTTTAAAATTTCCACTAAATTTACAATATACATACAATGTCAACACTTGCAAAGAATCAATTCAACTGCAATATTTGTAACAAATTTAGTACCTACCCTAATATTATTTTAATTTAAATCTGACCAATAGGGCAATTTTACCTAATTTCTTGGGAAGAGGCTTATTGGAACTGGTTGTCAATGACTAATTTGCATAATTTTGTTAATCCGAAACCCGCGTAAGTATAGCGAACAGACTGTAAATTGTTATTTAGGCACGCAAACAGTCAATCAATGTTAGAAGCACTTAGTTCTATGCAGGTACACCAAAAGTTTGTCTGGGACTGTTTGAAAGACCTAACAGAGCTGGGTTATCAAACCGAACTTACCAAAGGATATAAATAAAGCTCTAGAAGGATCCTCAAGGCTTTGGCTTAGAACTTTTCTCTTATGTTTCAAAGACAACCATAAAAACATGCACAGCAAAAAGAAGTTATCGCCTAGTCTATTGAGTCTACTAAAAAATACCAAATACCAAAGTATTCAAATAAAATCAATCAAAAATATTTAGTCACAGAAATTACAATAAATATAAAGTACAGTGTCTTATTAATTAAATTAAAATATAGATGTTAATAAAATATATAATATTAATATATTAAAGGAAACACAAAATATAATTTATAACATAAAAAGAAACATTTAGTTTATTATTTATTAAAAAATGTCAATGACATTTTAACTTGAATAGAATAGATAGAGATATTAGCTACTTTCAACTAGGTTATGTATAACGTTTCTAGTCGTACTCTTCACGTATTTTTTAATGTCGTTTTTAGTCTATTTATATAAGGTTTAGGTTTAATTTTTTTAGGTACAGCGTTATATAATTTAGGTCCAAGAAACTTTTTTGTCCAATAGATTTTTTTGTTATTATGTTTAAGTATTTTTGTTTCTTGTCATATGTTCGTGAGTTCGAATTTGCAAATTTAATCTGAGTGTATATTGTTTTATTATAATATTTATAAAGTATAATTGTCGAACATCGAATATCTTTGTTTCGGCACTAGAATATCTTTGTTAAGAAGAATTTTTAAAAATCTTTTTTTGCGAAATCTCGGGAATGTTGTTAGTAGTAGGTGTGAGCAACTCCTCCCCAACTAACTCATCCGTATATCAGGTGAGTTTCTACTAAACTTCGGTAAACCATTAGTTTTTGTTTATATTGCATATGGTATGAAATTTGTTTAAATTTGTATAGTATACACCTTAGTTTTTGAGTCAAATAATTTGCATGACTATCCCACCTAAGAAGTGGGTCTATCATAACACCTAAATATTTGTATCTTGGTATTTTTTTTGTACATTTATTGTGTAGGTTGGAAGGTCTGACTTTAGGGATGTAAAAGGTAACTAGACAGTTTTTTTGTAGTTAATGGATAAAAGTCTGTAGTCAAACTAGTGTTTTATACATTTAAAATCATTTTCATTTTTTATCTTTAAATCGTACCAGTTTTTATTCTTGTATATTAAAATTGTATCGTCTGCAAAACTAGTGTATGCCAGGTTCTCCACAATCCTAACCAAATCTAGTCCAGGTGCATAGTTCTTAAGTCGTTACCTTCTGAATTTCAATTTTGTCATGCTAGTATTAAGCCATTAAAAGAAATGTGTTTGGTGTTGCATACGTCAGTGTCTTAAAAAATACAAAACCATTATGATTAAGAAAAAATTGAGTAATTTAATGCTATTATAAAGTACTCATTAACTTGTAAATGAAACTTCAAGCCTACAGCGAAGTCATCATAACAACCGATCGCTTTGATGATAATAACAACGTGTTTGGCGGCTAAACATAAAATGTAGAATTAGAAAAATGGCGATTTTCATGCATGGCGAACTAGCGTACCTAGTATATCTATAGTCGAGTATAAACTGCACAAGCCAGCAGTATAGCATTATCCGTCCTTTGCTCGATCATTTAACCAATTTTCCTTGTCAAAAGTGATGGACATGTGCGAGTACAGGATCTCCTTGTATAATTATTCGATTGGCGACTATGTCTCGTGTTTATTCTGCAAATAAACTGCGCATTACCGCCCGATAATCGCTTAATAAGCGTCCGGCGTATTATAATTTGTTTATCTGCGGAACAGAAAAAATCTACGGATTACATGCAATTTTGGAAAATTATATGCATAAATGCAGATCGGATGCACGTAAATGCTGCGAAATTATGAAAATTTTTGTTCGATGAGATTCCAACAACGGAAGAGCTACTGACATGGTTTTTCAAGGAGATTTGAGTAAATTCAGAGCTGGATATCGATCAAGTAAAATGATTCCGATTGTACCGAATGAAAAGGTAGGAAGAAATTAGGTAAAATTGCCCTAATGGTCAGATTTAAATTAAAATAACATTAGGGTAGGTACTAAATTTGTTACAAATATTGCAGTTGAAATGATTCTTTGCAAGTGTTGACATTGTATGTATATTGTAAATTTAGTGGAAATTTTAAAAATGCCTAGACGTATGTTAGATGTAGATAGTCTAATTTGTAGTGTACATAAGTATTTTACGGATGAAAAAGAAAACGACGGTCCTTTAAAATTGGTAATTTTTGTACAACAACGCATATGCGATGCTCTAGGAATTAGTGAAACCAAATTAAGAGGAGTATTACAAAATCACAATAGTGAACTGCCGAGAGAAGATCACCGCAAAACTCGCCCATAATTGTAAACGAAAGATGTTCCAAATGGAAAGAAATTTGAAATTCGTGATACCATTTATCGAATGAGAGCCAACAAGGAACATGTGACCTTAAATACAATTCTCTCGGAATTAATAGATAGAAAATTTGACGACATTGGCAGAACAAGTCTATGGCAAGTGATACATAACTTGGGTTTCAAATTTCAAAAGGAGGATAACAGAAAGGCCCTTTGTGAAAGAAGTTCTGTCGTGCATAAGAGAATTAACTTTTTAAGAAAATGTTCTAAATTTAAAGAAGAGGGGGCGAATTTTACATATTTAGACGAAATATGGATATTTTCTAGGGGTGCAACCAAGAGAATATGGCAAGATGATAACGTAAAGTCCATCGAACATAACGATAGAGAAGGGAAGTGACACATAATTTTACATGCAGGAGGGAAATCGGGTTTTATAGATGGTGCTGGTTTAATATTTTCATCTAAATCAAAATCCAGTGACTATCACGATAATATGAACACAGAAATGTTTGTAAAATGGTTGCATGAAAAACTTCTCCCAATGCACCTTACCATTCTGAAGTCCAACGAATTCTTGGACTGTTGATAAAATTAAAGAATGGTTGACAAAGGAACATATACCATTTTCTCAATATAAATTAAAATCAGAATTATTACGCTTAGCAAATATACACGCAAAACCAAAAACCTTTGTTGTGGATCAGATTATTGAAAGTTACGGTCATCAAGTTTTACGTCTGCCACCGTATCATTGCCAGTTTAATCCAATCGAATATATATATGGGGAATAGCAAAACAATATTATGACAACCATATTGGGCCTAATGGTTATAGTGACGACGCAGTTCGGGAAACTTGGCGAAAAGCACTTTCAATTGCAACTCCAGAAGTGTGGCGGAACTGTATATCTAAGTGCGAGAAACTAATAGAAGATTGATGGACTCGTGAAAATAAAATAAACGAAATAAGTCCAATCATAATAACAATTAATGGTTATGACAGTGATGATATGATATTTAGGATGATACTGACTGATTTTCATGTTTATGGCAAGTTCAATTTTTTTATTTTTCATTTGAAATTCTCTACAGGAACAAATTTTTATGTTAGAAAATATTTTATTTGAGCTAAATAACCCTCTTATTATACATAGACCATATTTTATGTGAGAAGTGTAATATAAAATTATTATTAGGTTTATAATAGCCGCATTAGACTCCATTAATGAGGAAGGTAAAGTCTGCTCTCAATTATACAAAAGATTCTCCATTATTATTTAATTAAAAAGTTGTACATTATTTTTCATTTCATTTAACCAGTTGATATTTCCTCAAAGAACAGGTCAAACTTTCGGGTACTTACCTGTAAATACTCATAAAATGTTTAATCCGGAACCTGTGTAAGTATAGCGAACAGACTGTATATTGATTTGTTACAGTGAATTTGGGTCACTGAAATTGGCACAACATTGCAAAAATTTGAAATAGGATTGCCGTACATTTATCCAATATTCCTTATATGAAATAACTTTTTTGTCCACCCTCTATTTTTAAAAAATTATCAGAAGGATTTTCGCAAAGTACATTTCATAGAATAACAGCATTTCGTTTATGTTTCCACATTCTTTATCAGCGTTTATTTGTTAAAAAAAAAATGGACAAACATCGACAGTGGCGGGGCAAGACCTAAATTTTATGTGGGCAAGATACATTTTTGCGAGGCCCTCTGGTGGCGCAAGAATACGGATGGGCTCATTTAAACCTGAGAGAAGTTTTTCATGCAACCATTTTACAAACATTTCTGTGTTCATATTATCGTGATAGTCACTGGATTTTGATTTAGATGAAAATATTAAACCAGCACCTTCTATAAAACCCGATTTCCCTCCTGCATGGGGGTTAAATTTGTACTATGACTTGGGATTTTCGAGCAGCTCACAGCTTTTAGCTAGTATTATTAATATTAATACTTATACTAAATTTATTTAATACGAATCCGATTTTGATCATCTAAAATATTCTTTAAGTACCTTTATATATTATACTAAGTAAGTTTACGATATTGTTAACATATTCCATACGCTCTCGAAAGTATAATATTTATTGTTAGGCGCACCATAAGGATAATTGCAAGTGGGCAATAATATAGCTGCTTAACGAACGCCAGCATAACTTTTAATAATGAACCAAAACTGCACAAAATGTCATCGTTAAATTCTTGTTAATTATCCATACGCCGTCAGTTGCGCTTTAAATTTAATTTATGGTTTATTTTATTGATGAATATGTAGGCTCAGATATTAGTACCTACTGCATTTCATATTAATTGTTTATAATTCTAAAGTATTTTTTCGAAATCTGTGAATTAATATTTTATAAAAATCATAAGAAAAAACAATCGATAAACGAACCTTAAATTCGACGGTATAAAAAATGAAAACGTAGTTTTTGCGATAAACTAACGTTTCATCTAGATAGGCTTAATTTAAAACCTAATATGTCATAATAAACATAAAATATGTAAGATAATAATATATAGTTAATAGAATGATACCTATTTATTTAGAGAATACTTTACTAGTTGGAATTGTCGGTGGATACATATTTTTAACAATTTTATTAATTAACTTTTCACCCTTATTTGATTGCTTTTTCCTATTTGAATAATAACTTTATTATTTAATCATGGCCGTAAATTCAAAATAATGAATAATGCCCGAGGTATCTTTATTATTATTATTATTATTATTATTATGGCTAATTGACCCTCATTTTGTTGCAATTTATTGTAATTTCTATTGACTAAACGACGACTAGATTGTTTTTCCGGGCTAATATACATTACTAAATTTTTATATTAATAAAATATAACATACATCATAAAACTCATTTGAATGCATCATTGTTTGAAGAACACTTACCTAATAATTTGGTGACGGCACCCTGTTGCGTGAGCATATGTTGAGCAAGATCGTAATGCCTGAGTCCGAACCTGGACAGTTCCAAAAAGCGCTGTTGGGATACCAGCGAAGCTAGCGGGTGCCCGGGAGATGTAGCTGGGCTACCGTACAACTCCCGGAGTGCCGCAGGGCCGAGCGACGAGGGCATTGATGCCGAAGATACGGCAGATACTACATTAGGAATTGCTGCCGACGAGGAAGAAACTGCAAATTAAAAGATAAATTATGATAACAAAAATGTTAATAAATGAAATTAGTGTGTATAAATCGTTAAGGAAAATAAAATATGGAGGATGGCTGATTTGAGCTGATTGTATTATTTTCATTATTAAACCTAAGAAAAATTAAATACTTAGCGCCTTAACTTTATACTCTTTTACATTTACAATAATAAATGGATTTTAATGTTAAACAAACAACTTTTTGTGATCTAGTAAACAATAAATTAAATCCTAGAAATGTAAGTATTCTATGTGTTACTGAACAGTGGCTTGATTACGGGAATACGAGGGGAACCTTATGAATAGATACAGTCTGACTTAATAAATCGAACTCAAGTAATTGTAATAACAAATAGTCTAAAATCTGATCCTCTTCCATGTACAATAGGAGTTCCCCAAGGTTCAATTTTGGGCCCACTTCTTTTTATAGTTTTTATAAGTGATATAAGTAATTTTTGTTTAAGCACTCAACAAATAGTTCAATATGCCGATGATACCAATATTGTAATGGCAGATGATCAAATTGAACAGGTTACTCAAAGTAGCAACGAGGCATCTCGTGAGTTTAACCAGTATTGTAAAGATAACGATCTGGCATTAAATGTAACAAAAAAAACTTCATGCAATTTCTACCCAAAAACATATTACCAGATTACGAACCCTACTTGCACGTTGACGGAAAAACTATTCAAAGCGTTGATGACATAAAATATTTTTAGGAATAATATTAGATCCCAAATTAAATTGAGAAGCTCATATAAAAATGGTAACTTCAAAATTAATTACTCCTTGTTATATCATCAAAAATTTAAGGGAGACACTATCTTTTGATACTTTAAAACTATGCTATTTTGGTTTGGTTCATTCAACTCTAAAATATGGCTTAATATTTTGGGGTTCTTCACCATACTTTGAAAGAGCTTTTGTATCACAAAAGAAAGTTCTGAGAGCCATGTATAAGGTGACACCAACAACATCATGTAAAGAACTTTTCAAGAAAATGCAAATTTTAACACTACCTTCCCTTTTTATTTTTCAACTAATTTAATACATGAAAGATAATGAGTATATATTTAAGAAAAATAAAGACCTGCACTTATATGATACTAGATTAAAATTTAACATCCATCAACCTTTTTCACGACTACAAATAAGCCAGTATTCACCAAAATATATTGGGATTAAGTGTTACAATAAGTTCAGTTACATATTAGAAGATACTACAGGATATCATCAAATTAGTCGTAATGATTTAAGAAAACATCTTAATGATTTTCTTTTAAATAATGTATTTTATAGTATAGAAGATTTTTTGAACTTTTAAACTAATCTTAACATGAATTGTCTATTATATATATATATATATATATATATATATATATATATATATATATATATATTTTATTTTTTAATGTATTTTACTTTTGACTAGTCTGATAGGATGTACCTAGTGTCTTTGTATAGTGTATAATTCTCAAAGATGATTAAATTCTATTTCTATTTCAATAAATATTTAATTATTTATTTACTGATTTGATTCTCCTTATACCAAAGCAAATCCTGTTTGTGTATGTAAATATTTACAGTTTATCAAATTTCAGGATTAGATAAATGTATTTAGGTATTTGTTCAATGCATTCCGACGCATACATATAAGATCGATTTATAAGTAGTCATAATAACAGCAGTTTGCCTAGAACTTGTTGCAATTGAAAGAGAAGATAAAAAAATCAGTCCGCATGTCCATATATAGTCTTCGCCATCGACTTCACCGAATCCGTTGAATTTTTTCCAAACTTCTCAGAGAAATCTCCGTGTAGAACTCATCGGCCGATATTAATGAAAGCCTTCGACATAAATCAATTAAAAATGATAATGAATTTGGATTTTTTGCCATCATTTGAGATACTCGCGCAATGCTTGTTCATAATTAATATTTATATAGCGTCGAAATGGATTGCTGCACATCGAATTTAATCGAAGAACTTGTAAATCTTGATAATTGATATCAATTAGGTATATGGCGAGCCCATAAAAAGTGACACAATTAAAATGTCCCAACGATACAAAAAAGCTCATGACAAATTGCTGAGCCATATATGAAATGAATGCTTTTCAATGCACACAACTTTATATTCCATTTTAATATTTTATGATTTTAGATCGTTTAATTTAGTGAAGGTTTAATCAGATGAAAGAAAATTTTTAAAAGGATAATTTATAAATAAAATACTTAGTGGTAGAATTTAAAGTGAGGGACATTTTTTAACAACTTTTTTATTTTTTATTAAACACAGAGTTCGTTACGATATAGAATTATGTTGTATGTTGTCAAACTCGGCCTAACGGCATCGTTGGACAATTCCACGTCGCGTGCAATAAACACTTACTTTTTGCACTTGTTGCATAAATAACTATTTCTTTCCTTAAGTTCAGACATAACCTCTTTTAACTGATCTTGCTGGATTTTAGTTTTATCGTAACTAATTTTAATTCCATCAGTATTCTGTATGCTTTGACACCTTGGATCCTGTGTGTATCACATGTGGTACATAATTTGACTGTCTTCATAAGATCAAGAAAATTTTTAATTTGAATAATTTATTCTTCTATTTAAAATATTTATATAATAACAACACAGAATATAAACAGTATAATAAAAGACAGTCCTTAGTTTTCTGTTATGTACCAAGTAGTTTTGACTTAAATTTTAACTTAGTATATAGAAATCTCCCGAATGTTTGTACTTTGTTTATTTTTTGTTTGTTAAAATAAATGTATAAATAGAATAGTAGCTATACTTAATTCATATTAAACTAAACCATGTCTGTACATATTATATTATTGGTGATGTCGATTTTATTGAGTCTCTTCCAATGCCGATTCTTTAGTCTAAATTCCATACAATTATATAACCGATTGCAATTAATAATGCTCAATATTTCCAGTAATACACAGGGTTCAGATGGGATCCCAACCTAATTTATCACTGGAGACCCATATAGTACCACAGACCAGAAACCCGAAATTTGCATGGCTTAATGGCCTACGTGTTAAGAGACTTTCCTTTATAGAGAAATAGTATACGGTAAATCTTTTTAAATGCTCTAATTGCAACATTTGATCTTCTAAACTAAACGTCCACGTTTATGATACGTTTCATATTATACAGAGTGTTGAAATTGTAAATTGGAAAATTTTTATAAATGTATCACCATCTAAGTCGTTCATTTGAATTTATCTTTAAATTTATAGGGTTTTTATAATGTTTTAACTGTTGAGCACTAACTACCTGAGAATATAAAAGGTTTACTCAAACTGCACACTCAAAAATTTGCTTACTACTCGAACTGGGCACCAACAATTAACGCTTGTTTGACCGGCGCCTCGCCGGGCGATCCTAAATCGCAAATCATACCGAATTAGGCTTACCTAGTGACACTGATGTTACTGATGTTGGCCCTTTAAAATGGAAACAAATTTATCTATCCAATACCAAAAATTCTGATTCATTTTAAAACTATTTTATTATTACAAGTTCAGTTTCCTTCAAAAGAAACATACTTTGACTATACAATTTCTCACGGTACATCGCCAAAACATCTCTCATTTTTTTAAAATTTTGCAGAAACTAAATGTTGCTTCGTCTAACCAAGAATATATAAGAACTAATTTTTGATTTTGAGGTTTTATTACTTATTATACAAATTTGTTTGTGTTTAAAGCATTAGAAAATTATTCGCAAGGGATAATCCCAAGAAGATTATTACCTACGCTAATTTGATTTTTGAACATATTAGAAAATTATTTATGTAGGTGAAGGGACTTGAAAGGGATAATCCCATGGGCAATGTGCAATTCGTGAAAAATTTCGAAGGTACTTGAAGCAACCGTTACAATATAATTTTTAGAGTGCCCAGTTCATGCACGCCCTATTTTTTTTTCACAATAAATTTACGACAAAAAACGACAAATTCTACAATATTCAAAAATCAAAAATTTTAAAGTGGTAGTGCTAACTTCACGAGCATCTATTATTTGCAATAATTGTAAAATGTTAGAAATATTACTTGAACAACATGGATTCGTGAAATGTCATTCTTATTCAGTCATTATTCAGCATATATGAGATTCGCATTTATATAGATATGTCCAAAGCATTTCACAGACTTGACCATGGAATTTTAGTAAAAAAACTCTTTGCTTCTGGTCTCTGGGATAGTCTTATTGACTTACTTAAATCATATTTGTGTAACCGTTAAAATGGATTGAAGCCTGTTAAGTACCTTACCACATCAGGTGTCCCTCGAAGATCAAATCTTGGCCCATTCTTGTTTAATATATTCATTAATGACACATTGGTAATTTATATTAATTATCTACTGTATGGTGATGTCTTAAAAATGTATGCTTTTATAAATAGTATAACTAAGTATGAGTTACTTTCATCAGTATTCATCAAAAAAGAAGGAACAAGAAATATCCTCGATTTCTTCTACTATGATTGAAATATTTAATATGACATTAAAGTGTGTATTATATTTAAATACAACTTTATTTGAATAATAATTGATTTCGATTTTCAATAAATCTCAGGTAAGTACTTACTTGTTTGTAGGCAAAAGAAAGTGTGGGTAATAGTAATTGCCGTATTTAAAAAGCCGTATTTTATGTAAATTTTAAACAGGTTGTGTTTTCGTTTTCTGATAAAATTGTATTAATATTCATCACGCGGCTTTTTTGAATAAAATTGTAAATAATATCGCCTCATGGCGCTTTTGTATATTATGTGATTACCCATTCATCTACACCTGAAAGTGTGTAACTGATCTACTGGAATTTATTGTTTATTATAAAATGTAGATTACCATTTCTTAAAGAAAAGAAATCGTGAGATTCTTGGAGGAAAATAGTACCTACAACAGAAACTTTTATATTAAAATGTAGATTACCTATTCTTAATGATTTTGACAGCCACAAGCAAACAGAAACCATCAGATGGTGCCAAACTTTTTAATATAAAATGTAGGTTACCATATTATCTAAAAAATCCTACCAATATTTTTGGCCATCAGTCTGTGGTTTTACATTTTTGTATATTAAAATTTTAATATGCACATTCATGACATGTTTCAAGCTGCCTAAAAAACGGATATTCGATACACAGGACCTTCAGAATATTGGGTTACGAAATATTGATTAAATAAATACATTGGGCGTTGAGAATTTCGGTATAGGGAATAAGTAATAGAATTTAAATGCTCTACTACCTGTTCCAAGTGTATTGACTTCTGAATTTGGTGCTTAGCTAAAATTATCATTATTTTTTTATCAAACGCCAATGTAAATTCATTGAACTCCTAAAATTAAACAATTTATAGTCAACTACTAAAATATTAAGTTTTATCGATTATCGACCAATAAATTATGTATTAATTACTACCAGTTAATAAGATAATGACGATAACAATTTTTACTTCATTGAATAAATTTACATATTACATCATAAGAATGTATTTATTTGGATCGTTAAAAATGCATTGAAGCTTTAAAACATTTCTTTTATAGGTTTAAATGTGTCAATAATTTTTTCGAATACGATAATATAGATAATCATAATAAAACACAATTTGTTTTATACGTTTGGTTGATGCTGTTACTTCATGCTACTCTCATAAACAGAACTCTTCGATATAAGCAATGTTTATAATTGCCTAAGAATGGAAAATCCTTCGTTTTCAGTTGACAATACTGTTGAAAAGACAAGTAATATGATGGGTGTAAGCAAATCAGCGATATATAAAGTTATAAGTGAATTAAAAAGTGGAGTTGTTAAACCCCCAAAGAAAAATATAGAAGGTAAGAAAAAAGTGGAATTTACTGAACAAATTAAAAGCTGAATAAGAATAAAAGTTCCCAAATTTTATTTTAAAAAAGAGATACCAACACTTGCCAAGGTTTTAGACGCAATCAATAGTGGTCCATATTTTCCTACTTATTGATTCTGATGAAGTTGTTTGTTGGAGATGGAGATACCTCAGAAACATTTTTAAATTACGTGCAGAAGACAAAAACATATTTTATTTGGGCGAAACCTTGGTGAATGATGGTTACACAGTTAGGAAAATGTGGCAGGATACAAACATTCAATCTTCTCGACAGGATTATTTACAGGATTGAAGGATCATTCCGGTAAAAAACGACGTCTAAGTATAACTCATATTGGAAGTGATGACGGGTTTTCAAAATGTGGTTCTTTAATATTTCAATCTAAAAAACCTGCGACTAGCATCAAGATATGAATACTGATGTTTTTGAAGTATATTTTTAGTAGATGATAGAATATTTACCAAAGGGTTCAGTTATAGTAATGGATAACGCTAGTTAAAAAAAATAAAACAAACAAATACCTCTAATTTACCGAACCATGCGCTTAACAGAGTCTTAAAAGGGATTAAAATAAGGGTAGCCCCTTGTTACGTTCCACAAAAACCAAGCGGCACAGGTAAAATTCTTAAAATCAACACACCTTATAACTGCCGGCTATTTAAAATCATAGATTTTGTTTGAACTACCTGTGGTGTAAAACTACCATAAAATTTTGATTTATTACTCGATTGGGATTGTATTATAGTTTGATTATATTATTAATTTCAAGTAGGATGGAGTTATAAAATTTAAAGCCAAAAAATAAAAATATCCTTTATGAATTTTTGGAAATATGGATCAAAAACGTGCACATTTTTCATTATTTACACTCTTCATTTTTAAATGTTCAATTTTAATGAAACCGCAGGTATCAGGATGTTTAGTATATTCCTGGTATATACTAAACACTAACTAATAAGCATATACTTTGAACATACTAAATTGAACTTACCGTGTCAAAAGCCTTACTTAAATCTATAAATAGGCATAAGCAAGGTTTCCCATTTTCCAGCGATTTGTATATATTTTTTGTTAAATTTAAAAGAGCGTCCACCGTTGAGGTCTTTTCTTTGAATGCATATTGTTTATTTGACAAAAGATTGTATGTATTTATGAATGATGATGATTTTTAGGTTTTTCAAAAACTTTAGCCAGATGACTAATCAATGATATTGGTCTATAATTACCAACAAATGTTTTATCTCCATTTTTATAAACAGGTACTACAATAGAGCTTTTGAATGCCATATTCCCTTTTCAATACTTTTATTTATTATGTAAGCTAATGGATTTGAGATATAATAGGATACTTTTTTTAAAAGCTCTGATTTAATTTTGTCAATTCTGCAAGTGTTTTCCCGAAGTTGACAAATTGTTTATTAAATTCGTTAGCTATCTATCTGCATGTTAGTAGTTAATAAAACTCCAGTATCGTTAATAATTTTTTTAATATTACATTTTTTAGTTTTCCTTTCGCAAAGTCCTTGTACCGTGTTCCACAAATATTTTGAATTATTTTTATTTTTTTCAAGTTATTTTTTATAATAATTTTGTTTATTTCTCTTTAATTCATTTGTAAGTTTATTTTTGAATGAAGTATATTCGTCTTTTAATAAAATATTTTCATGATGTAGAATCGGTTTTTTATACATTTTATTATTTTTATTAATTAACTTTAATAGGTTATTTGTGAGCCATGGTGCAAAGCTAGTGTTTTTTCGTGTACATCTCTGACAATAAAGTATATTATGGGTATTAGATATAATAAAAAAAGGATCCAAACCTGTAGGCGACAACTGGATAGCGTTAGGCAGTACACTAGCGACAGTATTAGGCACGGCCGACAATCCGACGGCATCCATCTTCCAATTAACAATCGCCGATCGCGCCGCAGGAGTGACAGGAACAGGACAACACCCCGACAGTGCGGCCACGCTGGAAAAATCGTTTCCGGCTGCACTCAAACCGTTTCCGTTCGTAGATATCAACATTTCGAACCCGTTAAACTCTCCTCATCAGTTCCTATACGCGAATATACAGTGAAAGACAGTCGAACATACGTCTTTTGGGATCGAACGCGAACAAACAGGATTCAAGCTTACGCCAAGCGAGCACTTGTGAGAATGAGGTACGGTAACGTTAATGTTATAACCACCGCTACCTCTCGCTGTTCGTTGGTTATCCGTGCCCATGTGATAGGCAGGCTTTGCCTACCGGTGCTCTGCCCACTGAGCTTGAGACAGAGATGGATGGTTGTGAGCGGCCGCGTTGTTAGATAGAGAGCGCCGCGGTTAAATAGATCATTTGATAACCGGTATGGATTTATTTACGTATTACCCGGAGTAGATACGATTTCGCAGAGGTGTTGTCCTTATAAAGGACAATTGATATTCTTTGTTTTTGCTGTGCGCTGTGCGTAAAAATGGGTTACTGCATTGAAATCTGATTTATTTAAAAAGAAAATAATTCTCATAGGTAGGTACTCAAATGTGACAATGAAGATTAAACATACTATATCAAAGCCCTGCATCATAAAATATTAAAAATGACCGTTTCCGTCCGGAACCAAACAATTCATTTGGCTAATACCGCAATAGGCATTGGATTGTTAAAAATAGGAACATTCAAATGCAATACTAGAAAATTATTCTTCTGGACAGTGGCAGCTCGTACGTAAGGTCGATTCTCCTATTCTTTAAAGTTGCATAATTATCTATTATATCATCAAAAAATTGAAATTTTTGCTAAATTTGAACTAAATTATTTAGTGCTTCTGTAGGAAAGCTCTCCGAATATTTGAAAGTGTCCAATAATGTTACGATATCCTGAAAGCGATTGTTGATTTGTTCTAAAATTTTATCTATAATAAAGAATTTTATATTTTTGAACTACTTGATCTCTTGTCAAGACTTGTCTTGTGCGCCCATCACGATGCTCAGTGGGCAGTTCTGTTCTTAGGGAAACTGAATCAATTATATTTGCAAAAATAACTTCACTTCTTTTAGCGTTTTGTTGATTCTGCGCATTTTTAATTTGAGATACACAGTAATGTATATCTAAAGAACGTTTCTGCAATACATCAAAAAGTACATCGCTGATGGAAAAAATTTCGTTAAAATGATAACTAGAAGAACAAATTCAAAGTCATTAAATATATTTAAGTAAGTCTTATTAAAGCCTGATCAGAAAATAAAATATAAAAAAAATCCTAACTGAAAAACTTTTGATAACCATCAATCTCTAAAAGGAGAAGAAGCCCTTTCATTATAAAAAAAAATCTGATTAAATATGGGAGATTTAAGGGGGGTTGAAATTAGAAAAAAAATCAAAAATGAAAAGCGATATCAACATGAAATTTTTAGTAAAAATCAAGGTCTATAAGGAGATGAGTCCTATTGATTGTGAAAAAAATCTGCTTAAAAATGGGGTTTAAGGGGGTCTGTTAAACTGCGAAGAGTATCATTTAAAATGCCAGTCATTACATAATTTTATTCTATTTTGTGTCTGAGCAATATTATGTATTGCGATGGGACTGATCTTATAAAATAAATATTCAAAACAATGTAGTTCTTATTTTATTTGCTAATAAAAGGTATTTAAAAAATATATTTTTATTTTACATCTGTGACAAATTGTGAAAATGATTAAACTTACAATAAAAACTAAAAAATTGTAGGTAAAGTTTCATATAAATTTTTTTACACAAAAATCAATGTCAAGCTTTCTACATAACCTGATATATATATTTAAAAATAATCTCAAATTATGAAGAAAAGTCAGTTTACTAATAATGTTTATAGATGGTTTTCAACGTATTAAAAACCAAACAAATATCACACTAACTAAAATATTAATTTATTAATAGTTGTAGTACTTGAAAACAGTATGATGTTGATGATAATAATAACTACACTTAATACAAACTCAAATAATAAAAAAACAAAGTTTTGATCCGAACTTACATATGATAAAATTATTGGAAAAAGTGAACACCCATTTTAAATCACCCCAACCCGCACTGCCTATAATAAATGTTTACTTCATTTTTATTAACAGTTATTTTACCATTTGTTCATGTTTTTTGCATAACAAGGTTCCATTAACAAAAATAATATCTAGTAAGTACCTACCTACCTACCTTCATATCTAATAATTAGAGTTGCTACTTCAGCACGCTACCTAATACTTAATTAGCTAATTTATTGACAAGTCTAAGTGACTACTGATAAAATAAAATAAGGATAATAATTGTATGGTATAGAGCAAATCTGTTATTTAAGGGTTTCGGTAATGAGCGGCCATGCTTTCCACGGTTCATGAGTTATTAGTGTAATTACCCATTTCAATATCGATGATTGGCTGTAAGTCGTTATTGGTCTACTGGGTATTAGAAATATTCGAAATTACTCCCTATAGGACAATTTTAATAATTACTCAACCGATTAATAATAATAAAAATATTATTTATAAGTAAAATTGATGGATAAACTGAATCAATTAAAATAAAATATGTAGGCCAAAAAAATAATATGCCTCAGAGAATAATAGACGCGATATTAATCGTATGCCAATTATTTTTTCATAAATGCTGTTATTTGTCATAATTTATCAAAATTAAAATTATATTATCTCAATTATTTTTTATATATAGGAATAAGCAGGTAAATTAAAGATATCGAAGCTTACCTCTAATACACAGTTCGTTTTACAAAACTTTTATTTTGCTAAAATAGAAGGCTTTCTAGCATAGGGCTCTAGAGGCACTGCCACTACTAGAGCAGCATTTCGGCCAGAGGTTCGGGCAGCAGTCTTCTTTTGTCTCCCTCTCTATTTAAATCAAGCTTTATATGAGGTTCATTATTATTTTTGAGATTACAAATTAGACTATCTACATCTAACACACGTCTAGGCATTTTTAAAATTTCCACTAAATTTACATAATACATACAATGTAAATACTTGCAAAGAATCAATTCAACTGCAATATTTTTAACAAATTTAGTATCTACCCTAATGTTATTTTAATTTAAATTTGACCATTAGAGCAACTTTACCTAATTTCTTGGGAAGCGGCTTATCGAAACTGGTTGTCAATGACTAATTTACATAATTTTGTTAATCCGAAACCCGCGTAAGTATAGCGAACAGACTATTGTGCTTGTGGAACAAATAAGAAATAGTTCTTTGCTACTATGATATTTGCAGGCAATGATACAAATAAATTCTCCAATATTCAAAAATCCAAAACTCCAAAGTGGTAGTGCTAACTCTACGGAGGTGGTAATGCTAACTCCACAGACGCGCTCTTGGTACCTGATGCTATTTTTTTACTCTATAACCTTAAAAACAAACTACGGCAGTGTAGAAGGGCCACAGTTTCTAATTTTATTTTATATCTGCAATTCACTCTTGGAACACGTAATTCCTTGTTTAAACACCAAACTTTCTTGTTCAAACACGAAATTTCGTTTTTGAATACGGAATTATGTATTCTTACTCGGAATTCCGTGTTTGAACAAAAACTTTCCATGTTTGAACAAGGAATTTCCATCTTGAACACAGATCTGTAGTTTATAATGACATATTTACAGGTTGCTCTTAGGAGATTTGGGTAATTCTGGGAGGAGAACGTAAACGGATCCTCTTAAAATCCTCATATTTTGGTTCCAAATATTCTACTTGAACAATTTTATCCTTAACTAACTTTTAAGGCACTCTTGGAGGCCGGGGGAGTGAGGATAAAAAAATTTTTGACACTAAAACGTTCAACCTTTGATTCCCATACAAGAAGGACATATTTCTTTTTCATTTCCATTCAGAAGTGGATTTTATTTTTTAGATGCGCATATTTTGATATAAGTATATTTTTTTATGACATCATCAGTTTTTTAAATAGCACCACCATTTTTTGATAGTACTATTTAAAAGGGGCACAATCAAAAAAAATATTTATCGGTTCCTCATTTCCTCACTTTTTTCTTGATATATTAACAAACTAACTACTTGAAACCATTTAGAAAACACCCCTTCACTTTACCCTTTTTTCATCGGGTGAGCTAGTAAGGGAAGGAGGTAAAATTTAAAACGCTATACAGGTCATAATTTTAATCCAATACAAATAAAATTCGGGCATGAGGGACAGACCCTAAGAACTAAGAGTTACCTGGAAAAGAAATTAAAGGAAAAATAATATGCCTGAACTGAACTTTTGGTACTACTTACGACACCACCCCCTTTTAAAAGTCGGCAAAAGTGAAGATCTGAGGATATTCAGACGAACCGAATGTATCTACCCAACTCCAAGATACCCAAGTTCTCCAAGAGTAACCTGTAAATACGATATTAAAATTTATATGTTGAAAATAGAATTCCGTATTCGAACATGAAATTTCGTGTTTAAATACGGAATTTCAGATTTAAAAATAAACAAAAATTGAGGCCCTTCTACGCTGCTATAAAAAAAACAGTTCGTACATTTTAAAACCGTATAAATTTAAAGTTAGATTCAAATTTACAGCTTAAGGCGTTTTCGAAAATTTAATCGTATCAAAAAGATTATTAATCCTATCCGAGTTCGGAAACTAGTAGATTACTGATCCAGCTTTGTGAAAGTGATGCCGCGAGACGAGAAATTCTCGTCTCTTGTCTCGTCTTGTCTCGTCTCGTACGAGACGAGACAAACATTTCCTCTCGAAAAAGATTCGAGACGAGACGAGAGAATGTCATTTCTCGACGAGAATTTCTCGTTTCTCTCGAGCTCTCTCGAGTTCTCTCGTGCAATTAACTTTTTACTTCTTTTAAATTTTCAATTACTTATCGTAACTTAAAATTTAAAAAATATCAGATTTCCAGATAGTCAAAAAGTTCATTATAACACACCTATTCTATATACACAGTGAGTTTTAAGTATGGAACGCCTCAATTATCTCGGAAACGGCTTGCACGATTTTTATTTATGGTAACCCTGACAAATGCACTTTTTGACGAAGGCGCCACCCGAAAACTAACTAACGGACAGAATCGTAATAATTTCCATGCAGTCAAAATTTTCGGAAGTTACTTTTGGGGATAAATTTTTAAGTGTTTTTTCGAAAAACTGTCAAAGACAAAGTAAAAGAAACGAACGTATAGTATATTGTTAACATGCTTCAAAATGCTTTTATTTGATATCACACGAAAAAAATTCTAACTTATAAATGAAACCCTACCTCCTCCTAACTGACTTCTAAGACAAAGTATTTATAGCATAGGCAGAAGTTGGATAGGCTTTTGCTAGTTCTTTCACTTCATACACATAACTGGACAGGTTTGCGGCTGATCTAACCGAAGTGGACGCGATACATTGGCGTACAAAATTATTTTTTAGATGTTTATAACAATTCGAATAAATGGTTTAATAAATTATGAATAGCTGTTGAAATTTTGTAGAATTATGATTTGGGTATTATAATACAAGTTTGATAATTATTTATAGTCCATAAATACATGCGATTGTCCAGTTCTTATTCTATGAAACGACACTGGCAGGTAAACATTACTGCAAAATTCTGGAAGTCGTCAGACGTGGTTTGACGTTTACCCCCTCTCTACCTACCAAAAGCCTTTCCAACTTCTGCCTCTGTTATACATTCTTAGTTAACGCCCCATTTGGGCCACTGATCACTTTAAATTTGAATTGTTTATGTCAAATAGTGTCTAATTAAAGCGATTGTGACAGACGGACAGACAGAGAGATGCCAAGGTAATTTCCCTAAGTGTTTTTTATTGTCAATTTAAGTACTGATGAGACAAATTACTTGAAAAATTATTTGTTATTGTCTTTAAAATTTTACAGTTTTTTTATGTTTCGTCCTAAGTATATCTTTTCCAAATTTAAATTTGCTTGTTTTTATCACGAGAGAAACGAGACGAGAGAATGGCTCTCTCGAGCGAGAGAAGCGCCTTCTCGTCGAGACGAGAGAACAGTTTTCTCTCGCCTACGAGACGAGACGAGACGAGAGAAGCCTCTTTCTCGTCTCGTCTCGCGGCATCACTATTTGTGATCGAGATCAATATTTTGTAACCCACTCTACAAGTAGATTAGTAATAGATCCGCAAGCGCACTCAGGGCCGACTAGAGGGGAGGGGGGGTAGCCGGGACTAATTCCCGGGGCCCGGACTCAAATGGGAGCCCGGCGGCGGTATAAAGGGGGCCCGACAACTGATTTTTTTTGTTTTGTATGAGAAATTCGACACAAGACGAGAGAGGGAAGTTTTTGTTTGAAGAGCTGTTTTTTGTCACAGGGCCCGATCTAGAAAATTGTCCTGGGGCCCGGCCTGGCTCTCGGCGGCCCAGAGCGCACCTCAGGATTTTATAAAGATATAACGCAATTTTTGGTGTTTGGTGTCTGCCAATAGTATCTTTGAAGTTTTTTCTACATTCAATTAGTTATAACTTGTAATCTTTATGTGCATAATGCGACTTTATTAGTCAGACCACAAATAAGTTTAATTTAAATGGTTCTTTAACAAATAATAGGGAAAAGTCAAAGATTGACAGACGTAGATAAACAGGAACACTAATTCAACTCGTTTTATGCCAAGATAATATTACAGTGTGTTGCGTTATCCCCCTTATCTACGCCCTTGACGTGATCCATCGGGTAAACCCAGTAATCTGAATTTGTTATCTGTAGTATGTTTCCGAAAACACCTTCAGATAATGATACATTTATAAAAATTGTTCAATTTACAATTTCAACACTCTGTATATAATAAAACTCATCATGAACGTGGACGTTTAGTTTAGAAGATCAAATGGTACAAATAAAGCATTTTAAAAGATTTACAGAATACTATTTTTTTCTATAAAGGAAAGTCTCTCAACACGTAGGTCATTAAGCCATGCAAATTTCGGGTTTCTGTTCTGTGGTACTATATGGGTCACCAATTATAAGTTGAATATTGTTATTTTATATTGATGTATATAAATGTTTTAAATAGGTGAATAAATGTTTTAAATTAAAAATTTCTTTAATGATTCATGAATACAATCAAATTATGTATCACATGTGATACACATGGGATCCAAGGTGTTAAAGTATGCAGAAAATAAGCGTAGTTTTTGAATTACAACTTTTGTAATTCAATTATAAATAAATAATAATAAATAAATAAATTCTTTATTGCCCAACAGATATAACATCCAAAGATAGGACAAAATATAACAATAGACTTTTAAGAGTAAATATTAATAAGTACTAAAATAAATAATAATAACAAAATAAATATATATATATATATATATATATATATATATATATATATATATATATATATATATATATATATATATATATATATATATATATATATATATATAAAAGCTAAAAAAAAGTGAAAATAAAAATTATAAATTAAATTGACCCTGCGCAAAACATGTTCAATTCAAGTTTTTCAAAGAAAAAAAATGTATATTACAATTCAGAAATAAGTACTAAGATGGTAATAAATAATAATAACAAAATGAATATAAAGCTTAAAGCAAAAATTAAAATTAAAAATTGAGGGTGACTATGCGCAAAACATGTGCAAGTTTTTCAAAAAATATATCACAATTCAAACATAAAATATTAAAATTTTGGCACATAATATATATTGGTGATTTCATTAGCAGGTTAGTCCTGGGAATAGGAAGAGAAAACGTGTTGAATGTCCGTGCATTTTGTCGTGTTACTAAAAAGTAAAGTCCTTCTAGTAGAATAGAACAATCAATTATATTATGAATTATTTTATAAATTGTAGAAATTGACATTAATTTTGTATATTATATCCATTACGCAACACATTTTCATCAAATCCGTGGGGGGGGATAGATACCCCTAACCTTGTAATTTAAAAACTTTAAAAATTTGCGTTGCACCCTTTCAATGCTGTTCTTCTGCAACTCTGTCTTCGGATACCAAATCAAAGAAGCATATTCCAACTTGGAACGAACTAATGAAAAGTTGGAAATATTGGAAATATAAACGATTATTAGGATTCAGACTTTGTTTCTATTTAATAAAATTAATGATTTATCCTTCTAAAGTTAGGTTCACAAAATCGTGCCCCCCTGGAAAAGAATTCTGGTGACGCCCATGGTTCTTCGTCTCCATTTAAGAGTACACAAATTCAATTATTTGATAAAGAAATATTTTAGAAAAAAATCGTAGAAACAATATCTCAAACAATCCAAATACAACATGTTCCTCATCTCAACTGAGGTACCTTCTTATATAACTCAGATCACTAGCAAAACAAACAAACGGCACACAATAAATCTACTACTATCTCCCCATTATGTCAAGATCTCTCCTTCTGTAGCTACACAACGAAACAAAATCCATTTCAAGTACCATTTGTGTCTCTATTCCGACGTAATGATTCTTTACGATACCTATCGACGCCCCGTTAGGCGGAGTATCGTGGCTCCGCCCGCTGATAAATTTCCCCTAGGTTTTGGAGGCGGGGTCGAAATGAATAAGGTGCTGAGACCAATGACTATGAGAATCGGAAAACAAGAGAATGGGTTAGAATTTAGGTAGAGATTGCTGTTATTTTCGTGGATTATGAGCAGGTATAGTCAGAACAGAATTTGATTAGAATCGGCAGAGGTGAATATATCTTAATAAATAGAAAATATTTTTATTAACATTTTATATAATTTTTAATAGTTATTTTAGGTAAATGCCTATACTAATCATTGAATAGAGTGGCAATGAGATGTCTTATACACCGAAAATGTGCTACATGTGCATTGACAGAGTAAAATTATTGTATCTATTGCTATTTCCTTAATATTATTTTTTTTAATGTCTATAGCTTTATTGCTTACATTTTTGAAGTTCTATAGTAATATATTAAATAAACTACCTATATTTTAGCGAATTAATTCTATATAGACATAACAGAAACGATCGTTTCTGATAATGGGTCCTATGATTGAACGTTTATGTTATCCGTAACGTACATGTTAGGCCGAGTTTTAACAGTAATAAGGCGAGTTCGTATGATGGAAAACTGTTAAATTAGAACATAACAGGCGGAAAATACCAGTAATGTGTTGAAAAAAATTTTTCATCATACGAATTTGCCTCATTTCTGTTAAAACTCGGCCTAACATGTATGTTACGGATAACGTAAACGTTCAATCATAGCACCCATTATGTGAATAACGTGTTTCGTAATTATGAATTTCGGACTGCTTCAGCAAAACTGTGAATTTCAATCAGTTGTGATGTAAATATAAAGTAGTTAGTGGCATAAAATATTGTAACGTTTTTTTAAGCAGTTTATTAATTTTGGCGAAGGTTTCCTAAGCTTTCGCCAAATTATTCGACTATATTACATAATAACATAGTCCTTATCGTGGAACCTTCGCCAAAAGTTGTAATTTTTTATTATTCACAAATATACTGTATTCTAGACTATATTGATCGACGTTGGCCATAGTCGTGCCATTTATCATAGTCGTAACATTAGGTGGGGTTTTGGCGGTTGACTTATTTCATCAAGTTGTAAATTACCTAACGAGCGACAAAAAAATATAGGTAGAACTCAATTGTTTTGTGAAGAGCACACTTCGTCATAATGTGCAGAAACCAATTTGAGTTTGTAGGCGTGGTCAGACAGATTTAAACGTGATCGAAGCCGCCTGCCGCTCATCACCGCTCATACAAGTTGAATTCAGTAGCGTAGTGTTACTTATTTGTACTTGTTGCATTTATTTAGCTATTTTGAGTTTCTTGAGTTTTGTGCTTCGATTTTTGAGTTTCCTGAGTTTTATGCTTCGATTTGTGTGTACATAAACTTTAATTTGTTATATTTTTTGAATTCCTAATTAATTTTGTGTATATTTTGGTAAGTACATTTACAAAACTGTAAATATTAATCTCAGAAGAAACCGAACATCCTGAAATATTTTAAATACCTTTTAAATCCAGATATTTTTGTAAACCATATTTTTCTCTTAAGCTCTTAAGAGCTATTGCTGCGGTAATGGAATAAAATTCGTAGGTTTTATATATTTTATCACCAAGTTCTTAATATTATGATATTTTTTTTTGCTATATAGTAACTTAAATTACAGTTCTGTAGTATGAAATCAACAAAAAAGTATTACCAAAACGCAGAAAAAAAAATTAAAAAAAGTCTGAGTATGATCACCATTTTAAGGATTCGGTGAACATATTATTATTTCTTGATGAAAAAACTGAAACTAAAATTAGACACTCAGATAAAACAAAAACAAAATATTTTTTCAATACAAATTGTAAAGGAAAGATTTCTCTAGAGAATTCTTAAAAGAAAATTCTAATCGATTAAAAAATAAAAGCAGAATCCTTAAAACAGTGATCTTACTCTAAAAATTATTTATTTTTTTCTGCGTTGTGGTAATACTTTTTTATTAATTTCATACTACAAAACTGTAGTTTAAGTTACTATATAGCAACAAAAAAAATATCACGTAAATACCCTAAATATTAAGAACTTGGTGATAAAATATATAAAACCTACGTATTTAATATAAATATTATTTTAGGAATATTATAAAAAATGAAGGATTGTTGTTTTAAATTCCGGGGCAGCATCTCATCACTTGGGAAAATATTATTAAACATGGGTTTTAAGTAAGTATAAATAACGTTATCTAAAAAAATCAAAACAAAATGATACCAAAATAATTAATTTCTCATAGTCAATTTTTGTACGTACAAAATTACAATGTTTATTTTTTCAGGTGAAAAAAAAAATAAAGACAACAGATCTGTTCTGTTGGAATCCTACGATGTTAGGAATAAGAGGACAAATTATTTAAAATCCTTAATACATTATCGGCAAGAGGGCAGAACTATTTATTATTGTGATGAGACCTATTTAGAACTATTATTTTTCTAACTTTATCTTCTGAACGTACAGTTTACCTATTACTTATCCTGTATATTTATCTCCTTTCATTTGGCACTTTGTTGTGTCATGTTAAAAAAACTGAAAATCGAATATTTTTGAATTTTTTTGTAGTTAAAATTCACTATTATGACTTATAACATATTTTTAAACATATATGTGTAACCAAAAATAAAAAAATAAAACAGATACCTGCAGAATTATTGCGTTATTTTATATGTCATATATGAAAGTAATGACTTTCAACTTTTTACACTAAAACGTTATCAAAATTATCACATATTACATACACATATCTGTTGGACAACGAACGTACTTCCTTCTACCACTTTTTTTCCCTTTCGTCCTTAATGTGCACCTACAACATTGGACGCCCCTTTAAGCTCGACAATTTCTTATTCAAGCCTTCCAGTATACGCGTTGTAACGATAAATCACTTTGATTTTTTCAACCCTGTCATTTCCATAATTCCCTCATCACCGCAAAATGTCACCCGACGATGCACCTCAATATTACCCTATGTCGTGCCCCGAATAATTGAGCCAAATACTCTCCTTGAAAGATTTACTCATGAATATGCAACCAGACCAGAAGCGTAGCAAAGTTTCTTGCAGAAAATGTGTCCTATCTTCAAGGATAACATTATCACACGTTTGAATGAGTTTGGTTGTTCAGTAACACATAGAATACTTACATTTTGTTTCTGTAAAATTAAATTTAGATCAAAGCATTTATTGGCAAAACCTGTATATTGATATGCATTAAAGTAATATTTAACTGTTGGGAACTGCAAAATAGTAATCCATTATTTTCTTTCAAAAAGTAGTTTTTCATAGTAGCCCTTCCCAGTAAACACCATACGCTTCATGTACGTACTTTTTACGTCATGTAGGCTGAGTTACGTACATGGCTCTAAAATGTACGTCTTAAAGATGTATATTTCTGTACGTATTCTGTACGTTTTGGAAATACATACTATGTACGTACATTTTATGGCATGTTGGTATGTAAAGAATAAACTGGTATTTTTAAGAGTTTCAAGTAGTAAAACAAAAAAACAATCTAAAAAATTGTGTCCCATTATAGGCATTTTAGCGGTAATTAAAAATTCATCAAAACATCTGTGATTAAATAGCATCGATAAAAAGATAATTTTTTTTATACCTATTGAATGCGCTGTGACAATTTTTGTCCTTTATAACATTATTTTTAATAAATAATATAAAATGCACTTCTCACAAACTGAAAATTATCTTGAAATTACGAACAAACCGTTTGCCATATTCAAGGCCAGAAAATAATATTATTAAGAAGAATTACGGCTAAAAAAAAAAAGAAGAAAGATCATAACCAAACATTTTGTGTTTTCCTCTAAAATGTACTGTATTTTGTCTCTATTGTTTTTGCGAAAAATATGTAGTGTTAAAGTGAGTGAATATGATTGTGGATGGGGTTTCCATTTCTTCAGGTTATTTCCCGCTTTTTGTTGGTATATAAAAGTTACATTTTCACCAAATTCTATTTTTCAAATTTAGTCATAATTTATTAAAATATGTCAATTAACTGCTTAAAATTATTTTTAGGTGAATATATTAAAGATGCTCCGACAGCAATATAATAATAATAATACTCTCCCTAATTCACCCCCTTACGAGTGAATTTCAACCCCTGAAGTCGACTGAACGACTTGTGTAGGGGAAGGGACGGCTATTATTATTATTTGCCGTGGCGCTCCGGGGCGACTTAAAGATGATTGATGGTGCCATTTGACTTACAGGTGAGGAAAACCCGGAAAGCCTCACCCACCATCATGAATATCTAATTAAAAATATGGTAACAGATTTGTCATTTGAAATAAGATCTTTTAAAAAACCAACTTTACAAGAAAATATTAGTCCAGACGATAGTTTATTTAAGAAACTAGCACTACCTTGTGAAAGCCCTGCTGGATTAACAGAATTGAACAAACATTTGGAAAATGAGGAAAACTTCAAAATTGCTGTAAGTTTTGTCATAGTATATTAATTTTATATTTAGTAATATAGAGTTTTAATTGCATAAGTGCATCAGAATAATTATATTTAATTTTGCAACCCATCCTTTACTAAAAAACTTACATTTTTATTCACAAATGTAATTTAATGTAATATATATTTCTAGAGTTAATTAAATTCAACTTTACTTTTCAAAATAACTGTTGCCTTAGAATTTCTTTTATCAACAAAGTTATAATTTTTCTTAAAGAGATATTATCATGAGGAACAATACTCTAATTTTATATTTTAACACTTTTTATGTTTATGTTTATAGGTCACTGAAATTTTCCAAATAGGTGGAAAAGACAGCTATGATTTTGTTAGAAGGGCGATGAGTCGAATAATAACAAATGGATTAGCTGCACAATATAGTTGTTTAGGGAGAAGAAACAAGTGCAGCTTTTATACCTCAAAAGTAGACAAACTAGTAATTGGTGAGTATTTTTAACTTATTCAAATTTTATACCATATATTAATACAAAAGTCTGCAGCTGTTCTAGAAAAATGATTCTTATATAGTTTATATGATTTTTATAATATTTATTTGCTCAGATTATTTTACCTTTTCTTTACTATTCGATGTTTTGGAATAATTAATTACTATTTAATAAATTTTAGAGGCAGCCCTTCGACTCGAGAAGGGCGATCAGAAAACAATTGAATCTAATATTTCGGCATGGCTGCGAAGATCGACAGAGCGTCTAAAATTTATACAAAAGAGAGGTACTGATGACAATTGATGTAGGTTTTTATTTTACATTTACATTTTTAAAATTTAAAGTTTTTTTAGTTTTGTAAAAAAATATTTATTGATAAAGGTCTAAATATTATTGCTTCTATTTTTCCAAATTTGATTGAGTACTGTTATCAATAATCAAATTTTGAAAAAACTGGCCAGGTAGCAGCACATAATAATTAACCTTATCAAACATAACTATTTTTTCTTTAATTTTAATTTTTTTTGAATGTTTTATTTTTGAATTTATTTGTTTTTTCAAAGAATAAATTCTCTTTTGGTATATATGCATTTTTTTATTACTCCTAATAACAAATAAACCTATTTAGTATAAATTTAAAAAATAATCTGTAGCTTTTTAGGATATCCAATATACGAGTTTGATGGATTTTTGGTAGATAATATTCGCTTCACCTAAACACAATTTTATTTTCCAAATCCATTGAAATGGGGAAGATCAGAACATGCCAAAATTTAAATTAACATTATGGCACACATTCTCATATTCAGCATTTTGATGAATTTTAAAAATGGTGTTTAGATAGCGTATATTATCAGCAGTTCATCAACTGCTATATTGGACATCCAAAAATGGTACTAAATTTAAATTTAAATACGTCTATGTACGTACATATAACGAAACGAAAATGTGAACTGTACGTCGTAAATACATATTTAAAACATACAGTTATTTTGGTAATTAGATGACTTAAAACGTATGTATTAGTACGTACTTTAGTGTACCCATATGACCACCTATGTACGTACACAAGACGTAATCAGACAAAAATGTACATACATAAGACATGCTTTACGTCGAGATGCTACGTTTTTAAAACGTACATAAAATGTAAATGTGTTTACTGGGTTGAGGTCCCTATTTTATCAGGTTTGAAGTAGAGGCTAGGTTTGAAAAATTTTCTTCACTCTTATGCGATCTTTGGTTTTGTGAATCTTCAAGAAATCGCTGACCTTGTCTAAAGTTGAATCGGGAATATCATTGCACTACTTATTAAAATAGTCAGTCACATAATAAATTGATATTGTGTTTAAATTAGCACAATTCTTGAACTTATACCCACCCACCTACCCTGAAGGCCGACCCTGGCATATGCAAATGGCGGCGAAATAAGCTTATCGGCTCGCTAGTTGCCTACCTTACCGGCAGAGGCACGCACACGATATTAACCCCGATTTATATTATTATGCAAATGTTCGCTTATCTGGTATTTATTCAAATTCTGGAATAATGGTACTGCATCGGCTTCACGTGGTGTTATGATATATTGTGCAGCCATATTGGATTTCTGGATGCGATAAGGAAAATTACGAGGACGACGGATTTTCCATTTTCTGGCAGGTTATGAAGGATCGTGTGACGCTAGCTGATATTACCTACAAGGTATACGCCTTTGCGTCAATGCCATGTTGCTGCAGTTTAAAAAAAATGTATACCTACCGCACAATATTTTATTTCTAATGACGGTATAATTCAAAAGTCTGTTAACTGCGTGCATTCAATAAGGCTTTAAATCAAATAGTAATGTCTTCAAAACAGGCAGGTTTATACAGGGTTCTGTAACAATGGGGCAGTCTTTCACAACCTAGTGAGATCGCTCCACCGGTTGCAACATCATGTATAGTTGTAGACAATATAGATAGGAAATAATAATGATGAATTTCATACGATTTTTACGGTACTATATTTTAAGTCATCGTCATTTATGTCCCAAATAAACAAATCAACGAACCAATTTACAATCTCTTTGGTAACCAATTCGAAACATCATCAAGATAAAGAAGGATCGAAGAGATAGAATCAGTTGCGGAAAGGCGATGCCTCCACAGAATAAAAAGGACAGAGAAAGAGAATAAAATCAATGAGACCAGTCAGACTAATAGAGTTAGCGGTTTAAAAATGTCCAAGTTCTTGTTCGAGGGTGTCACATCTTCTTTTCCGAAGATATTTCTCGATAAAAAAACAGTTTGGAACATTTACCCTAATCATTGTCCTCACTGTACGATCTGCGTAAATCACTGTGCCTATCAGGTACCACTCCGCAGCCAGTTTCACACGATTAAAATCAGTTATTTTAGATATAACTAAGAACTTCTAATCAACTTGTTTAAAAGTAAAGACATTTTCTCAATTTTTAGCTTAGAAGCACATATTTAACCTTTACCTACATACTTTTCTTTTACCTAAAATTAAAAAATAAACTTTAAAAGTAAATATTCTTAAAATAAAGTTTGTAATAATTAATTTTAAAATAGTTAAATTTGAATTTGTCTATATAAGGTATGTATATGAGAATGAACAAATTATGTGAAGGTATAAGAAAATTAATTAACATTTTGTTGATTAAAATAAATGTAATATTTTTGAGTTTTTGATATCTGGTAGGTATATTATATTTTAATTAGTTGGCAATCTTGCAAACCATAAGGTCATCTACTTTATTGAACTCTTAAACGATTTTTTTACGTATAGAGGTACAAAGTAAAAAACTTGAACTAAAATGACGAATGCTATCTCTCTTATACTACAAAACTTTCTCACAACTGTCAACAAGGACTAGAGAACTGTAATAAGTTGTAAAATAAATATTGCAATCCTTATAAATAAAACGTATATTGACAACTCTATTTTATATAACATGACATTGATCCCCCTCACAGTTAAGTAGGTACTGCTAGTAGGAAATAAGCTTATGCTTTATTTTATCTGGAACCAACTATTCAGGTATACCTATAACATAAAAAAATTAAAAATATATAGGGCGCTTCATTAAAAAATTATTTATTGAAATATTACTCATACTTTGTTTTGATATTAAAAAACAATCGGAAACAAGATATATCGTTATTTTGATTTTTTTAATATATTTTTCTCTAAAAGAATGATGAAATTTAACTTTACCCAGTGTAATCCGATCTTTTGACCGGTAGATAAGTGGGGTGCTACAAGTAGTCGGACGGTGGCTCTCAAACCAACAATCCCGCGCTAAATTGACTCTTACATCCTTTACATTTACAGCCCAAAGTGGCGTCCTTACGCCACGCCGCTCCGATAAAATCCAGTGCGTAAATCACTGTCACCTGTATCGACAGTGTAGCGCATTTATCCGTGGTAAAAGTCAAATTCAATGGCTAGCATAATTATAAATTAACTCAAAACTGGCCACTAATTTCCTGTCAAAATAACACCTCTATCGGAGGCAATTAATTCCCAAGGATTTTAGTGGTTCTTCCTCGGGTGATGCTGAAAGGTAAGAAGAGTTTGACTAAGAAACTGATTAAATTAAGTATTTTTAGAAGAAAAATGATCTAATTCGGTTTATTGAGTAACATAACCTAATAAGTAAAGTAGCTACAATCGGGGTTAAGAAATAAATCTGACTGTGAGACTGTACTACAATGCGTAACTTGATGATTGGAAAGGAGACGCAGAAAAATAAATAAAATTGTTATAGCTGTATTTTTGGATAGTTGGTTGATGCAGGCTTATTTAGCAAACTTTTAATATAAACTACATCAAAATAAATTTAAAGCAATGCGTCACAATATTATGAATGACCGTTTCTCTTTTGACAACAACTGCAGTCTGTTCGCTATACTTACGCGGGTTTCGGATTAACAAAAGTATGCAAATTAGTCATTGACAACCAGTTCCAATAAGCCTCTTCCCAAGAAATTAGGTAAAATTGCCCTATTGGTCAGATTTAAATTAAAATAACATTAGGGTAGGTGCTAAATTTGTTACAAATATTACAGTTGAATTGATTCTTTGCAAGTGTTGACATTGTATGTATATTGTAAATTTAGTAAAAATTTTAAAAATGCCTAGACGTGTGTTAGATGTCTAATTTATAGTATACATAAGTATTTTACGGATGAAAAAGAAAATGGCGGTCCTTTAAAATCGGTAATGTCTGTACAACAACGCGTATGCGATGCTCTAGGAATTAGTGAAACCAAATTAAGAGGAGTATTACAAAATCACAATAGTGAACTGCCGAAAGAAGATCACCGCAAAACTCGCCCATAATTGAAAACGAAAGATATTCCAAATGGAAAGAAATTTGAAATTAGTGATACCATTTATCGAATGAGGGCCAACAAGGAACACGTGACCTTAAATACAATTCTCTCGGAATTAATAGATAGAAAATTTGACGACATTGGCAGAATAAGTCTATGGCAAGTGATACATAACTTGGGTTTCAAATTTCAAAAGGAGGATAACAGAAAGGCCCTTTGTGAAAGAAGTTCTGTCGTGCACTTTTTAAGAAAATGTTCTAAATTTAAAGAAAAGGGGGCGAATTTTATATATTTAGACGAAACATGGATATTTTCTAGGGGTGCAACCAAGAGAATATGGCAAGATGATAACGTAAAGTCCATCAAACATACCGATGGAGAAGGGAAGCGACACATAATTTTACATGCAGGAGGGAAATCGGGTTTTATAGAAGGTGCTGATTTAATATTTTTATCTAAATCAAAATCCAGTGACTATCACGATAATATGAACACAGAAATGTTTGTAAAATGGTTGCATAAGAAACTTCTCCCAGGTTTAAGTGAGCCCAGCGTAATTATTTTAGACAACGCACCTTACCATTCTGAAGTATTAAACAAAAGTCCAACGAATTCTTGGACTGTCAATAAAATTAAAGGATGGTTGACAAAGTAGCATATTATACCATTTCCTCAATATATATTAAAATCAGAATTATTACGCTTGACAAATATACACGCAAAACCAAAAACCTTTGTTGTGGATCAGATTATTGAAAGTTACGGTCATCAAGTTTTACGTCTGCCACCGTATGATTGCCAGTTTAATCCCATCGAATATATATGGGGAATAGCAAAACAATATTATAACAACCATATTGGGCCTAATGGTTATAGTGACGACGCAGTTCGGGAAACTTGGCGAAAAGCACTTTCAATTGCAACTCCAGAAGTGTGGCAGAACTGTATATCCAAGTGCGAGAAACTAATAGAAGATTGGTGGACTCGTAAAAATAAAATAAACGAAATAAGTCCAATCATATTAACAATAATTAATGGTGATGACAATGATGATAATGACGATTATGATATTTTGGATGATAATGACTGATTTTCATTTTTGTTGGCTAGTTCAATTTTTTTATTTTTCATTTGAAATTCTCTACATGGAACAAATTTTTATGTTAGAAAATATTTTATTTGAGCTAAATAACCCTCTTATTATACATAGACCATATTTTCTGTGTGAAGTGTAATATAAAATTATTATTAGGTTTATAATAGCCACATTTAACTAGATTATTATTTAATTAAAAAGTTGTACATTATTTTTCATTTCATTTAACCAATTGATATTTCCCCAAAGAACAGGTCAAACTTTCGGGTACTTACCTGAAAATACTCATAAAATTTTTAATCCGAAACCCGCGTAAGTATAGCGAACAGACTGTAGCAATAATGGTTCAATTTTACGGCTAAATCGTAAAAATAATATTTATCAAGATTATTAAAGAAACTTCACAATATTCGGGATGCCATGTATATATTTTATATTTCGGTACTGTTCTCCATTGGAAATCAAATTCGGACGTTAATTCTTTCAGACATTCAATTTGATTAGGCATTTTATCACCGATAATAATTATTTGTTTAGTTGTTTTTTTTCTAGAAGTGCCTTTTTGTTTCGCAAAATATGCCTTGTATCATATTCTTACAGCGAGTAAAAAACAATTTGAAATCTACAAAATGCAGACATAATTAACCGAAACGAAAATATAGGTCAGACATGCAAAATATGCATATTAAACACGTAATAACATCTTACAGCTCATCATGTTCTAATTGAAATTTATTTTCCCCTTTATTTTTAAACGAAAACAAAAGTGTGTGCGTATATAATATACATTTAGCATTAATAAAAGTTGCACCTGTTTTGATGGACGGTATGTTTAAGTAGATTTTTATATTTTTTAATGACTACTTGTACCGATAAACCATTAAAACCTTTAAATTGAAAGTATCAATCATCATCAATCAGACTCGCGGGAAACATGTGTGTTTGTTCTAAAGTTGTATAAACCACAAAACCACTTAAAAGTAATTAAAGTTTAAAATTATTATATTTTTTTTATATAAACATATGCACTGAAAAAAAATCGAGTGGAACCGTACTTACATGAAAAAAATTTACGCCCGTGAAGTTAGCACTACCACTTTGGAGTTTTACATTTTGAAATATTGGAGAATTTGTCGTTTTTTTTGTCGTAAATTGGTCGCTCATCCCTATTTTAAAATAACCCCTGGTAGTACTAACTTCAAGGTAAAATTAGCACTTCTAATCACGAAAAAGAGCTGAAATGACATGTTTTTTTTTATATGGATAATACTTAAAAACAAGATTGTTTGATAAAAATGTTTTATTAAGAAGAAGACAAAAAACTAATGGAATGTAATGATCATTTTTAAGACCATGAATTGTAAACAACTGAGTAAAAAAACGAGGACAATAATCAAATGTACCATCAACATACCAACAAGAAACAGATGACAGAAATTTACGGTTTGATAAACACGAAAATATGACAATATTATTTTCTTCGCCATTTTTAATCAAGAAGTTTTCTTTCTGATTAGTTAAATTAGAAGGTGACTCAATTGCCATATGAAATTCGGAAATATTTTTATGATTTTTAAAAATAATTGTATATATTTTGCCTCAATCTTACAATGTCCTTTGTGGTTAAGGTTCTCGACTGCAGAATTTTTAATTTCGTTTCTAATAAGTTTTAAGGGTTTTTCACAAATGTCCTGCACAGCTTTACGCTTAACTAAATTACTCACGAGACGTCTGTTAAAAACTTCATCGAATAACTTTTCATGATTGTGATCCAAAACTGATTGCACTATTGTATCGTCAGATCCTTGGGTTTCTACAAATGCTTTACATATTCGCTTACTCTGCATTGCTATCGTTTTACTGTTTTATTGGCCAACATTTTTTGAAAACTGAATGTATAGCCATGAATTACCAATAATCACATGCCTCTCTCACTTAAACAAAATATTGCTTCCATTATTTCAGCTTCAAGCTTCAATAAGGGAGATATAGCTAACTAGAGCTATAATATACAATGCCTCCACAAAGCCTTTGAAATTTTATTGGAGAGGACTTTATATCATCATGTTTGCAACAAAATATTATCAGTCAATCAACACAGGTTTATGAAAGACAGCGCAACTGTCACCAACCTGGTTACCGTGACACAATATAGACGGATGTCCACAGAACACTTACTCTTAGAACGGTACCTCCCATGTTAAAAAAGGATGATAGAATTTTCAGCGGCACCTGGCGGACGTGGTTGATTTTTTTTCAATTAAGTCCTTGTCTGGTATGAGGTCATATGAAAGAAGAGAAAATAATAAAAAGAAGAAGAGAAAAAAGCGCGGGGCTATTCAAATTTGACGGTAAAAATTATCCGCATTAAAAACTCTTAGCCAAATTAAGATTTGTTTACACCAACGGTATTTTTGCTATAATAAAGCAAAAATGCAGTTTGTGCGAACAAATCTTAATTTGGCTAACAGTTTTTAGATAAAAAAAACAAGATTATTCAAAAACTAAATTTATTAAAGAATATATATATAATACAAATCCAATATTTAAAAAATGTAATGTATATGAAAATTGTAATATGTATGAAGTAGCTGGATGGCTGCTACATATTCCAGGATACAACACTGTCCATCATTTTGTGAAGAACTTTATCTGTGAAAAAAGAAAGACAGTATAAGTACAATCTCATTAAAATAAATGTATTAATAAAAAATTATAAATCCGAGGAATAATTTATTTTTTAATAAGTCCAACATCTATGATACAGCTTTGCAACCCCAAACGTCACGAAACAGAAATTTCACAGTATATGCCGCGTTTGAGAATCCACATCGGATGCATCTGAGATATAGTAAATCTTTGATCACGTGATTCAGTATAAGTAAATGTAATGGGACAGATGTGTCCGATTTAAAATAAACTATTTGAGGCGCTGTTCTCCACATCTCAGCAAATGGGCTAAAATAATAATTTATAATACTCTAATATTACCTCATTTTAATTATTGTGCCACTATACTGTATTTGCTCAACCAGAATGAGTTGGAACGATTGCAAAAGTTGCAGAATAGAGGTATGAGGATAATACTAAGCTGTTCGAGATTGAAACCAATCAATTCCATGTTGAATGTGCTTCAGTGGTTGACTGTTAAAAAATATTTGCTATTCTATTCCCTGCTTTTTATATTTAAAATTAAATTAGGAATCTCCCGAGTATATTTACAAAATATTTTAAGTTATAATCAGGATGTTCATGAACATAAACAGGTAATAAGAAAAAATTTAGAGTTTATAAGGCCACAAAAAAATTTACACAAAATTCAGTGTTTTTTAAAGGTGTACAAGCTTTTAATAATTTGCCTGAGGATATTAAATGTTCTTCAAATGTGGCAATATTTAAAATAAAACTGCGTGAATACCTGTTGACCTATTGACGTTTTTTTTTTCTTTCTTGTTCTTTTATTGTTTTGTATAGTTGACATGTAAGTGTACTGTATCTTATGTATTTTTTATTGCATTATAAATGTATGTTGATTCTATTATTTATGTATTTTTTATATTTTAAACGTGAAGATGTATTGACTTGTAAAAAATAGTTTTTTTGACTAAATAAACGATTTATATATAGGTATGTGGATAAAAAAACGCTCGAGATGTAAAAAATGCATCTGATGTGGATTCTCAAACACAGCAATAAGTATAAAATAAATGAGTAGAGTACTAACTTTCCGTCTCGAAAAGAAGTCCAACATATATTATTAGTCTTCTTCTTCTTCTTCTACGATACAGCTTTGCAACCCCAAATATCATGAAACAGAAAATACACAGTAAAAGTATAAAATAAATGAGTAGATTACTAACTTTCCTTCTCGAAAAGAAGTCCAACATATATTATTAGTCTGCTTCTTCTTCGAACCTTTACTTGAAGTAGAAGGTGTTTGATCAACATATTCAATTTCTACGTTATTTGAGGAAAGTCCATCCGCTACTCTTCCAGGAACTGCTGATAGGAATAGCGTTGGAAATGCTTCAGGTGTTAGACCTCGACGAGAGCCAACTACTTTATACTTCTCTTCAAAATGTTTATGACATACTACAAAGGTGGAATAAATTTGTAGTCTTGTTTTATTATTAAATCTTGGACAACGAACAGTAAGTGCACAAATATCAAATAAATCGGGTGAATTCGTAGGGTGGGGCAGGCGATGCATCTTGTTGTCCACATCAAGGCAATTCGGTACACAACATTTTCTATAATTACGCATCTTTATGAAAAAGCACAAAATAACAGCGGAAAAAGCACAAGTTTATAATGGAAAAACAAGCTTATTAACAGTGGTCAACTAAATCAATTAAGCAAATTGGAAATGAAAACAACTGAATACAACAGTCACCAATATAAATAAACAAAGTTCACGTTTGGTTTAAGCCAAGACGCCATGACACCCCCTACAAAAATCAATATTCACCTGTCCTTTACACTTCCACCACCTACCCCACCACACGACTGCAGCGCCACGCGGACGTGGTTGATTTTTGCTCTATCCCAGGCCTGCGCATACCAGTTTCCCACCCCTGCGGATGTCATCTACACATATTTCTTTAAAGCATTTGAAAAACTTACACCGTTTGGTTTGTCCCCATCTCTTATTTAGTAAATAGTACTTAGTTTGTACAGCTTTAAGTCTGTTAAGTTTGCTACAACGTCTAGGGTTCCCAAGGGTCCTAATCTGGACCCGTTATTATTTAATATTTTTTTTCAACGATATCTTCAGTATAATTTAGGCATATTTCTACTCTCTGTAGATGACTTGATTATACATCTTTAGATGGATTTAAATCTAGTTGTGAATGGTGCAGTAATAATAAAGTTGAGCTTAACCCAATTAAATGTAATAGAGTTGAGTTAATATGACATTATTTATAGTATTTATATTTTTCTCACGCGTTGTATTAAGAATTTTAAATATGTAACCACGTTAAAAATAATATATTACTCTCTTATAAGCTTGAATATGCATTCGTATGTGGTTTAGAGTCCGCTTTACCAAATAATAATTGAATTGAAGCAGTTCAAAGGAAGTTTATAAAATTACTGTTTAAAGGAGGATGGTGTTTATCCGCCATTGGGCATACCACATTAAAATGGGGTTGCCTGTAAAGCATTATATTAAATAAAATAAGTAAATTTTATTATTTTAGATAAAAATTAATTCACCTAGGTATATTTTAAGATAATCGTACCAAACCATCGATCGATAACAGAAATGTCTTAATAAAATCTCTCGACTTTTTCTTCCTCTGCTCTACTTTCCACAAAAACAACAATGGAGAAATAGAAAGAGATACATTGGGGTAAGCAGATGTGAATATGCATGTATCGCGAATAACAATAGCTGCCAATTACATTTGTATACCATTTGTATATTCAATTCAGAAGAGATCTTTCTTAGTGATAATGGTAATATTGCTGCATGAATTACACTTTTTTTTAATCGAACAGTTAAAAATCTTAAGTAATGAAGAAAGTGCTGTTATTAAGATAATATGAAGCTTTTTAAATACGTTAAAGGTACTTTTTGTGTTTTTATTAGAATTATATTCTGTCAATATCAAACTTTTTAATTATATTGACGATCCTAATTGACCAGGCAGTCAGCAAATAAAATTCCAAATCGAATACCCAATTTTATAAGTGGAAATTGAGTCATAAATTTACTACCTAACGATTTTCTGATTTGTGAAGTAATTTGGTGAGTTTATTACAACGGAAACCACAGGTAGACAAATTGATTAGTGGAGCAGATTACGAAAAAACACACTTCGCATTAACAGCAGATAGCGAGAAACAAAAGAAGGCAGAGAGAGGTTCCTTTTCGAGACGATTCCATACAATCGACGTGTCCATTTAACAATTTAAACGACATTTTAGAGCAGTGGCGTTCGTCTGGATAAAAAGTTAATTATACGCCTAAAACATATAATGAGTATTTAATTAATTATTCTTAAAAGAATAGATACACTGTATTTTTATTTTTCAAAGAAAGAAAACGAGAGGAATATAATGATTAATTTAAAAACCATGAATGGTAAACAATTACTGGTTTCTATTCTAACTCTTAGATTAAGTATTGCTTTGATTTCGTAGATTTTCTTAATATCTTCAATATTTTCGAATGATAGCATGAATAGCGGCAATGGTTTTTTATTTAGTTTACGATTGTTATCCTCGGTTAATTCTATTTCCTTCTTTTTTATATTGACAGCTTCTTTACATTTTAATCCTTGACTTTGCAAGTCTTCAGCAATATCTACTGGTTAAGATGTAGATGGTAGACCTCTAACCATTACTTTAATGTCTCTGTTCTGTTTAATTTCATAGGAATGCCAATTTATTTTTTTAGCATTTAAGGTTGATATGACATTTTTTGAAGTTTTCTTATTGTTTAGTATTAATTTTAAACTGGTTATTGCTTAGAGCTGTGGCTTAAAAGGAAATATTATTTTCTGATAGTGTATTGCGCAATTCTTCATACTTATTAATGTTGATTGCTATTATCGGGGGAAATGTCACTGTTTTTTCGACTATTTCTTTCTCTTGTTGTTGATTTTTGCTACCTCCAAGTTGGTCAGGAGAGGTATCTGGAGAGGAGTTGACTTTTCGTTTTTTTCTTTTATTGTTTCTGCTTTCCGCTGTTATTCATTCTACTTCTTTGTTAATTTGATCGCCGATTTCTTCTGCCAGTTCTTCTTCATCAGTTTCATAATTCGTTGGAATTTTATTTTTTTCTTTGTTTAAAATAGTAATTGTTTTTGCATATTTTTCATATTGTTTTGCATTTGTTGCAATGCACTTTCTAGTTGCTGTTTTTCAGCTTTTTCCTGTATCCAAGCATTGTACAATGCCTGTTCATTCTGACTTTTAGCTTGATTTTCATGAAATAAGGCCTGATATTGTTGGGCTAGGAGATTTTCTCTTACTTCCATTGTTTCTATATTATTTGTTTGAGTTACCTGAAGCAGCTCCTGTTTTTTTGCTCCAAAAGCACTTTGGCAGGTGTCGATTCTGTTTTATTATTTTTTTTACATATTGTAAAACTATTTTTAATGGCACATTATTATTTTTATTTTTGTTCTTAAACATTACATTTAGCAATCATTGTTGATTTTTTAAACCGTCGCGATTAAAAAATATTTACACTACATACACAAACGAAACTGACCTAGTTACGGATCAGAAATGGATCAGAAAAGAATTAAAACTATAGAAAAATATCCAAAACAATTGTCTATTATAAAGTTTTTCTATTTAATTTTATATATATTTACGTTAAAAGACGAAAAAATGACGTACGCCATTGTGTAGAATCAAGAACCGCTCTTCGATAACGAGAAGATTGCGTCACATATATTCTTCCTAATGGAAACCATAAAGTAGTTTTAATTTGGTCCTCAGCGACATCGGTTGCAAAGGCGTGAAAGAAGACTTTCAAACAACTTAAAATAGACTTATCGATACAGGATTAAGTACTGGACCAAATAATGCGAAAAATAGGTAGGTATATATATTATGTTGTTTTCCAAATTTATGAACAGTCGATGATCAAATGCATTTTCATACATTAACGTCTATAAAGATAATCCTTTATATTCAGGTGATTAAAATACCTACACAATTAATATTCACAGAAACTAAAATCAGTAACTGTAAGTAAATAGTTCAGTAACAGTAGGTCGTCTAAAAACTAATTAATTAATTCACTAATCACAGGTGAATAATAATATACTTAATTTGTTTAATTTTGTGCCAATTTTTGGCTAAATTGCTTAATAGAAAGAATAAATATCTAATAAAACAAGAAGAACTTGAATAATTCTAACCTTACCTTAAAATATTTATTTATTTAACATGTTTTTTTTATAATTTTATGTTACTTGTACATGAATCATCCATATTCACTTCTTTGATATATTTTAGATTTTTCTTCATGTTTTTAAATTTTTTATTCCAAAAATTGGAGTCTAATTTCTGTGGTGATGAACGACGCGCGATCCGATCATGAAATCGAAATGAAAGGAGAAGTAATTAAGGTCGCATCTCAGAATGCGCATTCCCTGTTTTCAGTCGGTGGATTTGAAAGACCACCTTAAAGATGATAAATGGTAAAAATTCAACTGCACAACGTACGTATCTGCTACTCGCCGCCAGGATTCCGCCGCTGACACTTGACAAATTTGTCCAGTGAACGCTCATTTTATTTCTAAGGACGAAAAAGGATAGCACCGCATTCCCTGAGCTTTAATATGTGCGCAGCGCAAGCCCATCATCGGATCACCTTTTGCTCTCGATCTTATCAACTACTTATAATCAAATATGTTCATTCTGGTATTTCTCCATATTTTTTTTACATTATTAATAGTCCAGTCATTACATGATTAACATTGGATTTAGGTACTCACAGAACTTTTAGAAAGTTCATAGTGTAGAAGAAATAAAAATCCTAAAATGTTTTAAAAATTGACTATATAAAAATTGTTTTTAAATCTATTGTCAAAATCTTAAAAGTATTTTTTCCATGCTAAAGAATTATCTTGAAAAAAGTGGCATATATTTATTAGCATGTAAATCGTGTCTTTCCATTATCATAAAATATAAACCAAGGGGCCAGTGCTGGAATCTTTAGACCCAAGTCGAAAACAACGATTCCGCCGAGTCAAGGAGAATACGCAACAGTGTTCTAAGCTGAAGTAATAGCCGTAAAGGACTGTGTAAGAGAAATTATAAAACAGCAAATATCATGTAAAACTATTCCATCTACTATGATAACCAGGCAGCTCGAATGGTAATTCTCTCACCAAAAATCAAATCACTACTGGTAGAAGACCTAACAGAGCTAACTAGTCAACATAAAGTGACTTTAGCTAGGGTATCAGGCAACAAAGAATATGGGGGCGATGAAAAGGCCAACGAAATAACCCGAGAAGGCTCATATAAGGTCATGACATATCCTGAACCATGCTGTGGTATAGCTAAGGGATTGTACAAGGCATCCATCAAATAATGGATGCAAAAAGAGTCTCACGAATGTAGAAACCACTAGACAAGGCTAAATAGTTCATTTAATCAAGTTCACGAAAGATATACTGGATTAACAACGACAGCAGATCTTCTTACAGGATACTGTTGCTTAAGAAAGCAAATAAGTGTCATCAATGTATCACAAGAAGCAACATTGTGCAGGTTATGTGAAGAAATAAAGGCAATATCAATTCACATCCTGTGCCAATGTGAAGTGAAGGCCTGCTAGATAGAGCTTTCTAAACATTAGACAAAGAAACGCCAGAAACATGTAACTGCATGTGGAAATAGGTAGTGGTTGCCAAGAACAAATAATATTGTAGGCCAGACGGTAAATTTCTCAGTTTTTCTCGTATACTAGTTAGTAGAACTTTAGTTTTTCAGTAAAGTTAGATTAGATCAAACTAACTCATTGAACAAATTTATAACAATTATAATATTAATTAAGTTTAAAAAAAATAATGATATATTTTGTAATATCATTACGATTAGACAGCAAATATATTTCGAACGTTTACATAATATCCACCACATCCTCTAATTTCATCTCGACAAACTACAAAAAAAAACTTAACACACACATGCACCATCTTGGGTTTCATCGGAAAACATTCACCTAAGTAGGTAACAACAATTTATTAAAGAAACAATTAAAGGTGAGCTATACGAATTCCAAGAAGGAAGTGTACAATTTGTAAACACGATATTCCGTGACACCTAGTCACTTCCGCATTTGTCTAACTGATAATGATAAAATAAAGGATTCTCTTCTATCCAACAACAATTATAGAACACTATTCGAATAAATTGGTCTGACAACGTAACACGTCCTTCCACCTGCACTCCTTCTTCTTAATTTCAAATTTCAAACACTAATTATCATATTATTATTGTTATTGGAGATTAGAAGTGGGATAGAACTGCATGTCATGATTTGAGACGTTGATAAAACACAAACGACGATTATTAGATAATAGACTGACGAAATGGGTTTCAAATTTAAATTTCTAAGAGAACCAGACACACGTAACTTTATTTATGTTTAAGTGGGGGTTAGATATCGCGATTACTGCAATAATGGCGGCAAAAATATCATCCGGTGAGAAGTCATAAAAACGTAAAAATAATGTTTACGTGATAATGGCATCAAAAAAACAAATATAGCAAAAATGAATGAATTATAGGTGGAAAAATTGTTAATATAATCAATGAAAATTTAAGAATGAAAATACTGTTTAAAAAAACGGTTAATGCAATTGGTACAGCTACAATACCTTAAATATTAAGAACTTGTTGATAAAATATATAAAACCTACGAATTTTATCTCATTACCGCAGCAATAGCTCTTAAGATAAGAAAAATATGGTTTACAAAAAATCTGCTTTTAAAAGGTATTTAAAATATTTCAGGATGTTCGGTTTCTTCTGAGATTAATATTTATAATTTTGTAAATGTACTTACCAACATATACACAAAATTAATTAGGAATTCAAAAAATATAACAAATTATAGTTTATATACAGACAAATCGAAGCACAAAAACTCAGGAAACTCAAAAATCGAAGCACAAAACTCAAGAAACTCAAAATAGCTAAATAAATGCAACAAGTACAAATAAGTAACACTACGTTACTGAATTCAACTTGTATGAGCGGTGATGAGCGGCAGGCGGCTTCGATCACGTTTAAATCTGTCTGACCACGCCTACAAACTTAAATTGGTTTCTGCACATTATGACGAAGTGTGCTCTTCATAAAAAAATCGAGCTCTACATTCCGACAAGTTTTTTGGGTTCCTAAAACCCCAAAACGTAAAAATTTGGTGTTATCTCAAATTGATTTTTTTTTGTTTCAGAAACTTACACCTTCTACTCAGCCAGACGATTTTCAGTATAGATAAGTTAGATTAAATATTTAACTTTTTATTACATTATAACATAAATCAGTTAAGTAACATTATTTTCACAACTAAGTTGTCCATAAGATCCCAATAAAGAGCTCCGCATGCCATATTGGCTCAAATCTATTTTTTTACGATCTATTATACCTGCAACCTCTTTAAATAAAACAAATTCAAAAAGCATAATTTTTCTATTCTTATTTAAAAAAAAAATATCTAACCATCAAAAACGAAAGCGCCTATATCTTTCAATCTCTAATACTAGGTTTAAAACTGACAAAAAAAGAATAAAAATAATCCACACAAAGATAGAAAGAAAATATAGTGTATTTAACACGGCATCTGTTGTAGAACGATATAATTATACACCATTATAGCAGCCTACTATTTATTTGTAATAAGAACCCCTTTAATTTGGTAAATATGGGCCTTTAATCCACAGTTAATTCAATTTTAAGTCGAAATTAACAGTAGGTATGTATGTACATCTATAGTGTAATCTGTTTGGTTCATTAATTTTGTTTTTATTCAAATATTCATTCTAGTATCCTTAATCTAGATTTAGATTGATGTAAGAGATTATAAATATCAAATTGAAAATTATATTTTATTTAGAATTTATTTTTATGTTCCATTAAAGATAAGTAAAGGTGTGTATATTTATAATTTTTATGGCTCTAATGGATATACATATTAATAACATTCACATACTTTTGATTAATTCACGCTTCATGATTTTTCTTCTAATTTAAAAAAACAATTTTCGGAAAAGCATTTTTCTCAATGCACAATTAGAATTATCTCGTTTAATTATTATTGATCAATGTATTATAATCCCTAATCTCTCACATTCCCTAATAATAATTCTAAAAAATAAATAAATTAAAGCTACCTGCTTAGAGGGATCTAGAAAAAAATAATTCTATAAAGCAGTCCAGTTCGAATAACACAGATGGTAACCGATAATGATTAACTTCGAAGATACTAATTTGATTGACATAAATTTTAATAAAACGATAAAAGTATTCATGTATGTATCTAAATTCATGTGAAGGGTACCAAGAATCGTTCTGATTTGTTTACCGCTTCTAATGCAGGTCCGGACTCACCGTAACACGAAAAAAATCTATATCTGACGAAGTTTTTAAAAAAAAATTAAAATACTTAATCAATAGGAATTCAAATTTCAGAATTAAAAACAAAAAATCGGAATTGTCAGTTTTGTTTGTGAATTTCTTGTGATTTTATATTCCCAGAACGTATTTTTAAAGTTTTTGTAGTTTCATGGTATGCATTTTTGGTCCCAAGCCACTTTACGCCACCACTTTCCCGAATTTTTTCCCAGATATAGAAAAACATGTAGAATAGATCTGGCAACACCGCATCTCATAAATCAAAGTTGATTTTGGCCGATAATTAATCAGAAACTTAACAAAAAAGACAACATTGTCGATCCGCGATTCAAACAAAGCGATTAGCCCTCTAAAGCATATTTGTAAAAGATGTCTTTAATTAACAGTTTCTTCAATGTTGCCATGAGGTAATTTAAATGTTGTAATGTTTCGAGAACCATAACCTTTTAATTGGGACCAGATCTGTTCAATGGGATTTAACCCTGCGTAGTAAAGAGCCAATCTAAGAATTTTAATTCCTTTTTTTCGGGCCATCTCGTCTATAATATGTAAAAAACAACAGACAGATCTATCTTCAGATTTCCCTAGATCTGGAGAAAAAAGTGGAAGTGTCTCCCTTACTACTAACATACATTTTAAGAAGTTTCACATTTCATAGGTAAGTGAAGAAAATACAGGCAGTACAGTATTGCTTTTATATTTAATAAAATACTAATTTCAGTACATTAGGTATCCAATTAAAACTTTAATAAATGTTTTAAAACCATATGATGCATTATTTGTTATACCAATGAAACATTTAATATTGTTTACTGGTTTCCAACAAACGTTAAAGCATTAGAAATTTTTGAAAGTAATTTTCCCAACTCCGTCATAGAGGCCAACTTTTTCCCGAAAATGGTTCGTACTGCAATGATTAAGGTTCAAAACCAAGCAAACACCGGCCGATACTGGCCTGTTCGGCCCAGTAGGGCGTCCAGTGGCTTCGAGAAGATCTTTTCGGTCGACTGGGCGATGTGTCACCTTCGCTTTGCTACTGTTTGCCCGTGTGAGTTAAATTCCTCGGATGCAGTTATGTTATAAAAACAATCTCCAGATTAATTTTATGCTTCTTGAATCATTGTGATTTCGACTGAAGATATTCCAACAGAAAAAAAAATAAATAAATATACCTATACCTACGATGTTGAGCTGATGGATTTAAGGTTGAAACGTGAAATTTGAGAGTTGTTGATATGGATATTGGATTTGTAATATCATCTTTTTTAGTTTTGTGGTTCTTCTTTATTTACTAGTATATTTTATTTTATCGCTGGTAGAAGTGATAGAACTTGTATTTCAAATTCTTGAATCCTTTTTTAACTAAAAATGTACAGTACAAAGAATTCTCAATGTCAAGATCATAAAATAGAAAACAATTACTTATTTGCTAATCCCTCGACAGGCATTGATTTAATTTTATAGTGAGACAGCCAGTAGAGATAGAAAATCATTTTTAATGTTCTAACTTTGATTTTGTTTGCTTAAATTTTACGGGTATTAAAGAATAACTTCAGTTACCACGATTATTTATGGAAGCATGCCTTTAGCTCTTTTAAAAATATTGTTTTAACTTTCGTTTCCTACCATATTTTTTAAACCATCTCTATTCAAACCCTCAAAAGTTTTTTTTATCAAGAAAATAATATAAAAACTATTAACTAGATAGATGCATTTTACCTGTAAACTTAACAATAGCCCTTTTGTATTATATAGAAAACCCACACGCCATCAATTTATTTGCTTGTCAAAATATTTAACCTGTAATTTGTTTTGTTAATGGATTTTAACAGACAATTTGCTATTTTTTTTTATAAAGCACATAACCCGAAAGTGGAGTTTTACCTAAATGAACCGTAAAAATACTTAATGGAACTTTCAACTGTTTCTTTCACACTTTTATTGCGAAGATTTGTGGGTTTTCTTAATCGTCGAAAAAAATTACTGCATCACCTGTCAAAATGTCGATAGTTGAAGGGATAAGTGTTTTTTTTTTCTTTAAGAATCAAATTGTTGATTGACAAGCGTTAAATAGCGATTTTTTTATACAAATATTTTAGTAAAATAAATTGCTGATAAATAAACCACAAAATAGTAGGTTTGTTATTAGAAAATACCGAAAATATAAAGGATATCTGAATTTGAAATAAATTTTTTTGATAATTACAAATTTATCACGCATTAAGTTTTAATAAAGATTGTTATTAAAAATGTATCTTTAAGAATGCGTTATAAAATATCCTGATCACTATAAAACAAATAACCTTAAATTGAAACAAAGTGGCATTTTATTACTATCGTTTTTATATTTAGTTTCCGAATTTTTGTCGAATCACATCCCTATTTTGGAATTCTCTACAGTTTAGTAGAGATTTCCGTTTAAATTATTTCCAACTATATAAAAAACAATGATTAAAAAACCTTTTCCTGTGAAAAATCGTTTTATTACTTTATGGTTACAAATACAAGCTCGTACAATATACATCTAAACATAAAATGGCTATATTAAATGAATTTTCCTGGCTTAAAGTTGGACATTACTTGCATGCAATATTCCCATTTATATTAAAACACTTTCTTGATTGATCACACCGCAAAACACTTTTTATTTTTTTTTGTTATATTTTATACAGGGTGTGTGTTAAGTATATAATGTTGATATATTTTCTCAATGCGGAAAAATCTTACGTGCATCGAGTATAGCTTGCGTCGCGGCTTTCTAACAAGGAATTTCTTTGTAGTAGTTCTGCCAAAAGGTCTTCTTTGAATTTCTACCGAGCGACGTTGGTTATAAACCACAAATTTTCCTACTTTACATAGTAGTCTGTGAAAAAAATAAAAAATTTTAAAAATATAAATAAATAATTTTAAATCGATGTTAGAAATACCCTATACTATATAAAATAATGTTTTCTTTTTCATTGTTCTAGTTTGAATTCTCCATTTCTATTGGTTTTTACATAATGGGCATTTTTCCAAATTTTATCTCGTTTTTTTGTGTCTCTCTCGTAAATTAAAATTACAAATAATTTTAAATCAATGTTAGAAATACCCCATACTATATAAAATAATGTTTTCTTTTTGATAGTTCTAATTTGAATTCTCCATCTTTATTGGTTTTTACATAATGGACATTTTTCCAAATGTTATCCCCTTTTTTGTGTCTCTCCCTTAAATTAAAATTACAAATAATTTTAAATCGATGTTAGAAATACTCTATACTATATAAAATACTGTTTTCTTTTTGATAGTTCTAGTTTGAATTCTCCATCTCTATTGGTTTTTACATAATGGGCATTTTTCCAAATTTTATCTCGTTTTTTTGTGTCTCTCTCGTAAATTAAAATTACAAATAATTTTAAATCAATGTTAGAAATACCCCATACTATATAAAATAATGTTTTCTTTTTGATAGTTCTAATTTGAATTCTCCATCTTTATTGGTTTTTACATAATGGACATTTTTCCAAATGTTATCCCCTTTTTTGTGTCTCTCCCTTAAATTAAAATTACAAATAATTTTAAATCGATGTTAGAAATACTCTATACTATATAAAATACTGTTTTCTTTTTGATAGTTCTAGTTTGAATTCTCCATCTCTATTGGTTTTTACATAATGGGCATTTTTCCAAATTTTATCTCGTTTTTTTGTGTCTCTCTCGTAAATTAAAATTACAAATAATTTTAAATCAATGTTAGAAATACCCCATACTATATAAAATAATGTTTTCTTTTTGATAGTTCTAGTTTGAATTCTCCATCTTTATTGGTTTTTACATAATGGACATTTTTCCAAATGTTATCCCCTTTTTTGTGTATCTCCCTTAAATTAAAATTACAAATAATTTTAAATCGATATTAGAAATACTCTATACTATATAAAATAATGTTTTCTTTTTCATTGTTCTAGTTTGAATTCTCCATTTCTATTGGTTTTTACATAATGGGCATTTTTCCAAATTTTATCTCGTTTTTTGTGTCGTATTTGGTTGTTACATATTAAAATTATATTCATTTATATTTTGTAGTTTTCTGAAAATTTTCTTTGTCAACTATTTTTATCAAAACTTCCATTATTACTAACTTAAATTAAACCCGGTTTTGAGAATGCTTTTTTAGCAAAACGTTTTAAACAACAAGAAATAATATTCAAGAAGATTTTTCTTCTTCTAATAATCTTTTTAGATATTATCAATCTAACATCTAACAACTCATCGAGAGCCAGTTGCTCAAAGGTGCATTTATCAGATCGACTTTGATATTGTTTTATTGAATATTACGGCGTTGTACAAGCTGTAAATAATTAGAAGTGGGTAATGAAATGGTGTATAGTGAGATAATAGAAAGATGAGCTACTTTAAAAACACTTAAGCCCTTTTCACAGATAATGGGACTCGAACGACGTGACTAAATATCGTTTGCTAGCCTGAATGAATTTGCTTGATAGGGATCGTAGACGATGATGATGATGAATAAAAAAAAGCGAAACAGTTTAATGAGGATGATTATGTAGGCTTTGTTGGTTAAGCTGTATCAAATGGTCATTAATCTTGTTGTAAGGTCTCTTAAATTGGTTGATATACGGCAGTATCTAGCTTATTTTGCATTCTTTTTAAATTGATTTTTTTATCAATATTTAAACAGTCTTTTCTAAGTATTTATTAAATTCCCAAATATAAAAATCAATCCTGAAACTATATCAATAGTTTTGAATCAGAATGTTTAATAATAAACAACATAAAATAAAACTTGTTAATGACTTATTACGTTTTCCTCATTCTAATAACTGTAATAACTTTTATTTTGAGCCTTAGTTTGAAAAAATTGTTGTTATATAAGGGCCAGTTTCATAATCGAACCCTAAAAGTGGCTTTAACGAAAGTGAGGTTTTATTTAAAGTTTCCTTTTATTTTATATTTCTTTGATTCCATAAATCATAGAGCAAAATATTTCCATCTTCTATACAAAACAAGCATGGAAGAAAAAATTGTAATTCAGCCTTGTATAAACGTTTACCAAAAAGTATTACTGGTTCCCCTACCATTACTGTTACACGCGAGTTATTGGTATGGGCCATAAACAATTAAAAATCGGATTGAATCCGATTGTTTTACGTTAATTAGGCAAAGACAATGGAAAATCAATGATTAAAACGTTCACGGTCAGTTGAAATAAAAATGCTTCTCCACCTACCAACCAGAGAAACGGAATAGATTAGAAAAAGAAACGTAAGTTGATTATCCTGGCTAGAATTGACGCATGCGCGCCTAGTGAGCGCACCGATTCCGAGCAGTGGCCGGGAAATTGTTCTGTTTCCTTCCTGTCTCACAAAGCTACGCAAGAAATTTGCATAAATCGCCCGCACAGCCGCCGCCATTTTGCTGATAATTAACATTCTAGATCGTTATCTCAGCCGTGTTCATTTTCTGGCTTCCATTCTTAGGACATTGCCTAACAAAGAACTATTCATCATAAAGTTGAGACCTGATACCGTAATAATTTTTTAATCATTGAACATTAACAACATATAAAATCATCTTTACAAAATATAAATTATTGTAAAGGAAAGAAGCAATTTTCCCAGTCACAACTGGTGGTCAGAAAGTTGATGAAACGTTCCCATTAAATAATAAACGGCCATCGATGAAGGTAAGAGCCGAGAGCACCAGGAGTTACAGAAAGCCAGAAGCACTTAGTAAACTGTAGATATATATTCCAAGAATTCAGACTCATACTTTCGACGAAGACAGAGATTTAACATGGCCTGTCAACTATTAACAATGACGGATTTAAAACCGTTAGTAGGCATCTAGTGATCAGTTTCTAATTCTGAAGTATTCAAGAAAATACGTGTTTATGAAATCCTAACTTTAAAAACAATTTTTTATGGAAGAAATCTATCTTTATTCGAAGCATTTTGTAAAAAAATAGGAAGATTATCCCGGAAAAAACCGGAAAACCACAATTTTTTTGAAATAATATCCATTTAATTTAAATTTTTACCATATTTTTCTTGATTTCCGGTAAAATGCAAATTAAAATAGTTGATGTTAATCTCAACACAAAATTCTTATTAAATGAGTATAAATGGAAACAGTTCATCTATAAAAATGAAAATTTAATTTTTTTTAATCTGGAAATCAAAAAACCGCATTTCATTTTATAAAATAATTTTTAATCAGTCTTATTCTTCTTCTTTTTGATCATCGAGCAGTTCTCTAAAAGTAATTTAGTCGTATTTCTATATTTTTTTCATGTTCTTCCGCAATATGCTGTAAAAAAATGAATTATTTGTTCCAAATCTCCAATGGACCTGGTCATAAATAATGTAAAAACATTAAAATTATATTAATAAATTTTGGTTTTACATTCTAAACTCATTTTTTGTTAAGCCGTTACTGCATCTCAAGCACTAAAGAATTTTAACTAAATTTAGTACTCACACGAATTGACAATAGGAAATAATTTAACAAAAACCGAATGACTATCTTGTCATAAAAAAAATCAACATCAAAATAATCAGTATCGGAATCTTAAAAACCTTTTAATAGCATGCAGGCGTTAAAAAAAGAAGAAAAAAAGCATCGTCGTTACGTAAGTAAATGTAGTAAATATTAATTAACCCCGTTATTAAAACAATAACGGCCGTTATGCGGACCGTGTATCAAGAATATCAATCTTTTTTATGTTATACGTGGCCAGTGCACAATGTAGTGCCAGCCTACACTATTCACCTGCTTTTTCATAAATACTTTTTTCTATAGATAAAAACGTTTATTTCGTTATCAACTATGATAATTTATTCTATATTTAGGTAGATATAAGTAAAAGGATGTATGTTTTTGTAATGTAAGAAGCTATTACTTTATTAAGGTTTGTTCTTTAGCCATTATTAAGCATATTAAGCCGGGTCCATACCGCCGCAAATATTGTTAGGTAACACTTTGATCAAAAATATACAACAAATTACAACAATGATAGTACAAGTGGCCATCTTGCTTTCAATCTGACAGCATCTTCTATAACTCAATAAACAGACTCATTGACTATACGGAATAAGGCGGAAATTTTCGTAGTCCTCTTGCATATAAAAATTCCGTATCTGAGATCTATGAGTGCCCGAATACGAGCCCTCCGAGCAATTACTAATAGAGGGAGCGTGAAAACGAGTTTGTAGGCGATTGTTGTATTAGCAACATCTGTAGAGGAAGTGAGGAAGCGGGCACAAGGGGGAAGGTAAACATCCTTCTTATTCAGTGGCGTATCATTTATCTATAAAAACACACATTGTCCAAACGTTTTAATTGTAAAAAAAAACTAAAAAATTTGCTAATTTTACTATTTTTAAAATGAATACCATCTTATATGTGTCTAATGCAGGAAATGAAACAAAATCACTGTAAAGGTCTAATTTTTTCAATTGAAAAATAAAACCTTAAAATCAATTTTATTATAAATAAATACAGGAGCGACTAGTTTCGGCCTTACAGGAACATCTTCAGGCCTATAATACAATAATCTTTAATTATTATAATAGTATAAACCACAAAAATGGATCCATATTGTAGCGTTACAGCACTATAGAATTAAAGCTGTGAAAATAAAAGAGCAGTGCAAACGTAACTAAAAATAAGAAAACTGAGTACGAAATCTACAAGAGAAGAGGTGAGAATGAGCAATTACGAATGCATTTAAATTGCTAGGAATAACAAATAAAGCTGATAATGTAGTGGTGTAAGCATGGGCGAAGTTAAGGGGGGGCTTGGGGGGGCTAAGCCCCCCCAAAAACCAAATTAGCCCCCCCAAAAATAATTCGAACATTTATCGCACATCCACCCAAACATTTCAGATTTCAGAACAGAAATTAAAAAATAAAATAATCGTGCCATTTGATTGATTCTGCAATTTTATATTTAGTTCAGGAGGCAGTGAATTTTTTTCGTATTCATTTTTGCAGTCGGCGTATATGAAAAATAAACTGTTCTTAGTGACAAAAAACAAAATTTTTGAGTCTGACACTTATTTTCCCAGTCATAACTTTTTTACATTTACTAAACTAGAACATAAAGCTTATAAAAATAGCAGTTTGGATTATCTCAGATAGTGGAAAGTGAGTGTGGCAGAAAATTGAGCATATAAATCTGGTAATATCTTCTAAATGGAAAAAATATAATATTTTTGCTTTTATTTTCCCGGGTTTGAAAATTTGTCACGTGATAGATTAAATTATAATGTTACACCTCCATTTTATAGCCAATCAACTGCTGTTATTTTAAAATACTTTCATGACAACCAGAAAAATTTCCGGAAATTTTTCTTTTGGTGGCTACCCTGAACGAAATTATACTGAACATTTTTTTGTCAGTTGAGCAGCTCTTTCATGCATATAAAAAATTTTCCATTTCAGTGGTTAATATTTTTTCCTACGACCACTTAGGAATGTGACACATATCACACTATATAGTCCTATGGAAAGTGCCCTATATCACACGCGTATGAATAAGAATTTACTTTCCACCCGAGTGAGAATATGTTACTTTCCGCAGTCAGTAGTTGTCACAAAATGTCAAACACCTAATTTCTATTTTGATCTATGTAATGTCCATATTAATACTAAAATCGATATGATTGTTAAATTATTGAAATCGTTGTAAATTAGATCCTAGATATTTATCTTTAACAATTATTATTAAAATAATTTTAAAATAATGTTTGCTCTTTATTCTGGTTAAATACATAACCGATTAGATCATTCAATTGACACAAGGGCTATTAGCTCAGGTGGTTAGGACGTCGAACTTATCAACTTTACCATTTTTCGAATGCGTTCGAATCCTAGCGGGGCAGAATTTTTTTTTGTTTTTTTTTTATTTTTTTTTTTTTAGTTTTTTTTTGTTTAGAAAATGTGAAAATTGAATAAATACGATTATTGTTGATTATTTTTTAAATTCATTTTAATTATTATAGGTAGTAATACTAACCTTGGTTTTACATTTTTTTAAAGACATTATTCTGTGGTCGTAGGAAAAATATTGTACATCACTTGTGTGAAAAGTGATTTTCCACACTCGTAATGTAATATACTATATTTAATACCAATTATAACTAGGTAGAAATACACTACATTTATTTTATGTAAAATAATAAATAGGTTTTTCGCGTCAACTAAACGACTTCAAATATGACAAATGATCATGGTATGGCCACAGCATATAAAACATATGTTTTATATTCTGTGGTATGGCTACCTTTGAAAATTTGATTTTAGTCGTTTTAATGCATGTCTGTCAAGTTTTGAAATTTGGATATTTTGGTGTAAAACTTTCTTACCCAATACCAAACGTGCCTAAATTATTATCAGTAAATTTTTGCACACTCACGCATATTTTAAGAACATTATCCATCTACTTAGGATAAATTTCAAAATATTCGTAAGTGAAAATACACGTCTGGCTGACAATTACAATTACGGAGGCCTGCCAAACTCACAAGTAGTGTCCGACCGAAGGTTCGGTTACGGTTTCGGCCAACTTTGGCTTTAAATAATAGTTTCGACTACAGTTTCGGTTTCGGCGGAAAAGTGGCCGAAACTGCAGCCGACACCGAAACTACTTTTAAAAGTTTTCGTATCACAATTGGTTGTGTCCGGCACAATGGCGACTGTGCCGGGTGCCATTCCTACACAGTGCACGTACACACAAACTTCTCTGCTTTGTTTCAAGTGAACATGTCAATAAATTTATTAATGCCTTTTTTTGATCACATAAATAAACAGGTAATAAGTAAATGTAGCTAAAATTTATAATACGAGTTAATTAGTCTAAAACAAGGACTACAATGAGATATTGCAAATTTCAATAAGATATTGCCTTAAAAGAAAGTTCTTGTTTCTGTTTCGGCCGAAACTAAGAAAGGAGCCGAAATTTGGTTTCTGTTTCGGTTATAAAACCGTATTTTGGTCGGACCTGACAAGCCAGGTAGTCAAACGAGGAGAGGAATAGTAATCGAACGTGCCGAATTTAGCGCGCCTGACGGTCATTAGACGAGTCTGGCAAGGCTTTCGGGGTGTTCCACATTAGCCAGATTGTATTTTAAGCTGTTATCATAATATACATTTTTCTAGTAGTGAGAACACTTCTAACTGGGATCCTTACTGGACACTGCCAACTAAAATGAAACCTTAGTAAACTGAGAGTAGTAGAAGATAGTGCAGATTTTGTGAGGAGGAGGAAAAAATCTTCATTCACATTCTAACTAAATGTGTAGCACTTCAGAATCCAAGGGCACTATACCTAGGAGCATATCAAATAGAAGAGGGAGATTTACCTAACTTGAAGCCACTCCAAATCCTACACTTCCTTGAGAAGATATAATTGGAAGGATCTTTATTCGCGATTCAAGCTAAGTGATACGCCCTCTGGAGGAAATTTGTAGAAGGTTCCTATAAGTAGGATATCGTTCAGTGTTGCCAGAAGTAGCAAAATTTCGCTACGTCGTCGGATTTTAGCTCTTGAAGAAGTGGATAAGACCTTTTATTTAAGAATTAAAATTTGTGTATAGTAATATGTAATCATACTCTATATTTATTTAAGGACTTTTTTATAAAACCGATTTATTATATTAATTTTTTTTTTTAATTTCAGTTCATTTATTAATTTTGTTTTAAAATCAGTTCATCATTTGGCAACGAGTTCATTGTTTACATTTTAATTTGTATCAATTACAATTCGAGTTTTTCTTACTTTTTAGCTTTAAATTTGTTTATTTCTTATACTTAATATGTGATAGTGTTTATGTTAAAAATGAAATCTGCGAAAAAGTCCCCAGCAAATTGCAATCTATATGGTGTTAATGTCGAAATCAAAACTGAAGTATTCATTATTTTCCAAGTGCAAGTCGTAAAATTTAGTTTTTTACCATAAAAGGATATCTGCAAATTCACAATATTGAAATTTTGCAAAACTTTGTTTAGAATCGATATATGATATTTTATCCATTTTCATAGATTCGCCAGAATTTTTTTACTTAACTTCAGTAGGTATACCTCTAGAACTATTATGACTAGGGCTAGGGCTTTAGCCCCCCCAGATCTGATGACATAACTTCGCCCATGGGTGTAAGGGGTTATGATGGACAAGTAATGTTATTTTAAAACAGACACGTTATTTGTGAACAGGTTATTATTTCTGTGTGTTTATAAAATAACAGACCTGTTAAAAATAACACAGGTCGTCAATCATAACCCCCATAGTCCCCGTCAAAGAAGGTCTGGATATGTTAAAGAGGACTGGAGAATGTAAGGTTGGAGGGAAGACGAATCTTGCTGGCTCAGGTGTAGATGGCTAGAAAAAGGAGCGTGTAGATGAAAGCTCCAGTAAATATCGTCACTTGTCTAATTTTTTATTCTCACTCACCGTTTCGGCTTTATCTTTGAAATTTATTTTTAAAAGGAAATAAAAGTAATCATTCATACAAACATATAATAAAACAACATGAATTCATTATATTTAATAAACTAATGTTTCAATGAAAAAAACATATATGTGAATATAAAAAGTATGTAAATAGATAAGATTAATACCAAAATCAATTTAAAAATACAACAGATAATAAAATGAAATAAATTAATACAAGTACAAATAGAAATACCTTCTAAAAGTAACACATTTTAAGTAGATAAATGTTTAAAGAGTTTATTCCTGAACATAACTAATCTAACGTGTTTCCCCTTTTTATTATTATTAGGGTTTTTGTAGTTGAAATGAAAATTATAATTTATTTTGGTCCTAATAAAAATTTAAACATAGGTTATCAAAGAGTAAAATACATAATAGAACTTCATAATCTTAAATCGTTATCAAAAATTATTAATGGTAAAACTTCAAAATTAGATTCTTAAACAAATTTCTAGTTTTTGTTTTGCAAAAGACTTTTTTGCCTTCTTCGGTTGCCTCTGCCACTTTTCTTTTAGTAGTTTCGAGAAGAATTTTCCTATGGAAACCAGTAGAACCATCAATTGGTTGGTAAAATTTTGATATTTTGGGTCTGGTAAGTCTTGTTAAGCTTTCTTCTTAGGAAGCTGTAACCTTATGGAGAATAAAAATTTAATGTTAGATCAAATGCTCTTAATTGAGAATTATATTTGCAAAGGCCGTTTTAATAATATTTTTAAAAGTTCTTGGAATCGTTGTTAACAGAAACCTGCAAAAAATATATCATTTTATTCCTCAAATATAAGATATCACACAATGCACATTCATATAATATCATTGTGCTAGAAAAATACTAGGTAGGTACTGAGACAATTTAAAAAAAGTATTTCGAGAAACTCAACTTTTAATGTCATCATTGTACTTAACATTTTTATTGCTAAATTATTAATAATGTCATTTTGTGTAGTTCGTTGTGATTTGTATAATATATATTATAAAAACCTATCGTCAATGTTAATGTGCCAAGTTTTTTTTAATAAATATGTCCTTGTTATAGAAAAAACACATTTAAACACATTTTTAAAGTTTTCTGGATTTCTGCTTTAAATTATCGTACAATTGAACTGACTAATTGTGTGTTTAAGTAAAGGTATATCTCTTTTTTGTTATAACAGTCTTTGTATATTATTCTAACTTGTTAGATAATCAGAGAAAACAGTAAGACATCTTAATATACCTATCCTATTTCACCAACAAAAATGTAGAATAATTAATCTCACATCAAACGAAAAAAGTCATTTTAGGATGTTCTAATAGGTTTTAACTTAAAAACTAAATAAAATGTATATTGCAACTGTGTTTAAATAAATGAATGTTTCTATACCTGACTATAGTACCAGACAAACATTTTTTTAGATCATGATGATCTGCATAACTCAAAATAGTCAAAATCCACATTATTTAAGTTGTTCTAGTATTGTTTTAGCATAACGATGTAAACTCCAATAATAAATATTCACATTTTTTTGGGACGTTTTTTAAGGAAATAAAAAAACATGAATAATGTGATATTCTTGTTTAGTTTTGTACTATATAATATAGATTTAGAAGCAAATTATGTTCTATTTATAAAATAAAAAATCACTCATAATATCTAAATATTTATACCTATTTATATTTTGGATAGGAAGACTATTTTATGTTTTTGGCTCTGAATAGTTTTCTTAAGAATTTTAAAACCTTCCTTAGCTCTTTTGGCATATTCCATGCATATCTTAGAAGTTCATTTTGTTTAAACCTGTAGAAGGGGAGAAAATATGTTTTATTCATATTTATATTTTGTATTAGTTTATGGTCGAATCATTTGTTCAGATTTAAAAAATCCTTTTCTGCTTTATGTTTTAAATAATTTTCCCTAGGTCTTAGCCTCATAAAACTACTGAAATACTTCAAGCATGTACTTATTTAATTAATTGTGCTCTCAAGATATATACATTTTTGTTTCTTTATTCATACTAAAGACTAATTCCGTCGAATATTAATTTTTTTCAGATTTGGTAACTTGCTGACACAAGGAAAAAGCAAATTTGAGAAAGACTTGCATTTTATATAATATGAAAAATGTGTTTCTTATAGCCCACTTTTTCTGATGACTTATTTGCCTAAAATTTTATTAAAAAAGTAACTTAGTCTTCATTGTTGGTTGATTTTTGAGGAGTTACTCGTCGATACACTCTTATAGACATGCCCCGATCTGTGACAAGTCAACGTCCGAAAAATCCAAAAAAATTACACACGGGACCAAACTGTAATTTCGTTAATGATATGCATGTCTACCAAAGTGGGTTGGGAACCGTATGTATAATACGTAGTGTGCTTAGATTTTTCGACATCTGGTACCTTGCAAGACAAACGAAAAAACCAAGTGAACGGTTATTTTTTTCGGTGCTTGTCTTCTCTTATTGTTATTGTATCCGGGACAGTATTTTTGCCCGATAATTATCGACTAACTTGTCATTAGGACGCTAATTATTGGGTAATCCGTTAAAAACTACGTGCCAGTTCTGTCTGCTTAAAATCTAATATAAAAATTATTTATTTGGAGAAAATTTGTTTATTATTAATTTGTATGTACATACATATTCTAGTTACATGTCGTAAACGTTTAGGGCATTTTCTTTTCCCGAAATGTCTAGAAATTTGTTTTTGATCATCTGGCATCACTGTTATAAAAAGCGACTAAACCTAAAGTCCTCTACAATTTCGCAGATGTTTGGTAGACTTAGATACCTTATAATTTTTATTTTCTTAAAGTATCCATTCATTATTTCATAAACTACTGGGTAATATTTTTTCTAAGTAAATATTAGTTAAAAGCTATATGTACGTTTTATGAATAATGCGTGTATCAAGACAAGCCTTAATTTTCTAATAGAGTGTGATTTATATGAGATACAAAAATGCCGAAAATGGCTAATCATTAAACCATTTAGCATTACTAATAACGTGTAATAGAAGCCCCAAGCGACTTTTGCCTTTCATATCAGTACCAAACTAAGCACTAACTTTTACCACCTGCTGATTTTCTGCCGATTAACAAATTATTAATAATCGTTCACCTGCTTTTCCTGCTTTGTATTCCTAGATAGATCTCCCCCGAAATGTTTGCCAAAAAAAAAACGCCGAATTTTTCGCTTCTAATGGTTTGTTTATGAGTGGCCCCCCTGGCCTGCTAATAAATATGCGATATTTATAATACGCGATGGTATTTGTGTCGGTTTTTTGATTGATATGGTTTTCAGGTGTTTCTCAATTATGCCAAAAATTTGAAATGTGGTAATTTTTTTAATAAGGGAGCAATTATGGGATGTATATTATGTATTTACTTGTATTAATTTATAAGTTACAATAAATTTAGTAAATGATTGACGAAACAAAATTAGTCTAATAGTTTTTCCTCGTTATATAATACAAATTCTGTAATATACCAAGTGCGTCAAAAATATTTGCATATACTGAGTAACAGACAGTGTAGAAGTTGAATATAGTAAAATAAAACTTAGAACAAAAATTAAATATTTAATCTAACTCAGGTTAGGCAAATTTTTACTTAAATCGTTTGCATAATTTGTCAGTACAGGAGAAGTATCAAATTCCATATCAGAATCATTATATATTCACCTATTTTTGAATTTAAGTTTGACTCAACAAACGCTCGCTTTATTCAGGCAAATTCAGATTAAATAATAATGCGTCGAATAGAACTGTCAATCATGAAATTCTTATCTATCTACGAGGCGGGCGTGATATTAACAGCCATTGGTCAGTAGATATTATAAAATGAATATTATGTTATTAGAATTAAATACGTGTAAAATAAATAGGAGACAAGTGTTTTAGAATTTTCTTTCAATTTCAAGGGCTAGAATGTTTTCTTTCTGTTATTAGTGGTATTAGTGGTTTCGGCAGAACTGCAGTTTACTAACACTTTCGCCAAAGTGTTAAAATTAACTCGATGAATAATAAAAACAATATTTGTGTTTTACAGTCTGTTCGCTATACTTACGCGGGTTTCGGATTAACAAAATTATGCAAATTAGTCATTGACAACCAGTTCCAATAAGTCTCTTTCCAAGAAATTAGATAAAATTGCCCTAATGGTCAGATTTAAATTAAAATAACATTAGGGTAGGTACTAAATTTGTTACAAATATTGCAGTTGAATTGATTCCTTACAAGTGTTGACATTATGTATATTGTAAATTTAGTGGAAATTTTAAAAATGCATAGACGTGTGTTAGATGTAGATAGTCTAATTTGTAGTGTATATAAGTATATTACGGATGAAAAAGAAAATGGCGGTTCTTTAAAATCGGTAATGTCTGTACAACAACGCGTATGCGATGCATTAGGAATTAGTGAAACCAAATTAAGAGGAGTATTACAAAATCACAATAGTGAACTGCTGAAAGAAGATCACCGCAAAACTCGCCCATAATTGAAAAGGAAAGATATTCCAGATGGAAATAAATTTGAAATTTATAATACCATTTATCGAATGAGAGCCAACTAGGAACATGTGACCTTAAATATAATTCTCGGAATTAATAGATAGAAAATTTGACGACATTGGCAGAACAAGTCTATGGCAAGTGATGCATAACTTGGGTTTCAATTTTCAAAAGGAGGATAACAGAAAGGCCCTTTGTGAAAGAAGTTCTGTCGTGCACAAGAGAATTAACTTTCTAAGAAAATATTCTAAAATTAAAGAAAAAGAGGCAAATTTTATATATTTAGATGAAACATGAATATTTTCTAGGGGTGCAACCAAGGGAATATGGCAAGATGATAACGTAAAGTCCATCAAACATACCGATGGAGAAGGGAAGCGACACATAATTTTTTACATGCAGGAGGAGAAATGTTTGTAAAATGGTTGCATGAAAAACTTCTCCCAGGTTTAAGTGAGCCCAGCGTAATTATTTTAGACAATGCACCTTACCATTCTGAAGTATTAAACAAAAGTCCAACGAATTCTTGGACTGTTGATAAAATTAAAGAATAGTTGACAAAGGAAAATATACCATTTCCTCAATATATATTAAAATCAGAATTATTACGCTTGGCAAATATACACGCAAAACCAAAAACCTTTGTTGTGGATCAAATTATTGAAAGTTACGGTCATCAAGTTTTACGTCTGCCACCGTATCATTGCCAGTTTAATCCCATCGAATATATATGGGGAATAGCAAAACAATATTATGACAACCATATTGGGCCTAATGGTTATAGTGACGACGCAGTTCGGGAAACTTGGCGAAAAGCACTTTCAATTGCAACTCCAGAAGTGTGGCGAAACTATATATCCAAGTGCGAGAAACTAATAGAAGATTGGTGGACTCGTGAAAATAAAATAAACGAAATAAGTCCAATCATAATAACAATTAATGGTGATGACAGTGATGATGATGACGATTATGATATTTTGGATGATAGTGACTGATTTCCTTTTTTGTTGGCAAGTTCAATTTTTTAATTTTTCATTTGAAATTCTTTACATGGAACAAATTTTTATGTTAGAAAATATTTTATTTGAGCTAAATAACCCTCTTATTATATATATTTTCTGTGTGAAGTGTAATATAAAATTATTATTAGGTTTATAATAGCCACATTAGACTCCATTAATGAAGAAATTTAATTCTGCTCTCAATTATACAAAAGATGCTCCATTAATATTTAATTAAAAAGTTAAACATTATTTTTCATTTCATTTAACCATAAAATTTTTAACCTGAAACCCGCGTAAGTACATTATTTTTATTTAAATGATGACATATACTGGCATATCGACTGGACTATTTGTAGTACTTACTGCAAATGACATACATGGAAATGGTACCTAAAAAATTAAGTAGAAAAGGTGAACTGTTTGAATCGGAGTAGGCGCGGTCAGTGAATACTACTACTTGATTCACAGAGCGGAAGAAACGATCAACCTCTTTACTAGGAGATTTGGAACGATTATTTCTTTTTGACAGGTACACACAACATTTATCGTGTGAATCGTTACAGAAAGTTGTTTAGCCGACATTTGTTTCTTTACCATAAAAAAGTAGAAAAATAAATACAAAAAAAATGTTAATGAATACCTATAACCTCTCTTTTTATAAATATACTGTCATTGTCAGTGAAACACAAATTACGTCAGCATTAATATAGCGTATTCAATGAATATTATTTGTTTCTTATTTATTGATAATCTTATTTTCTGTTCATTTTCTATTGTTATATCTCTTTTTTAGGTAGCTTTTTAAGGAATTTATTAGATACCTGGAGAATTTGCGTAAAGATTACTTAGAAGTGTAATTTAATAAAAAACAAAAAATTTCTATCACTGTTCTCTCATATTCCTACAACAAAGTCGTGACTGTCAAAAGAGAAACGTACAATAAACAGTAGGTATAAAACCTAAGCCCTGAAAATAATATGCAAATGCGCCACTTGATACGATGATTCAAATGAAAGGCATTCTCAATTAAATCCAATCTGGTAGCTCTGGTATACCCAAAAGCTTTTTTGTATAACAAAATTTTTATTAAGTGTCAAGTCGAGAAGCAACGGGCTATGAAATTTTCGAAACCATCACATCGATTAACCGTCTCCTCGTTTCATTTAATTCATCCGAACGGATAATTCTTATGAAAATAACTCTGCATCTCAATATTGCCGGAACGTTCTGGTTTTTCTTTTTTTCTTGATTCAATTTTGACGTGCTGTATAATCTTTTAAAAATTACATTTCACGTTCTTTCGGTATTTTTACTTTCATCGCCGTTTTTAAAAATAGTTCAAGCGAGCATTTACTTATAAATAAATTCATCCATATTATACACTACATTAAGAGAAACCAAAAAGACGTAAAATTTGATATCAAGGGTAAACTTTTAAAATGTTATACACCTATTTCCAAGTTTCACCCCCTCAGCGTCCCCTAATCCTTATTTAAAAAGTTAAAAGGCAATCTCAAGCTTATTATACATTAAATTAAATTATAACAAGTTATAAAAGTAATTTTAAATTTAAATGTATATGGAATCACCTGTGATGTACCCCTTTCCTAACAAAAAAAGAATCATAAACATCAGATAAAGTGGTAAAGAATTATCGCTGAACATACATAAAAAATGAAGAGTTTGAGGATTTTCTCATGGACCCAATTATTATATCTTTACCAAATTTATATGAAACCACCCCTTACCTACCTCCTTTCTAACAAAAATTATTGAAATCGGATAACGTGGCATACATAAAAAATAAAAATTGAGAACCCCCTTTTTTGAAATCGGTTAAAAATGTAACTGAACTCAACCAAACACCTATTCTGTTAATTTATTTTTCAGAAACTGAAACAAAGTTACCAAAAAATCCGAAATTTCCAAGCAATTATTGTAAATTCATTAGTAGTAAAAAGTAGCAAGTAGTAAAATAACTGTAAATACATTTTTATGAATATTTTAGATATAATACATCAAAAATATTTATGCCATACTCAATTGGGGCAAAGTTACGCACGGTAACGTCGCAGACTGGGGCACACTGCCATCAAATTTGGCAATAAATCACAGACTTTCTTTATGAATTTGTAAGTTAAATATTGCTTTGTAGAGGTGTTAGTATTACAAATGAAAATACATAGAGGGCATATAAAGTGTTTGTTTGCTAAACAAATTGAAAGTTATTAAGAATATATTATAATAAAAATGTATATTCTATTCTTAATATCTTTCTATTTTTTTTTTTTTTAGCAAATAAACACTTTATAAGCCCTCTATGTATTTTCTTTTGTAATACTAACATATAATATAATAAAAATGTCATGAAGCCTAATGAGGCCTAAGTGCCGTGGGGGTAATCCAATCTCTACACGTTAAAGATACAAATAATAAAAATGTAATATTATAATAATTTCATTTAGAAAAGCTATGATAATTGTAATCAAATTTCATCCTCTTTAGAATGTGATAAGACATTTTCTTCATCGTCTCCACAATCATCATCAGATTCATGAATATACCATGGCTGTGAAGCTGGACGAGTCCAGATTTAAACAAATCTACTGCTTCTTTAAGAAAGTGCTGCAGGTTCTTTCTTTTTTAATTTTCGTTTGCTCGTGATTACAAGGTCGAAACTAAGTAAAAACGAATTAAAGACGTCCCCATTAGTTTTCTCTGTTAATTGGTCTCTAGGCAACAAAGCAGAAGATATTATTTCAGGCCCATGTATAAAGTATTTGTGCAATGTCGGAGGCATATTGAGCGTGGGTACTTTTCAACAAAGTATCTAGCGGTGTTGTGAGCAAATTCTATTAATTTCATTTTTTCCAGAACTTCTCATGATATTAAGAAGTTTCTTTCTCGATAAAAACATTGAGTCCAAATCGGTCAAAAACTAAAATAGCAGCGTTGCAAAGCATAATAATGTGTTATTATAGACTTCTATGAAAACATAAAAACCAGAAAATTTTGATTGTCTATATCTTACGATTGAATGGATCAATTGTGCTCGGAGAGGTCTTAAAATAAAGAAAATAGGTTACATATTTAACTTTTGTTATTAGATTTTATATTTAATTTATAACTATTACGCAAAATGAGCTTAAAATGGGTTACTTTTAGGCTCGTTTTTTTTCTTCAATTAGGTCGGCAATCTTAATTTTTTTCATTTCTAGCATTTTGTTATGTCTGTTTGGGAGCATATTTAGTTGCCTATAAAATGAGCCTAAGGACAATAAAATCGATTTATTAATACACGAAATATATTAAAAAAACAGAATTCTTTTTTGAATGATCGTCCCGCCATATATTTATATACTTTGAAAAAACCCAAATAGTGAAGAAAAGTGCAAATAAGTGCACAGAAACTAAACGATTTCGAAAAGTACAAAGAATATTCATTATGAAAAGTCGAAATTTAAAGCTTGGACTGCTTTGGAACACAACAAATAGCCTTCATGTATTTAAGAATATTTTAAAATTTTAACGTTTAATCTTCATTTTACTTAACCCCAATATTATAAGATTACGTTTATTTTTCTACAACTTTTTACTTATTAAAATAATAATACATAGCTGAACTTAAAGGCTCCATGGCGGAAATTTGAAAAAAAAATCAAAATACAGTCTAATCACAGTACAAAAACAAGTTAAAAACTACAAAAATAACAGTGAATATATACTCGCCTCAGATAAGTAACTTTGACTGAAGGTGGCGATGAAACGCGTGAGACAGAAGATCGCACTTGTTCGTTTTATTATGTAGTGGACAGTAATATATAAGAAAAAAATATGAGGTAGAGTGTATATGGTATTTAATTTTTTTATTTATTGCCATGTTTGAGGGCTTGTTGCCCCAGTGTGCGTCGGTTCCTTTTTATATGTCCTTCCAAAAGCGTGAAAAATACTGTAAGCGCAGTGGCATGGGTCGTATAATCTTCCGCATGTAGGGCAATGACATTATGAATATATTGAAATTAACTCAATTTAGGGGACAGGGTTGGCTTTCAGATTTTAGCGGAATATGTTGGATATATTTCTAACAGTAACTTCTATTTTATTTTATACTGTTTTAGTTTGTTTTACCTTCATAGTTCAATAAAAATAATCAAACCATAACACTAACCCTAAATAAGTGCGTAGTTCCACGTTACGACCTGAAAAAGAAATAAACTATTAGTAATAGAACACAGTCGAGTTCTAATAAAAAGCAAAAAAGGAGAAAATGAAAGATTTTGTATATAAAGTGTATATAAGTAATTTTAAAAATGTTTTAAATATTTCACTGATATTCCATTTCCTTGATCATGTATAATTAACGATGCAACAATAAACTATTTACTATTTTTATATCTAATGAAATATCATCAGTACTTGCCACGGTTATATTTGATTGTCTTCAGTTCATAACCATTCATCAATCTTTCAAAAGTGATCGATTAGCACCGGGCTTTAATAATAATAAATAATCGGTCTAAGAAGTCACAACAGCAGCAATAACACTCTCTGTCTGACTTTAGGGTATATAATCTGAGTTCTTTGTAATCTTTTGGATCAAACTGAAAGATATGATAATCTCCCTGTTATTTTCACCTACTCGGAAATTACTAGTTGTTGTCGGTACCGATATATCTCACCTGGAACTCAAAAATCTCCGTTACACCTGCTTTCATAAAGAAACGTATACGGTGGTAGATATGTAATTTTTAAAGTAAATAATACTTTCAAAGAAATAATAAACTAGGAATTTTTTTTAATATATTAAAGAACAACTAGTTCCGACTTTAAAACCATCATCAGGTCTGTAATATACTTAACAATGCTCTTGTTTGAGACACTTACAGAATATAGTAATTTTGCAGAAATATTAAATAATAAAAACTTTCGTAATGAATGAGGATCAGCTATTGAATCAGCTCCATTCAATGTGGTAAGAAAATATTTTTTAAAATAAAAATTAAGTGAACAAATTTAAATTTACAATGGGATGTTACTTCAGTAGTATCCAAGGAAATAGAAGGTTCTTCTAGTTGTTTGAAAGGGTATTCCACAAAGCCTTGTCCTTGTATCATTTTGTGATCATTAGAATGCGAAAAAATACTGATATCTTCATCAGAGTCTAATTTTCGTTTGTGAAATGAAATGTTTTTTTTTGTTGGCTGCACATTTTCTTTTGGTATTTTCGTTCAGGGCCACCGAGGGCCAGACCGGGCCCCAGGACAATTCTCCAGATCGGGCCCCGTTACAATTTTATAAAAAATTAAATAATAAAAGGTCTTCAAGCAAAAATTTTTCCTTCTCCGCTTGAATCTCTCAAAAAAAAAAACAAACACCACCGCTGCCGGGCCCCCGTTTGAGCCCGGGCCCCGGGAATTAGTCCCGGCTGCCCCCCCCCCCCCTTTAGTCGGCCCTGTTTTCGTTTATGATGTTTTACTATTATTTTCAAGCTTAATCTTTTTTGGTTCTTTTTTCTTAATCGGTTTACGTGTTGTTTTTTTAAGAGCTTCTTCTCTTGCATTTTTCTTTCGTTCTCTTTCTTTTTTTCTGTTTTCTGCTTTTTCTGCTCCTTTTCATCGTGAAATCGTTTCCATGATGATGATGATGATGATGATGATGATGACAATGTAAAAGAAGATCTTTCGGATTGTTTTTTTCTTTTCTTTGCGGTGTATTAGGATAGTACAAGTATTTCCAAAAACTACATAATCTTGTAGATAATTAAATCTTCTACATTTTATTGCATTTATAATTTAAATTAATAGATAAATTCTACAGTCCAGACAATACAAGTTTCATTTATTATAATAAAATTATTAAGTATAAAAATAATAATGTGGCTATTATGTGATATTCGTGGGAAGATCAATCATCCAATCAATTGATTATCAAAAGAATGATTGAATGATTGTTCACATCAGATTATCGGACACCAAAATTGCGCATGTTACTTTGCTTTTGAGGTATCAAAGTTTATTATAAATAGGATATAACTAAATAATATAGCCGACATGCATTTTAACAATTTGTCTGTCTTTTACATTTAAATATAGTGAAGGATCGAACAATACATTGAAGAAAAATCGTTAAATCGTGACTTATTTTTATACAAGGAGTTTATATTTAAGCTAAGCCCCAATTATTTGGACACTCTGTGTAAAAGATACTTTTATAAAGTCTATAGTAATGGAAAAAAGTGAAACTATTCTTATATAGGGTAAAAGTAAAAATTGTCATACTTTGACATTTCCAATTTTTGGAATATATCGAATTCCGTTTGTATCGACCGAGAAAAAGCGAAGTTGCCAATTCGATAGAAAATCCGAGAAATTAGGAAAAAAAAATTTTTTTATTTGCCATGCTGAAAAATAGGGATTTTTCAGAAATATTTACAAACTAATTACCAAAAACTGCACCGTACTTATAGAAGATATAATATTTTATATAATTTAAGTACACATTTACTTTTAAAATCGAAGACACATGAGTTGATGAAGTATATAAGTAAGCTTTACTATTAATAACTCCCCGCAAGCAATTTACCACATATGTACCAATACGGTAAAGTAAAAATGGCGGACACGATTTCATTTGACGGAATCACCTATTTAGTATGTTTATAGATTTTTATGTAATATGTTCAATGGGAGTCAAATACCGTGAGAAGAGAACAGATCTTCGACCCTATCTCGAAGATATATCCTTCGTGATCGCGTGTCTTCATTTTCTTCTCAATTTTAAAATGACCTGAATCTCGAGGCATAATATGTCAGTTTTTTACCGTTTACCTACACTGAAGTACCTTGGTATACCTAAATATGATGGAAAATTCGTATTACTATAAACAGCGCGGTCAAAAAAGGACCAATAAGATATCATTGACGGGATATCCCTGTGTATAAAACCAGAATATGTAGAATAAAAGTTATATCCAACAATCTAATTTGCAGACATTATTAAAGATATAGGGCGCAGACTGTTTTACTATTGAATATATATAAATTTATTTTCAATAAAAACCATTTCAAATAACCCCATTTTATTTCATCTTAAAGGGAACGTTTAACGTGATATCAAAGAAATAGGAAAAATAAATATTAAGACGACCTAAGTTTAACCTTTACTTACGATGTGGTTAAACAGGATAAGTCAACACAAGATGCAATTTTCAACAAAAGATTATGGTCTATCACAGCTTAGTTGAGTCACATTTAAAATATAAATATATGTAACGGAAAAAAGATTTCTTAAAATTCTCCTTGAAAAACAACGGAGGTATCCCAGTAATTTGCTTTTCTTAGAAACTGAAATTATGGATACACGACAAATTTTTTCTTAGAAGTTGTTAAAAGATAAATTAAAAATTCGAAATCATATTTATGAAATAAGAAATATACAGATATTTAACACCTCTAATATATAAGTCAATATCATATAACACATTACCTGAAATTATAAAAACTTTATTTAATATTTTTAAAAGAAATCTAATAATATATACTGTAACTACACACAGAATATAAATACATAGATTAATTGAAAACTAAATAATAATACCTAATAATAAATAATAACTAAAAACAAAATACTGCACATATTTTTACTGTTTTTAGTAAATGTTTTTAGTGAATTTCTTTATCCATGTTTCTTCATACTGTATTATATTTTTGTTTGTTATTTGTTTATAGACAAAAAAACTTAAGGGTCATATTACCATCTCCTCTAGTAATATTATTAATTACTGATTTAACATATAATCTAATCTTTCTCATTACTTAATACTATTCAAAACACGGATACTCTCTAACTTTTTGGTTATACGTTGTTTATTTGTATTTTATAAGAATTTATTGTTTAATTTGTGCAAATAAACAAATTATTATTACTTATAATGTATAAAATTATCGAAGAGACTTTCATGGTTAATAATAGAGCAGTATTGATATAATAATTGAAATGTGTAGTACAGGGTGCTCTAATTATTCTTTTAAGAATAGTTTGTGCAGTGTCAGTGCCATGCATGAATAATAATTTTGACTGGGATCTACCTGCAATTAGCTGTCTTTCTTATAGCGATATGCATGCGGCAATCGCCATAATGGCTGCATGTCTATGTAATTACCTACAAAAACTTATCGTGACTGCATTCGATTTCCACCATAGATGTCATTAAATCGTGAAAATTACTTACTTCTATATATATAATGCTGTTAATTACCAACGTCTATATTTGAATTTCGCCACGTTTCTATGAGAACAGACAAAATTTAATGAAACCACTTACACATAACGTATTATTTCAAATTATTAGCCATAAAAGGTGTTTAATCGATCTCAATGACCTTATGAAAATTAGAAATAAATTTGGACACAAAGAAGGTAACAAAATGTAATCCAATAACTCACAGTCTATAAAAAACCTTTACAAATAGAGAAAGAGAAGTTTGAGGTACTTAAGCTTTGTTTATTCATACCAGGAAGAAAAAACCTGTTTCTTCCAGAATTTTTTGTTATATCAACAAACTTATTTTGGATTTTTTTTGAATGTGTATTTATTTAAAAAATATGCTAGAAAATAAAAAATTAGAAGGTTTAGTTACATATAAAAATATTACAGGATCCCGCACTAATCTTTTATCATTTTGCATTTAAGTCAAATGTGATGAAATTATCAGAGACCAGTAACTTCTCTAATCAATAATCAATAATCAATTTCATTAAAAATTGTTTATATTTTGTTTTAAGGCACTTTAAAATTGATAGGAAATAAGCAATTTTATATACTGGCTCATTCGCTATTTTTTATAATGATAAATATTAAGAAAAATGCCGTATAAACATTATGTGTGTATAAATAAACGTTTGAGGTAGGCTCTGCTGTATGTCAGTTAATATGTCAAATATGAATGCACTCATGATGAATATATCTCTACAGAACAATCAATAAAGGTTTGAGTACTGCAAGGCTTATTTTGGACTCACTACTATAGGTACTCGTACCCATATTATTGGCATTCCACAATTTTTGAAGAATTTGAGTACCTATTATATACGTGGTTGTTGTTTTTTTGTGTTAAAACATTTTCTTAGTGGGTAAAAACATAGTACACTTAAATTCTATAACACATTTGATCAATATTAACAGTTTTTTAATTTGCAGAAACTTCACCACCCACTACACGGTACCACATCTAAATTCAAACTAAAAACTATTAACAACAATATTAGCATCAATTCTGAAAATAAAAAAAGACCAACCACTTTACGATTCACCACATGGCTAAATACCCCTTATTACGGTACTCATTAATTAGTACTTTCCCTCCCTCGCTTTACCATTTATCCCACCCCAATCGGAACATCAGTTAACAACGAAAAAAACTCTTATTTCCGGTGTGATTTGACAACGTTATATGTTCCGGAGTTTCAGAAACAGATGTACTTATTAGGTGGTACCACCTTTATCTCCGTCTTATATCGGAGATGGTACCGCGACAAGGATGTCATCATATTTAAATTAGCGAAGACGAATATTATTTATTTTCTGTTGATGGTAGATACGATGGACATGTGTGGTAAAACGATTTTTGACGTTGGTTTGAGGTAGTACCTATACGAGGGATTGTTAAAAGTTGCCTTGTTGATTATGAACTAAAACAATAGTTTTTTGATAATCTTGGGTTGTTGGTATTTTTTTTTTAATGAACTTTTTTCTGATTTGTAAGCTTTTGTTTCTAAAGGCTTCTCGCGATCGACCAGTCGATCGAGATCGACCGTCTGGGCATCACTGATATGAAGTATTTTTAACATCAATTTAAAATGAAATATAATTTTAATTTAAGGGAGAGACATTAAAAAAACATTAATTAAACATTATTTTATATAGTATGGGGTATTTCTAACATCGATTTAAAATTATTTGTAATTTTAATTTAAGGGAGAGACACCAAAAACGAGATAAAATTCGAAAAAATGCCTATTATGTAAAAACCAATAGAGATAAAGAATTCAAACTAGATCTATCAAAAAGAAAACACCATTATATAGCATAGGGTATTTTTAACATCGATTTAAAATTATTTGTAATTTTAATTTAAGGGAGAGACACAAAAAATGAGATAAAATTCGTAAAAATGCCCATTATATAAAAACGAATAGAGATAATGAATTGAAACTAGAATAATCCAAAAGAAAATACAGTTTAATACAAAATAAAATATTCTTAATATTGAGTTAAAATTAAATAAAAGTGTTATTTAAGGGAGATACATTAAAAACAAATGAACAATTGGAAAAATACCCATTAAATAAAAACAAATAGAGATTAAAAATTAAAACTAGAACTATCGAAAAGAGAACATTATTTTTTGCAGTATAAAAGAACCTAAATTGTAGTTTATAGTTTGATACACATAAGAAATTATTGACAGTTCTGCTCCAATGTTATTTTTCTTATACTTTAATGGTAGAGCAAAAAAAATATTGAATATATGATATAAAAAAGTTTAAAAAAACATGGTACGCTCGTGACTTCAAAAGGGGAAAAGAACATCACGTGGTTGCTCATCCAAACGAAATTACATAAACAGGAAACCGTATAATTTTCGCTAGCACAGAAAATAATTTTTCTTTTTTGGGGGGAAATTACAATCTAAAATATAATTGGTTCGGATCACAAAATGGACGTTATCAATATTAAATAGAAAGGAGGGATATAATCAAAAATCAATTTGAATAAGTAGGCAGGCAGTTAACTGTCAGTTTCGTTGGTAGGTACGGTATTAATAATAAAACACCTCCATTTTGCTTGCTTCTATTCAAAATTTCAAATAGATAGGTTGGGGATCGAAATATCCATTTTTCATGTCGTCGGAACTATTTTACTTTTTCTATATTGATATCTAATTAATTGCAATTTATATTGTAATTTTTCCAACTCAAAATTGACTTCGATAAATAATACAAAGTAAACTTAGCTCATAAGTTCCATAAGTTTAATGGCACAATAAAATAATTATTAAAATTACCTGCTGAACGCCTTTTTTAATGAATCAATTCGAAGAACGCGATAAAATTAACGAGTGTTAATATTATACAGGAAACGAAGAAGCGATTTAAAACGATATTACTAAAAGATATTCGAATAATTTAATACAGACAATTAAACACCCCACTTTGTTAAGACGAGAGATCATTTAACCCGATAAAATATTTTGATGGGGGACTGACTACTCGACTTGACTACTTGAGAATGCTAATAGAAACAATTCGACAATGTGTTCCGACGTACCGGGGTAAAAGATACCATCTTATCGTACCAGGCTTTTAATTTCATTATTGCAACGTTTAATTTTTTATGTCTACATAATATTTGTATATCTTTTATTATTAATAGTATTACCAGAGATAAAGGAATTTTTGTTTAGCAATTCTGTATGGAACTTAAATTTCAGATTATTGGCCAGCAATTTTATTGTATCAGTATATTCAAAATATTAACTGAATATTTATTAAAAAACTTTTAAGGTTTATTATTTAAAAAAATTTTGGATTTGAATTCCTTGCTGCAATCATAGCCTAAATTTAGTCGTCAATTTTTGTTCTTTAGTTCAAGAACTGTTTGTATTTTTTTTTTCAGCTTCTACTAAACCCTGGACAATTCTGAAATCAAATTTATCTAAAGTAACAAATTTACTTTAAAACCTTTATCGGATACTCGATGGTCTAGTAGATTAGATTCAATAACTGCTTTAAGGTATCAACTTGGGGAGGTTTATGATGCTCTGTTTGAAATAAGCGAAGGAAAATTTGAAAATAACACTAAAAATTTTGGTATAATATTTTAAGTAAAATTATTCAAAAACCGAACTTTAACGTTGCTCAATGTTCTAATCATTTAAATAATTTGAATTATTTTTTGAAAGCTTACCGCTTCGATAAAGGTTTTAAGGATCTATTGATTGATGCTAAAGAAATAGCATCCAGCTTAGACATAAAACCTAAATTCAAAAAACAAAGAGGTCTAAAACCGCGAAAAATAAAAAACCTATTGGGTGAGAGATTCCAATTGCTTTCTTCTTATTCTAATAATTTCGCGTTTTTACGGAATATAGATAAATTTAAAAATTATTCTGAAAACGAACAATTAGAAATTTGTCAAAATAATGTATGAACGAGACATAACTGCCGTTGAACTTGGTAAAGAATTGCAATATTTACAAAATTTTGATGAAAAACTTATTACGTCTCTAGACGAAACTTTAAATTATATAACAATTAATAAGTTAGTGGATTCTTTTCCTATAGTCTATTTTTATGTATGAGAGAGTATTAAAATAATAAAGCGTTTGTAATCCATAGGCGTATCACTTCTTTTAGTAGACAGTTAAAATATTTTTTGAAGTTATTCCTCGAGTATACACTTATATTTTCACCTAATTAACCTGCTTATAACTTCTAAACAGCTGAAGGTAAAAAAGTGCAATTTATTCTAAAATGTTTTATTTTCCCACAAGGTATGTTAAGAACATTGTGTCAAACGGGTTATGTAGGTATAAGGGTTTAAACTTTGACTTTTAAACAACGTTACGTTCATAAATAATAATTTTAATATAAAAACTACTTCTTACCTACACATCCAAATCAGAATCGAAATCAGAAGATGAACTGTCGCAACCAATATTTACAATGAGTGGCTCGATCATTTCATCAGTAATATTGTCCAACATCACTCATTTTAAAAGAATTGTTTTTTCTTGAAACTTCTCCCTTTATCTGTGCCCATATCAGTTCAATCGGGTTTACTTCGCAATGATATGGTGGTGATCTAACCACCGTCATCCCGCGATTTTTTGCAATTTTATCAATTTTATATTTTTTGAATTTCTCTTTATGAAGGGAACACAAATGATACAGTTCTTTTCTCACAGAACCGGGATGGAACTTAATATTCTTTGAATTTAGCCAATTCTGTAAATCTTTTTTTAACCACTTGGTTGTGAGCATTTTTTCTATAAGTCTCGAGTGATAACTTGCATTATCCATTACTATTATACAGTTCTGAGAAAGAAGATCTATAATTTGTTCGAACCACTCTTTAAAGACATTAGCATTCATGTCCTCATGGTAGTCACCGGTACGAGTAGATTCAAATGTCAATAAACCATCTTTAACAAAACCGTTTGAACTACCGATGTGTACTATTATTAGTCTGCGCCCCTTTCCTGATGGTGGATTTAAACCAGTAGATAAATTATTTAAAAAAGCCTGTCTTCGACTTGTAACAGTTTCATCTTGCCAAAATTTATTTGGTTTATGTCCCTCGTTGATCCATGTTTCATCTAAATAAAATATATTTCTTCTTTGGTTTCTCATTTCTTTTATAGTCCTTAGGTAATTTCTTCTCCATACTACAATATCGCTTCTTTCTATTAAAATAGACTTTCTGGAATGCTTTTTCCATAGAAAACCTATTTTTTTTTCATAGTGTGCTTCGACTCATTTCAGTGTAATCCTTATCATCTCGAACCGTGGCAAGAACTTTGTCTACTGTCGGGAATTCTTTTCTAAAGAAGAACGCATGCACTTTCCTTCGAAGTCTTTCTTTCAAAAGATTTTCTAATTGAAATTTTGGTTTTTCTGGAGCTTTACGTGCTGTTTGAAACTCGCCACATTTCTCTTCTTTAACAACTCTGTAAATCGTTATATTTTTCTCAACACCAAGCGTACTACTAACTAATTCCACTGTGTCATCAACACTTTTACATAAATGTTTGTCTGTAAATGATTTAAAACAATTAAATATTAATGTTTTTTCATTAACTGTTAAAGGACCGATTTTTTGTCGTTTACGCGGCCCTTCCAAATTTTCCATGATCACACTAGAATTCACACTGTATCTTGCAAGTTGCAACTAAACGACATTTAGTAAACTGTCAAGAATACACAACTTGGACCTCCTTACTAAATGGAAAACCTATAATGGCATTTTCGGTGAAATTTGTTGGGAAGGTATTTATCTACTTGTAATTCGATTACTGTAAGAAATTCTTGGAATTAAAATAAAACAAAATTGGCAAATAGGTACTTATTGAAAATAATCTTAAGATACGGCTATGTAATCTTTAATACACAGGGCTTTTGGCATGTCCAAACCTTTTTCTATTGTTCTGTACAGCTTATGTTTATAAAGGACCAATAAAAGACCCAAAACTTGTAATAGCTCAGGTACATTTATTACAATTTTAGGAAATATTTAGATTATTCTGTAAAAATATTTAAAATGACCGTACTAAGTTTTGCATTAGAAATGCTGTTTTATTACTCTCTCATACATAAAAATAGACTATAATACGAGCATAATACTTCGTATTTCATTAACAATGCCGGTTTCGGTTGCTACCGCTGAACGATCTTCTTCAAAACTCAAAATCATCATAACCAGCAGCATTTTTGATTGTAATATCCGAAGATAATTCCAATATTTTAAATCTTGAGTAAAGTTGGGGTTAAAATACAATATTTTAGATAATCTTAAGGATCAATAGGAGATTTTAAATAATTACTTAATATCAATATAACTCGATTTAAAATTTTATTTGCTTTTTAAATCATTAATAATACTAAAAGTTTTATTTTACCTTATCATTTAAATTTTTAATTCTATGATAGTATTGTATATTTTTTTGTACTGGGGTTATAATATAATTTAAGATAGTTCAAGATATAATCAATGCCTATTTATGTTTGGGTATAATGCTTCTATTAAATACATTACAAACTCTACAAAAAAATCGTCACAATGACAATCAATAATAATTACACACTATACAGGTATCTACACTCATAATAAATTCATTGGGACATATAAAATAATTCGTATGGCGAGTTCAAAGAAATAAAACTTGGGTAAATTATGAATCAATAAAAACGGTCTCTATAATTAAACTAATCATGTTTATCACGAAACATCAATTTCCAACTTTTATTATTAGTTCTTTCAAGAAAAATTTACCTAAAAACTGCTATGAATAAGTTAGCGAGTTCCTTAGGGTTTTGACAAAATTTCCTTGAAAAAAATATGAGTTTTGATATTACTAACTTAGAATTATCTTGACCAACTTTTTTCATATTTTTTTTTTATTTCGTTAATAACATAGAGGTACGTTGTTGATCCACCTGCAGGGTGCGAATAGATGTGTAAAAATTGGTGATTTAACATGATTACCAACACAATAACACAACGAAAATAATCTGGGGCAGCAACAATTTTGCACATGCACAACTAAAATTAAAAATAACCGTCCAGCGAATTAGTCATTTGACCTGTAGCAAAAAATGTATACCTAACATTGTGAATCATGTATTAAAAACTTTGCTAGATTTTATTTTAATTATTTCCTTTATCATAGATACCTCGTTAGGGTTATTTTAGGGTTTACAAATATCAAACAAAAATGATTAATTTTCGAAACTTATATCTGACAAAAGTTGCTTGTTTTGATGCGCTAAATGCGTGGCACTTTTTCTGGGTCACCCTGTATAAAAAATTGACAGCTAATAAAAAATCGACGAAAGCATTTACAACATTTAAAGCAGGATAATTAATGTTTTTCTAAGTTTTTTAATCATGTAATTGTTAGCAATGTGTAATTATATTTATAACTATATGTTTATAAATTGTTGTAACTTTGACAATAAACATATTGTATTGATTATTTTAATAATTGATTTATTAATGTTTAAATACATTATTGTCCGACGAAATCACATAGTAAAGTAATATTGTATTCGCAGCTGGAAATGGCTACCTATGGCCAGATGTAAGTATATAGAATTATATTTTTCAATAAAAAATTAACCATCATGTACAATGAAACGTATCATTTTATCGACCGCTCTAGCCTTTACCTGTTGTTTATGCTCCTTTCATGCCTTTGTGTTTACTTTGAAAATTATAAGCCCATTCTTTGGCAAAATTACATGTGTCTTTTCTATACCTAGGTATTGTTCAAAACGTAAATACATTAATAATTACCCACAGGGCTAGTTTACAAATAGATTAAACTTTAAACACATTTTATAACGAAGCGGGACAGAAAGAGAATATTGTATTGTGAAAAATTTGCTAGACTTTCTTTGGAGGGCAATTTTAATAAATATCAAAGATAATGTCACAAAATATTTGAGGGACCGTTTTTCTACAGACAACAAAATACTTACTACTCAGGGCAATACCTCGATAGGTATTGAATTACATCTATAATAAGATAACAACGATAGAAATAATTTTAAACAATCTAGCTTTAGTTTTTCCTCTTTTTTCACTAAGAAAAATCAAAGCTAGAATGTTGAAAATTATTTTCTACAACTGCTGTTTCCTTATAAATTTAATTCAATGCCTGTCGAAGTATTATCCAGAGGAATGTTTATTTTCCGTGGGGAAACTGTGGCTCTTATATTTTGTGATAATAACCTCAAGATTTATTCGTTGTTTATTATTTATCTTTAAAAAAAATAGTAATATGAATCAGGTTGATTTAATATGTACACAAAATGGACTCCATTAGTCTGTAAAAGCAAACTTTCTTAAATAACAGAAAATTTTTGTCGACCATTTTGATCTAGAATAAACATTTTGGCATTCTCTTGCTAAAACTAGATTAAACTTTTACTAGTTCTTTTGATAATCCTTGATAATTTAGACAGAAACAATATTCGAGCGATAGTCTAAATCCATAAGACAACACTGCTTTTTTAGACCAAAATATAATTTTATTAGATTCCTCGTATATTTGGTTGTTTATGGTTTGGGACTACAATTATTAAACAATTAAATTTCTTGGAACGAATTTTTACATTTTCTATAGATGCATTTTATATTGACTATTTGTAAAGTAATTGAAATTGAAAATTTCGCAAAATTAATTTAAAATTATTACTAAATATATACTGTAATTGACGTATTTGTTTGCTGGCTGAGCTAAGAGGGGCACATCACTTTACGAGGCCTACCCACCCTCCACACATTACAGATACATACATACTACAATTGAAGTGTTATTCGTATTTGTCCTAATTTAAGGAACTTTACGCGTTTTATTTGAAACACACAGTATACAATTCAAAGCCACTCCTCCTTCGCTATGCAGTTGCTTATTAACAATGAGAATAACAATAATGTATCTTCTTTCTCGCCGTGAATGGCTAACAAATATTTTTATATTAATCAATAAAGTTGATTAATCGCTGAACGTGAAGCTATTATTGTGCGGTCGATATGATGTTTGAAAAAATTTACGGTGTTCAATCAAATGTCACGAAATAATGCTATCATTTAAAACAAGTGTGTAAAAGGTTTCGTTTTACACTGTCGGGGGTCGATCTTGGAAATAAACGTGTAAATTAGGAGATACAGGATCTTTTATTAAAGTAAAATTTAATTTTAACTTAGATTTTAACACACAGTATTTGTATACGGAGCAATGCTTTTCACCCCAATTTGACAACGTTGTATCTTTGACATATCGGTTAGTAAAATTTGGCTATCTATATCTATATTAGTTTACAAACAAAAAATACAAAAATTTATTTTACAACTCGTTTTTACAATAGTTTACTTTCTTAGTTTATAAAAAATACAATGCTGATTATTTAATCTCATTAATATGGTACAATTAGCCAACAAATTTGTTCACAATTTTAACAAGAATGTCTATGATGTTGCCGATGTAAGTCCACCCGTAACCCATTAGATTGCGGCTATATCTCGATTCGCATTTGTTTTCGGAACGACCACACCATAGCTCTTGTTGAATGCTCAAAGTAGATACCAACCTCTTTAGTTTTATCATTAACATTATTTATAAATACATAATATACCGGGTGATCCAGATATGTATTCGAGGCCCTGCAACTTTTTTATTTGAACGAAAATGAAATAAATACAACCATGTCAAAAAATAGACATACGTTCTGAAAAAAATGTATAATAATACCTCTATATTTAATAATGTTTTCTTTTTGACAGTTCTAGTTTGAGTTCTCTGTCTCTATTGGTTTTTACATAATAGGCATTTTTTTAAAATTTTATCTCGTTTTTTGTGTCTCTCCCTTAAATTAAAATTACAAATAATTTTAAATCGATGTTAGAAATACCCTATACTATATAAAATAATGTTTTCTTTTTGACAGTTCTAGTTTGAGTTCTCCATCTCTATTGGTTTTTACATAATAGGTATTTTTTTAAATTTTATCTCGTTTTTTGTGTCTCTTCCTTAAATTAAAATTACAAATAATTTTAAATCGATGTTAGAAATACCCTATACTATATAAAATAAAACACTACACGTTAGTCCCTCGTTTGGAAATTGTTTTTTTTTTTTTGTTAACAATATGGATTTTCTTGAAACCAATAATGGCAGTAATGTCTATTACCAAGTCCAATATTCCGACCATAAACTGAAAAAATATTCTTACTTGGGGTTGCCATTTGCAAAAAGAATGCTAGGAGTGGTTTCTAGAAGATGGTTTGACACAGATTTCCTTAGACATCTTCGGAAACCATAAGAAGCAAACGGAGACTATTGTATTACCAGGAAACTTGGTTTAAATATCTATATGAATTTTCAATGTTTAGAATTAATTGGAGAAGTTTTTCGACTTGTTACCAGCATGATGTTGGTTTTGAGTGATGGATGGAGATCTCTTGAAGCTTGAAATCCATTTGATATGTCGGTGGCTATTTTAAATGCAAACTAAAAGGATTAGGAACCTCGAATGATTTGTTTATTTATTCATGATTTTGAATTCGATAAGACCGACAGTTTTTTTTATATTTAAATATGAAATCCCGCTGACCGAAATAAAAATGACTTGTTGCTATTTCTTTTATACCTATTTAAAAAAAAATATAGGTATATTTATATATATTTTCGAAATATATTTTAATGTATTTTGTTGTTCTTAATCTCTTAATACCTAGATCAATGGTTCTTTATGGGGTATCCGGTTAACTATCAAAAATATACGATACATTCTACAATTGAATTATGAAAAACAAGTCCAGCGTTCCCATTAATTATTTTTTGAGCTCCATATCAATTAGTATTAATTACAAATAAATTAGTATATAAGTGTATAAATAAATTAAATAAATAAACGTTACACTATTATACGATGTTTATACAAAATTTACCTTAATTGTAGTTATCTAAGAAACGAAAGAACCATTACCAAAACTATTTCTCGTGACAAAAGAAACTACCGGTATGGGCTCCAAAATTTCCGCATACACAAAAATTATATAGGCATAAACTATTTTAATAAAATGTCGCCGTATACCTATTTATCTTTGTGAAAAAAAATATGAAACGCATGTTATTTATATTATTATACGTTTATATCAAATTATAGACGACTTTTCCCATCATCCATCCCATTGTGTACGTACGTACCAATTCTGATGGGTCTTTATGACATGGTGTTAAACAATTCGAGAAACGTGTAAAAATTATAGTATTTGAAATAATAAATAACCCGAAAAAGCCGCATTGAATCGGAGAGCATTTATGTTGCAGGTAGCAAGAACGTATTTGACGAGTCATTGGCGTAACATAAATTTAATACCTGTAGGTAAATAATCAATCTAAGTATTTGTACCCTACAGTCTGTTCGCTATACTTACGCGGGTTTCAGATTAACAAAATTATGCAAATTAGCCATTGACAACCAGTTACAATAAGCATCTTCCTAAGAAATTAGGTAAAATTGCCCTAATGGTCAGATTTAAATTAAAATAACATTAAGGTAGGTATTAAATTTGTTATAAATATTGCAGTTGAATTGATTCTTTGCAAGTGTTGACATTGTATGTATATTGTAAATTTAGTGGAAATTTTAAAAATGCCTAGACGTGTGTTAGATGTAGTTAGTCTAATTTGTAGTGTACATAAGTATTTTACGGATGAAAAAGAAAATGGCGGTCCTTTAAAATCGGTAATGTCTGTACAACAACGCATATGCGTGAAACCAAATCAAGAGGAGTATTACAAAATCACAATAGTGAACTGTCGAAAGAAGATCACCGCAAAACTCGCCCATCATTGAAAACGAAAGATATTCCAGATGGAAAGAAATTCGAAATTCGTGATACCATTTATCGAATGAGGGCCAACAAGGAACATGTGACCTTAAATACAATTCTCTCGGAATTAATAGATAGAAAATTTGACGACATTGGCAGAACAAGTCTATGACAAGTGATACATAACTTGGGTTCCAAATTTCAAAAAGAGGATAACAGAAAGGCCCTTTGTGAAAGAAGTTCTGTCGTGCATAAGAGAATTAACTTTCTAAGAAAATATTCTAAATTTAAAGAAAAAGAGGCGAATTTTTATATATTTAGACGAAACATGGATATTTTCTAGAGGTGCAACCAAGAGAATATGGCAAGATGATAACGTAAAGTCCATCAAACATACCGACGGAGAAGGGAAGCGACACATAATTTTACATGCAGGAGGGAAATCGGGTTTTATAGAAGGTGCTGATTTAATATTTTCATCTAAATCAAAATCCAGTAACTGTCACGATAATATGAACACAGAAATGTTTGTAAAATGCTTGCATGAAAAACTTCTCCCAGGTTTAAGTGAGCCCAGCGTAATTATTTTAGACAATGCACCTTACCATTCTGAAGTATTAAACAAAAGTCCAACGAATTCTTGAACTGTTGATAAAATTAAAGAATGGTTGACAAAGGAACATATACCATTTCCTCAATATATATTAAAATCAGAATTATTACGCTTGGCAAATATACACGCAAAACCAAAAACCTTTGTTGTGGATCAGATTATTGAAAGTTACGGTCATCAAGTTTTACATCTGCCACCGTATCATTGCCAATTTAATCCCATTGAATATATATGGGGAATAGCAAAACAATATTATGACAACCATATTGGGCATAATGGTTATAGTGACGACGCAGTTCGGGAAACTTGGCGAAAAGCACTTTCAATTGCAACTCCAGAAGTGTGGCGGAACTGTATATCCAAGTGCGAGAAACTAATAGAAGATTGGTGGACTCGCTAAAATAAAATAAACGAAATAAGTCCAATCATAATAACAATTAATGGTGATGACAGTGATGATGATGACAATTATGATATTTTGGATGATAATGACCGATTTTCATTTTTTGTTGGCAAGTTCAATTTTTTTATTTTTCATTTGAAATTCTCTACATGGAACAAATTTTTATGTTAGAAAATATTTTATTTGTGCTAAATAACCTTATTATACATAGACCATATTTTCTCTGTGAAGTGTAATATAAAATTATTATTAGGTTTACAATAGCCACATTAGACTAGATTATCATTTAATTAAAAAGTTGTACATTATTTTTCATTTCATTTAACCAGTTGATATTTCCCCAAAGAACAGGTCAAACTTTCGGGTACTTACCTGGAAATACTCATAAAATTTTTAATCCGAAACCCGCGTAAGTATAGCGAACAGACTGTACCCAATGTTCGTGCAAAAGGACGCACTCTGTCAAGCATGATGGTCAAGTACTGTAAATATTATTAGAGGATTTTCATGAATTGACAGACCCCTTAGTCTATGTGCCCAATTATATATACAATTAGTAATGAGCAGTTTCATCTTATTTATATACAGTTGACGAAACTGAAATGTGAACGCCAGAATTTAATGGTGTATTGTTGAATAAATTTTCAAAAACGCCGCATTTAAGTGAGGTTCAAAAATCTTTAAGTGACTTTCTTGTTAATCCTGCTAAAAATTTTTTGGAGTTGGATATTTAGGTATCTATTTTTTTCACAGATTTGTCTGTAGATTTGTGATAAAGTGATAATTGGTGTGAGTTTTCAAATTTTTATATTCGCCTTACAATCCTTTTTTTGGACGAACGTCTATGCATTGGCGTGATATTTTAAACAATTAATGTCTCGAGAAAGGTAAACCAAATTGATATAAGTTAGTGGTGTTAGCTCTCAAACAACAATAATTATTATACTCTATAGACACGACATAAAAAAAATTAAAATTAAAATTTTTACTTTGTAATGACAGGAAAGTAGCTGGTTCTTGAATCCTTGTAGAAAAAATCTGATGTGTCCAACACATGACTTTCCTATCTAGTTATTATAGGCTTTTTCCGGTTATTTTGTACAACCTATTGCAGCACCTCTATAAAGGTTTAGAGGATGAGGATAAACTAAATATATACATTTTTCACATACATCTACCTCGAAACATTTTTCTATAGATATTCATGTATAAACAAAAATTATAGAGATCGATATCGCAAACAACTTTTAGCTCAACAATTTTCATAAGAATTAGAATTTTGCAAATTTTGTCAAATTTCTCGAATACGGACCATTTCAGGAAATTTTGACATAAAGCAAAAATTATAGATAATAATATTAGAAGTAACTTTCATTTGAACAATTTTCTTCTCCAAACATAAATAACAGATATATTCCATAAAATATAAAAACGGCCTCCCATAAAGTACCCCCCAGATGTTCCGACTTTGTCCAAAATCTAATCATTTCACGTCAGGCCGAAATAAAACTTAAGTTTAAAATTTAATGTTTTTCTTTATCCGTTTTTGAGTTTTCTTCAAAATTCGAAATTTACATATTTTCTCAAATATCTCGAATACGGTCCATTTTAGAGAAATTATGTATACGATAAAAATTATAGAGAATTATATTACAAACAACTTTTATTTGAACATTTTTTATAAAAAATTATTTTTTTACATTTTGTCAAATTTTAGGAAAATTTTGTATAGAACAAAAAATATTGATAATAATATTGTAAGTAACTTTTATTTGAAGAATTTTCTTCTCCAAACGTAAATAACAGATATATTGCATAAAATATAAAAATATCTGTAAACAGGAAAGTAAAAATTGAGTATGACCCTCGTAATATTTAAATACCACATTGTATGTTTCCAATTACAGAAGTAAAGTTGTTGATGTTTTCAATAAACGAATTATTTTTTATTACAGTTTTTTTGAATTGAATGTTTTTTGCACCTTTAAATAAAAATTCTACTTAAAATGTCCTTTTCGTATATGTAGCGCCATCTTTTATTGAGAGGCAAGTTTATTACAGCATTATTACAGATCGCGGACTTTGCGAAGAAAATAAGTATTTTTTCCTTTTTTCTACCGAATTCAGTACATATTCAAAAGAGGGAGGAAACTAGAAAAAAGATTTATTAAAAATTATCTTTTTTTTCTTCTTTGGTTTAGATTAAAATAAATATAGTAAATATATAATGTGTATAATCGACATGAACTATACTCGGACAAAATATTGAAGAAGGTGATTCCTCCCTGTTTACGTACAACAATCATACTATACCAAAGCATAATGAATGGAATCACACGCTTAAAACTGCAGAAGTTATCGGTATCACGTGCCAACTAGTCATAAATGCATGTTTATTGCCAAAATGTATTACGCCAGTGGCGTATAAAAACTATTGGCAAATTAAATGAGGTAATAGTAAATAATATTGGATGAAAGTAGGTTGGTTTTCTATTTTTGTAGTAATAATAATTTATGTTTATAATGTTTACAATCTTCGTTGTAATCTAGACTCTGAGCGAATGGCTGCCGACCAGTATTTGACCACGTTCTACATTTATCTTACAAAAAAATTAATTAATTGCAAAAGGAAAAAGAAATAATTCTCCCAAACTTTATATCATTAAATATATTTTTAAAGAGTATATATTTTAATAATAAAATAATGTATAACAGGTATAAAACTTAATTAAAAATATCAATATACATTATAAATAATTATTTGGATATTATAATAATAAGTTAAATCTCATTTTTTTAATTCTACTGCTAAGATGATTATTAAAGCTATAGCTATTACTACTGCAATACCGACAAGAATGCACAATTTCTTTCTGTAACTTCTCTGGTAACTGGCGGCCTTAACCAGCTGCTCAGTACCTTCTTCTACATTACCAGCTGCTCTGTCAATACTGTTTTCAATGGTATCTGAAATTAAAATCATTTATTTTTAAACTGAGTACCCAATATTTCATCCCTTACCAATGTTTTCTCCTTGCTCGTGTACTAACGATCCGAGATCTCTCATAATTTGATTGAGATCCAGAATGTCTGATTCGATCTGTCTCACCCTGGTTTCCCTTTCCTGGAGTAGGTCCTGCTCAAATGCCAGTTCCCTAGTCTTTTGAACCTGCATTTGCTTCTCATAATCATCGCTGTTACCCTGTTCACTTTCATCAACACTGACAGATGGGACTAAAAGGTGAGATTTCTGCTTCTCAGCCACTGCCTAAAATTGTTTTATAGTATGAGACACACAGTGTCCGAAAATTGTGTGTACATGAAGCTAAGACATATTTATGGGCTGAAATTATCATCCCCACATCTCCTAATGAGAAAAATTGTTCCTGATACTTTTATTTGGACATAAAACACTTAGTATTTGTACTAAGTTTGATCTTTTAAAATGGCTGAATTCTGGATATTAAAAAAAAGGTTTTATTTAACTATGTTTATCTCTAGGGGGCCAAACGAAGTCTAAATATTAAATTACCTACTGCACTCCTTTTTCATCTTATTACAGCACTGCATTGTTAAGTAATGCAAAATATAGTAGTGTACATTGTGTTGTCTAATTTAGATATTTTATGGGGCTTCAACTTTTCTGTTTATTTAAATTTAAAAGTCATTTCATCTGTATGATAAGAATTTATATTTTACTTGTATAAAAAAAAATGTTAACTCAATTTTTCAATAATCTATACACTTTGAGTAAACACCTTTTTGCACCAAAGGCTTCAATTGGGAAATCATGTACCTATAGTAAATAAGAGTAGAATTGTCTGTCATAAATCTAAGTCCTCTAGAGGGATAACAAATTCATATAATTTGATTTGATATAATGGCTCATCCTGTATAAAAGATGTACTACATAGACCAAGAAATAGAGTAGATTTACCTGTGAAAAATTAGAATAAAGTTAAAAATTGATATGTTAGCCCAATACAATTCATGATTGATTTTTTGAAAATGCTGCTCTGAATTAAAAAATTCTTGTCCACTTTTCATCTAGAGCATACCAATTTGTAGCTTTCTTCACAGGTAAACCCTGTACAGTACTGAGTGCTTCATTGTTGTGAAAAAATCAAAAACACCAACTATGATTAACATGCAAAATAAAAATTAAACACATCTTTATTTCAGTTTTTATATCACAGATATTGCTCATTTAATACTAAAAATGCAAAATTCAAACCACCAGCTCATAGAAATATCCACTGGTTCTAATTTCAATTACCTTCTGCAATGTATGATATCTGCCAACGGCATCTTTAAAATTTCCTTCCAACTTCTCAACTTGCAACTGCCTTTGCTTGTCTTTCTTCGCAACGAGTTGCTTTAATTTGTGAATGTCTTTGCTGGTAACTGAAGCTATTTGATTAGTGCTTAGTTGTGTAACGTGACTACAAATTTAAAATCAAGTTCCTCTATTAGTTATTAAACATAATTTAAAAACTTACACTTTATTTCGTACTCCGTGACTGTCTTTTTTTGTGCCAATTAATTTTAGAGCGTTCTCCAATGTTTTAATACTGGAATTAATTGTGTAGATATTTGTCACGACATTATCAGTATAGCTATTGAATTGTGTGGCAATTCTATCACTGAAACCAACGTCTGTAGGCGATGAGATGGTTCCGTAGGTTTGAGGTTGACGGTTCATACTTAAATATGTTGATATGAATCACATGAATTCCAACAAAAAAATGTTCAGCACCTAAACATCGCAAGTACAAAATATTGGAAAATAAATAGCTATGCTATTAATTTCAGCTTATCTGTTTTTATTTTTGTAAAAGTATAAACGTCAGGTGTCAGATTTCATTTCTTCTTTTTGTTCCTAATGCAGTGTACATTGATTTAGTGAGCAACTAGTTCGCAACTTATTTTTATTAGCAATGAACTTCATTGTTTATTGCATTCCAAACAAAATAGTTGCACATAGGTAATGAGTAATGACTATGAAAACCTCCTAGTCTTCATAGTAATGACTACTGTGTCGGTTCGTGGGTAATTAATGACAGGTTATGATATGGCAACCCTGTGGGCCTTTTGGCTTCGACAAGATCAATGACATAATATAGTTATATAGATTGCTCATTTCATTCTTTTAAGGTACTTTCACTTATAAGGTTACTCAACCACTTATTATTTCACTCATTTCCATTATATACAGGATGTCCCTGAAAGGTGTGTACAAAACATCAGCGCAAATTCATTAGGCAAAAACATGAGGATTTAGCCCAATTTACCTTAGTTAAAAAAATAATAGTTTCATATTAACTGTTAGTCAAAGTTATAGTGTTTTTATACTGTTTTTAAATATTTATCTCAATAATAAATATTCGTTGAATATATTACCTCATTATACAATTTTAATATTATTTATTTTATATCGTATCTAGTATTTTCACAACCATCAGACCCATCATTAGAAATTATTAAAAATCAAAATACGTGCCTTTTATTTCAAAATTTCTAATAGTCGGAAATCTTTCAATAACAATATATTATTTATAGATAAATATAGATATAATATGTATAATGTAACATCATTTCCTATCACAAAATTATAATACATAAATCACAAAAAAATATAAGAACTCAACAATAATCAATTAGATAAAACATAATAAAGATTTCCCTGTAAGAAAACAGAAAAAAATATTACTCAATAATTTATCTTATAAAAAATAGAAATTATTTTCGTATTTATCTCATTAAGTTTGACCCTGGAACACTAAATGGCATCTCATAACATTTCAAGACTTCATCTTCTTCTTCATTACCAACTTCTTCCGCCGCGCTTCATCCTCTTTCCTCTCCTCCTCCAGATCTTCCATTATTCCTAAATTAAAATGCCATTTAACAACGATTCTCCTAATATAACAAATAAGAAGTATTTACCTATCTTAGTACTGATAACCTCTTCTTTCATCTGCTGAGCAAATGTCGATTCCATGTTGGCGTCATCCTCATCTAAATCTCTGTATCTCGATTTATCATAACCGAATATTTCGGAAATATATTTGGAATAATCATCCCCTACGTCATCGTCATCAATAAAATCGTCCATTTCCGAATCGTACTCTGAATCGTCATCGTCCAATATTCGTCCTCCTAAAAATCCACAGAAAAGACTCAGAAACTATTCATAAAATCATTAAAGATTTCAAAAAGGCATTTAAACACTCAGAAATATATTAAAACATTCAGAAAGTTATTTAAAACATTTACAAACTTACTAAAATAATTCAGTAATTAAAACGTTCATAAGATTACTAAAATCACTCAGAAAACTATTAAAAATATTCAGAAAGTGGTTTAAACATTCAGAAAATGGTTCAAAACTCTCCTTTATAAGAACAATGAGAATTGTATTTAAAAATTCAGTAAGTTATTAAAAACATTCATTATCCTATTATAACATTCAGAAACTTATTAAAAACAGAAATATATTAATAATCAGAATAAATTAATTCAAAAAGTTATCATTATCCTAAAAACCCAACAGAAAAACCATCAAAAAGATGTAAAAACTGCCAGAAAGTTGTTAAGCACTCTCAAAAAAATTGTTTAAGGTTGATAATAAGCATTTTGAGAAAATCTTTAAAACGCTCAACAAACAAAACTTACTCTTGACCGGCATCCCTTTTCTGGAACTGCCCATTCCCAGCCTTTCATCTCTTCTTTGGATATCAGGAGGTGGGAACTGTTTAGGAGGCAACTTAACCGGAGGTTTCCTTCTGACGTCCTCTGGAGGAAATTTCTTGGCTTGAGGTTCCATGGAGGGTTTCTTCTGAGGCACCTTCATCGACGATGTACTCTGATGTTGGGATTTATTGTTGTTATGGGGAGAATCACGATCTTTCGCGTCCATTGAAGATGACTTCCTGTATTGTTGAGGTTGTTGTTGTGAAACAGTAGGCAGTGGTTTTTTATCAGTGATTGGTTTGATAGGTGGTTTTTGATTGTTTTCAATTCGTTTTTTGGAATTAAGCTCACTTGTGGAAGGTTTTTTGTTTTCTAGTTCTGGTCGATACCTCATATCACCTAAACAATAGTTAAATACAATAAAATTCGTTAAACAAGTTGTCTAAAACCGTCGAAAAGTTGTCAATATCCATCACAAACCCTTATAAAGTATCATAAATATCGGAATTTCTCATTAAATTATGAAAACAATTAAAAAAATGTCCGAAATCCTCAGAAAGTTACCAAAAATAAACAGAAAATGTTATCAAAATCTCAAAAAAAGTTTATATTTAATCGTCTACAATCATACTTACCAGGTAAATATTTTCCAGGTATATAGTCCTTATCATCGGGAATTTCGACTTTGACTTTAGGGGAAATTTTTGTAGAATTCTTACCACCACTAGTCTTTTCTCTATCCTTATCTTTCCCGTTACTTAACTTACTAGATGACTTTTCCCCATCTACTTTCGAATTACTATTGATCGATTTAGAGCTATCACTAATTTTAGGAATCTTCATCGTCGATTTTTCAGGTTTTTCCTTTTCCTTATCCTTATCTTTTTCTTCCGTTTTAGCACCCACTTTTGGTATTTTACCGTTAGACAGTATGTGCCTTCTGCGCTCTTCTCTTCTCATTTGAGATTCACGTTCTCTTTCCATCTCCCTCCGCTGCTTCTTCGTCAACAGCCGTTCATCCTCCTTCTCCTTTTTTTCGATTTTGATTGGTTCGAATTGTTTCTTTTCCGCGATCTTTAGAAGATCTATAATAAATCGAATACGCTTAAATATGTGCCTACATATCTATCAATTAAATCAAACTCGAGCCCCATTATGAATTAGTTCAAAAATGTTCACAAAGTTACTAAATATGTTCAGACAGTTATAAAAAAAATCAGAACTTTATTAAAAATATTCAGTATATTATTAAAGGATCAAAGTTATTTAAAATGTTAATAAGTAGTTTGGAAATTCAAAAAATGGTTCTAAACATTCAGAGTTATTAAAAACATTCAGAAGATTATTACAAAATTCAGAAAGTTATTTAAATATTCAGTAACTTATCTGAAGGATTCAGAGTTATTAGAAATGTTCAGAAAGGTATTAAAAACGCTCAGAAAGTTATTAAAAAAACATTCAGAAAGTTACTAAATAATTCATACAAAATGTTTATACCAGCAAAATTCATCGGAGGCGGTGCCGCCACCCTCGGTTTCGGCTTTGGAGGCGGCATTTTCTCCTTATCAGATCGGTCATCTTTACTTTTTTCATCACTTGTTCTTTCCGGCGCGCCATAAGATACACCTTCTTCATCTTCTTCCTTTTCCTAAAAAAAAGACTGTATTCTTGAAACTGGGTTCCTAACAAATATCTACAAACTTTATGTTTTCTTTTCCTCTTATGTGGCAACATGGCTTCCTCCTTCTCCCGTTCCAAGGCCGCTCGCACCCTATCCTTAGTGCTGCCCAAATTCGTGCTGACCTTCTTCTTGGACATGTCAAATTTGGGCTCCTCCGGCATCTTGTTGTATTTCTCCATCATTTTATTGTAAAATTGGGACGCCTCTTGCGACACGTACCCATAATCGTCTTCATCAGGCTGCATGGGACCGGCCAAAGTAACGGCAGTGTTGTCATTATCGATGGCGTCTTCAATGACTGATTGGTTTGCAGATTTTGTTCTTTTCAACATGACGTTTACCCGTTTGGTGGCTTTTTTGTCCTAAAATATGATATTTGGGAAATGTTAAAAACTATTTGGCAAAAATATCCAATATGATTGCCTAAAGGCATACCAACTTTTTTTGTTAATTATTTTATTAGAAGACATTAAAAGACATGGGTATATACTAATTAGTACTTATATTAATTATCTAAACATTAAATATGTGTGACAAAAAATAGTAGTTCTGTGTTGTGTATTAATAATCCTTTCCTGATTAATATAAATTGGTAAAAAAATAAAATCTATATTGATAATCCAGTAAATAGTGATCAAAAAATATTAGTAATTTTAGAAACATGTTCTGTTGGCCTTTTTTTTAATAATTCTAAATAATTTTGTTATACATGCTATAAAGGGATATTAGTCAAAATATACATATTTTAAGGTAGTGTAAGGACCCGAATTTTTTTCGTTATACCTTGTGGCTGCTTGCAAACAACACTTTATTAATTCTGCCGCCTTGTCACTTAGTTTAAAGTTCATTTCAACAAAATTTAACGAATTCAACAAAAATGACCAATGTCAATAAATGATCCGTTTTTAAGTATTTTGTTTATGAATTACCTGGAGTGAAACAAGACAATGTACTTTAAATCCTTTAATATTAAGTGTAAAAATCTGATGTGTCCAACACAAAATTTTATGCTTTTATAAGATCAAAGTTAGAATATGCTTCAGTTGTGTGGAGCCCCTTTTATCAGTATCATATAGATCGAATAGAAGCAATTCAAAGACGATTTTTAAAACTGCTAAGCCTGAAAACTGATTGCATTTATCCTCTAATAGGTACACCTCACTCTGAATTACTACAAAAGCATAACTTTTTCAGTCTCGATAGAAGGCGTGATTATTATAGTGTAGTAGTAACTTATAAAATTATTAAAAGTATTATTGACTGCCCAACCTTATTAGAAAAGTTTAATATTTGCATTCCCAGAATTTCTTCCAGACACCCGAATACTTTTTATATAAATACATCTCGCACAAATGTTCTGGGAAATTCTCCGCTCCATACCATGTGTACAGTAACAAATTCTATAGTCAATGAACTTGATATATTTAGTTGCAATTTGTCAGATATAAAATCTCACTTTTTATCTTAGTTAATTTGTTACCTATTACGAAATACAAGTTCTTTTTATGTGCTTAACATTCAAATAAAAAATGTGATCTATTAATAATTATATTCTGCCAATTCCTGCTCTGTAATTGGGTTTATGACCTGTAGAGTATTGTATTATAAATAAATAAATAAACACATGACTTTCCTATCTAGTTATTACAGGCTTTTTCCAGTTATTTTGTACAACCTATTGAAGCACCTCTATAAATGTTTAAAGGATAAACTAAATATATACATTTTCCACATACATCTACCTCGAAACATTTTTCTATAGATATTCATTGAAAACGAAAATACTAAAAAAATTAAATTTAGCACTTTTCTACAATTTTTCCATTACGGTACATTTTAGAAAAATTATGTATAAACAAAAATTATAGAGATCGATATCGCAAACAACTTTTATTTCAAAATTTTCATAAAAATCAGAATTTTGCACATTTTGTCAAATTTCTCGAATACGGACCATTTCAGGAAATTTTTACATAAAACAAAAATTACAGATAATAATATTAGAAGTAACTTTTATTTGAACAATTTTTTTCTTCAAACATTAATAACAGATATATTCCATAAAATATAAAAACGGCCTCCCATAAAGTACCCCCCCAGATGTTCCGCCTTTGTCCAAAATCTAATCATTTCACGTCAGGCCGAAATAAAACTTAAGTTTAAAATTTAATGTTTTTTTCTTTATCCGTTTTTGAGTTTTCTTCAAATTTCGAAATTTACACATTTTCTCAAATATCTCGAATACGGTCCATTTTAGAGAAATTATGTATACGATAAAAATTATAGAGAATTATATTACAAACAACTTTTGTTTGAACAAATTTTATAAAAAAATATTTTTTTACATTTTGTCAAATTTCTCGAATACGGACCATTTTAGGAAAATTTTGTATAGAACAAAAATTATAGATAATAATATAAGAAGTAACTTTTATTTAAAGAATTTTCTTCCCCAAACGTAAATAACAGATATATTTCATAAAATATAAAAATGACCACCTATAAAGTACCCCCCCAGATGTTCCGACTCTGCCCAAAATCTAATCAGCTCATTGGACGCTGGAACAAAGCTTAAGTTTAAAATTTGGTGTTTTTCTGTGTATTGGTTCATGAAAAAAATCATGATTCCTATACTTTCCTTATATCTGTATACAGATAGGAAAGTAAAAATGATAAAAACTATACAGGTTTCACTATTAAATAAATGCAAATGAATTAAGACAGAAGAATAATATATTTTCACACTGACCACACTTGAAGTAAAAAAAAGAAACATGAAAGTCATTATATCATAAATTAATCACTGTATTCTGTTTTACTGAAATATGTTATTAAAAATTGTATGTAATAATACCAAATCAAACATCTTATAAATGTTAATTTATGTACCTTAGAAAAAAATAAGTTTATGTCCAGTCTTATAGATTTAAAGAAAATGAGACTCAAAGTTGTACCTCTTTGGAAAATGAAAATACTGTTTTTTCTTCTAAACAAACTACATCAAAAACTAGTACCTACTTATAGAGATATGACTTTCTACCACTAGAATAGGTCAAATTTAGGTATTTTAGTGAATGCACTCCACTTAATCAAAACTGAAAAAGGATTATTAACCTTTAAGGTACAGATTTGTATATTGTGTGTCCTCAGGCAACTATTTTAAGTGCCAAAACATCACGTAGGTTGGAATGCCTTGGAATATCTTGGAAATTATAAAAATCGGACACAATAAAAAAATTAAAGTTGTTATAGGAAGTAATAAGTTTTATTAGTTGCTACAGATAATTTTATCAAGAAATTTACCTGCGACCGTAACGCAAGTAATTCATCGCGTTTCTGTCTTGCTTCCAATGCCTTTTTCTTCTCTTCAGCCTCCTTCTTAGCTAAAAACTTTTTAATGTTATCAGAAAGTTGGCTCGTCTTTTTTTCCTTCTTTGGTGGCTCGAACTTCGTACTATAGTATTTGACCTGAACATAAACGAGCAGGTATATCGAAAAATTCAGGAAAATATGTTTTTTGAACATAAAATAATAATTAGGTTGTTGGTTAATTAAAAATTCATCTTACCCTTTGATCCTTTGATTTGTCGATCTTTTTCGCCGTGTGAAGCAATTCGCCGAAATCCATGATTTTATTTTTACAAATATAAATAAAATCTTTAAATTTCCTAAAAAAAATTGATTTAATTATTCACGTATCAGTGTCTCACATCGTACATGTCATCCTCCATATTTATTACTGAAATAAACATGAAGTTATGGTCAAATTAAGTTAAACTTCAAAAATTATGTTGCCTCTGACTATACACGATGTCTAGCCCAGTGGTCTTCACCTATGTTGGATGCCCTCTGTAATAAAAAATGTATGGGATGGGTAGATAGAAAATGTACAAATTAAATTTATCAAATTGTATTTTTGTATAAGAGTTCGCCTTAAAAATCCTGATGGTAAACTAATTTTAGACTCACAAAGGACTGAAACATAAATAGTATCCAACTGAAAGTTTATAGATTATCATGTTATATCGCTTGATTTTAATTATTTTTATATTAACAAAGGTTTTTGAATTAAAATCTGTTTGAATTGACCCTTAGCAGTTTATTTATTCATAATTGCAGGTATTGTAAAGAGAATACCATGGAGGAAGGAGAATACATCCTATGTCACATCCCTTTTAGACATGCCCAACCTTTCCATAGTTCTTTTATTTCGAATGCCCATGTTAAAAAATATTTGACCTTTTAAAAATTCTGCTACTTTCTGACCTGCATTTTTAGGCTATTTAATAGGTACTTTTCTAAAATCTATAATTACCCTTTGTCAAGAAAAGTGTTTGCAATCAAAACAATGTAGATTTACTTATTTAGTTTGTTAATGACAAAAACTGTTTTATGATTCCTTATACAAGACAGGTAGATACTAACAGTAATAATTTACACTACTACTTATATTTAAATATGTATATATCACAAATTATAAGTTTAGAGGTAAAGTAGGCCAAAAAGCAGGTTTATGTTCTTCCAAAGTTCTCTCATAATTCAACTGTATTCCAGTTTCCATACAGATTAGTTTTTCAGCTCTATCACCATATATTTTCCTCATTTCTTCCATTCTGTTTTTAAATTCAGGTTTAGGTAGATTAGGTATTACTTCTTTAATAATTTTATCCTTTTTCTTATTGCTACATTCTGCTACGGGTTCCTCGTTGGCGCTTTCTTCTAGATTTAAGCTATCGACTATAGTTTGGGCATATACGTTCCTCAAATGCTGTTTTAACATTCTATTTTCCAGTTCTAAACTAACAGCTCTGGATTTCCAGTAGGCTATTTGTTCCTGCTTATGCCAGTCTACGATCTCTACCGGTAAATGCGAGGAAAATTGTGTAGTTTTCCAGTCCATATCGTTAATTTCGACGACTTCTACAGCCGAACATAAATCTTCAGTACTTCTTCGATATCTGACCCGTTTTAAGGCTTCGTAGTATTTAATTTTGTTATGCTTTCTTCGTATTTTTCTTTTCGCTGCTTTTTGTCTTCGTTTAGTTTTTGCTCTAGAGGCTTTTTTCTTGTTCGCTTTGTTTATTGAGCTCGACTTGCGTTGAATTTTCGTTACCACATTTTCCATTTTGATTTTTGATTTGACGTCTGTTTGACGGTGATAGGTGACAGGTTACAATATTTGACTTTGACGTATTCGTTTCTATAAATGAACACATACTTATACTATTTAAGTATGTGCAAATGAACTAATTCAAGGTTCCCTGGATAGTAGTTTAAATGACCCTCTTATTTTTACTACCACCATTTCCACCGTTGTGTTAGGACCAATGAACTGGTCCAGTCCAGTGAGAGTAAAAGGCCCGTATTTATAAACAGAACTTACGTGAGTCGGACTTGTGCTGCGTTTGAGAATCCACATCGGATGCATTTTTTACATCTCGAGCGTTTTTTTATCCACATCGGACACATCTGTCCCATTACATTTACGTATACTGAACCACGTGATCAAAGATTTTTTACATCTCAGATGCATCCGATGTGGATTCTCAAACGCAGCATTGGGTAAGTCGTCCTTGAACTAAAATCTAAGTTCGGTTACAACGTCTCTAAATTTCTAGGTGGTTCCGGTGTTACACTGGCATTTAGAGATGGATATTAGCAAATTTGTAACTGTTAAATACATTTACGGATTTGTTACTACCCATCTCTAAATTCACGCGATAAAACCGAACTTCGATTTTCGTTCAAGGACGACTTACCCAAGTCCGACTCAGTTTTGTTTATAAATACGGGCCTAAAGTTCTGTGTTCTGTGGTCCATGCTGTGGTCCAGTCACAGATTGGTCCAGTGTCTGGCATTTCTGACAGCATCTGCGAACGAGAAATAAAAATAAATGGTTTTAGGTTTTGGGTTTATATTCTATTATTCAATATTATTTGATGTCGTGAGTAAAATTTCAACGTGCCTTAATTAATTAAGAAAAATTTATGAAGGAAATGATTATCAACTAATATACATTAATTATTAATGTATTTAAAAAATCAAGACAACAGTGACACACATTTAAGTAAAACTTTATGCTGGCTACTTCGACATGGTGCTGTGAAAGAAGGTCTTATAATAAAATCAGACGGTTATATACCTGTTAAAGATTTACTAAATCACGAAGCTTTGAAAGGAAAATACAGTTTAACAGATGTTAAGAGAGTAGTGGAAAATAACAGTAAACAAAGGTTCAACCAAAGGTATGAAAGTGATGCTTTAGAAATTTGTGCTAATCAAGGGCATTCTCTAAGGGTGAGTACTTAGTTGTTTAATGTTTTATTGATTGATTCAACTGTTTATAATTCAGGGAATAGACAATTTAGAATTAAAACCAATTACTGAAACGGAAAGCATTACTGTAATCCATGGTACATACTTGAAAAATTGGAACAGTATTAGAAATACAGGCATAAATCGCATGAAAAGGAACCACATACATTTTGCAACTGGTTTACCAAATGATAATAAAGTTATTAGTGGAATAAGGCAAGACGCCGAGATTGTGATCTACATAAACCTGCAATTAGCCCTTCTAGATGGTTTAAAATTTTACAAATCAACTAATGGAGTTGTTTTGAGTCCTGGAAATGAAAATGGGACTATTCTACCCAAATATTTCCTTAAAGTTTTAGAAAAATCTGGAAAAAAATTAGTCTAAAAATAAAATTTCATTATAAAAATAATTTCAAAATGCAGAATTCTGAAATGAATAACAAAAGGAAGGAAGAGATTTTTAAATGTGATATTTGCAGTGTAGAATTGCCTAGCAAAGTTTGTATGAAGGAACATGAATCGGGTCAAAAGCATATGAAGCTTTTAAATGCTAAAAATGAAAGGATGAGAGTGGAATTAAAATGTGGCATTTTTGTAAAAGGTAAGTGCCTTTTGATTTTGATAGCCAGATGCCCTCATCTGGCCATCAATATAGTTAGTTTTGTTCCTGGTTGTATAGTTGTACAGTTTGAAGTTGCTAAATATTTGTATGAAATTAGGTGTATAAAAAGCTTTCTTCTACTCAATAAGTCTATCATTTCTTATATCATGTGCTTAATGTAATAAAAAAGATTAATAATAATAATAATAATAATAATAATAAATCTTTATTGATCCTTTTTGATCACTATACAATGATATGTCAAGATACATGTAGTGGACAAAACACAATTTAAAATCTACATTTAAATATACATACACATAATATATATTACATTACCTAGTAATAATCCTTAATATTATAAAAACATTTTGTTACTAAAATTTTTTTTAATGTTTGTTTAAAGCTGTTAATGGATTTTATGTTTTTAATATCAGCTGGCAATTTATTAAATAATTGAATTCCTGCATACTCAGGACTATGTTCATAAAGAGCAGATACATGCCTAATTGTATGCAACAAATTGCCATTATGAGTGGGATAGTTGTGACAATCATTGTTCCTGAAAAGTTTAGCTTAATTTTTTTGTATATAAGATTGTCTTATAAATATATATTGAGGGTAGAGTGAGTATGTAATGTTTAATAAAATGATCCCTGCACATTTGTCTTGATTCCAGATTGAAGATAAGTCTAATTGCTCTTTTTTGTGCAATAAATACTCTTGTAGCAGCTGGAGAATTTCCCCACAGTGTAATATATTGTATGATATGTGTGAATATACAATTGCATAATATACCTGTAGAAGTTGGTTAAATGTAAATATCTTTTAATTGAAGTAGAGCATAACAACCACTATTAACCTTTTTACAGATGTAATTAATATTTGATTTCCAGCTCATATCACTATCTAGCAGTACCCCCAGAAATTTTGCTTTCTGCAACAAGTAGACATAATTGCAATTTACCTTTACACATATATTGTCATAAATTCTATTCCTTGAAAAAACTAAAGAGCAACTGTTTTATCAGAATTTAAGATTAAGGAATTTTTATTACACTAAGTTGAAAAATCTGAAGCTACTAAGTGAAGCTTCTTCTGCAGCTCATCTGGAGAATTTTAATTGCATCCTTAAAGTCTCTTTCCAAGCTTCTTGGATGTAGTATACCGAAACATGTTATGCACACTAAGTTTTTAAAGTCTTGTTTATTGTAACATTTAAAAAAGGGCATTTTATGTACCTATGTTACGCCACTGCACTATTAATTTTAAATGTTTTACTTTATTAATTATCAGATTAGGTTTAAAATAGTTTTTGTTTATTTTGTATTAAAATTATCAGTACCAGTTTTTCACTTAAAATTTAAGGATAAAAACACAGTTTTAATAAATCCCGAATTTTTACAATTTTCCAACGTTTCATAAAGAGCAGTTTTCTTAAAATATCACAGTTGAAATCACCATCTTTTTAGCCAAATTTTGATATTTGATTCAACATTTTTATTATAGTTTATACCTCTAAAATTTCTTACTTTTTGATAGCGTTTTAAAAGCGGTATTTATATTGTATAGTTCTTCAAATATTCTTTAGTATGTTAAAAACTAAAATACAATACCACAAAAAGATTTAACAGTCTGGAAGATGTTTTAAATCAGGTTTTGAGAACTTTCCCTTACAGAATTGGATACCCTCAGGATACTTATAACTATGAAACAATTCTAAACTTTTAAACCTATAATTTTTATTTACAGGAAGATACATTAATGACCTATTTTTACATAAAGTAATGTCTTCCAACCCATTGTAAGTGAATATTTACGGAATGAGCAAAGTTACAAAAAGCAGCATTTCATGTTACATACAATATTTTACCTAAATTATTTATAAACTTGTGTTTTACTAAAAAATGACTGTCATCTAGGCAACCAATATTACTTGTATTGTTAGTTACATATGAATAACTTCATTCATTTTATATAAAAATCATATTAATTTATTATCAATGACTTTTAATGTTTTTATAGTGCTTATTAAAGTTATTTAGTTTTCAAGAAAGTGGGTTATTTTGTGGTGTATTGTGTTTTGATTATTTTGTGCTGATTTAGAATGGAAAATAAGGACTAAAACAACATTATTACTAGGTTATAAGTTCACTAACCAAATTCTTTTTTAATATAGTCAAACTTGACTTGTTTGATATAAACTTTATATATTGATTTTAATGCCAAAAAGGTTTATTTGTATTCGTTTTCTTTTTGCAACCGGTGACATAATGAATTGTTCATAACCAGTTTCATGAAGTAGAGTATTTTGACACTTGCTGCAGTTACAAAAAAGATATATCAAAATTAGAAAAATTATTTTAGGTTATCCTTACGATATAGGCCAGGATGTATTGTTGGAATATTTTTCGAATTACGGTTCAATCGTATGGACGCATTTTGGTCATAATTTTTTATTGCTCGACTATTCAGACCCTAAGGCCGCGCTGACCGTCATTAATAAGCAACACAGAATTCATGGACGATTATTGATCGTTCAGTACAGGCAGCTGAGAAATCAAAGTAAGTTTCATTTCTACGTACCACAAACAAAAAAAAAAAAAAAAAAAAAAAAAAAAAAAAAAGATTCAAATTGCTTTTAGGAACAAATTCAGATGTAACTGCGTCACAGCCAATGTCAAACCTTGAAGAATTAAAAACGTCGCGATTTCTGAACCACCAGGTTCAGATACTCACTCAACATTTGCAAGGCGGTATGATCAGCTGGACGCACCATTCCAAATACCAAACCATTTGTAGGGATATCAGTTGCGCGCTGAAACCGATTTTTCCGAAATGCGCGACTTGGCCGTTCGGTTCGACACTCACCGGTTTGTTTTTTTGGAATAGCGACGTTGATATTTATATATCTGGAGTGAGGAGACCGAATGACGATGATATAGGGTATTTGTATAGGTTGCGAAGTATATTGGGCTCTTCACAGTATTTCTCCAATTTAATAGTTATAGGTAAGTTCTAGAACATATCATGTCATTTGTATTTATTATCTGCTATGATGATATCTTTCTAAAGCCAAAAGAGCTCAGTCTAATTTTTAATAAAAAAAAATGTTTATAAAATTAATATAAGATCATAGATCTCAGAAAGGCTTTTCAGAATCAATCAGGAAGACGAATATTCTTATTTAAAAGAAATAAGAGTTGGAGTATCTCAAGGAAGTGTTCTTAGACCCATTTTATACTTACTCTACACTAGTAACTTGTCAACTCTGGAAGATATGTCTGTAGCTACATTTCGATGGCTTAATTCTAACCTCATAACCCACAAAGAGTAAATTTTACAATAGAGGCAAAAAACTCTCAAAAAAAACAAGTATCGTACATATTAGGCCTTGTTAGAAATCGTCGGAATCAACTAGAAATAATTTTATTTTGGACACGAGGTTTTACTGACCGATAGGGTCCATCTTTTTCTATAGAGTAAACATAAAAACGTGAAAATTGTGAGTTAGAATTAAGCCATCGATTTGCTGATGATACTGCTCTCCTTGCAATTAATCAGGATCAAGAAATATCAGTAAGGAAACTCCAAACCAGAGCTGTGATAAGTATTTAGCAAATGTACTTTAAGTAACCAGTATTAAGTAATTTAAATTCCAAATCTACTTACAATATTAAGTATAAGTATTTTTGGGTGTCAAGTCGGGCTCAACTCATACTTTAAAGTCCAAAGCACTATTCGATATCTAAGATTACTATTACTGTTGTTATAACGGCTATCTTAGACTACAAGGTAGAAACATGATGGAATTATTCACGAATAGAGTTCAAAATGTAATCCAAGGACTTAGATAGCTGTGTGATTATACCAGATAATTAAATTTTCTCATTTTTTGTGTGAATTGATATAATACTGATCCCAACAAAAAGAGAGGTGTCATATTATTTCACTTACCTATCTAATTCACAATTATTTTCAGATACTGTCTGTATATGTATACTATACACTATCTTAGGTAGGACTGTATGCTTATTACTCTTATTACGAGTAGTATTATTAGTACCAGGTATCGGTAAACTACAAGTCCGGTATCGGCACACGTTAGACGTCATGTGTCGCAAAGATTTGATTTGTTTGAGCGTGTTTACTGTCACTATACTGTCCGGGTAATATGAAATGCGAGTCCTAGCTTGTTTTGAGTTGCAGTATTTTTAATTAAATACTTAAAGTAAATATGTACTTAAAATAGTTTCAAAAGTACTTTAAGTATTTTCCATTTAAGTACTTACTGTTAAAAATTACTTAAGTATTTTCAGAAAAAACTTTAAGTAGATTCTGATTTTCCAGTACATTTTTCAAGTAATAAGTAATACCACAAAAGCGTTAATTTAAGTACAAGTACTTTTTTCAAATGCAATAAGTACATTTCCAAAAGAATCGTTATACTCGGACAAAATATTGAAGAAGGTGATTCCTCCATGGTTCACGTACAATAATCATACTATACCAGAGCATAATGAATGGAATCACGCGCCTAAAACTGCAGAAGTTATCGGTATCACGTGCCAACTAGTCATAAATGAATGTTTATTGCCAAAATGTATTACGCCAGTGGCGTATAAGAACTATTGGCAAATTAAATGCGGTAATAGTAAATAATATTAGATGAAAGTAGGTTGGTTATCTATTTTTGTAGTAATAATAATTTAAGTTTATAATTTTGTTTTGTTTATTGTTAAAATATGTAAATATTATGCCAGTGGCGTAGAAACACTATTGGAAAATTAAATGGGGTATTATACTAGATTAAAATATTGAAGAAGGTGCGCCTTAAAACTGCAAAAGGTATCGTTATCATATCAAAATGCACTCTTCCAGTGTCGCAGAAATACTATATGAGCAAATTAAATGGGCATTTGTAAATATTACTAGATGAAAGTAGGTTGGTTATCTATTTTTGTTATAGTAATTCATCTATGTTTATAATTATCTGACCTCTCAATTAAAATTGATTTCCTACACCGTTTGACAAAACGAAATTTTAGGCCCCATTAAATTTTTCGTAAAGTTTCACGGCTCATTAATGGAATTTCTTCGGTTTTTCTTAATTTCGTAAGAACAACTTTAAGTGTTGGAGCTTTGTTTAAAAAAAAAAAAAAAAAGAATGTATAATTCTTCGAATTATTTGTTTTTGGGTATCGTCCAATTTCAACAATAAAAAGGTATGCGTTTTAGGTGCTTCTAAGGAGCCTTTTTTTGTCTGCGATTTACAGCTTCATTTGTAGGAAGTGTCTGTTTCAGCCCATCATACACTTTCCATATAATGTTCTTTTCATCCTTTGATAAGGGCTTTCGCCGACGTAATTGGGTTTCACTTAGACCCGCCTCTGAATCCATTACTATTGTAACAATATAATTCTACTATTAAATTGTTTTTATTAAATTTATAAAGATACCAATATTTTACTATTTAATAAACTTTTAAAGTACCTACCTAATATACTACACAATAAATATAACACCTAAAATATGCACTACCACTACCAAATTGTAAGGCACAAACATGAACTCCCACTCGTATATCAAAAAAGAGCACTTATACAAAAAAGTGTTTATAAAATATAAAATAATTATCGTAAATAGTTAAACCGATACAAATCTAACTTCGTCGAAAGTTAGTTTTCAACTGTTTTTGTGCCTGTGCTGACAATATTCAATCTGTAGCCCGTCTCTCGTTTATTTACTTGAAACACATTCATTTGTCATCGCCTCCAAATATTAGGTTATCATCTTACAAAATTTTACTCTCTCTTGCAGAGTTAAAACCGATTTCAACTGATTTAGGGGTTTTGACTCTTTACCTGATCCACACATGGACGGACTTTTTTGTCTGTCTAACTAAATGAATGTAACGATCAACGAAATTGCCAAGAACGGAGATAACACGTTTTCAAAAGCGGTGTTTTTAAAACCATTAAACACAGATAACGAAGTCATTAGGGAATAAATATATTCATTTCTTGAAAACTATCAAAAACGTATATTTAACGCATCATTTTTGTTTAAATAAAGATGTTGATAAGTTTACTAACAAATACCTAATAAATAATTATTTGGTATTTGATACGCCGCCTATGCTGACTCTGTTACTTTCCGTCAGAATTTTCAATCATAGACAACAGTGTTGATCATGCATATGACTCACCTTCTCCAATATTTTGTTCTAGTATAGTTCATAAATACTTTAAGCAAAATACTTAAAGTAAAAAAATACTGATTATTTATTTCAAGTAGGTTTTTGTACTGAATACCTCAGCTCTGCTCCAATTGCTAACAATTCTCTAGTTAACCATCAATCAATGGAGAATTAAGCTCAACTTCAAAAAAAAAATGAAAAACCTAAGGATTCACGAATTAAAACACCCATTTCCTTTCCTATTTTTCATGTACTGACAGATAAAATATGTATAGGCCTATTTTTTTCTTATTTTAGCACATGCCAAAATACCAATACTTAAATGCATTCATACATCGACGAACACGAATTGTGATATCAATATAAGAAACGCGCTAGGCGTTTGTAACAGCAAATTAATTAGTTATTACATCGAAATCGATAAAAAAATCAAAGAAATGATGTTGGTGATCAAATATTGGGCCAAAATACACAGAATAACTGGACAGAATCACCTGTTCACCAACTATTCTTTGTGTCTTATGATAATTTTTTACTTGCAAAGGTAAGTGAATCTTTTAAGGTTTTTAATAGTATTTTTTCAAATAAATATTCATTTTATGATTTTTTTTTCTATCCCAGTTTTACAGGCATGTTTTTCTCTTTCCGTTTTTTTTTTTTGACTAGGTAACACTTTGTTTTCACAATAGAACTCTTTACACCCTTAGCCTTTTTAGATATTCCGACATTTTTAAAAATTTCATTATTAGCTTCTCCAAATCCCTCCTCTTCCCTATAAAGGTAGCATTTGTTACCATCACTTTTTAACTTTTTCAGGACGGTACCGATAATAACGATCCGTGTTGACTAGGCGGCTGTAGCCAGCACGGCCTTAACGCTTTCATCTTGAGAAAAATGTATGCAAATCCGGTTGTTATCCGTTCTGAAAAGGTTAATAATGTGTACCCCAATTTCATGGTTTTTCAATATTTAACCATTCGATTTGTTTCAGTAATCCGTATCATTTACCGTCAATAAAGTACCTGCAAGGAAACGTTCCTTCATACGAACCCGTTCACGAAAGATGGAACGGAGATTTCGAAAGAAAGAATGTTTACTGCCCCCACATTCGAAACACTTCACTACTGGACTTACTCGACAATTTCTTTTCGTATTACGCGGATTTTGATTACGCTAAGTACGTGATTTGTCCTTATGTAGGACGACCATTCGAAAGAAAATTTTTCCAGCATGCTGAAGACTTACCGACCATTTTTTCTGGTTATAAACAGTATCTGAGTGTTGAGAAGAACATACCGTTCAAGATTGGAGCCGATATTTGCGTCCAGGATCCTTTTGAACACTCCAGGAACACCACACCAAATGTTTCTGAAAATACGTTGAATATTTTCATCAAATTTTGTAGACACGCACAAAAATTGTGCAAAGAGGGAGAGAGTGGTCTGCTACATAAGATGTTCACCGAATCACCACCAAATTGCGATGTTACTCTATTAGCGCAAGCTAATTTCACCCAATTTGGGGTGACGATGGGCTGCAATCTCAAATACCTGAAAGAGAAATTGAACGCGGAAAAATCATCGATTACTATCAAAGATCTGTGGTATGAATCAGTCAAGAATTTCACCTTAATCGTCTTAAAAGACTTCCTAAGTCTGCAAGTGGACGAAAACGAAGCAAGCAGTAGCAAACAGATCAAACTTGAGGGTCAAACTGACATTCATTCGTATCTAAACCCATTAATAGCGTCTTATAAATGTTACGGGAGATTAAACGTATGGCATTCTCGCAAAGTGGCCCTCAAATCAACCGATAAAGATTTAAAAACGTTGATTGAGAAGGAAACAGAAGTTACTAAGCAATTGGTGGAATTGTACAAAAACATTCAAACCACCGCGAATATCGTAGAGTTTGAAATAGTTTTAGAAAAAAGGTTAGAGCCGGCTCAGGTGGTTTTCAGTTTGACTAAAATCGCGTCTTATAAGAAAACGTTCAAGAATTTCGGTGAATTTTTGGCCAAGAAATTTGGCAGTTGGTTTGAATTGTACGAAAGAGATTTAAACGCGAGTTGCTAGTAATTTATATGTAAATGTTCATTATTTATAAGTCAGATTTTACTTTTAACAAAGATGCTCAACAAATGATATAATTAAACATTAGTTCGTTTTTGATGGACGACAGTTTACGTAATTAATGTGATAGTTGACGTCGTTAGACATTTTTTTTAAAAGTATGTGTTTGTTATAGGGAAAATTTTGTAAATAATAGCCTATTGGTACTTTGTTATAAATGTGTATATGTATAGCTAATTCTTATATTTCTATATTAAGAACAGTGCAAAAATTAACAGGAAAATTTCAAAATTCTATTTGCAGAAATGGACAAAAATAGCCGAACGTTTGGCAAAAACTAAAAATTTGTTCACCTGAATATTTTTTATTTTTTTTTTTTTTAGTTATTGTGTAAATCATTAGAGTGATTTTTTTTTCGACCATTTCTTTTTTTTTTTTAGTTATTGTGTAAATCATTAGAGTGATTTTTTTTCGACCATTTCTTTTTTTTTAGTTATTGTGTAAATCATTAGAGTGATTTTTTTTTCGACCATTTCTTTTTTTTTTTGGCTCCCGTCCTGAAATTTTGTAGAAAATGCTCCAAAAAAAATTCCCTGAAAGTTTGAGCCCTTAATATTAATATTAAGTACTCGACCAAGGCGTGGAAAGATTTTCCATTTAAAATACACGTAAAATTAGGGTTTTTTCTTCAGATTTCTATAGCTTAGCGGCATTTTATGGTATTATTTCGACCATAGACATGTATTTCTCCAAATTGAACTCTACAAAAGTCAGTAAATCGAATTTTTTCATGAAATTCGACCCTATGTCATAATTAAGAAGAATTACAGAAAAAATGTAATTGACAAAGTTGTAGGATATTTAATTTACTACAAAAAATGTCTTGAGAACCAAATCGCTAAGATCAATATTTGTCGAGATGTTAAGCCTTGAATTAATTTTACTGAAAAATATTTGCCGATTATTGACTGAAACTTTTTGAAGTCATGTTTTATTTGTATTATCACACTTTTTGTTCAATATATTGTTTTAAAGTTAGAATACTAGAAAATGATTAATATCTTATATTGTTAAAGCTCATATTTGAAGAATCTTTAGTAAATAAAGTATTTACTGGTTCCTGCATAAAACATACAATTACTTTTATACCAGGTGTTCAAATTAAAATGTTACAGTTAAATACCGCCGAAAATATGCATTTTAGAAAAAAAAGTTTTATAGTTTTTTGGGGGAAACATTTTGGCTAAATTCATTTTTTTATTCATAGCTGACCATAATATGGCCATATCAAGGTAGGCTTTTTTAAATTAGAACCCCATCTTTTTTTTGCATATTCTTAAAGTACATAAAAAAAATAAGAAACTTTTGAGGGAAATATTTTTTTTATTGGACTTTTACTTTTTGAGTAACAGCTACTTGAAAATTTTGCTGGACGAAAACAAATTGGCCATATTATGGTTAGCTTTAAAAAACGATTTTAGCCAAAGTTTTTTCCCCACAAAACTATAAAACTTTCGTCTGAAACGTTTTTTTTTATATATAAAAGGTGGTATTAAACTGTAACACTTTAATTTGAACACCCGGTATAATTTATACCTTTAAAACTAAACATATTTGCAGGTTTTCTTGCCCTTACAACCCCTACAACTAACACAGGAAAATAATGAAACATATATTTCAAAATATTGTTTAAAATTATATAGATTTTCTTTTTATGATAACATTTATATTTTGTTTGTGATATATCACATATCGGAAAGTTACAAAGTTAAAATCATTTTAAAATATTTTCCTTAAACGATTTTGTAAAAAAAATGCGAAAATATCCAAATAAACAGTTTTAGAAATATGGCTAGACGCCGCCTCCAAGGAATAAACTGCTCTTTAGTTGTAGAATAAAATAAAAGACAATATTATAAAATTTATTTTATTTTTACAGTTTGTACTATTAACTTATTACCTTTTCTACGATGTACGACTATCAAATAATACGTTTATTAAATAAAAATTTTGACTTTTCAAGAACATAAAATCTATCCTACGTTGTTTCTTTATGCTCGCAGTACATAATATTTAACTTGAAGCACTTTAAAAGTTTACCGAATCGTTTTTGTGCTCTCCCACATAAAGGAAATAACATTTGAATTAAGATACTAACTCAAAGAATTTTAATATAAACCCAAAATCCGAAGAATGATCGCCAAACCCGGAATTTCTAGGTCAAAATGATGAGTTTCTATTTACTTAATTAGTGAATACAACGTTGACAGTTAGTTACTTTAAAAAAGTCAAACATCAAATTATTGATAATATAATCAAGAATAAAAAACTTTGAAATCTCTTATCATAGTCGTAGAAAATCTGTAGTAATCTACTTGCTTAACTGACTATCTCGCGCTGCTAAAATAACGTACTATCATTAACTTAAGAAACGTTTATCAGTGTACACCATAAACAATTGAATTTATTCCTCAAAGACGAATTATGTTTAAAGGTTACAGCTGGTGTTGTGATCTGGATCCTGCGCTGGATATCCACACAGGCATTGCTTGCCGCCCAGACCGTTCGGTAGACATATATGGTCCTTCGGACACTGGTTCTTGAAGAATTCGCATACGTTCGCTAAGGCCGGACAGTGGTTGGGTACCGCTACTAGTTCGAACAGTCTGTTTCCGGTGCCACCCAGCGGTACTGATAATGGCGGGAGTTTTTTCAGGCTGTATTTTTCCACCCTTTCGATTTTTTTTCTGAAAACGGTAATTTTTAATCACTAGTTTCAATCTGTCAACAAAAGGTCTACAGACATTTATAGAAAGTAATTGCACGGTAAAGTATATTCAAGCTAGACTTTCTAGAATGCAATGTGTCTCACCATAGAAAGATTATTGACAGTCGCTGTTGTTCTCATTGCAATTTCTCAAAAACAACGAAGAGAAAATAGCAATAACTAGTATGGGTTGAGGAATGGATAGCTAGAAAAGTACTACTCTTGGTGCCAGTGATAAACTATTAAAAGAATAATTGAAACAAATGAGAATTCAAATAAGTATCAAAACGGTATTTGTCTCGAACGACAATTTAATTGATGCGGTTTGCTCCACAATCCTTTTATATGGGGTCAAAAGGATTCGGTAGCATCAGATGGAGATACTGAATATTCCAGGAATCAAAATGTTCTGTGGGTGCTGTAAAGGAGTAGAAACTAATTTTATGCACTGTTACGTAACCGAAATTTTAATCCGAATGAATATAAAATTAACAATTTCCGTATAAACGACTTCACCAAATCATAATTTGTTTTCGGTACTTACGTAATCCAATCCGACCAATAGATCTCCCTATCGGTAGTCGTAATTCCAAAAGGATACGTCAAATTCGCCGCGACGGTTTGTTTAAATTTCGAATCGATATGGACGCATTCGATCTTTTTAGTACCGGCATCGGCGAAGCACAAATGTTCAGTCTCGAAGTCGATCGTCAAAGCGTTGGGCAAAGAAACGTCTGGAGCTCGCAGAAATATCTTCCTATCGGTTCCGTCGGCGTTGGCCCATTCTATTTTCGGATGTTTTCGATCCCAATCGGTCCAAAAGATTTTGCCGCGTTGCGGATGAACAGCTATGCCTCGTGGATTCACTAAATCTGTGTTGAATAAGGTTCTGCGTAATTTGGATTCGATGTTGGCTACTTCGATTGTATCTAGAGTCGAATCTGTCCAGTAAACGTTACGAGAGATCCAATCTATGGATATACCTTCTGGGGATCCCACACCTAAATAGAAGAACGTTAAGTAAATATAATAAGCCCATTCTGTACTTATTTACCTTGTGTAACGAAATCACCCTTGTCAGTACCATTCAAAAACGAACTCCTAATAGCCCTTCCGCTGATATCACTCCAATAAACTCTTCCTTCCAAGCAATCGACATCCAAACCGACAGCAGTTTGGAACGCTTTAGCTTGAACGGGCTTATTGGCTTGTATCTTCTTTTGATCGAGAGGTATCCTCAAGGTGGCCATACCTTGGTTGAGGAGTAAATAATTACCTTCGTGACGAGATATCTCTTTGCACACGGTACCGTTGCCCACGAAACCGGGATTGCATTGACACAAGAAGTTTCTGTTCGCGTCTAGAAAGTATTTTAATTGTTTGGTACCTAAGACAATTTTGCTGTTTTTTACTTACCAGTGAGACATTTGGCTTGCTGAGAACACATTGTAGGATCAGTGTGACAATTCCTTTCTGCATAACAGAGGAATCCGTCACCAAAGAATCCTTCCTGGCACAAGCATTTATATCCGAGCTCCTCCTCGATGTACTTGCAAGTGGCATGAACGCCACAATTGTTGAGGGTGTCGCAACCAATGACTTTCTCTCTACACTCTGTAATGCCGTCACCGACGAAGCCAGGTTTACATTGACAGTAGTGGGTTTGGTATTCATCGTCGTAGAGACAGTCTGCGTTTTCAACGCACTTACCACCGCCGCACGAGTCCGAGATTATAACGCATTGGTGTTGGGAATCTCGGACATAACCTAAAAAATGTATTCAACATTGTAGAAACTGGTATTTCGAAAAAAACAAAAAATGGTTTTAGCTTCTTAAACAATTCCGTAAGGTGCTCTATAATATCAGACATGAAAAAAGAATGTTGAAGAATGTAAAATAATGTTGAAGAATGTCGAAGGATGGTGAAGAACGTTAAAGAATGTTGAAGAATGTAAGGGAAAGTTGAGGAATGTTGAAGAATTTTGAGAAATGTCGAAGAATGGTGATGAATGTTGAAGAATGATAAAGAAAGATGAAGAATTTTGAGAAATGTCGAAGAATGTTGAAAAATGTTGATGAATGATGAAGAATGTTGAAGAATGATGAAAAATGTTGAAGAATGATGAAAAATGTTGAAGAATGTTAAATAATCTTGAAGAATGTTGAAGAATAGGTACATATATAGGCCACAAAATAGTTCCCTGAGGTAGGTACTATCTGAAAATGGTTGCTGCATTTAACATTGTAGAAACTGATGTTTTCTCACAAAGAAAAGAATGACTATAGGTCCCTAAACAATTTCATGCTCTCTAGAATGTTCCAATATTCCTATATAGGCCACAAAATAATTTCCTGAAGTAGCTAATACCTAAAATTGGTTGCTGCATTTAACATTGTAGAAAATGGTGTTTTTCCATAAAGGAAAGGATAGTTGTAAGTCCCTAGACAATTTCATGAGACTCTAGAATGTTCCAATATTCCTATATAGGCCAGAAAATAGTTCTCTGAGGTACTACACAATATTTACTTCTTGAAAATTAATAGAAGCAATTTGTATATTAAATATAGTACCAAAATAAGCAACAAAACAATTTTCTGATCAATTTTTATAGTGCTATATACATACCGGGTGGCCCAATTAAAACTGTTTACCTCAAATATTTTCATTGGAGGAGGTTTTTCCGGAAAAAACCGATACAGTTCGATTTCGCTTTCGAGACTTCTTTTGATCGTTAATTCAAGAATACTAAATGGGACAGGGCTGGGGTCATTTGAAAAGAATTTTAATTTTCTTTACAAATATGCTAACAAAAAGATGTACATTTTATCGACTTCTATACACAGTTTAACAAAAGTATTATCTTAGTATAGACGCGGTATTATAATGATACCGAAACCTGAAAAATAACTTACCGTCTTTGCAAATACATTCGTATCTTTGCGATTGCGTAATGACGCATTCTTCAGTTGGAGTGCAATCTTGATTGGAGGTGCAGCTTGCTATAAAAAATATTCCTATGTAGTAAAAATATTGTATTCGTAAAAATCGATTGTATCTCCAAAATCCGTTGAAAATTAATATTTAAAAAAATTGTTTCGTAATAAAATCTAATGAATACAACTCTTGATACTTGCTTAACACCAAATATATCTTACCAATAATTGTACAGCCATATCCATCTCCAGTAAAACCGGGATTGCATATGCAGGTCGATTTTCCCAAATTTTCATCGTAAGTACACGTAGCTTGCGCATGACAGTTATCCACTTTTGTACAGGACACTATTTCTACTTCACAATTGTATCCGTTTCCTTCCAAACCTTCGTTACAAACGCATTCATAGTCGTGCAGGTAATCGGAATACATACAAGAAGCATTTGGATGACAGTTGTTCAAAACGTTACAACCTTCTGTAAAAGAAAGTGTAAAAATGTATTAACCAACGAAATATGCCCAAATAAAACATTTCTCGTCCAGGAAACTGCCCACTCGGTCTGTAAATTATAAATTTCCAAAATAATACCTTGTACAATTTTTTCAGACGTGATTGTTGTAGTTGCAAATGCAGCGCTATCGGTCGTCGCGGGTAAACTATCCGGAATACAATATGCGGTACCAGACTGAATTGCGTATCCTACCGGACAGTAACATCCTTCGTTTGTACAGGTTTGTAAAATACTTTGATCTAAAAATAAAAATTAAAAATATTTCATCTCACGTTTACTACAAACGTAGAAATTGTAACATTAAAAACTCCTACATAGAAAAACAATTGACTTAACAATAAGAAATCTATAACAAAGCAATATTTAAATAGACTCACTTGGTGCTTCTGTATTTTCTCCTTCTTCTGTAGTAGTCATTGGCATTGTGGTAGTTTCCATTTGCATACATCTGTAACCATCTCCCGTATATCCTGGTAGACAAGCGCATTTGTAATTACCAGTTTCTGGTTGTATCGCGCAATATCCATACGGTGAGCAGTTATTAGCTATGTGACAGCTGTGATCTAAGATCGCCTGGCAATATTGACCATCTCCTTTGAATCCCGCCAAACATCTGCACGCAGCGATACCATTACTCTCCACGCATTCAGCATTCTCATTGCAACTGACATTTTGACAGGACCTCGCGTTATCGCAAATATGGCCGTTACCCTCAAAACCCGGATTACAAACGCAACTGTAGCTTCCCACCAAATTGAAGCATTGAGCGTTGTAGTCGCATTCGTGCTGACCGTTTAAGCATTCGTTGATGTCCGAACAGATCGTTCTGTTACCGTCGAAAATACTTTGATAGCCGGGGTTGCAGATGCACCGGAAGGATTCGTTTTCGACCACGCATGCGCTGTTGTCGGTGCATTTCGATCGACCTTCTTCGCAAGGGTCGAAATCTGCAAAAGAATATACTAGTTGTAACATTTCAGATCAGTTGTGACGAAGTCACTAAAATTTCCCCTAATTTATTCCCTAAATTAATTTCTAAAACTAATTTCCGTCTATGAACATTTGCGAGACCCCCTGTAACTAATATTTCCATAGAATTAACCGTTTTTAAACCTTTGCAAGAGCCCTCGTAGTTTAAAACTTTTCATTATCACCATAAATTAAATCATGTTTTAAAATCTCAATTCTGGTAGGTTTATCAGTATGCCGATCAATCAACGTTTTTTGCAAAACAACTAATAACAAAGGAGTAGGAACTGGCATCCCCACTCTGGCAAAAAAGTCCGAACTTACCTCCCAACGGAGTAATTTTGTTGCTCAAACCGAATCTGATGATTTGCTCTCGGCTTTCGTAGCTGATAAAATTTTTTCCCACTTTTAATTTCCATGTTTCTCCAACGGTAATGTTAGCGTATTTACAGTAATCGAAAACGAAAGATTGATCCACAGAGTAGGTTAAGACATTTTCTTGGCCATTTGGATTTAGAACGCGGATGACACGTTGCGAGGTCATCTGGATGACACCTGGACCCGTTCTGGAGTAGTTTTCTTGGTATTCGTCTATGGTTACCTAAAATTTAGTTTTAGAATGATTTTAGTTTGAATTGTTTTAATTTTCTCACTCTAGATTCATCTGTCAGTATGGGTATGTCGCCCTGTATATCTGCTTCAAGTCTGAGTTGATCGAAAACATCTAATCCCAAATATTTTTGTTTGATTCTTATCGTTTGGGAGGTATTATGGAAAATTATTGTAGCTGTATGATTAAAGACTCCACCAGTTATCTGATACCTGAAATACAATTCATAAATCACTGCCTAAATATACGAAACTAAAAATATTACCCGTTTGAAGCTGATCTGAGAGGTTTGGCGAACAAATAACCTATTACGCCACCCAATATTTGCATGGATTGTATATCAAATCCAATGGATTGTGGAATTTTGGAGATGGCTGTATAAGCCCTTCCATCAGACATGACGACGTATGATTGAAGATCGAGACCCTCTAACTTTTCTCCATTGATTTTACCGTAAATTTTACCATTAACTCTTAATGGTACATCTAAAATAAAAATATCACATCAAGAACTATGCTACTAGTTGTGGTTAATTGTGACGATTATATTCATTGTAATGGCGCAGTCAGTAGGATCGTTGGCACAGCTTATACAATACAGCTCCACAACTCCGTGTCGGCGTCTTTGATCTGGCGGTCGAGAACCAAGCAAGACGGAATGGTGCTATCTCTGTTAAATTAAAGGGAAAAGTCGGGCCCGGATTAAGCAATTTTTTTATTATTGAAAAAATTGAAAACCTTGACGTAATAAGGTTGGTTACATGCCATGTTAAGTAAGTTTTGGGAAATTAAATTTTTAATTTGTTTTAAATCTGTCAAATATAATTAAAAAAATTATTTAAATATAAATATTACGAAAAATAGCACATCTTTCGGATTAGAGGTAAAATAATTTGTATGTGGCTAGTAAAATCCTCGTTAACAAATGTTTTGAGCTAAAACAGTCACTTCACGACAAATTGTGACTTGGATCCTTTTTACACCAAGGGCTTCAATTGTTAAAGAAATGTGTCACGCTCGTGGATGCAAATCAAGTGGTACCCCGTGTCTCTGGCAAGTGTTACCCTTCGCGCAAAGGGTTTATACCTAGATAAACGAATGATTCGACTGAGGTCTGGGAACTCTATGGTATTTTGGAATTATAAAGAATTTGTGCTTTTATTTTAACAATATTGTTTATATTTAGATGTATTCTTATTAATTGAAATACAGATTTGTAGAAGTAATACTTCAGTTTTTATTAATATAATATATTCAATTTTTATCTGACCATACCGAAGTAGGGAATTTTGAAACTTTATAGTAATGTGAAATTTGAATTACAATATTACACGATATTACATAATTACTACTTATTTTAGGTAGGTACTAAATTTGTACTTGGAGAAAGTAATATCGATTTTTACAAGAAAACTTGAAAAGTAAATTAATTTAGTTCTTATTTCTGATGTAAAACTTAAACCAAGAAAACAAATAAATTGTAGTTTGTTCAACAAGGGTGGATATGATAGCCATATCACACAAAGACGAAGTTTGAGCACGACGTCGTAGGCGGAGTACTCAATCGTCTGATTGTGATATGAACAATCCACTCGATATGGTCAGTATATTTTTTCTACGACCCACTAACGAAAATCTACAAATTTAAAAAATTATTTTAGGTTATTTAGACAAAATAACTAATTTTAAAATAATTTACGAAGTTGACTAATTTATAAAATAAAATAAACATGAAAAATTAATTAGTCCTCGGCCTAGATTCGATCCCGGGCTTTTCGCATGGAAGGCAGATGTTCTGTCCTCATCTTCACCGAAACTTTCAGGACTTTAGTTTTAATACTCGTAATTAAATTAGTATCATGTAGTTTGATTAAAATTTATTTTTTTTTAAATGTGGACATAATAAAAACAAAAATGCTATTATTTATCGAGTCTACACAAAAATTTTAATGTATATTTAATATCAATAACTAAAATATATATTGACAATTAGTTTAACAGAATTATCACTTATTTAAAAATTTTTAAATAATAGGAGTTGGGTGACCAAAATATGAACTGTGATTTGTAGATTTAATTTTGTTAAAGTGTTCTCACTACCTAAAATGGATATGAAATATATTCGTAGTTGAACGCAATAACATAATTTTTCGTTTTGTAGTATGTGCGTAGATTGGCTAATATCCATGCACAGATTACAAAACGAAAAAGTATGCTATTGCCTTCAATTGAACGAATATATTTCATATCCATTCTAGGTAGTGAGAACACTGCAAAAAAAAATAAATTCGCCAATCACCGTTCATATTTTGATCAACCGACTGCTATTATTTTTAAAATTTTAAATAAATGACATTTCTGTCAAACTAATTGTCAGTATATTTTTTAGTTATTGAGATTAAACATACAATAAAATAAGTTATTCTTTTGGAAAACGTTAGCATGGATGACTAAAGGGTATTGGGTTAATTAATTCTAAAAGTGTGGTACAAATGTTATTTTTTGTAGCCAATTCTTCAAAATTATTTTAAAATATCTTTTCAATATTGAATATTAGTTCTACAAATTCATCATTTGACAGTTGCAGATTTCCAAATGTATCTGAATTGGCGTTATCATATGCCTTTTAAAAGCAATAAAAAGAAAAATCGTCTAATTCAACGTGATCTTTGTTATATTTAAGACAGGTATCGCAGGAGTGGATCCGCAAGGCTTTTATTAAAAGGTAACCACACACATACCTGATAAAATTTTTCTGTAGCAATTCGTCTTTACAATAATTTAGGGTGTTAATAATTTCATCATAAAATAAAATACAAGGTGTTCCATTTAAAAACATACATTTTAATTTTCCAGGCAAGAACGTGACACCCTGTGTATCCAAAGATATTTTTAAAATATGTAGGTATTTTTCAAATCCATATAACTTTTATTTAAAACTTTCTTGCGTGTCTACAACAAAATAATGAACAATAACGCACTAATGAGACACCCTGTATAAATTATATTTTTAACAATGAAAATTTCTTATAATGTAGTACTTATCGGTTTGGGTCCTTGGGAAAACTAAAGAATGTCTTCTTGCAGGTATAACCCTTATTAAAACAGCTTTTGACTGCACAAACTCATTCTACTCACAGCTAAAGAGTCACCAAAATAATAACAGTACCTTTAACTCAAACAAAATCAACGAAATTATAGGCTCCACGAAATTATACAATCAACGAAATTATACAATCAACGAAATTATACGCACGACTCAACACCTTGCCTAAGTACGCTTCTGAACGCCAAAACCGTCTTTTCCCTTCGAAGGCGGAGCTTAAGCGATGCGCGACGAAATCGGCGCAAACCGTTGCCGCCAAGAGAGTGTTTTAGCTGTATTGTATAAGCTGTGTCGTTGGTTTCTGTCATAAACGTTTCTGTACATCAGAAAGCCTATTAAAAGGTCTAAGAGAGAGCCACCACAAAAATAGATCAATTCATCGATATCACAGAGGTGCCAAAGATTTACAGCCACTTAAAATTGGATTAGAGTTGGGTTTCAAAATCCAAACATGAAGATGTGGAACAAAATTGGAGATTTATTGGAAATTAGAATTAAATTAAATGCGCAAGTGGTCGAGTTTTCCTAAAAAGAACGACATATGAAACCTAGCTGGTTTGTGAGGGAGGTTTGTGAAGCTAGTCTAAGAAACTTATTCTAGTTGTAGTTAATTGTTGATAAAGTAGTTTACCGGAAAAATTAGGCAATTTGGCAACGTCTAATCTTTTTAAAAATGAGTAAATAACAGTACCAACCTTTTTTAACGCAATGTTTACCATTTCCATAAAATTTCGGGTTGCATTCGCAACAGAAACCTTCATCATAATCCTTGCATTTTGCTTGGATGTGACACAAAGTTTTGGCACCGGCGCAAGAATCGCTTGGTTCCTCTGGTTTATTACCTGAAAATTTGACAAATTATTAAATTCGCTAAAAATGTATATTTTATGAGAAAATTATGACTTACTGAATCCAGCGTCTGGTTCTACGATTTCCAATTGATCGATTCTATAGATGAACTGTCCGTCTAGTCCAATGTTCGACCACCTGAAAAATATATTGATGACGACAAATTATACCAACAAAAAACGACTTTTTAATATAATATAATAAATTTTTTCAAATGATTATTATTATTCATGAACAGAACGAAAAGAAGCGGCCCTAAAACTGATCCTTGAAGACGTCTGAACAAATTGACTAACATAAAGACGACTTTTTAATATAATATAATAATGTTTTCAAATGATTCTTATTATTCATGGGCATAATAAAAAAAAGCGGCCCTAAAACTGATCCTTGAAAACCTCTGAATAAATTGAAACCGTGTTTAGAATATATATTGCTGAATTATTGTTATTATAAACAAAAAAAAGGATTTAATATGAGATATTCAATTCCAAACTGTGTTACCTATTTAAGTTTTTGACTTGCTCAGTACCGGATCCAGGCAGAGCGAAAACTTTCCCTTCCGGAGAGATAATACCTGCTTGCGCACGCGCATCAGGTAATCCAGAGTCGTCTCCAGTTCCTTGTATCCATTGAATACCGTTTTCTGGGTACAAGAATTCGACGTAAGACTGTTCTCCATCTGTTGATATGACCACTTGGTATGTGTTCAGTTTATCTGCACCGTTGTTAAAATAGCCTACGTCTGAAAATTAAAATAAGATTTATTCATCTAGTTTTCAAAATATTGCATTTTTTTAAATTCTACCCTTTAAAAATTAAAAATAATATTTAAATTACCTTTCCAAGTGACTATAAACAATGACGTGGCCTGAAAATCTGCAAAATTCAAAAATGATTCATGGACGTTTTCGGTGGCTCTCTGTATTAGTCCAGGATGTTCAGTTTCGTAATACGAAATTTGACCAGCTGTCCTTGTATCCACGTTGGAGTAAAACGGAGCTATGATTGGATAATCTAGGGGGAATTCTATATTTATAAATTGAGGAATTTCCGTTTGAAACGAAAGAAGACCGTTGGAATTCACCTGAAAAGTAAATTAGTGAAAACAATATTAATCCGATTACTTTTGAAATATTATTTACTGGCTTTTTCTAACTTTTGCCTTATATTTGTAATTGAAGGTGCGCCACTGAAAATTTCTCTAAACGAAACGTATATTCTTACAGTCTTTCTAGACACAATCCAAGGCAGAATAACTGATTAGTACCGACTTCAAAGGGACCGCGCACATGGGCGTACCAATTTTATTATTAAAATTAAGTAAATTAAATTAATAATTATGTATAGTTCTTCCATTAAACTCGTTCCGAACTTTTACCAACAATTTTGTTTGATCTGTCACAGGCGTAAATACCTCATTTTAAAAATTTAATATTTTGATAAATACGAGAAAGTATTCGTTAAAAGGCGATCGAATGATTATAAATTGGACGGCGCTATACCGTTATTTAGATAGATGCACTTAATTGTAGTCCTACTTGAAACTTAAAAAAATCATTATTATAGCGCGCATTTATTATATAAAAAACCGTATTATTTGTATTGTACAGGTCCGGCTCGTCCGTAGCTAATTAAATTGTTCTCTTACAAACTTTATTATTGCATTTACAGTTCATCAAATTTCTAGAGGCTTTCGACGGCTAGACAGAGAAAGCACTACTGACAGGCATCCCGACGGATTTACGCAATGAAAGTACACTCTGCGCATCAAGTATTTCACTATTTCATTCAGACGTAAATGTCAGATGTAAATTTCGCTAAAACATTTCTTTTATTTTCGTTTGTGTTTTTTGCTCATTACAGTTTAACAGAACCTAAGTATGGAGTTTAATAGCAAATTAAGAGGCCGCGTGATTAACAGTCAATCTCGCGAAATAATAGCCAATGTTATAGAGTTTATGAGAAGAGAAGGAAACTTTAATTCACCTTCAATACCATTTAAAAATGTAAATGATCGTGTTGCTGCAGCCACAGGAGTATCTAAAAACACTGTCGTCCGCATTTCTGGAGAGAAAAAAAGAATCGATAACCGTGAGATATCGGAATTTTCATCACCAAGAAAAACCATTAAAAAACCAAAAACAGTTAATGATATACATGAAGCTGCACAAGAATCAAATTTTATTTTTTTATTATTAGATAGCTATTTTTGTTTCTGAGTTGTGTTCATTTACAGGCTCAATTTTTTTCCGTTTCTCCTTTTTGATTTTATATGGGGTTTCAAGTTGTTTTTGACTTATTTCGACGTAAATCACAACAACACACTTTTTTAATAAAGCAAACAAGTGTTAAGAGGTATATGTACGTGTAAACTACAATTACAAAAAATTGATATGAAACCACCAACAAAAATGTAAAGCTAGCTTCCGTACTAGAACATGGTGTCATTCGTCGAGATAATTTATCGTTTTGTTTAATAGATCAAGAAATGTAAATATTCCCCTGTTATTTTTTATAAAATTATAAGAGAAATAAATGTTTTTCTAAATAGTATAGTTTATTATTTTGTAGAAAAACAAAATTTCGAAAATTTTAGTAATGTTTCAGAAACAACCGTTATTAATAATAGGTACCATTTTCCTTAATAAGGTAGAAATAAAATATAAACTATTTCCACGATTTACAAAGGCCTACAAAAAAAGTATAGGTATTTTCCGCTATACTATAAAATTTATATTTTCTGACTCAATTTCAAAAGGTTGAAGTAATTCCAAAACACCTTTCATGGCATAATAATTATTTTCAATTCTACATAATATCTTTAGCTGCTTTTAAAAACGTTCTAAGAAAGTCCAATCAGACCCCATTTAATCCCTAAACTATTCCACACTTTTAAAATTTAATTACCTAAAAATATTAAAAACTATTTAAAATAACTTGTTTAGCAGACTGTACAATAGCTATCTTAGTCACACGTAGCGCGTTCTCTGTCTGGGCGTCGAACACCTCTAGAAATTTGATGAACTGTATTTGTGTTTGATTCTTTTATTGTTAATAAATTTAGGAGTTAAAGAAAATTACTGATTAAGTATATGAAAATACTAATTTGCAGATGACTCTTGCTACTTCGCAGAGAGGGAGGCGCCCTCCCTCACCAGCCACCACTGTTTGTCCCATTACTAAGAGTAATTAACACCGATTTAATCTATTTTTTTTATATAATCTCATGGCAACCCAAGATAATAAATATATATGTAAATAATACATTAATCAAGTAATCTAAATTTATAAATTTCCCTAATCGAAACGTATGTTCATAAAAAGTTTTAACTTTTGTCCCATTACTAAGAATAATTAACACCGATTTAATCTATTTTTTTTTTTTTTTTTCATAGAATCTCAATTCAATTAAATATTTATGTAAATAATATATTAGTTACTCAATATCAAGTAAAATGATATTTCACAATTATTATCTAAATTAGCAAGATCATTCTCATTCATATGTTAAATAGTCTTGTTTTATTAACGTTGTACTAAATTATAACCACCATTTTAATTATCGTTAATTTAATACAAATACGCTGAAATATCATTTTAATCATTAATTGAAAATCTTGAGTATCTGCTTAACGGGTCGTTGAACTTTTAATTTATTAGGATTTTACAAAAGAACATATGGGATGCAGTTAAATTTTTTGTTTCAATTAAAGGGAATTTTGATCTTTTAACCAAATAAGGAAAAAACGCATTAATGGATTCCAAATGCAAAAAGTGAAGACGCTTATTTTTAGTAGGAAGGTATTTGAGGAGCCATTGCCTTGAGTCATTCCCTTTTTAGCATATTTTTTTGAATAAAAGGCTCATAATTCGTAAGAATTTTCATCTCGGGGGGTTTGCATGACCTCCATTCGATGACAGTTGTTGCTAGTTTGGCATTCATTGATGGTCTAAAATGCAAACGTATCATTTTTATTCCAAAGGGGACACATTTTTACAATATAGACATTTGTCAACGTACCCCCTCCCTTCCACTTCTCCAACCTCCTAATTTTAAATAGGGCATATACCACGTGTGGAACATCATTAGAAAGATATTCAGGCATATGATTTTCTATGACTTTTTTTCGATAGTTTTAATTTAATTAAAGTATTATTACCTCTATAAAATTAAACGCAACGCCTATGGTTGTCTAATGCGTTCAGTAATTAAGCCCTTATTTATTGCAAGGATTCAGATTGCGTTGTATATTAGGCAGACAGAGCTGTCGCATCGCTTGCCGCATTAGAAAAAGCGAGACGGCTCCTAAATTGAGGGGGTACGATTTGTGCGAGCTTGTTTATCTAGTAGTTGTTCGACGATAACTCAAATTTCGTTTTTGATTTAAGAATTTTTAATATTTCAGACCCATTAACTCCCCATTTTCAATCAGATTTTTATCAAAATCAATAAGCTACGTCCCCGTATAGATCTTGATTTTCCTCAAATTTTCAAATTGATATCATTTTTCGTTTTTGGTTAGGATTTTTTTTTAAATATTTCAACCCCCCTTAAATCCCCCATTTTTAATGAAATTTTTTCAAAATCAACAGAGTCTGATTTTTCTGAAATTTTCAAGTTGATATCATTTTTTGTTTTTGACTTAAAAACGTGACATCGAATGGACAGACGTTTTCTTAAAATTTGATAAGAATGATTGTGGTACAATTTTTAAATTTGGCCCAATATTAAAATTTTTGTATTCTTGAAAGTAAACCAGTAATACTCTTCACTGAGTACTGTGTAAAGAGTATAGTAAACAAATAAGCAAGTGAAAAACAAAGATTTTTTTGTATCACTATTAGTATACTTTTTAATTTAAATATTTTGCCAAACCAACGGTTTACAAGATTCGAATTGAAAATTATATAGGGCGATTCATAAGAAATTGTTAATATTTTGATATACAGGGGGTTAAAATTATAAAAATAATTCAACAGTGTTATTATACTTCAATTATTTTTCGACGTATAAACAGAAAAGTACAACTAGGTTTTTTGAGGTGAGAAAATTGAGTAAGCAATCATTTTTGGTGTATCGCATAAATGGTGTTAAATAAGCTATTTTGGTTTAACAGAATCCTTATTAATATTTGATCCCCAGTTATTATATAAACAAAAAACTAATATTTTTTGCTATAAAATCTGGAGCTAAAATATTACCAATTTCTTTTTTTAATCACTCAGTATATTAAATAACAATTTTCGTATCTACAGGATGGTTCATGCACTTAGAACAACATTGATTTGTTATAAGAAATATTACCAAAAAATGTAGGCAGGTACTTACATAAATACTATCGTAGCTATTTCCGAAAAACACAATCGGTTCCTTTAGTTTAATCTCCCTACTCGAACCGTCATCCGTTTTGGGCAAAATCACCGCTTCGGGCACATTATGTTCGTACAAGAGTCCTTGCGGTATACCATCGACGTGACCAATCACCCACACCGACAAAAAACACAAAACTTCCTTCAGAGGCGTCCTCATTATCTCTTATCTCTCTCTTAGAGACGCTCCAAATGGGGCCTAAGGCAACCAACTACTGGAACTGTTTTATGTCCGAGGTTTGTTTAATGTTTATCTCTGAAGAAATGGGTGTATCTCTTTAATCTATCTCTTCTGGGGTCACGGGTCAATTTAATAAGCTTGTAGTCAATATGTTTTGTTTATCGCTATCAGGGTATCAATTCGAGAAGAGTACATTAATTCGTTAAACCGGGATATAATTATTGAACGGTTGCTGGAAGATAACTGTAGGATTATTTTAGATGACACAAGTAAAGACAGTTTTCGTATTATCGAAGGTTATTAATAATTTTGTGAGGATTTGAGTAAAAATGTCTGCAAGATGTATTGAACAAAAAATATATAGGCTTTCCTTTAAAAAATAATGATTTTTTAAGTGTGTATCAAAGTATCATCCCTCTGACAATAAATACTGATGATCTACTAATTCATGTTTATCCAAATCGAGAATATGAAATAATCTTATTTATCTAAGGAAATAATTAAAAAATTAATCGACTTACCTTAAGGAAGATTAATTGTAATTTTCAGAGCTTAGATATAATTACATTGTAGTTTCCTTGGACGGACTAAATTATATTTAAAAGTGAACACTCTGTATTATTTGATATTGTTCTACCAGGACTACCTAAGTAAATAATAAAAAAAAATGGAAATAAAAAACCACTGTAATTTCATAAATAACTATATATTACACATTTTACATAATTTATAATTTACTTAATAAACTAAATAGATAGGAATGATATAAAATGACAGACTTTCACCCAATGAATTCTTTAATTAAATCGCCAATTTATTTCTATCCAATTCCATAGGCGTCGACAATTGGGGTGGTAGTAATTAGAACGCTTTATAATAAAATTATTTTAATAAAAAATGTTGTTTATTATGTATGAACTGAATAATAATCCGATTAAAATTTATATTTAAATGTTATTTACGAAATATATCAGTAATTTTTTTCTGTATTCGAAAATAGAATATTTTTGCAAACAAACAAAAACTTCCATTTAAGTAATGACTAAGCAATAATAAAATCAATGATAAATAATTAATGCGAGTTTTAACAACACCCTGTAGCACATATACTTATAAACAAATTAAATAAAGTTTTATGATTTTTTTTATGAATGTATATACACTGTGTTCCATAAAGTTGGAAAGTTTTCTGTAAAATTCGCAATTAAAAAAAAAGTTTTGACCCATTTTTAAAAAAAAAAAATACTGAATTTGACAGATAACTAATGCAGTACCTAGCCGACTTTAATATGGACTATTAAGTTTTTAACAAAGCTGAGTTACTCAATCCTAATTTTAGAAAGTTCCCGTATGGATCCAACTTTATGATACACACTGTATTTGTTCGAAAATAGTTAACATTTTTTATATTTTTTTGACTAGAAACGTTTAAGTCAACTCAAGATTTTATCTTTTAAGATAAAATACCATTCAAAAATAAATTATTATAATTATTTGTATAAAAAACAGATATGAGAGAAACCTCAGTGATAAACCCACTTACATTTAACACGTCAACTGCCGCAATAATTTTTATCCCACATGCTAGATTATAAAATGTGAATAAGTGTGATAATCGATTAGCCAATTTTTTTTAATCGATAATCGATTATTTTAAATAATCGATCATCTTCAATTAAAATAACCAATAAATATATATGTCGGAAGGAGCCTGGAATGATATATTTGACGTTTCACATCACTCTCGAGATATGCTGTCAAAAACGACGTCCAGAACACTTTTAAATGCCAAAGTATGTTTAAAATCATTTGTCGAATGACATATTACCCAATATTTTGACAGTTAAACGATATTTTAATAGTAAAACGATATTTTGACAGTTAAACGATATTTTGATAGTAAAACGATATTTTGACAGTTAAACGATATTTTGACAGTTAAAAGTAATGTCACCTGGTTCTCGCAATATTTTTTATATATTGCAACGCTTTCATTTGTAAATGCTCTGGAGGTCCCAATGAATAGGGCGGTTTGGGATTTGTCCTGACGTAGTAGACTCCTCTTGCACTGAAAATATTGTTTTTTTATACATTCTCAATAAAAATAATGAAAATTCGCACAATGTCAAAAAATATGTAACACTGTAAAACACAAATTTTAACAGGAGCACCTTTTGTTTTTATCAAGTTATCAAATAATATTTAAGGTATCATATCAATCTGGTTTGCGCAGACGTCAAAATAACCAGACCAAACTATGGTTAATCTGGTGTTTAATAATTACTTATCTATTAATATAAAATATAGCCTAAAATAATCAGCCTCTTAGTTTTTTCTTGCGATTAACTCTCTATAATATATTTCTACTTACTTATGAGTGACGTGTTCGCCCATAAGCACGTACTCTTGGTCTTCAGGATTGCACCAACCAATCATGAAACTAAGAAGCGTCGGACAAGGATAAGCCCAAAAACCATTTTTAGTGATTATAGACTCTATGAAATATGGCGTTACTTTCGTATGATCACAGGCTAAAGTATCTAAAAAACAGAATGCATTTACACTAGTAAAAAAATGCTTCAAGTGGTGTTAATATAATATGACCCTTTAATCTAAATGAATGGTGGTGTACCGATGGTATTGATATGAAGGATCTTTCGCTGATTTCTGTCTTTACTTACTAAAAATAGTATCACTGCGACATCCAGGCTGACTGGATCCGCCATTAATATAGAAATCTGCGTGTCCCGTGGGACCCCATTGTCCCAAAACTCCTGCTCCTGTGTGAAGGACGTCAACGAAATGCGCGTCTGTGGAATCGAGATCTCTGGACGAGTTTTGACCCATGTAGAAGAATATAGTTGGATCCAACCCTGAGAATATTCATTCAATGTACAAAAATTATATTTAACATAGAAGATTAAGTTCAAGTAGAAGATTTTGTTGTTTTTTTTTAGAAATTGCAGAATTTTAGGAAAAGTAAAGAAAGAAAATTGGTTAAAATGGAGCAATAACAACTATAGTTAAACAAGAATTAAAGAACATTTTCTAAGAAACCTATTAGCAAATAGATGTTTTCATTGGAAGATATTTCAAGAGCTTTCGCCATCTATCAGTTTACATAACAAGTAATAGAGGATTTTATTTAAAAGAAAACTGTAACGTTTCAGCCATCTGTCTAAGATTAGGGCGTCAACATAAATTTCTTTTTTCTTGTCTTTTTCTGTTGTTGCATGGGTTCAGTTTTTCACTATTTAACCAGTGTCAGCGTTTCGTTTTTAAAAAAGTTATTTTACAAAAATCAGCCATATAAAGCCTAATACGCGCTTCTTGGCAAGCTAGGTAGCCCTCTGATAGTGCTAATGAAAAACTAAGCCTATACAGCTAAAAAAGAAGACAAGGCAAAAGAATATATTGTTACGAAGCACCCATTCTAGCCATGTCCTAGCCTATCCTCGAGAACAAGGACAATTTATTTTGGACTGTGATGCATCCCAACACGGCTTGGGCGCCGTGCTATCCCAAGAACAAGAGGGGGAAGAGAAAGTAATCGTTTTCTGGGTAAAGCAGAGAAAAATTATTGCGTCACCAGGAAAGAACTATTAGCTATTGTCAAATCCCTTGAACACTTCCATACTTACCTTTTTAACAGAAGTTTTATCATTAGAAGTGACCATAGTGCCTTGCAGTGGCTGATGAATTTTAAAAAACCTGAGGGACAAGTTGCTAGATGAATAGAAAGACTGCAACAATATAACTTTAAGATGGTGCATCGAAGGGGACGTCTCCATAGCAACGCAAATATTCTCTCCAGGCGACCCTGTTTAGAACGACAATGCCGGTACTGTAAAAGGCTTGAAGAACGAGAGGAGCTGGTTGAAGAAGTTAGTCTACAGGCGACCACTATCAAGCCATAGGATGACGAAGATGAAATCATCCTTGAAAGCCTAAGAAAGACTCAAAAGAAAGACAATGACTTGAAGGTTGTCCGAGAATGGCTCAGAAATGGAGTCGGACCTATATGGCAAGAGATAACCAAATATAGTGGAACCATTAAAGGGTACTGGACTCAGAGGGATTTTGCCGAAATCACAGGTCAGAAATGTATTGAAGGAGCTTCATAGCAGTCGTTCAGGAGGACACTTTGGCACTAAAAAGGCACTTGCACGAGTTCGGGAAAGATTTTATTGGGTCGATTGCCGACGGGATGTAGAAGATTGGTGTAAGGAATGTGACCTCTTAATGGCAGAAAAGGGCCCAAAACAAGAAGTAGAGGTAAAATGGCACAGTACTGGCGAATAACTAGAGAGGAGGAAGCAATGTTACGCAGTACCCTGCAGTAGCCTACGGCTATCATAGGAAACGTACAGATAGAAAAAGAAGTGGAATGTTACTCATCGCTCTACACTGTGTTGCGGTCGTCATAAGTAAAGGTACAAGTAAAAGAAGATAGAAAATTCCAAAAATGTCCAGAAATGTTATTACCCGTCAAGAATATTCTAGATGACAGTTCGAGAAGGTCAAGCAAGCTATATAAGTCGACGACCTGACGTCAGAGTTTCAGTTTTATAATAGACGTTACATGTTAATGTTATCAGTTGTATCGTTATTGTTAAAGTTGAATTGACTTATTGTAAAGATGAATTGAAATAAATTGTGATACCAAAAACCAGCGTAACAATATGCTGATAATTTACAGTTTCCTTTTTAATAAAATCCTGTTTCTATTACTTGCTAAGTAAATTGACAGATGACGCAAAGCTTTTGCAATGACCTTCTTCTGATGAAATGATCTTTACCACAGAAGCACATATAAAGGTGAAATATACTGGAATGTTGTTACATTCAAAAGTTGAATATGATTTACAATTCCGCCATTTCTATTGACGCAAATATTTTTCCAGGCTCATAAAAATTTTGTTAAACAAGTTTTCAAATACCCTGTATTTTAAGCACATGCTGTTCTTACCATTTGAATAGACCCATTATTTCTACATCTTTTACAATTAGCAAGATAAGATTGAAAAAAAAAATAAGTGTGTTACATTTGAGGAAGTATAGATAAAACTTTATTTTGCATATATTTAATTTTCACCAATTTTCATCACTTGGGTAACAGAGTGTTTACGCGATTATTTACTTAGAAAAAGACTAGATAAATACATGTTTCTAATTAGATATACATATAGGTATATTACATTCGATTTGATTATTACAAAAGCAAATTGGCGGTGAAAGTAAAATACTGCTGTTACTGCTACTACTGACTGCTTTATATTCAATCCAGCGGCGTAGGCGAACTTGACTGAGCACGTGATAGCGCTCAGTAATTTTACAACGATATAAATCCGGTTTTAAATATTGTAAAAATGAAAAAAAGAAAATAATATTGAAGTGCATTGTTAAACAGTATACAGGGTCCTGCAGAAATGTTTTAAATGTATAGCTATTATCAAACGTCTGCTATGAAAGGCTGCACCAATGTTACAGTTTATATAGAACTCTATAGTAGATAAATATGCAGAATAAAAGAAATATGACACAGTCAAGGATATGACTAATAAAAAGAAAAAATACCGATATATTTAGGTGTGATTCAAGGAAATGAAATGCGAAAAAAAAAGAACTTGTAGAGATGTATAGGAAAAGTGGTCCCAAATTAAAAAATAAAAATGACATCTATTAAGAATACCCTTAACAAGAGAGGACCTTCTTTACTTAAGTATCTATTCCGCAAGGTCGGCAAAGTTAATAAAGGGAAAAAACTAGCGCGGTTGTTATCGAATACAGATGCACAAATTTCAAACAATATTAATGATTGGACAAAGAAAATCTGTTGATAATATGCTTGCGCGGAATAGATTGCGCGAGCCGTAACGGTTTGGAATCACGCCGACGATGGAACGTGTCCTTCAGACAATTGGGATAAAAACCCACGCTCTAATGGCGACAAAATTATAAATTTTATGAGCTACGATATGTGTACATAGTGTAAATAATTAATAAATGTAATGTGGTGTTCTTCATGTAAAATAAACAGGGTTAAATGCAGGTGTGCTTGTTTCTTTCTATCATCGATCGTTAACCCAAAGCCAGCAGCTAGTAAATACATGGAATACAGTTCGCTTCAGAATTATAGCAAAATGGAATCTGTAAAGGGTAAGATTCTTACAGGCCTCCTCACAACTTCGTTAAATAAATATAAACAAAGTGTATTACAAGAATAAATCAGCTGACAGCCACAAAGGGTGATCTTCTAACTACTCTAGGTGGCACACAAACAACGACAAATCATATATGAGATAAAGGTTATTCACATAATAAATATCCTTGTTGCCAAGCAGCAGCCCAAACTCTGAGTTGATTTGGCGCTTGAAGCTTTCTCAAATCCTAGTAGAAATTCAGATACTCTCAAAAAAGTCATCACTCGAACATAAATCTGTTGATCTAAGAGGCCGCTAGATAGATATTTTACAATTGGCAAATGTTATTTGGAGAGAATTGTGATTTAGTATGAATTATTCTTGCTTACCTGTGATCCTGCCGAGTTTTCCGTGCTTATCAGGATTCAAGTAATTGGCTACCAGTCCCCCGATATGCGCGCCAATGCTGTATCCTATAACGTGGAGTTCATCAGCTCTTACTCCTCTAGGATGTCGAGATAAGTAATCGACCAGCTGTGCTATGCATTTGGCGCAAAATCTCGGTGCCCAAGCCATTTGCTAAAATAAAAATATAAACCCTCTATAGACTAATACAATTTCAGATAGAAATATCGAAATATGTATTGTTAGAGTCAGCGCCGTAAGCAAGTAGGCATTAGTGCCCGTTAATTCATTATTCTTATTCGGCTCTGAATATTAAAATTATATTTTCGAATAAGCATGGCCTCTTAGACATGTGGAACCTTTCCCAATGAAATTTAATTAAAATTGTACCATAAATAAAAACGGAAAATGTTTCTAATAAAAAATTTCATTTATTGTGAATAAATCAGTATATTTTATATTTATATATTTTTTATATTTGACTAGACTAATAACGAAAGACAATATCAAAGTAATATCACAGTAACTGAACCTAAAATATTATTATTTTAAAAGTTATTAAGTCAAAAATCTAAACGGTAAATTTTTGAAGAAGACTTTAAAAATGTCATATCAACCTTTAATGCCAAAGAAATAAATAGGCATTCCTATGAAATTAAACAGAACAGAGACATTAAAGTAATGGTTAGAGGTCTACCATCTACATCTAAACCAGAAGATATTGTTAAAGACTTGCAAAATCAAGGATTAAAATGTAAAGAAGCTGTCAATATAATAAAGAAGGAAATAGAATTAATATTTTTTTGATGGGCGCGCCTCGTTATTGGCTCTTAAGTTATAAATACCACTAGAAGATTTAATAATTTAGATTGAATTTATTAAAATGTGGGCAACAAAATTATTTGATATTCCGTAACTATATCACGAAGTCTAACTTAACTACTTTTACTCGCGTGTAAATCACCGTTCATTATTATTCCAATTATTTAACGTGTTACTTCATGATTATTAATTACAATAATTTATTTTGCAATATCAGTAATTGAACTATTAAATGCTCATTTAGTATATCTATACCAAAATATAAAAAAAACGTACAAATCCGAATAGTTATTAATAAACAAAACAAAATATTTTTGACCCAAAAAATGATTGGATTGTTTTGAAATAAATACTCGAAAGACACGAAAACGAAACCTACTTGTAAATGCACTTAATAATAAATTTAACCTCAAGCTATCATTACGAAGATTACACATACATATTTTTATTTTGTTGTTGCAGAGCGTTGCTTCATAAAAAAAAGGAAATTACATTTTTAATATACGAGGACTGTCCAGAGGAAACTGAGCCCTATTTAGAAGACGGTATTTAAAAAAATTACGCATGTTCCCAATAGCTAATATGACAAATTTTTGTAAAAAAAAATGGGGGAAATGGACAAAATTATCCAACTAAATTTTATAATTCTTGAAAAACAGCAATGCCATGAAGGTTACTGAAAATACAATTTTAAAGTTTAAAATTTCGAAACCCATTTTTCCCCACTATTAATTATTATGCGCCACTGTATTAATTATTACATTATGTAATTAAAAACGGTCATTTACCTCGTTATCTATTACAGAGTATAATTACATTTAGTAAATCATAATTTAATTTATATAAACAAAGCGTTCTGTAAACCAATTAATTATTATTTTAATAATATTCTATACCGCCGACTAGGAGATTAAATTTCAAATAAAATATAGAAAAAAAAATTGATTTTATGTAACTTAATATTTACAATTAAATTAATAAAAAATACCGTAGTTAGTTTATTCTATGGAACTATCAATTTAGCATTGACAGATATTTCACTACGTGGTATAAGATAAATTCAAGAGTACCTCAAGGCCTAGTTATGTGTCCAATATTGTTTCCATTGTGTATTAACGATTAGTTGCTTCGTTTCTACTCGTATTTTTATAGATTTTTAAATGACGTAAAAGTTTGTTTATTACAGATGACAATCTTCCTCAAAAGTGTTTATTATCGACTTATAGTTCAATCATAGGGTGACGCATAGCATAACTGACCTTGTAAAAAATGGGGAACAATCTTTAAAGTTAATTTATCTGATTTTTCTTACTTTTAAACACGGTTCCTTCACAAGGGTGCCATAATCCACAATGATAACATTATAATTTCCTCGATAAAAGTAGGCATCCCTCATATCAGTGCTGGGAGCGAACATTCTACCCCCGCCGAAGCCGTGGATGACTACTTTGGTGGGATAGGCTCTATTGAACTGGCTGTTGAACAACGAATCATCTCTGGTCGTGTCTATGAGTTCTGGGTTTTGTTGGGTGCGTCTTAAATAAAAAAACGGATTGATAAATCGCTACCTCAGTTTAAAAAACAACTTAAAATTTTTCAAAAATAATACATTTCTACAAATTTAAAAAAAAAATTTAATTATGTCCAGTTCAAAGAATAAACAACATAGAAGTGTATTGTCATGAAAATAAACAACAATACTTTCTTTTAGAACATATAAAATTTTCTCAAAACAGAAAAAACTAAATATTTCAAATATTCATTATTTTAAGATGCTACTTTTTTGAACTGAGGTAGCGAAAGTCTTTGATTTACATATAAATTTAGTCTATTTGGGTCTTAATTCAAATTATGTTAAATAAAAATGGATTAGAGGCCTCTAGAGAAACAAAGGTGGGAAATCTTCCCATTTAAAAACTACTATATATTTATTAAAAGAAAAAGCAGCAAATGTTCATAGATTTAATACAGAATGGCGCGTAATGATTTTTTTTAAATTCCATTTAAAAATTTTCAAAATAAATACTTTTCAAAGATTTACAAAAAATTCAAGGTTTCTCCACCCTAAGTTTTGTTGTTATGGGTATTTTCTGAAAATTTCACAAAAATCGGACCATAAATAAAGGCTCAGAATGAATAATAAATTTTCATTGTATTCAGTTTTCTTTTGAATAGTCAATTTGCAACTTTAAGTCTGTATATCAAAAATAAGACAGAATGGATGCAGAAATTTTAATAGAGTACCATTTCTCCATATGAAAATTGTGAACTGCCATATTTGTCCCCCTTGTTGGCGCCATTGCATTGCACATCCCGAAAAAACCGTACTAAAAAATAATTTTTATTTTTTGTGCCTTATTTAAAAGCAATTCTCTCTATAGTTTTGCTTTGAATATCTTAATTTTTTATATTTTCATATCGTGATACTAAAAATAAATAATTTCTTACTTAAAAAAAAAGATTGATAAATTAAAAAGAAAGTCATTTAAAAATCCAGTTTTGTTTATTTCGTACGAGATGTGTCTACTTAAAAACGATTCATGTTTATTAATCGACCAATAAAACATAAACTGCATAATATACCCAGACAGCACACCAAATCCTTTGGATATCTACTGCACATCCCAATATCCACTGAATGTCCAGTCCATGGTGGATATCTATTTTATATCCATGATATGTAATTTATAGACATACAAATGTCTATAAATAATAGTAATTATATAGTAAATTATTAAAAAATTACGCCATTGTGCTCGCCATTGTGGCTAATAGTACCGTTCAGATATTTAAAATTAATTTTTTTAAGGTGTATTCAATATCCCATGGACATCCACTAAATATATCAAAGTCTAGGCGCGAACGCAAACCATCGTGGATATCCACTAGATGTTATTTGATTTTGCTTACTAAGTATAGATGGCGATAGCACTTTCGCATCTACTCATGCTTGACCCGCCGTAATAGAGTTCGACCGAAATTTTAGTTTTATTCAGACTTCATTAGAGACTGGAGTCGAGAATTTCCATTTATTGTTGAAGAGTCCTAATAAGAATGACTTTCTCCTTAGTGGGCAAAATCAAAGGCAGTGTTGAAAATATTTTTTATGTCTGCTATTTTCTTTCGACGTTATTCAATAAATCATTGGTTACTTATGAACCTCTACTAAAGATACCCATAAAATATTTTGCTGAATATCTTCTATATCCTGGGATATAGACGGACATTTGGTTGGATATCCATATTGGATATATTGAATATACACAAAATATATTCTGTGGATATCTCTGGAATTTCTTGTATTTTCTGGAAGATACCCATTAGATATTTTGCTGAATATCCATTAGGATATCTTCTATATTCTGGATATAGACGGACATTTGGATATCCATATTAGATCCACGGAATATTTCTGATATCCTGTGGATATATTGGATATCCACAAAAGATATTCTGTAGATATCTCTGGGATTTGGTGTGTTGTCTGGGTACACTACCTAAATACGAGTGTCAAACAATATGAACAAAATATATTGGAAGCTATCAATGGGAAAAAATATGTTTAAATATTTAAATAAAACACCCCGTGTTAAATTCTCATATTTTGTGCTTAAAATTTACCAGTCAACAATGTGTAGTTACCCAGACAGCACAAAAATATTGCATGAATATTCAATGCATATCTCAACTGCATACTCCTATATTCCATGGATATGCCATATCCGCCATGGCATATGACGGGAAGATTGCAGGAATATTCAAGGTCACCATGAAACATATGCCCACGATATATTTTTATCTGCCAAAATATATGTATGGCATATTCTCTGAATTTACTGAGGATATCTATGTATGCCTATATTCATGGTATTTTGAATATTCATGGCATATTCAATTTTTTTTTATGCCGTACCATAGTTTAGAAAATAAAACCCATACTTAAATACAAAATAAATTTTATTTTAAAAATAAAGCAAATTTTAAAAAATAGAACAATATATACATACAAAAAACTAAAAATTTAAATTTATTTGTTGAGGTTCTTCACGTACTTTTCTGCTAAAAAAAATGACATATAAGATATGTATATCAGTAAAATAGAAATATTTCAAAATCTTGAGACAAACATTACAGTAATACTTACTTCTATAGCATTTTTGGGTCACTTTATTTATAGTAAAGGCCTCTACATTTTCCGTTGCCATTTGTGTACTGTGGATTTTCCTACACATCTCTAAAAAAACAAAAATAGGTTTACATAGTGCCTTGTCTGCAATTTTATTACGAATTGTCCATATTTTTATTTCCTCTTAACACTTTTATAATGATCAGTTACTTTATTACTAAGGATAGGTAAATCATTAGCCGTAGATGTCTTTGAATTAATATTATCCTATACAAAGAGAGCTGTTGAAATAAACTCAGATTCTTGAATTTTACACAAGTTTTTTTCCTGGAGAAAAGAATAATGGTATTTCCTCGAAAGATTCAGTAAGAAGCTTACATTTTACATTCATCTGAAGCTAATGCTCTATCATTATTTGAGAACAAAAGATTCGTCTACCAATTGATTTACACTTCTTATAAAATATTTATGATTTTAAGCACTACACTGATACTACAGAAGGGCCATAATTAATCAGACTTACCCCTTAGGTGGGTATATCGTGAGAAAAAACTTAAACTACATCACGTCCATGGAGGAAGGATAATCCATAGGTAAGGGAAGGATAATCTAATCACGTCAGCAAATCTGACAATGTTTGGTTATGTGTCTTATTCTTCTTCTTCTTTTTTTTTTATTAGTGGCCTTCACCGTTTAGAGTATTTGACCAAGGTATCATGAATAAAAAAATATTCCTCACAATCTAACTTCCCGTGTAACAAAAACTTACGTTCGACGATAGGCTAGATTATGAGTGCATCCAATAAGACACTATTAGGTAATTTTTACTACCAACTACCAATACTTACTAGGCGCATACTTTTGACTTTTAGAATCATTCTTTTGTCCTTTTCTTGTCTACATTATAGGAAAACTATACATACTTATTTTATCTATGAAGATAAAGATAATTTGATCTCGGAGGTTTGATTTTTTTTATTAATTGAAAATAAGTTTGCATGATTTAAAGTTATATTCCGGAGTTCTAAGTTCACGTTTTTGTTTAAGTCTTTATAAACTAAACAAAGGATGATTCTGTAGACTATATCTTCATTTGTACCAATAAATAATAAAACAAAATAGTTAAATATAATATAATATTATACAGAGATATCTATACAATATGAAAAATGAATATGCAGAGCATATCAAAAATACATATGCCTGGAATATCTTTCTAGAATATAGAATATGAAATATATTCTGTGAATATTCCATAAATATTGCAATATATTTTGGCAAATAGGCAGATTGGTGGCATATGCCAGGAATATAGTGTGCTGTCTGGGTATTCTATTGGCTTTTTAAATACCAATTTTCTTCTAAATAATTATTTAAATGGCTAAATTGAATTTTTGTTGGAAAATTGATTGTTTCTACATGAATTTGAATAAAAATTTCGACGCATTATTATACCCCATGAATCTGGGGTTAATTAGTCCCTTTACCCCCTTTTATGCGCGCCTGTTTCTAGCTATCTCGTATATATAAAAACTGAACCTTTCAAGAACACTTTATTTACGTTTATTTACATAAAAAAAATCATTATTAAATTGACCTTATTAGGCTCGTTTGAATAAAACGAATTTAAAAATGAATCCAAGTACTTTCGACTGGGGTAATAACGACAATGGTCTATTAAATAAGTACCGTAATTTATCGTCGATCTATACCTACTTGTTAATGTATTATTTGAATGCAATAGCTGTAACGCAAGTACCTTCGGCAGTCACATTCGATCAAATTTATTACTTTCGCCAGATACTTAATGAAAAATGTTGCAAGAACCGACAATTCGATGATGGGCATATCTTTTTTTCGACCTTGGTTAAAGGTTCAAAGTTTGACCAAACGTGAAAAATTGGGTAATACTACGATCGATAATAGTTTTATTCTACTTTTATCAATTCCATTGGGGAGAGTGGGGCCACTGCTCACTAGGAAGAAGAATATTCAAAGATGCTCGTTAATGACAAACATTTATGAATTTATGCATTTCTTTTGAGACACACTGTATAAATGGCTTTAAGAAAATAATTTACTTTGGCAATTGTCTGAATTTAACGCAATGATATTTCTCAAAGTCTTATTATGCCAAAAACATTACAAATATTATTATGCAGTAGGTAGAGAATTAATGCATGTAGGTCAACAACGCTATAAATATGAAAATGACTCACCTTGTATAAAGAAAAAATTGTATTTGCTTATGAGGACACCTGTACGGTTTCGGGATGCAGGAACTGGTATTAAATAAATCCGATATAGATTCAGGTTCTTTTTTCCGAGTTTTCGATTGTTGCGCATATATACCTAAAAGAAAAAAAAATTAAAAACAACTATTTTAAAAACTACTTTGATTGCTCCTCTACTAATATACAAGGTGTTTCAAAAAGATTGGTCATAAATTATATCACATATTCTTGGGTCAAAAATAGGTGGATTAAACCGTACTTACCTATTCGCTCCGTGCGCGACAGCAGCGCCAATTCGTTTTGATACTAATGGACTATTTCTGCGTATACTGACAAATGCAACTTTTAATAGAATTTGTAATTAAAAAGTATATATGTTAGTTTTAATAAAAGTATATGGATTTGTAAAACAAGTAAAACATTAATTTATTATTATTATTATATATTTTTATCGCTTAAATTAAAGAAAATTATGTATAATCGATAAAAATCAATAATAAAATATAGGCAGGCAACAGTATTTATTGGAAAATGTATGAGGAGTTGCCTAAGTCTAATAAGTTTTCATTGAAGAATTAGCCTATTCTGTCAAAATAAAAAATACCATTTAATAATAGCGTGAAGTTTTATAAAAAATAGGATCGTTACTTATATTTTCATTTTTGTTCGAAAGAAAACATAGAATGAATGATTAAAACTGATTTCCCATCAGTAAGTTACAAAATTGCGTTCCAACCACAATATATAGTACTCAAAGGCAGAAATCTTGAAATCTAGTCCTTGCTGAATGAACATTTAAGAATAAAGGGATATTAAAGAACATCGTAAAATGATAATTTATTGTTTATTTAAAACCTTTCAAGTTTCTGATGTCTACTATTTCCAGCATTATGGTTATTATTACAAAAATAAAGGTAATTTTTCTTATTGTATATCTATCCATTTATTTCTTTGATTTAATTTCCACTTTGCTACTGAAATTTTTTATATAAGTTTCAGTGTTTTTTTGCTAGTATTTGTACAATTTTTAATACAGCAACTTCGGTTGCTTATTATATTGTTTTTACCTACTTTTTTTGAAAAAAAGTAAAATGTATACGTGTATTTGGTATGCTAAAATTACAAAATATCGCCCTAAAATGCACGAATTATCTGCAGCTAGCGCTAGTATCGCTTTTGCTTCCCTTTCCATGACGTCGCACGGAGCGAATATACAAAAGTGCACCCAAAAATAGTTAGTCTTTGTCTTTTTTTTTTGTATTTTTCTTTGGGGTGCACTTTTGTATATAGTTAAGTACGGTTTAATCGACCTATTTTTGACCCAAGAATACGTGGTATAATTTATGACCAATCTGTTTGAAACACCCTGTATATTTAAATTCCTTTTCTTTCTATAGTCGAACATATCTAGTCCTCATTAATTATTTCTTTTTAGTCAGTAAAACAAAATAATTTTAATTCTAAATTCCTCATTGCCAAAAATATAGATTTGGATTGCTTATAGGAAAAAACAAGGTCAATTTTTTTACTTTTATCTATCAAGCTAATAATAATTATGAAGTTATCCTTTGAATGTAGTGTCCTTGTTTAAACTATTTAAGATTAGTTAATTAACTTTTAAAAATACCGTTTTTTTTTTCTTACGAAATTTACATAAAATAAAATGCAGATTAATGTCCCATTTAAAAAATACAATCAGAATAAAATTATTATTCCATACCCTCATTACTAATACACGTTTTTGCGAAATAAATTTTGTCAAATATATTGATTAGAAAGTGATGATGATTTGCACAAAACACTCTTTTATGTAAATAAGTATTTTAGTGAACAAATTTTGCAATAAAATTAATGCTAGATACATATTCATAATACTAAGGTCATGTCATAAATTTGTGCCCAAAGGGTATATTTAAGTATAAGAAATAGTAGGATAAATCACACTCTTAATTATAACAAATATATTTAAATAGGTATAAGTAACTGAGGTGTAATTTATTTATTAAATCCAAAATGGTCCTGAAACCAACTCTGTCTAACTATAAGAAATAGGCGATAAAAAAAGCAAATTTTAATTCAAAACAAGTTAAACAAAAAAAAATAATAATATCTAGAATACATTTTATTTCTATGAAATCATTATGTACCTTACAGAGAATATTTCAAAAATATTTTCAAACATATACAGGGTCATATTTTAAACTATTCATAAGTTCTAAATACAGGGTGTTATTGAAATACACGTACATATTAAAATGGGGAATAGTATGTAATGACCAAAAACGATTGGCACCAATATTTTAACTTCAAATTCTAAAATTTAAATATTGGGGAAGAGTCCCCTTTTCCGACCTACTAGTTTCCATATTTAAAGAAGTAAAATAAATCGAAATTGAACTTACCCATAGAAATTGCACTGTTGCCGTAGCAAAACCAATTAATTCAAAATAAAGTTTATTACAGTAATTGTTCAAAATGCCGTCCATTATTATTTATACACACTTGCAATCGTCTTTCCAAAGAACTTTGAACATTAGAAATTAGTCTTGGATTTTGTCGTAGTTCCTCGGCTACCGCATTAACTTTATTGGTTAATTGTTCAACACTATTAATAGGTTCATTATAAACCAGTTGTTTCATGTGACCCCACAAAAAGAAATCGCATGGATTTAAGTCCGGAGATCTCGGAGGCCACTTAGTAGGTCCATTTCTGCCTATCCACTTTTGAGGAAATCTAATGTTCAAAAACTGCCGTACGTTTAAATCAAAGTGAGGAGGAGCGCCATCTAGTAGGTACCACATCCGTTGCCTTAATTGTAACGGTATCTCTTCTAGGAGTACTGGCAAAATATCTTCTAAAAAGTGGAGATATCCTGGCCCATTTAATCTGTTCGGGAGAACATAAGGCCCGATTAAATACTGATCTATTATGCCAGCCCAAACATTTATTGAAAATTTTCTTTGATGCCCAGTTTCCCTAATGGCGTGAGGATTTTCATCACTCCAAATATGCGTATTGTGCATATTGAACACGCCATCACGAGTGAATGAAGCCTCGTCAGTATACAATAATATTTTTAGAAAATCAGGAATATCAACACATTTTTGAATCATCCGTTCACAAAACTCCACTCTCTTTTCTTCATCACCTGGATATAAGGCCTGGACTTTTTGGATGTGATAAAGATGTAAACCTTGTTCTTTAAGTGTCCGCCACACAACAAATGAGGACACTCCAATTTCAAGACCTAGTCTTCTACAACTTAATTGAGGCCGGTTTTCAACAGCTTCCAATATTTCTTCTTCGGCCGCCAATGTTCTTTGTGTTCTTGTTCTCCCTCGATCTGCATTGACACTCTCAAATTTTCCATGGTCTCTTAGATGCTGAACAGTTGAAATAAACGTACGACAGTCCGGAATTCTCCGATTTGGAAACCGTTCGCGATACAGGATTTGTGCTTGCCGAGAATTTTCTCCAGCTGCCCCATAAACCAGCACTATATCCGTTAGTTCAATATTCGTAAATAGTGGCATCGTAAAAAAATATTTAAAAGTAATCGTAAAAACACTTTTTACCAACTTGGAAATGACGCGCTCGTGTTAGCCAGATTCGTAAATCATCTAAAATTTTAATAATCTATAGTTTCAAAAATGTATAGTTTAAAAACAATCATTTATCAAATATTCTAGTTTTTTGATAACGAGGGTAGTAAAAACCAGTCTTCGGAAATAGAAATTAATTCGAAAATCTTGGCAACATGGTTATTTCTTACAAGACTAGTTTTCTTATCATCTGACAAAAACTAGCATATTAATTACTGTTGATGTTTAAAATAGGTAAATAAACCTAATTTATATAGGTCATCCTCAACATATCAGTGAAGTACGTTTGTTTTAGAATTAATTTTCAAAAATTAATAACTCCCTTAATAAGGGGTATTTTTAAAAAATAATATTTTTCTACATTCAGTGGGGATCTGCGCAATACCCAGTTTTAATATGTACGTGTATTTCAATAACACCCTGTATATGAATATAAAATTGATTATTTTGAGTCCTAAATGCTTCATATTCGTGCAAATTTAAATGTTTTGGGTTGGCACAGAATGACATTTAAATAATGTTTAAATAACATATTAGGTCTGATGAATATAAACTTTTGATACTTGGAGTTCAAAGCCCATCAAAACAAGTGACAATATAAAATAACAAGTAAAAGAAGTAATTTTAAAAAACCGATTCTAAAAATGAAGTGTTTGATGATTTTCTCATGGATCCCATCATCAGATATTGACCAAACGTATATGGGATAAAAAATTATTGTTAACAAAAATATTCCGACAAATTGAGAACTTCTTCCTATTTTCTAAAGTTATCCGAAGTTTAATTACTATTGCACTAATCAATAATACAAAACTTCCAAATGTTTTTTATACCTATATATATTTCTAAACTTACCAGTAAACGTAAAAGTTATCAACAATAAATAACAACAGATAAACGTTACATTTTTACACCGAAAAACACCGCACTGGTCTTTTAACATTTCCGACAGTCTCCAAACAAACAATTTCGACAACAAATTTTCTTATAAAATTTTTAGAATGAAATGAAAACAAAGTTCAAGATAGTGAAAGTCTGTAGAGCAATCGTCATATAGCCAAGAATGTCCGATTAAGACTACACCGGTCATCATCAGGTACCGATACACCTCCTCAACTTTTTCTTGCAAATGCATACCTTCACATTTTGCCTCGACCAAACATGTGTTTGATAATACTCACACTCTCGCTGTTTTATTTTTATTCGCGGAATTATTGTCTAGAATATGTTCGTCGTTAAGGAATGATAACAAAAATTAGAGATCAGAAAAACCGATTATTATATCATCGCAGATCGCAGTATTTCTCCGTCTATTATAGTCAATCTTAAAGAAGTCTCTGTTGTCAAGCAATAAGACAATATAAAAATACACTTTGATTAATTTATTTCATTCAAATAAGGATTTATCTGTGCAAGAAAATTATATTCAAAATGTGACTTCTATTTTAAGAATCTGCCGAATTCTTCTTAATAGTAGAGGAAAAGGTGTAAATATGGAATACCGTTTTGTTTGGTATATAAAAAATGTTTTGCTAGTGAATAGATTTAAGCCAAATTTAGAGAAAAGGTACTAGACAATTAGACACCAAAATGTAAAAGCAAATTGTAATTATCTTAAACACTTTTTCAAAAAACAAGTTATAAAAAAAAAACTACAAAATTCCCACTTTAGAAAAGGTGGGAGAAATATGGAATACTTTATACTATATCTAATCTACATATAATTTGCACCAGTCACAACATGCAAATGTCCATAAATAATAGTAATTATATAGCAAATTATTAAAAAATTACGCCATTGTGGCTAATAGTACCGTTCAGATATTTAAAATGAATTTTTTTAAGGTGTATTTAATATCCCATGGACATCCACTAAATATATTAAAGTCTAGGCGCGAACGCAAACCATGGTGGATATCCACTAGGGAGCGTTCAAGTATTACGTAACGCAATTTTTGGAGATTTTTAACTCCCCTTCCCCCCATGTAACACGCCGTAACGTTTTTGTGAAGGTAAAAAAAGGTCAAATGGTGACTTGAAATTTTGAGAAAAAAAAAACGTTTTAAAAAATGCGTGAGAGAAACTCTCTACGCGACTTTTCTGAAGGGTTAAAAAATAATAATGTTGCGTAACACGTAGTTCAAACGCTCCTGTAACGCATCGTAACGTTTTACAAAATCCCGCCCTCCCCCCCAAATTCGTTACGTAATACTTGAACGCTCCCCTAGATGTAATTTTTGATTTTGCTTACTAAGTATAGATGGCGACACCACTGTCGCTCGTTGAATATCTACTCATGCTCAACCCGCCGTAACTGAGTTCGATCGAAATTGGTATCGCAATCAGACTGTATTAGAGACTGGAGTCGAGAATTTCCATTTATTGCTGAAGAGTCCTAATAAGGATGACTTTCTCCTTCTCTCCTCAAAGGCAGAGAGTTAAAAATATTTTTTATCTCTGCTATTTTCTTTCGACGTTATTCAATAATCATTGGTTACTTATGAACCTCTATTAAAGATACCCATAAAATATTTTGCTGAATATCCGAATATCTTCTATATCCTGGGATATAGACGGACATTTGAATATCCATATTAGATCCACTGGATATATTGGATATCCACAAAAAATATTCTGTGGATATCTCTGGGATTTCTTGTATTGTCTGGAAGATACCAATTAGATTTTTGCTGGATATCCATAGGATATCTTCTATATTCTGGATATAGATGGACATTTGGATATCCATATTAGATCCACGGGATATTTCAGATATCCTGTGGATATATTGGATATCGACAAAAGATATTCTGTGGATATCTTTGGGATTTGGTGTGTTGTCTGGGTGCCTTGTGCTTGTAGAAGGAACACAACTTAAACATACATTTTAAAATAACCAATGTCTTATTGTTTCAGTCTTATTCTTAAAAACGTTGTATTTGAATTAGCTACATTCTATTATACTTACTTTTTAGGGACAATAAAAACAAACAAAAAATAATTATACATTATTTATTGCACAGGTATATTTATATATATGTAGTATATATATACAAATCCATACATCAGACTCTTCGATATCTACAGAGAGAAAAAAACAACTAAACCGAAATCATTTCAATAATAAATATAAAATAAAGTAACATTTCTATACAAATTAATACATCAGACTCTTCGATGTCTACAGAGAAAGAAAAAAATTAAACCGAACTCAATTCAATAAAAAATATTAAAAGAAACTCATTTCGACTCGTACCCACCACGTCGCTGCAAAAAAGTCCACGATAACCATTTGGTCAAAATAAATTAAATATTAGGTACACAATTCTGCGTCATCAATGTCTTTTAATAAACATCATATATTCGTACCGGACAGCAATTTATCCTCGTTCACTTGATTCAAACCGACCTCGATGTGCTTCATGTGCACTTCTACATTAGTTTGGAACACTTCTTGATTCCCCTGGCTCAACTTCTGCTTGATCTGCTCCATGGTGCCCTTCAGCACCTGCACCTTGTAAGCTTTACTGTCAGAGTCTGGCATGATTTTGACTTGCAGCAGAAGTGCTGTTAGATCGGTGATCAAATCCAAGATGGAGGGGTTTTGACATGGTTCCTTATCGGATGCTATGATGGAATTGTGCCTATCGACGATGTCTTTGGCTTCTTCTCTGCATTTTTCGCGCAAGTGCGATGGAGTTAGCATGGCGATAACGCTTGGTTCAGGCGCTATCTGTTGACAGTAGACCTGCGAGTTAAGGACCAACGTTTAGATAACTAAATAGGTATATTTAATAAACGTGCACACTACTGGAAAGGATAAGCTTAAATTGAATGATCCCAAAACACAACACCTATGTCTGAACTAAAATATTTCCAATTTTTGATAAAACATAAGCATAAACTTGATATAAATCTTAATTCAAAAATGACAGGTCACATCCTAGAGTCTACCTTAGATTGTTAACAATTAAGGACCTATTATGGACCAGGTGCTGCTGCCTCAAAACTTACATCATAAGATATAAAATTGTTGATGATCAGATTTATTGTGAATCAATAACAGTATTAAAAAATCTTTGTCTTATATTTCAAACCGGCGGCCGTTCTTTTTTTACAATTTCTAGAGGCCAAACATTTTTAAAATGGTGCTGATCCACATCAAATTAAACATTTAACAATTGTACACCTTATGTCATAAACTCCCAGTCCATCAACACTTCCAACAAACTAAACAAAGAGCTCAAATGAAAGGAATTGAAGAAGAAACGAAACCAATAAGGAAATAAAAAAGGTTAGCAACAAACTGATACAAAAACAAACACCATATATACATAAATAATACACACCTGAATCTCTTCCAAATACTTCTGAAGATCGAAATTCAACTTTTCCAAATCAATTAGCACACTGGCGTACTTCCTTTTGGAATCCTCCGGTATAGCTTGGTCGAACGATATCAATTTTTCGGCGTCAGAGTTCAACGACTTCAACATCTCAATTTTCAGTTTTTTCATTTGCAATATTTTCGTCACCAGTACCATCCTTTCCAGTAATTTCGCGGGAAAACCGCCGATTTTGCCTTCCTCGGTGGATTGAAGGTACGGGGGTGTTCCCACCATTGAACCCGATAACAACGGATCCTTCCTATGTTTCATGGTACCTATAATAGGGCTCTTTAGAACGGGAGAGAAGGAATTGTTTCTGGGTTTGAATTTGGCTTGGAAACTAGTTATCGAGATCGTTTCTGGTGGTTCGTTAGATAGAACTTCGTAATCAGGTACTGAATGCGTACCCAAACCAGTTCTTTCAAAGGTAATACGATAGGTGTTGTTTGAAGTGTCTACAGCGTCGATGCTGCCGGTAAAAAGCCCGTCTTGGGGCTTCCTTAGCCTAGCTGTTACTTTCGTACCGATCACCAATTGCATTGGAACTTCAGGAGGTAGATCTTTGAAACTGGTCATATCGGTAGCTTTCCTTTGCTGTAACGCTCTGATTTTTTTTCGTTTCTTCTCCAATGCCAGTCGTTCTTCATTGAAAAACGCTTGAGAGCATCTGCGTGGCTTGCCCATCATTCGACGTATTTTGGTCCATTCCACTCTGGTAAGGTCTCTGGTATTCAATTTGGGAAAAGATTCTTTTAGGCATATCGTAAAGTCGTTTTCGCCGTCAAACAAACACCTGTCGATGTTGCTGTAGAACCATTCATAACAAACCCATTTATGGGCTTTGGGTAACTTCAATAAATTCCTCAGTCTTAAGCCTATTTTTTGACCGATTTTCCTATCGGGTGAATTCAAAGGGGGCGGAGATGGTTCCCTGTATTTTTCTCTCGAAGGAGTTTTTTTGGGACTGGTTCTATATTCAATTTTTTCGGTTTTTATTTTCACGGGCGTATGCCGTTTGCTCGGGGTGGACTTCTGCTTCTTTGCTACTCTGTGGTGGGGCGTATTGACAATATCGTCGTCGAAGAACAAACGATTCTTCTTTCGTATCCTAGCGGGCATCCCTCGGGCGTTTAGAACTTGCGGGGGCTGTGTAGGAGTGGGTTTGGGGGGCATCTGGGTGCCTACGCGCTGTAACCCCAACGCGGCTGGACCTAAAGTCGGTACATCTTCTTCCATCTCCATGTCGTCGTCCTCCATCACCTCCTGCTTTATTGTTACGTTTTCTGTGCTCATTTTGGGAACAGTTTTTTAAGCGCTTGTCCACTCACCTTTAAATAAGTAGAAATAATGTATTACTTTCTCTACAACTGATCTATGAAAAGATTTCGGGTTCGTGAGATAGCAAGATGACGCCGACTTAAACGCACGCGCAAAATAATGAGTGATGTATTTTGCATTGATGCTTACAACTTTTTAAAATTACTAGTAGAAGAACAAAAACTAGCAACCCAATTAATAAGTGAAAAAATAGAAATCTTAAAAGTTGAACTTAAAAATGAAAAAACGAAATATTTTGATATGCAAACACAATATAACGAAATAAATCCTAAATTTATAAGAGTTGACAATAAAAATCAAAACTTATCTATCAGTGATAATAAAAGACCAGTTTTTATAGAAAAAATAAAAAAAAAACAAAAATTGAAAGTGTGAGTATACCTGTTGGAAATAAACATTTAATACCAAACAAAAACACAAGCGATTATAGGAATGCCCCTGTACAGGATGACTCATTCCTCCAAAGGAAACAAGTTGCATAAGAACTAATGAAAATTCAAACCCTTCAAAAAACTAATGAAATAATAAATCTAGCAGATGATACCAATGAGGGGAGTCAGTAACAAGACGGCAAAGAAGAAAAACAAAACAATTATGGGAAGTGGAGAAGGTGATGATGAATTTAAAGGAAGGAAAAAATTTGGCTCTTTGTATCTAGAGTATCAGACACTGTAAATGAAGAGAATGTTAAGAAATACATTCATAAACGCAGAAGACATTTATGTGAAGAAACTAGACACATATTTTGTAAGACAGAACAATCAAGCTTTAGGAATTTAATATTAAACATCATATAAATGTTGCAACGAGAACAACAAGTACAACCTCAACTTGTTTAGATAATTTTTTTACCAATTTTGATGTATATAAGGTGGGTGTATATGATACTTTTGAAAATAACGAATTTAAATACAGATATAAACGAGATTTAAGTGATCCTAACGTAATAACTTTTATAAATATTTTCAGTTGAAAATTGGCGTGAAGTATACACATCTACTAATTTTTGATGATAAATTTTCTATCTTTTATGAATCATTCCTATACCACTACAATATTGTATTTACGAAAACAAAGGAAGCGATAAAACCACAAAAATTAAAAAATCAGTTTCCACCTCATATTAAAGAGTTACATAATCTATTATGTGAAATGAAACAGGTTAAAGAAAGAAATAAATTCTACATATTATACAGAACGTTACAATAATTTAAAAAAAGAGCATCAAAAAATAACAAAACAATATTTGAGAATAAAAAATAATGATCGTATTTTAAAAAGTAATAACGTAATGAAAGAATCCTGGAATATAATAAACGAGAGTAGGGGAAAAAGAAAAAACAACTTATTGAATCCTATTAAACTTACAAATGATGACAAATTAACACCCTTAGAAAAAGTAAATTATATCAATGATTATTTTATTAATGTAAATAAAAATAATATTATACCTAACTATACTATGAGTATTGATAAACATGATAAAAGTTTTTTTCTTTTTCCAACAACTCCTAGTGAAATTATCACTATAATCAAAAAAACTACTTCTAAACCCACTGAAGGTATTGAGGAAATAAATGGTAAAATTCTGTTGTCGGTTGCTCATTGTATTGCTGAACCCATATCACATTTGATTAATGAATCCTTTGTTTCGGGATTATTCCCAAATATGAAGGAATCTAAAGGAATTCCTGTTTATAAAAATAAGGGATCTGTATCTAATATAGAAAATTATTGTTTAATCTGTATATCTAGTCAAATAACTAAATATTTGAGTCAGCATACTTTATTAGACTCACTAATTACCTTGAAAGTTTTAATATGTTGCCAGATAAACAAAATGGATTTAGAAAAAATAAGTCATCTACTGCAATTGCAGCTTGCCTAGAATTTATATATCAAGCACTCAATGATAAAAAAACATATTTTGGGACTCTTCTATGACCTTAGCCATGCATTTGATATGGTGGATCATAATGTTTTATTATTGAAGATGAATAGTTAGGAATACGAGGGAAACCTTTTGAACTTTTAAACTAATATTAACATGAATTGTCTATTATATATATTTTATTTTATTTTTTAATGTATTTTACTGAACACTTTTTTGACTAGTCTGATAGGATTTTACATTATGTACCTAGTGTCTCTGTATAGTGTATAGGTAATTCTCAAAGATGAATAAATTCTATTTCTATGCGCTGGTTCAGTGTGATGTCATTTTGGTTCCACTGACATTTAGTTCTAACCAAACTTTTAACAAAAACATCAATAAATTTGACATATACGTTTTTACTGTTTTTATTTTATTTCAAAATATTGTTTACAGGTCATAAGAAATAGTTTAAAGGTATGTAATTGGTAACTAAACGATTGTATATTTGATACATGCTATCTACTTACTTTAGTAATATATTTATAAAAGTAAAAAAAAGGTTTAATTTAGGTAAACAAAACAAACAAAACGCACTCAAAAAATCTACTGTCAGTGGAACCATAATTTCATCATCACTGAACTAGCGCATTTAAAGATCAGGAAGAATAGTGTTGGAAAAATTCTTCATAATCATTAATTAATAAGTAAGGTAGGAATAGATAATATAGAAATGAAGTTGGTTTATAGGATTCTTTCTTGAATAAATATTGATTTTTACTCATAAAACAGTTTTTCAGAATACCAGTTAACAATAAAACAATAATTAGATATGAAATTTCACAAAACTGAGAATATTAACAGAAAAGTGTGTTTGATGGCATATAAAAGAAATTTTCCATCAGATTTTGGCTCTGAAACCTCCAAAAGCTCTAATAGACAAATTGCAGACCAAGTTGTTTATTTTAAAAATAAAGCCCATATTGCACAATACCTTTTTCCTTAAGACCATATTAAACAGAACTGATGACATTGATTGGTTTCCACAAAATTTCATTATAAATTAAATGAATTGATAATAATACTAGTAAAATGTTTTATACATTTTTCACTTTTTAGTAAACATAAAAAATCATGAATTTTTTAGACAAATCGTTCAATTTGGGGTCCCCCTAAATTGGTTTTAATCAACAGAACTATAAATTCTTTACTTAAGCTTTAATCCATTTTGCAATGAGCAGATTAGACTTTGGGCATGGTCGGAACCACTTGGGGTACTTTCTGTTATTTCTGACTAGAGAATAAAATTCTCTATCATTTTTGTCATAACACATGATTAACCTAAAATGGACCAAATTGGAGATATTTTAGAAAAAGTGCAAAATTCAATTTTTATCAAATTTTTGTTATGTTTAATTCACATTCTAAACACTTTTTGATTAAATATAGGGCCATACATATTTGATCACTTTACTGGAAAGTCATTTAACAAATATTTTTGTATTATGAAATTAATAAAACGATACTACATAATGCTCAGACAGTAATAGCTTATATAAATTTATTTAGTAGAAGAAATAATACAATAAATACAACCTTATGTCATAAATTTAAATTGGCCAATTTAAACAAATTGCAAGAAAATATTATTCAGCTCTTCAGTTTTCTGGACAAAAAAAATAATGACAATTTACCAGCCAATTTTTTAAATGAACCTTTCAGAATCCACCCAACAACATAACTGGATGTTCATTATGTAGATGATTTTGTCTGGTTTGTTACTATTATGAAATTCTCTATATTCAGTTTATATTTCATGTTTTTTATAATATTTATACATATCTTAATGTGTATTGATAAAGTGGAACCATTTGCATAAAGATCCAGAACAGCAGCTCAAGGTACAACTTTAATTACAAGTACCTACTAAAAATATAGGATGAGATCTAGAATAAAACTTAGAGGTGCTTAGTACCTACTCAATGCACCTGAACTCAAATAAATTTTATAATATACTGTAGCGACTCTATATACAGCTATAATACAAGATGCAAAAAATAGCCAAAGGCAATCATTCTTCCAGTTCACCGTTGGAGTTATGCCTGCATCAAATGTTCATTCGATTACCTATGTGGAGAAGAAAATGATACAAATAAATTTAAAAAGAATGTTTAGTAGTTTTTGTTCTATTGTATGAATTATTAAACTACAACACATATGCAATAGTTAATTCTATTTCAATATACATATTTTACTAGTCTATATAGTGTGATATCTAATATATTGTCATTTTATTTATGTTACAATCCCTAGAAGTTGAATAAGTGCTTTACTTTATTTAGATATCTGTATACTAAATAAAAACTGTTTTTTAATCGAACACGATGCAAGTTAAATAAAGGTCATTAGGATTAAAAGTGATTTGGATCTTAAAAAACGAACATAAAAAAAATTAAATTTAAAAAATTTTGAATTTGTAACACCATTTTCAAATTCAAACCTAATTCGTCCAAAACAACCGTAATTTAGGTATAAAAACGGTGCCTTACCTGTTTAGTATTACTTTTCTGGATTCATACAATGATAAGACGTATCGAAAAAAACCTTTTTGTTTAATTAATTAACATTTTAACACGAATAAATCGTCTTAATTTTTGTAAATAACCACTTTAGACAGAGCCGCCATATTGACGTTAGATGAAGGCGCGATGCGCATAACCGAACTCATACATTACTTCAAAATAGCAAAAACTTAATTAATAAACTCACTAGCTCAATAATTTCTTCAGAAATATAAAAGTTAACATAGTATTTCAAAATGAATGTTGTTTTTTAGGAGGAATTGAAAGAAATTCAAAATTTAAATTTAAAAATCGCCAAGTAACTTCCACGCATATTCAGTGTTGCCAGTAAAACAACAAAAAATTAAAAATCATAAACCGCATTCATTGCTAAAAAAACATTTTGTGTATTTCTTACTTTCTATTGATTTTTACTGATTAAATAATAAATAAAAAAATATTTTACATTAACATTAACAAATCAAATGTACAAATACTAGTCATCTGACAATGACGTCATTATTAATTTGAAATTGTTCAAGTAGCATAAAGGCTGAGTTTGCCAATTCAAGATTCCTATACTTTTAACTTCAATGGTAGCGTTTGCATTCGTTTATTTAAATCATGGACAAATGCTAACATGATAATTAAAAACAACTTAAAATACCCACCGTCAATACACTGTCACAGTCAAAAATCAAAAACTTATATCGCAAAAAAATGGCTCAATTTCAGTTTAACTGACATATTTGTTAAGTTTCTTCCCATAGAGTGAAATTCAGCCAATCATAACGATTTAAAAAATTATCTGCGATATACTATTGGTTTAGTCGTTTGCAATTACGTAAAAACAGGTACTGTGAAAGCACCTTACGATAAATTTGACATATGGTACAACTGTCAGCCGAGGCCGTTTTGACATTTTCATTTGTCAGAGAAACATTTTGGCGGATTTTACTGTTTTTGCAAATTTATTAAAAAATATAATATTTAGGTCTATATATTTTTTAAATCTCGTGTATGTATTTCTAATTGGTAATACATACCCCTCGTTTTTAAACCACGAAATTTGGAAATTAAATTGATGGCCTCAAAGCGAGGTGCTTCCAGTGATTTGAACCATAACAATTGGGATCAAGATGAAGAACCTGAGGAATCTGGAACGTTTCAAAGGGCTTCAGATGATTCTCTAAAACGAAGAGTTATTAAAACGGCTAGGAGAAGAAATCCTATTTCTTCTGTAAGGGTAAGTGTCTTTGAAATTTTAATTAACATTGAAGAAATGTTCCAATCGGTTTTTTTATGTAAATAGCATGCTTTTAATAAATCGTATTGTATTAGAAACATGGTGTGACTAAAAAATATTATAAATTGGATAAATTCCCTTAAAGTCCTTACTATTAATGTACATAGAGGATTTTAAAATTAGTTTTAATAATCTAAAGAATAAAATTTCGATATGATTTGTATAGATATTATACTGATCTAAAGAACATTTAAGAACTAAAATATTGCTGACCTAGTTTTATACCAAACGTATAAAGCAATATGTTAAAAGTTTAATAATGTATTGATTTTTAGAAAGGCATTATATTTATCATATGCCAAAATGTATGGCAATAAAAATAATTCTGCTTCTACATACTCTAAATTTATAGTTTGAATATACAGGATTTATATTATTAATTATAGGTAGGAGCTGGTTTTTTTGTTTGCCTTGTTTCTGATTTTATATATACAATGCTTATTTTTTCGTGTTAGGCATAGGACTAGTATATGTTAATAAAATGACAACAGCCAGTCGACTAGAATTAGAAGATATGGTGGTGGGATATTAGCTGAACTGAATGTGAGGCACAAAGCTAGAGAGCAAAGAGATAGCTGGGATATCGTAGTTGCCACATGTTCACTGTGAAAGCAGGGCTATGCCTAATACAAAATAATAAGTACTGAATATATTTTATAAATTTACATGATTCTAAAATTACTTAGGTGCTATTCTATTCACTGTTTTTTTTTTTTAATAACTGTTGTTTTTTAATATTTTTCAATTTTTTTTTCTTCTTGAAAATGTTTTGCAAATTTATATTGTAGTAGGTTATATAAATAAATAATGTATTTGATATTTTATTTTGTGGTATGTAATTAGTTTCATACATATTGTACTTAATAAAATGTACCTATTAAATAAATTAAAGATTATAACTTCACATTGCTGACAATGTGATCAATCATTGGTTGTTTTATTTCTCTTTTTTTATCTGTTAATTGTGCTGACATTACTTCTGATAGATACAATGATACTTGAATATTTCTAAACACATCTGCAAAAAAATTGTTATTAACTTTAGGTACCTTCAAGAGTTATTTTCTTTGCTGGACTTTCCTGATAAACTATTGAGGATATTTTTCTCTTTATTAACTTTTTAGAGATATCCACTCAAGTTTTCAATAAACTGTGGATTTTTGAAAAACATTGAAATATTCATACCTTCATATTTCATTTAGTTTTAATAATAATAATAATAATAATAATAGTCTTTATTTTGAGGAACAATCATATTACATATAAGACAATTGTCAAGGAAAATATATTAATGATCACATAGAGTAATATTCATTAATTGTATATGATTCTAAATAACAATTCATGTACTTCCCTTTTAAATATTTTAACATTTGCTAATTTTTTTATTGTATCAGGCAGTTTATTGTACAATTTTACACAGCTGTACCTAGCTCCATGCTCTGTAGCTGTCAGCCTATATGTATTGGATATACTAAGTTTTTATTTCTCAATATATAAGCATTCGTTGGTTTAAAATTTGAAAATATACCTCTATTTTTATATAAAAAAATTAAGCATTCCAGGATGTATATACCTATCACAGTTAAGGTTTTATTTTCTCCAAATTTACCTCTACATGATTCTCTTATATTCAAACTGAGGATAATCCACATTATTCTTTATTGACTAAATTGCTCCTACCATGGAATATTATCCCATATCTAATTCTGGATTCAAAATTTGGAAAGTATACCATTTTTAAACTATCCCATTCCAAATATTTCTTCACAACTCTGATGCTGTAACAGATCTGGCCCAATTGTGTACATACAAACTCAACATGGCTTTCCCAGCACTGAAAACTATCAATATTTATTTATTAGCCATTCAGTCTACAGTAATTTGAATTACAAATTATTACATAAATATACACAATAACTTAAATATAAACAAGGTATCCTAATTACTTAACAGTGTGACTTAAGTTCGTTAGTAGCCTAAAATTCAAAGTAATCAAGAACTTATAAATTAATGATCTAATTTTAAATATTCATTTTTTCTTGTTGCTAGGAATTAATCAAACCTTGTCTCCTGGTTGAAAGGAGAGGAAAATAAATAGCTATTCAGCGCCCAATGGCAAGTTAATATGCTGTGTGTGCACTTAATGACACTTATATACATTCTTAGAAAGAGGTTAATTGGATATAAATCACATTTACTTAAAATTACCTGCAAATGATCTAATATTAATAGTTAGAGAAGCAAATACTGAAAATGAATAAATTTTAGGATGAGAGGACGTTATATTTATAAAAGATAAGTAATCAAAAAATTTGTTTCAACTATCCATTGGTTTATCCTATTTTAGATTTTATGATATGACTTATTTTTAAATTCCTGTGGTAAACAATTATATACCTTAGGATCTACACAATAGATATGGTTCTGACATGCAGTATGTTTATGATTTTGGAGCCATAATTATGGTTTTTGAGAGAAAAACCGTTTTTTAAAAAAAAACTTTAATTCCTGAACTACAACTCTAACGTATGAAGAATATCTGAAGAATTATTGAAATAAACAACTTACATATATTTATAACTTTTTAAATGTTGACTAAGCTAAAGATAAAAATAATATTTACTATGCTAATTCTATATATATAACTCCTCCCTTCCTAAACTGAGAAGATCAGGGGCTGATTCTTCGAAGTTTCTAGATTATCTTCTTTTCTTCTTAATTCTATTTCTTTATTTTGTTCATTTGTAGATTTTCTTGCTTCTTTTCGATGAGGACATATCTTCAATTGTAGTATTTTTCTTTTTTTTTATATTAAATAACTGACTAGGCATAAGATTATAATTATAATAATTGAAATTGATTTACTTTTATAAGGATTATCTATTACTTCTTCTACTGGTTTTAGACTTTTAGCAATTTTACTTATTTCATATAAATTTTCAAAATTGACTTTAGTTATATTAGCTTTTTGAAATTGAATTGACGTCTTCATATCTTCTATTTCGAATTTTGGTAAAATCAAAGGCGTTTCTTCTTGGATTTGGACGTCATTAATGTAATTTTCTTCATTAATCTCTATATTACCCTTTTTAGGAATTTTTATTAAGTATTTTTTCAGGTTTTGAGGGCATGATAAAATTGATAGGAAACAGGTTTCAAAATAGGAATATGAATAACAAATATTAGTTTTGTTTTAGTAAATGTTACTTGTGTACCTAGAATTTGATAGATAATATGAAAGAATATTTTGAAATTTGAGAATTTCATTTTCTTTATATATTTTCAATAAATATTGTAATAAATCTAAAATTTCTTCAATAGAAATTATTGAATTATGTAATGTATTTAACTTTGAAAATGATATGGCATTTTCTAAATTATCAAGTAAAGTTATTATAGTTTGACAATCTAAATTAATTTGGGATAGTGCTCCTTGAAAGTTTACGAACGTTTCTAAAGTTTGTATTTTCTTTGCTATTGAATATTGAAGTTTTTTAAGAGTATCAGTAAATGCTTGTTGATTTTTAAATAAAATTGTTATTGTCCGATTATAGTGATCAATTAATTTTTTATAAAGTGACATTTGTAAATTTGTTTCTGCAATGAGATTTTTTCTGATTTTGTTGCGAATAATATATAGCTTTATTATATCTTTCTTCATCATCTAAGTCTAAATTTCCAAATAACCATTTATTGAATTTTCCAAGACCATTGATTAAGCCTCTTTTATTTCTAATATATGGATGAATATTTCCTAATTTTTTCTGGACAGTATTTATTAATATTTCAGTTCGTAATAAATTATTTTGAGCAAGACTATGATATGATATTTGATTAGTTATATTATCTACATGAATAATAAGATTTTTAAGTGTTTCAAAATTTTTAGTTAATTTTTGAACTTGTAAAAATGTATGTTTACTATAAATTATTTTTGATGTTTCTAATTTTATAGGTAATAATAAATTTTCAAGTGATGTTATTTGTATATCTTTTTGTGCATTAATTTGTTCTATTGCTAGAAGTACTAGGCAGATTTTCATTATTTTTGTCCTCATTTTCGTCTTGTTTCTGTAACAATAAATTTGAATTAGTTTCTGAACCTTTAGGTTTTTTAATAATACTTTTATGATAAGTCCCTTTGTTAGTTTTTAGTAAAATACCTTTATTTTTAATAACCTTAGTTTTTTTATAAACTGGAGAAGCTTTGTTTCTTAATTTAGTTTTTATATATTCATAATTAATTGGTTCTGATCGATTTTCATTTCTATTTTCTATTAATTTTTGTTTGTTTCGTTTTTATCTTTTATATCTTCCTATAATTTTTTATTAATTTGTTTATGATTTTGTACGTAATTTGAAATTATAAGGTGATCATTTAAATCAAAAGGATCTTCATTATTAATATGTTCTTTAATTATTTGATATGGAGTGAATTTTGTTATGGAATGTATAAAATTATTATTGGCTAATATAGCATGTTTTATTAATTGATCAGGGGTTAGATCATTATTTTCTTCTTTGAGACATCTAAAATGTTCAATTAAGCTTGAATGAAAACGTTCTACAGGTGAATTTGAATTCCTATTTTTAACAGTATAGTATAATGAAGTTCAATATGATGTAATTTACAAAAATCTTCTAAATCATAATTTTTAAATTCAGTGCCACTATCTGTTGTAATTTTTTGAGAATAACTAACCCATAGTTTATGATTGATTCTACAAGACAGAGATAGACAGCTTTTAAAATTTTTTAGAGAAAGAATGTTACGTAATTCATAGAATTTAAAAATTAATTTTCTAATCTTTTCGGTGACATATTGTATGTGAGATTTTCGTCAATGAGTACTCCCAAGTATTTAATGTTATTTGATCTTTTTATAGTATTTTTACACTAGCAATTATTATTTAATTGAATATATATATAGCCCCAGAAACTTGGTACTAGTTGAGACCTTAAATATACAGTTGTTTAGTTGAATATTTATTGGCATTTCATCTCTGTTGTAATTTGTTTTGCTCTCATTGAGTATTTATTTATTTCAAGCCATTTTTTAGCTTTAGTTATCTCTCTTTCTCTGCATTTAAGGTTAATTTTATCATATCAGATGCACTTAATAAAAAAATTGTGTCGTCTGCATAATTGGTTAAAAGATCAATATCTTATTGTAATATACCATTTCCTAGGCCTCATTCTTCCGATATTGAGAAAATTCCGTCTCGTCTATGCCTAATTTTTTATTGTAGACTTTTCTTTGCAGGGTAACGACGAGGAAAGTGACAAGAAAAGTGCCTTTACAAGTTTCAGCGGTTTCGGAAAGGCGCCCCAACCCACGACATCGGCATTTTCATTTCTCTCGAACCTCGCAAATCCAAAATCACCACCCAAAGTAAACGGCATTGAAAACAAATCATCGGATATAACCACGTTCAAATTCAACAGTATCCCAGTGACCAGCGCCAATCCCACAGACAAATCAAGCGATACAAAGCTGAGTCATACATCGCAATCTGAACAAATTAATACAAATATATTTACCGGCACTTCTAATCCTAATAACAATCCTAGCAACGCAGATGAACAATCGAACGACTATTATTCCAAACTGAAAGGCTTGAATCAAAGCGTTTCCAATTGGATAAAAAAACACGTCGATACAAATCCATTTATTAATCTGCAACCGATTTTTAAAGACTACGAAACATATTTCAATGAATTAGAGAAAGAGAAAGACTTGAAACCTGACACTAACAAAGTGGATAAAAGCAAAAATGACGTTTCTTCCATATTCAAGGCGACGGATAATATTCCAGATAGTACTACTGAAAAAGCGCAACCCGCTCAAGTGAGTAAAAAGAACGAAGATGTTCAGAAAGCCGAAAAAACGGAGACCGTCGTTCCTAAGTTTTCTTTTGGGTCATCAATGGGGAGTGGTTCTACCACGCCTTCGTTTAGTTTTGGAAGTACAAAGAGCACTGGGTCAGCGTTGTTTTCATTGGGTAAGTTACTATTATAATATATTTTGTTTTGATTAATTACCACGTGAAAAAATTGTTATAATATTTACCTGACTTTGTCGAACCGTTTTTTTTTAACGAATATTTCGGAAAAACAAAAATTAGTGCATACTACTTGATTTTCCAGGAAAATTTGGACCAAACTCTTTTCTGCAGAAAATTGCTTAAAAAAGAGGCCGAGAGACAGGAGGAAATATTAAGATTACAAACTTTATTTAATATAAAACTAAAAATTAAAAATTTGAACTTATTTTTTCACTTTTTTCTGGTAATAATTTCAGAATATATAATTTTTGAATTTTATTTTACGAGGTAACACATGAACAATATGTGATGATGTAATTACACCATATAATTTTTTTTAAGAAACCTTTGGTAATTTTTATTAGAAAATAATTTATGATGTAAATGTAATTTTTATGTAAAATTACTTGATAATATCCGGTTTTTGTGATTCAAAAACATTGAATCGCCCTTCAACAACAATTCATTATTAAAAGGCGTCTTTTAGTAGGAGGTGATAAAATAAAAATACATAAGTATACAGACAACTTTACAAAACAATAAAAGAAAAAAAAAACATCAAATGGTCAGCAAGTACTCACGCAGTTTTCTTTTAAATATTACTGCTTTTGAAGAGCATTTAATATCTTCGGACAAATTATTAAAAGTCTGCATGCCTTAAAAAAAATTAATTTTGTGTACATTTTGATCGAAATCACTTCAAAATCAATTTTTCCCCCAACGAAATATAAACGCAGCAGGTGGTGGATTAAAACCAACTTAAGCGCAAAAGAGGTCATTTAAATAGTCAAGAAGAAAATTTATTGGGAATCATTTAGAACCATGGGTGAATTCCGAAATACGGGTATATTTGACCTTTGTAGTTTACCACTTGGTCCCAACAACAGTCTCACTTGGGCATACAATGTCTGGTTCATTGAATAATGCTTGCAATTCCTTGTTAGTTCTCCTTTCCCACCATCCTTCACTTATTTCCTTTGTAAATTTCTTTCCCATCTTGACATTTTTCTATTACCTATTATTAACAAATTTAAGTAAACGGCGTCTACATTCAATTACTTTGTTCTTAGGAACGACAACAACTGACTCGACAAAAACAACCACCACATCCTTGTTTACATTCGGCGTTAAGCCCACCACAACCACCACCGCCTCCACTACTACCACCGGTCAGACCTCATTCAACTTCACGTTCAGCAACGTCGCCAAACCAGCGACTGCCGACGACCAAACAAAAGAGGCGGATGATGATGAAGAACCGCCCAAAAACGATTTCACCCCTGTAGTCGAACAAGACCACGTCTACACCGCCAGGTGCAAGGTGTTCGTGAAGAATGACGGTAAGTTCGGCGACAGAGGCGTTGGAAATTTGTACCTCAAACCCATAGAGAACAGCGAAAAGGTCCAATTGATCGTTCGGGCCGATACGAACTTGGGAAATTTGCTGTTGAATCTGATCCTGTCAGATGCCATACCCGTGAAGAGGTTGGGCAAGAAGGATGTTATGTTGGTGTGCGTTCCTACTCCCGAAGCCGCTCCTCCGCCGGTTCCTGTTTTGTTGAGGGTGAAGAACGGCGACGAGGCTGACGAGCTGCTGGGGACGCTCGAGAAACACAAAAAATAGTTGTTGATATATTTAAACTTTTTATGTTTTTTCTGTATTAAGGTCAATAAAAAATATTGTTTTATATTTTGTGACGAGTTTTATTTTGCATATAATAATAGTAATGATAATAATAATAATTTATATTTATTAAAATAGATACATTTTTTTATTCAAATATCTAATTTAAAATAGTAACGATGGTCAATAATTTTTTTATATACAATAATTTTAATTATTTTGCAATATAAATAAACCAATAATATAACCATAAGTAATAAGTATGTGGGGTTGGTGAGGAGTTGCAATAAAATAATATAGGGACGATTTAATTCATATATATTATATTTCACCGACTAAAAAGTTGTTAAAAAACTAAATATCGAACAATCATAAAAGATCTATCCTCCTAAATATACAAAAAAAGTAGAAAAAACGAGTCACTGTAGAGTACCCCCTCAGTTGCTCAGACTATGCCCACAATGTTCCAGATCCCATCAAAATCGACGGATAATTTGGGCCGTATATAAAAAAACGTCACATACATGTGGTTTTTTGAGTTCTTAGGACCCCAGAACGTAAATATCTGTTGTGTTATCTCAAATTTTAATTTTTGAGTGATTGCAATAACTTCTTATTTTTATGGGTTGATGGGGAAGTTAATATCTCTATTAGGATATTTTAAGGTAAATTGCAGAAGGGCTAGTTCACCTCTGCCTTCCTGGTAAGTATTTAGTCTTGATATTGTCCCGGTTTTTTAGATAAAAATGTATAGAATCTTTTATTATCTTTTAAATCAAACTATGCGTCCTTTTAAAAGAAATATTTTAACAAAAAAATGTACGTAGTAAAAGTTAATCGAATCTAGCTTATGCAACCATGCATACTCTTTTGCGTAAAATGTGTTGCCTATCCACAGTCGAGTTTAGTTCTTCATTGGCAGTGGGGCACACACTGGAAAGGAATCCCGGGATTCGTTTTTCCCTTAGGAAAACAAGTTCTCCGCTTAATGAAAATTAAATATATTTCAAAACAAATTAAATATTACAAAATTGAAGACTAACTGCTAGGTACCGCTGCAGTTGTATACTATTTCTTACAGTTCATTCTTCTTGATTTGTAATAACGGTACGGCCCCATTGTGTTGCGCAGTCACATCGAGTGTAAAGTATGGACCATGGAGGAAGGATAATTAGTATGGACAGTTCGTTTTTGAATTTAAAGCTGTTTACGTTTGGAAATAAACTACAAACAGTTTTAACGTCCTCATTTGGAAAACAACCTCGGTAGTCTTTAAATTATTCACTAAAACTAAAACGTTCATTTACCTGCACTACTATTGTATCACAAATTTCCTTACATATCCTTAAATTAGGAATGGGGTCCTCCTTTTCTACAAACCGTCTTTTCTTGCTTGTACTTGGACCTGATTGGGTGTTGTCGTTTAAGTTTAGTTCTTGTGGGTCTTGTTGTGATTGCCATTCTTCATAAATTAGCGTGTCTATATTATTTCTAATATTTTGAATAGCTGCTGCAAAATTTGATATATTTATCTTAACCTTGAGAGCATCGAGCATCTACTCTGCAGTTGATCAAAAAGTATATCGCAATTTGGCATTATTTTGCTGAAGAAAAATAACCAGAAACTAAAATCTGTCTTTCAAAATTTATCAACCCTTTAGTCTGATTAATAGTTTTTTTATCGAATTCTGTGTCCATAATTTCTTCGAGACATTTAATCAAATCCTTTATAAACATAAATAGTATTGACACACTTCGATGTAAAATTCCATCGTGTAGGAGACTCAGAAGAAAAGGTGTTTGGCAATTTAAAATCTCCCAGCGAAAAATTTCTTTTATATTTTCAAATTAGAAAAAATATTTATATCTCTATTTGATAGTTTGTCAACTAAGCCTGGAATTTCCAACGTATACCTTTTTGAGATGAGCAAAATAGAATTTGGTCATCCTTGCCAACAATTTGCGAAAATGTACACCATTAAATTATTTTATACTCTTAAATATGCAAACAGAGATTTGAAATCCTCGAAAAAACCAAAAGAAAAATTAAAATTTTGTCCCATTTATAAATATTATTGATTTTTTCATCATATTTTTGACTGCTTTATAAAAAAAAGTTATTTTCTTTGTAGTTTTATTTCTTAACTATTCTAATGGTCCAACTAACGTTTTTTCGTAATCACAATAAATAAATTACTATCATGGTCCAACAAACGCGCACCTTAAGCCAAAATCGGCATCGCCTTTGTGAGGGAGCCGGTAAAGATGGCAGGAGTACATCGAGCCCCACATTAATGAAAATGTTCGTTCTTTAGTGACTTTGTATGATAATAATTATCAGCTTTGTCAAATAGGTCAGTGTCGTTCTTTTAGGGTTACTGAAGTTATTAATGTTTGTTATTTTGTAATGAAAAGTATTAATGTATTTACTTAAATATTACCTCTAGAACAAAATATAAAAATTATAAAATGTATAAATTCAATTGTCTAATTGGAAAATATTCTTTTAAATAATTATACATTTTTAAACAATATCATCTAGCAAATACTATTTCCGTTGTGTAAAACGAGGTTTCATTTTAATCTTCGGCACAACGATGCTATTGGTCCTTAAACAAACAAATAACTTGTTATGAAATATATCGCCTATCTCTTGACCTGTGTGTTCACTTTTCGTGTTATCAATTTTTTTTTTGTCATGAATACTTTACCTAAAGAAAAATAGAATAGTTTTTAATACATTTATTTATCATGTCAGTCTTAATAAAGCTACAATAAGTGGTAGTCCAATCAATATCCAATTTTTCTCCATTTTACTTGAATGATTACACAAATCGCCTTTACAGAAACACATTAAAACCTTTTTGTAGTTCCATTTGGTGTAAGCGCATCTATCCTCGCTGTCCGATGGTCCCCTTTGCAAACAAATTCTTTGAGTAGCTACTCCGTATTCTAAAAAAAAAAGAAATCTAATTTACACAACACCGCTTTTTAAATAAAATCATTGGGTTTATATCAATGAAATATAATTTTATTATTATACCTTCTTTGGCAGCATCTTCGCTTTCAACGATTTTACCACACCATCCAGACGCACACGGTACTGTCTCTATCCCAATTTCTAGTTTATTTTCTATTAGAGTAATGTTCGCTGTAAACGGATCTTTACAGCTTCCCAATTCGCCTCTTGATCTGCACATTAAACATCTTTGTAAACCTGTAAATAGAAAAAAAAAAGGTAAAGCCTTTTAGACATAAATGGAGGGATCAGGCTTTTAAGTAATTGTATATTTTTCATTTATTGTTTTCACACAGGGTTGTACACTTGGCTGGTTGTTTAATTTGCGGTAATTTGGTAAATCTAAATTTTCTAAGATAGTTTTATCATGAGTTTGATCAATTTCTAAGAGAATTTCATGACTTTGAAAGTAATTCCGGTCATATATGCACGGAATTCCGTATCAATTTTACCTCTTTAAGTATATTTTATAGAAACTAATCTCTATCAAAACAAAATGTAAACTACGAGTTATTTCACAAAAAAAATATTATTACCATTTAGGCTTCTTCTGATAACCTTATTCTGATTCGTTATCAGAATACTCTGAACTTAAGCCGCGTTCTTCTAATTTTTGTTTTTTTTACCATTTGTCTTTTTTAATGAAAAATCTGTGACCAAAAATCCCCCAAATATTGTGTCTTTTGAATAGTTTCTGGGGGATACATTGAGTTAGGAACAATCCAGCAAATAAAAACGTTTTTTCCTGTGAACAGAAAGCCCCAAAATAGTTTGTCTTACGACACTGTTTTAGACTAATAGTGGCTTTTATAACGTACATTTTGGTCCAGTTTAAAATGTATCACAAAAACAATTTTAAATAAACACTATGTATATTAAACTTTGAATAAAACATCCTGTATATAATGATACACTTAAATATCCAGTCATAATTTTGTTGAACCAAAACGCGTCCATATTTTTTTAGAAATATTTAGATACAAGCACACATTTTCTAAACAATTTAATTAAAATACTTGAAAAACTTACCTTTAGATTGTATAATAAACAATGCACTAATTATTAAAAATGACTTGAAAACAACTATAAAAGAATCCATATTTAATTTCAATCAAAAACTTTCAAAAATGCATTTAATGAGTTTAGACCTGTATAGATTAAAAGTTCTTTGGTATATAAATACGAGTGTTGTGTAGAATACTTTCGTACTGAGTCAACCGACTGGTCAATGCTACCAAAGACTTTCACTTCTTGTATGTAAGTACGTCCAGGGCACGTCAGTTATCTTGTAGGTACCTAAATAATTTATTAACATTCGGAACGCGCGAATAAATTATTATTATTATAATTTTTTTAATTTTTATTTCGGATAAATTTGTTTTATAATTAATAATAAGATAAGTAATAATTATTCCATAACGATTAAATTTAATAGTGACGTGGATATGCAACATATTTTACGCAAAAGTGTACGCATGGTTGCATACGCTACAGAATCGATTAAAGATTTTTGTAGGAAGCCAGAGGTGTACTAGCCCTTTAGCAATTCACTTCAAACTTACTGAATAGGGATAGTTTTTTTATTAATTTTCGCTTTTTGATATAATGGGCCGTACTCAATGTATTTGATATATTTACAGAAAAGTCATGTGTTGTACATATCAAATATTTTTTTCAAAGGAAGGTAATAAATAATGTACAAGAATAGATAATAACAAAACAATGTTTATTCACTTATTACAGCTTCATATTTAACAATATAAATAAAAATATACAATAATGAGTCGATACAGAATGTTATTCGGACAGTAGCAATGCTAGAGGGAGAGGGTGGAAAATGTATGCTTAACTTATTGAATTATGCAATTGATATTATTTTTACTTTTAGTATGATGTATTTAACAAATCTACAATTCAATTATGTTTTCTTATGTTGTGCATTCATTAAATTACCTATGAAATTATCTTCTACATAAAGTAACACGTTTTACAATGTGTAACAGTTTTTTATCATGCTACAAAGGGCGGTAAAAAAAGTAATGAAATAAATATTCTCCATAAATTACCTTTTCAATGATATATCATATGAAAATGATGTAATTAGAAGTCTAGGATTTAATTGTATTTTTTAAATTATTTTAATTCCGATTTAATTAAGTTTGGGGATTCTTAATCGATTTAATATAATTTTTCTACGTTCATGCAAAAAACAAAACTTTATTGAACTATATTTAGTGAAAAAACTGGTTCTTCATTGCACTAGTGCAATAAAAATTTTATTGCACTTATCTGTCATTTTACTACAGCGTTTTATGATCATGACAAACATAAATATTCAAATCAACGCCAACTATTTAGTCCATTTTCATTTTCTGTGTTACGTTTTAAAAACAATTGCATATTTTATATTATTTTCAATCGTTTAATAAATAAATTAATAAAAAAATGTATTTTATTAAAAATGTCATTACAAATTATGAACACAAACGTAAATAAATGCCTCAAACAAAGGTACACGATCACGGCTACTATGATTTGAATAATACAACTGCAGTTCTATAAAACATTTTTTGGTTTTTGCATGAACGTAGAAAAAATATTGTATGCAACTCGTGCAAAAAGTGTTTATTGCACTCGACGTGCTATCCAACTCGGCCTGACGGCTTCGTTGGACAATTTCACGTCGCGTGCAATAAACACTTACTTTTTGCACTTGTTGCATAAATAACTATTAATTGATTTTTTTTAGGTACCAAAAATATGTTTGATTTATTTTTATATTTCCCTTATGTTTAATATGAATTATTTCTAGTATTACTCTCAAATCTTGTTTGATTAAATAAATATTGTACCTATAAACTGTTATACGACCCTGTCGGTATCTCGAAAATGTTTTTATCAAAAACCTAAAAAATACGACAGGTACTACGAATTTGAAAAAGAGAAGTTAGGATGTGATTATTAGGTTACGATTTGACAGTTACTAAGTAAACATATGCAGTATGAAACTTTAGTAAATCTAGACTGACCTCGTATTTTTTTCGAAAAATGTCTTGGTATGGGCCATTTAAGAAAAACACTTCTATAATGACTGAGTAATTTGCTGGGCAAAAAATCTAGTTCACCTGACAACTGATACATTTTTTAGACCGAAATAAGTGACATACCTTAATTTTTCTAAAGCTTACTTTAGAAACATTTTTAAGAATCACTCCATTTAACAAATAATTTTCCTACTTTTAACCAATAAACTTTCTATCTGAGTTAGGATACCGCTCGAAAGGATGTCCCATCCTCAACGATCCCAAATTATTTAGTTGCAAATGATTGGCTTCTCGTATTTTTTGATTGTCCAAAAGAAGTTTTATATGCGGTATATCTTCAAAGAATAGTTGAACGTTGTAGATATGAGGCGAAGGAGATCCTTTGTATTGTTGATAGTCCTCTTCTTGGGAATGGGGTTCTATGTAAGGTGGATATTGGTGTGGTTCTGGAGAGGGTTCTTCGTAATGTTCATAATGCTCCTCTTGTGATAATGGGGGTTCTTGGTAATGTTGATAGAGCTCTGCTGCCGGGGTTGATTCATGACTACTGTAATCTAAAAACAGATATGTAGAAGCATAGATTTATTTTGGAATATTTTACGGTATTAAAGTTTTCATAAACAGAACAGCAAGGAAAATTTATGGAATCTGCAGAAGTGATAACAACACCGCTGCAATATTTTGCTTTATATTTAGACTCTGCTGAAGTATATTTAGTTGCCTACCTTAATAATCTTCAGGACGTTGTTATATAAGGTAAATAATGATTACAAAAATTGTTTTAAAATAATCTACTGACCTAGAATGGATCCGAATGTTGTCGGTGTAGCGAAATATGATGTAGAATCTGTGAGATCGTACGACATAGGAACATTGAAGAATTTAAAAAGATCTTTGTTCCAATCTACATTGAATACGTAATCTAATTGGGTACCGTAGCTTCTGGTCGTCCTTGGTTGATTTGGGGCTTCTATTTTCATTTCAATACCAGCAGGCGTTGGGTTTTGAGATTGAGTGTTGGAATGGGTGGTCGGAGCGCTTTTTACTACGATGATAAACGTACCAAAAACGATAATAACGTGTTTTAGTTCCTGTAAATAAAGCGAAAACATGTTAAAAGCGTTTGTTTTTATTTAAAATCCATGGGAGCCCGAGGGGGTGGGGTGCATGGAGAAGCGGTTGCTCCCCTGGCTTTTTATTTTGTTATTTCACTATTATTATTTTTGTATACAAATACAATTTAGTTGTTGAGAAACTGAAACTTTTTTTGATTGCCTCCCCTGATGACTTTTTTCCTGCGGAAAAATTTTGAAAAAAGCTATGGTAAATAAATATTATTAAAATGTAAAATCCCTGCTCTACTCTAAAAACATAAAAATACCTACGCCATTGGTGCAACGAGAAACTATTGAAATATTAAAAACCATCTAAGTATGTCTCATTGTTGCAAAACGTTGTAAATATTCTGTTCAGAAATGTTATTACAAAATTTTAAATCTTTCCTTTATTTGTTGCATATCGAAGAGGATTCACGGTTTACACAGATTGCAGAAGATGCCTACAAATTGTTTACTTTTTATTTACCTTTTACGGAAATATAAGATATTACTTGTTACGATAAAACTTAATGTGCAATTCAGGTTCATAGTTCACTTAAATAAAACAAAAATGGTTTAAAATTGTAGAAATTCTAAAATACAGGAAGTGATTTTTAATGCGAATGGAAAAGAATACTTGCTTTACCTTTACAGCATGCATTACATACTATACTTTAGCTACAACTACTTGCATTTATAAAAATAAAACATATCAAATTCGCAATTCTATTATCTGAAATGAATTACATAAAGCCCAATTAAACTTTCAAATGCATTGTTCTAGAACTCAAACCTTTGACACTAGACGAAATTAAGTATCTACTTCAGATATTGTTTTTAGATTGATCATGTAGATAGAATCCTCACTGTGTTTTGTCTAATTTATCTCACGATTGACCTACTGCAGAGTTAAAGTTCGGTCGATTTTTTGTTTCTATGAAAGTAAAAATGATTTTGTGAAAGGTAAAACTAGAATAATTAAAGATAAAATGTAATCGAATTATGAGTGAAGGTCAGAAAAGTCTTTTTTCGCTATTTATCACACAATTGATAAAAAAAGTACCTAATAAAAAAAATCGCCTTTTTACATGAGTAGTATTTTTAACCAGGGACAACCCTGGACATGGACTGTCTAGGCAAACAAAACAAGAAGATACCCAAAGAATATTTTCGATAGTACGTTGCAGGTAGTTGGGGTAGTCCGAATATTTATATTTGCACCACCAGTGGCGTTTGTGCCAAAATGTGACATCTTTTTTATATTTAAAAAAAAATGGTGCATCACTGACTTTTTCACGTTTTGTATTTAACAAAATAACTTCAGTAACCACCCCCTAATATCTTTCGCGCTTATTTATAAACACCCTGTATAGGTATTATAAATTATTTATAGTTGTTTTAACTGGTAGTTTTTTCTTATATTAAATGTCATTTTGAGCTTAAATTTAAAAAATGCATAATTACTAATTACATCCAATAAGTGATTAAAAGCAACTCGAAAATCACTGATACATACTAACTGTCGCTTAGTAGATGTAGCTCATTGAACTTGAACGTTAATAACGCTATAATAACACTACAAAAATCAATTGCCAATTAATTATTAATCGGTAATTAGATATTCATTCGGATTAATGAGCAATATTAAAAGAAAAACGACGACACCCAGTCAGGGAAAGTTTCATCCAAACGCTTCTCCTATTCATTATCAAAGAAATTATTGGAGAATTCGAATCCGGATCTAATTGCTACACTATATGGTGTATAATTTATAATATAAATCATACAGTACCTGTACCATCGGACGTTCTGTCCAGTCATTGGTCTAAATCTGAAAGTTAGATCGGAATATTTCTTGTTTCGTCCAAATAGCCTGTATTATCTACCAGAGACGGACTCTACATCGAGTTATTAAGTAAATCAATATTTTTGATTTGTCTTTCAATTACTTTTGTACAAAATATTCAGGGACCATAAAAAATGTATCTCGAAGATGTAATTTTGTAAAGGTAGAAATGTGATTTTATAAACTTTGTAATCTTCTCACGGACAAACGGTACATTTTGATCTCTTATATAAATTATACATAATCATACTAAACAAAAGAGTCAAGATTTTAAAAGAACGTACTGTCTAAATCCATTCCTGTTATTTTGAGACTATGAATGTGTTGTTTTGTAATATTCGAATAACAGATGCTAAATAAATAACTGCAATTACAAATTGAAGATACTTAATTATCTACTGTTTGCTTATTTTGTGCTTATTCGATATTAGAAACGCACAGGGTGACACTAAAAAAAATTATATATGGGTATGTAAATAATTTGTCTATACAGTGTGGATATTAAATCTCCGTTATCAAAAACAATGGTGAAAAACACTGGAATAGATCAATTTTTATCAGGCATTTTATAACAAAAAATAATCTGCCTTCCATTTAATCCTCTCCACTTAATTTTTTTTAAACAGCGAGAGGGGTCATGTGCGCTTTGTTGGAAATGGATTAGAAAAGAATTCAAAAATAGTTAAAAATGTAACGAATTATAATCATAGTTATAACAAAAATTATTATAGAAGTAGCTCAAAATGTTTAATTTCAAATAAAAAGATTGAATAGTTATATAATCACACCTTATTTTTGACAAAATATTGTGTTATTTATTTTTTATCTATACAGGTTGTGGAAAATGCAAAAACAAAAAATAGGAACAAATGTAAGCCACATTGATTGATTAAATCCAACGTCTACATTTCAAAAAAACTACTGGGAAACTACTATAAAATACAAAATGATAATTAAAGGTGCATCAACCACAATAAGATAAAATAATCGCGAAAAAATCAAGAAATAAAAAACAAACATTACAAATTTTTATATAAATATTGATTTTCTGCCAAACGGTTGGTTTTATGACAAGTTTTTTTATGGATGTCCACCAAGGTATCAACCTAAGGTGTTTTTAATAAAACATTAAATGATTAACTTTTATTTACATTTTATTACTACAAATATTCACTCTTTATGCCTCTTTATACCCCTTTAGAGGGTTGTATCTCGTTTACAATAGTTTAAAAAATATATTTATTTATATATGCAGGATTTAGAAGCCAATCAATGTGTCAGTAAAACAAAATTGACAAATTTAAATAGTTTTAAAAAAATTTTAATTTAACACAAAAACTGTGACAAGTGTTTTTCAGCAAAACTATGACTTAACACTGATTGATTTAAAATTTAGGACCACCTTGTATATTTTTTTAATTATAACTGGTCAATTAGTAATTATTTATATTTATTTGTTCAGATACTTTTAAACTAAACTTTAAATATTTTGCGTTCAATATATTACAGAATGAATTTCTACTCAAAAAAATAAATTTTCTTTCTCTTTTAATAATGTAATTTAATTTTACTTACCATTTGATAATCTGCACAAGAAAAAAACTATGCAACGAATAAGTTAGATAGCGCGATAAATACAGAAAGTACAAGTGAATCCATCGAAATCTTTGCAGAAGCTCTTTGCGTGACTTCTTCACTCCAATTTATTTCCCACCACATTTGGCAATGGCCGGGTTCTTGTCACTCACTCACAGACCATTAGATCGCTCAATCAGTGTGATCAGAACCATATCAGAACACTAGACACACTTCGTGTATGAGAAATTTACTAGTTTTGTTAGTTATTTCTTGTAGAGAGTTTTTAAAATCAATTTGTAAAAATGGTATGATTGAGATTCTTTTGTTTTTTTTACAAGAGCGCATTGAATAATTCCTAATCTTAACCTGACATAATATATAGTCACTCAAAAAGAAAAATGTCGTATATCTAAAAACTAAAAACACAAAAAAAATAAAATTTTCAATGAACGACCTTTTGCACTTTAAATGACGATATAGAACATTATATACAGGGTGGCTCAAAGAAAACGCACCAGAGGAACCGCCTCAAAATTTTAGATAAATTACTTTTGAAAATATAGGAACAAGCGAGATTGGCCTAAAATTATCAGGAATAATATCACCCCCACTAGCGGCTTTTGACATAATCTACGGGGGGCTACTTTTGAAAGGCACTTAAGATATACATATAAAGTATTAGATATCTACACCCTATATAATATAAATATACAGGGTGTTTTCAAAGTTGAGCCATTTATTTTAACAGCTTGTAGAACTCGTCAAAAGAAGTCGATATACCAAAAATCACCTAAATAAAAGTTGCATAATAAGGGAGTTATAGGTATTTTTAAAATTAAAAACATTTATTATCGGTAAAATGTATTCCATTTTTACAAAAATTGTTCAAAATTGTCACCATTTGTCAGATTAATGCATAGTCTTGCTCCATCAAATATTTCACTTTTCAAAAAGGTTCCGTCACTAAAAAAGTTTGATACTGGATTAAATGAGCTGGATTAAAGGGAAAAAAGATCTAATATTTTTACATGGACAGGCTTAAGGTATAAATAGGCTAAAAATTATTGCATGGGCAGGTTCAAGGGGAAAAGGACCAACATATTCTTACATGTGTAGGCTTAAGAGATAAAGGGTCTTAATATTTTTACATAGGAAGGCTTGAGGAGTAAAGGGATCAAATATTTTTAAAAAATTACTTAAACATTTTGCAAATCCTAATCAAAAGACGACAAGTGGTTCCTAAATCCCAGGGCTAGAATGAGAAGATCATGTAAGTAACGCCAATGTTTCACGAACATGAAAATTCATCGTCCAAATACTTCTAATCGGCTTTCGATAAATATCAAATCGTTTCTCGTTTCTTTTATGCTAAGAGTTTGCCCGTGGGGGCCTTAGTTTCGATAATGTATCTCAATTTTTTTTAGATGACTGCCTAATTTTTTCCTTTTCAATTAATATTATATTTTTCCTTTTATATAAGTTTTTAATTAATATTATGTATATTTTTTATTTGTTTTGTGTTTAAATTAATCTTTTGTACGGTTTCTATGTCCATAGCAATTTTTTTGTTGGTTTTTTTCTTAAACTTTGGGTCGAACTTAGGTTTTGAAGCATACTAGTGTTAGAACTCTAGAAGTTAACAAGGTATACGACATGATACATACAATCTATTTAGAATCTTGATTAGAATCCAAGGATGTAATAATATATAGGGTGTCGTTTTTAAAATCAGCGTTTTAAGGTATATTTCGGGTATAACCGGAAGGGCCCAATATATGAAAATATTTTAGATGAATAGGTCCCAAGGCATCTAGAAAGTTTCCAATTTCTGAGATATCGATCGATGCAGTTTCTAGTGGTCCACCCTGTATATATATATATATATATATATATATATATATATATATATATATATATATATATATATATATATATATATATATATATATATATATATATATATAGTGGAAGGGTAGTCTTTGCTGAATAGTATCGTAAAATTCAAACTAATTTATTGGGGGCAGCAGCAATATGTAATAAAGAAAACTCTTTAAAGATGATCCAAGCTTTCGGAAATTTAATTACTTATTTCCATCTTCAGGGAATCTATAAAAGGTGTGGTGTGTCTTCATAAGAACTTAATATTATTAAGAGAGTGAGTTACTTACATCTTTGTGAGGATGAATTACTAATAATGTTAAATATTTTAAAATTTACGATTGTGATGCACATATAGAACTTCTATTACACAGTTTTACAATATAAGTTTAAATTACTGTGTTTAAAATTCAGTTACATAGAATTATGTCGTTTGAAATTTAACTGTTATGTCAAAATTTATGTCATTAGTTGTTTATGTATACAAGTGTGTTAGATTAAATATAGAAATTACTAATAAGGAACTTAGTTATATATATTTTTTATAGATTCTCAATAAAAATATAAAAAAATGCTTTGATATATTAAAGAATATGATATATTGGTGAGAAGGAAAGCTAGATTGAACTGTGGATAGGATGAAAAAAATATAAATAAACTTTTAACAACATGGTAATTTATCTTTATTTAAAAAAAAATGTTTTATTTATTAACAATCAAATTCGTCCTGTAAAAAATGCAAATCAAGCAATTTAAATTAAAAAATATATAAAAAATTCAATAAATAAATTACATTGTTTTTTTTAATTTATTTTATTTTAATATGTATAATAATAAATAATTTATACATTTTTACGAAGGGTGGGGGGCGTTACATATTTAAAATTATAAATATCTTGCAGAACCCACGGGGGGGGGGGGTCGTGGCAACTTCTCATAAATTCCTTATACAGGGAGGTTTTAGATAGTAATAAAAATATATTTTTTTAAAGAAAACAAAATTGGACAATGTGTTATTGGAAAAACTATCTTTGTTTTTCAATAAACTATCTGCTGGGAAAATCCTGACAATATAAATCTATCTATATCAAAAATTGAACACTAAAACATTTTTTCTTTTCAATATCATTTTATAATTTATTTCGATAGATGTATAAATAAAAAAAGTGTCGCCACGATCTAAAACTATATATGTAGATGCTCAAACTGGAAGATGTGATAAAATCTACTTCATTTTCTTTAAAATAAATTTCACAGTGTTATCCTCGAGTATATTTATAAATTAAATCCTAAATGAATATAGAAAAATTTGGAAAAACATGTATGTAACAAACAGTAGAAAGAGAGAGAAAGAGAGAGAGAGAGAGATAATAAAGCAAAAGTTAGAAGAGATAAACAGGAAAAAATTGGTAGATAAATAGGGACACAATATTCTTACCATTCACACTCTTTCTGAAAAAAATATAATTAAGGTAAGCTGGGGTAAATGTAATAATGGGATAAATGTATTATTCAGCTATAAATACTTTTATAGATAGTTATACTTAACAAGGAAAAATTAGCAGATTTTATCCTTAAATGTTCAATATTTTTAAGATGTAATGTAACTATTCGAAAAACCTGTTGCATTTACCCCAACTTACCTTAATACATTTATCTTTTACATAAATTGTATTATTTTTGGATAAACTGTGACTACAAAAACTTGCTTGATCGCCTCGACTAGCCGCGAACCCGAATAGAGAAGATACCATTAAGTCAAGATGCGCACTATCTGCTGTTATCAATCGCTTTGGTAACATTACACTGGAACAGTGTCAGTAGCGCCGCGCTGCTGGTGAATTGGCTTGTGATTACCAATCGTATAAACAACTAATCGTACACGCTACTGCTTTAAAATCTAGCTGTTTTTAAACGATCACGTCGAAGCGAAAAATGCGACATAATGGTGTATATATTCTCTATTCGGGTTCGCTTTACCACACGAGCTTTTCAAAGTGAGCATCACTTTCTCACGTTATCTGGAACATAATTATCTTTTCCAGGAATCCCTGAGCCTGTAGCGTCGTCCAGCCACGGGTACTGGTTCGGACAGTCGTTGCAGGTTTCGAGATACCGAGTGTCAGTGATGTTTAGTTCTGGTCGCTTGAAAGCCAACGCGCACTTGTTGGGGATCTTGCACGGCTTCGGGACTAGGTTTTCTCGTTTTTTGCAGTCCCAGGGTTCGTAATTTTTGAGCTGACTGACGGGTTTCGGGTCCGTCATCCATGTGAGAGCTTGGGTGATCGTTACGAACCACACGTCAGGTCTATAAAAAAGCCCAAAATAACGTAAAAAATGTAAAAGATACGAAAAGAAATCGTAAAAACATAATAGAAACGTAAAGAAAACGTAGAAATCAGTAAAAAACGTGAAAAAAAGTAAAGAAAACGCAATAAAACGTAAAGAAACTTTAAAAAAACGTAAGAAAATTAAAAGTAAAGATAAACAAAGGTAAATCATTAAAAAACGAAATTAAAAAGATGGTAAAAGACGTAAATAACGTATAAAAACGAAACAGAAAACGTAAAAACAGTATAAAAACTTAAACAAACGTAAAAACAGTAAGACTTACAAAGTTGGCACCCAATTTAAGAACTTTTGCAAACCCTGCTCCAATTCTTTAATGGAAAACCAGTTGGTGTGGAAAGGCATCATGTACGGGGCTCTATTTTGATCGTAATACCTCAGAAAATCTTCCTGTAACCACTCGAAGACATCGTCGGCATCGTGGTTGTGTAATACGCATTGGTCCAAATAAGGGCAATGACCTCCTTCAAAACCTTCGACGTAGTGCGTGTTCAAAGGGACTTCCCAAACACCTGTAAGATATCATTATTGTTTTAAAGCGTACAGTAAGATGTTTAAAAGGCAGTTTTACCTGGGAACGATTTTGTAGGACACGTTCCAGATTTGCATTCATGAGGAATCTTGTGGTCCAACGTGTAAGGCCATACTGGTATTGGTAAAGCTGGAGCACCAATGGAACTATCATAGATGTATCCGAATTCTTCCAAAACCTACAAAAAAATGAGATATTTTTCACCAACAGCAGTGTATACAGTGGCGGCTCGTGGGGGGGTTCACATTGACAGAATATAGGTATCAGTACAGATGTATGAAAAAAAACTTTCAGTTTTAGAAAGTTTATAATATACCCAAAATTTTGATCACGAGCCGCCCCTGAGTGTAAATTAAGCTATTTTTAAGACCTGGCGCACGTTTTCATCAACAAAAATATTGCCTTTGGAGATGGTGTCCAAATTTGCGCTTAAAATTTGTTTATTACTACATTTTAAACTGTTTTTAAGACCTGGACCACATTTTCACGAAAAAAAAAATTTATTTCTGTGTAGATGATGTCCAAAAATCTGCCTAGAATTTGTTTATTACTGCATTTTAAACTGTTAAGATCTGGACAATATTTTTCATCAAAAAAAAATTCCTACGTAGATGGTGTACAGACTTTTACTTTAAAATTGTTTGTTAATGTATAGAACTAAAACCGGAAAGATCGCCACTTGGTAGGGAACTTAGTAAAACTAACTATTCCAAAGATAATACCTAATAACGGGGAAAGCAAGGTAATACCATAGACCCAAGAGGCCACAGAGTTCTAACCATACCTGTTTACAACCGACAAAGATAAAGAAAAAAAGATAAAAAAATGTTGCTGCGAAGATGATGTCCAAAATTGCACTTATTTTCTTTATTACTACATTTTAAACTGTTTATAAGACCTGGAGCATAATTTCCTGCAATAAAAATTCCGTTTTATATTTACCTTATACTGCGTATTTCGACCTGGCTTCAAAAATGGCGCTCTCATTCCTACGACATCACTTTTAGATATATTAGACAGATGTTTAATTATGTCTCTCATTCCAACCATTTCTCCAACCCATTCTTCGTACCCTTTGTTTTCTAAGCCGCTTTGGAGACTAAAAAAAATATAAAATAAATCATCGAAAGTTTCATAAATTTGAAGAAAATGTACTCACGAAATTGTTTCGGTAGCTATCTCATGACCCTCGCTGGCCAGTTGTTGTATCATGTGATAATTACTGTACTCGTGTGATACAAAGAAGGTTCCTTTAATGTCACATCCGTTTTGGTTCTGCCGTTTGTGATTGAGCACTTTTCTGTAATGGTCGTAGTTGTTTAAATTTACAGCACCATCGAAAGTTAGGAGTATCATTTGCGGAGTCTGAAACAAAAATAAAAGTTTTCAGGAGTTCGTGTAAGTTGACAAAAGTTTCTGTAAGTCAAGGGTTCATGTATGTCCCTCAGGAGTTCTTGTAATTATCTTTTTCAAGTTTCTGAGTTCCCGGTTAATCTAAGCATCTATTTTTAGAATTATATCTTAATAATTCTTTTAAGTCTTTCATTCATGATATTAGCTTCTTGTAAGTTCTTAGTATTTCTAAAGTTGTTTATTTGATTTAAAAGCGTTCGTCAGAGCTTTTTTAAACGATTATACATTTACATATTGTTGTTTTTTGTTCAAATATACTTACATCTTCTGGATCTAATCCTCCTGGAATTAACGTACCATCTTTGGAACAAAAACAATATGGTAAGTTACATTTTTCTGGGTCACATTTTGTAGCTAGGTCTGTCGGTTCTTCTGTTACTGGAGGAGGAGCTGAAAATAAAATTTGTTTTGAATAATCAGTTATATTTAAAAGACAGTAGGATATACGGCGCTTTAGACTACCCCCTCCAATGATAACGAACTATTCATTTTTTGTGACGTTGTAACGGTTAGATGGCGTATGAAAAAGTGAAGGGGGTAGTTTAAAGTACCGCACATCCTATTGAAGGCTGCTTTGTCTTTATATTTAGATAATAAAATACTTTCAGAACCAATTACATATTGTACTGTTCCTCTTTGATTCAAACTATAACTAAAGTGTTCATATCATTTTTTTTTAAATTTTAAATAACGGTAATATTGACATAACTTTTTTTGTAAGTAATGTACGTACTTGCAGCTAGAGGTCCACACCTTGCTTCGTTCTTAAAGGTACAGTATTTGGCGATGTCGTCAAAATATAGTCCAGAAGGACATCTGTTCACGTAGGGATATCCATCCACGCACTAAAAAAAAAGCAGCACAATAAAAATTGAGTAGGTACTACCCAATACTAACGTTTACATTTATAAATAGAACAATCTTAGCTTAAGAATAAGGATGAGGCACATGACTCTCTTTATAGTTGCCAGAGCTGCGGTACTGATTATCAAAAGTACTTAAAATATGTATTTAAAAAAGTATTTTACTTTAAGTAGCACAAATAATTTGTATACTGGTACTTAAACTTATAAGTATTTGTTCTACTATTTGTATTTAAGTACTGTAGTACTTATAATTTAAAAAATTGTAAATTATGGTCTCTTAAAGTACTTTTAAAATACTTAAGTTTCGCCGTTTTAAGTGGTGCTAATTTTGAGAGATTATTATTTTTAAAATTTAAGTTAAATTTATACCTAGCATCAATGGTATCAGTACTTAAAGTACATGCATAAGTTCTTGTACTTGAACTCGCTACTTAAGTATTTTTTTTAAATGTATGTACTTAATTACACATATTATACTTAATATTAAATTCTTGGTTTTTAGGTGTACTACTTGAAGTAAATACTTCAGCACTTAAATATTTTCAGTACCTACGTGTACTTGGTTCTACTTTGAACAGGTACTAATAATTTATGCTTAAATACTTTTTATTGATACTTGCAACACCTTTGATTATTATTTAAAGGCCCTGTAGTTCCATATTTAATGACTAAATTCTTATAATATGGAGGATACCTACTCTTATGGATGTGATGAAAATATTTGTAATTATATTTTAGATCAAACACAGTCTTTCCTGTTGCTTTACATATATTTAATTAAATATTCATCAATATGCAATCATTATTATTATTGATGATAATCGCATTTATTTCAAGGCAGTCAACAGCAATAATTGTTACTACGAATTTCGCAATATACGGTTATTTCCTTGAGGTATACACCATGGGCGAAGTTAGGGGGGGGCTTGGGGGGGCTAAGCCCCCCCAAAAACCAAATTAGCCCCCCCAAAAATAATTCGAACATTTATCGTACATCTATCCACACATTTCAGATTTCAGAACAGAAATTAATAAATAAAGAAAAATCGTGCCATTTGATTGATTCTGAAATTTTACATTTAGTTCAGGAGGCAGTGAATTTTATTCGCACTCATTTTTCCAATCGGTGTATATGAAAATAAACTGTTCTCTTAGTGACAAAAAACAAACATTTTGAGTCTGACACTTATTTTCCTAGTCATAAATATTTTACATTTACTAAACTAGAACATAAAGCTTATAAAAATAGCAGTTTGGAATATCTCAGATAGTGGAAAGTGAGTGTGGCAGAAAATTTAGCATATAAATAGCCCAATCAAATTAGTATTTTAGATTCTGAAAAATTCGAAGCAGCAATTTTCCTTCGGAATTCGTTGGAGGGGGTCTCTGGTAGTCTAAATTCAAAAAGTTGGAATTCCAAAGTTGTCGTTACCTCCGCCATCTTGATTTAAAGGGTTATTTTTTGTATCTTGAATAACTCATTTATTTTCAATTTTACACGGAAAATAGTTCTTACAAAAGTTATTTAAAATTAAATTTCCTACAATTCTGCTTTTTTTTGTACGATCGATTTTTTTCGATTTATACCCGAAAAGAGGGGGTGAATTTTTGGTTATAGAATAACTCGTTTAGTTTCAATTTTACGAGAAAAATTGTTATAAACAAAGTTGTTTAAAATTAAATTTCCTACAATTCTGTTTTTTTTTGTACGATCGATTTTTTTGAATTTATCCCTGAGAAGAGTGGGGGTGAACCTAAGTATTGTATTGTCACGTTTATTATTGATGTTGTACCATTATCTTTTCTGTTTGTTTTTTTTTGCTGATACCTGGAATTAAAAAGAAACGTGATAATACAATGATAAGAGTTTACCCCCACTCTTCTCAGGGATAAATACACAAAAATCGAGCGTACAAAAAAAAACAGAATTGTAGGAAATTTAATTTTAAACAACTTTGTTTATAACAATTTTTCTCGTAAAATTGAAAATAAACGAGTTATTCTATAACCAAAAATTCACCCCCTCTTTTCGGGTATAAATCGAAAAAATCGATCGTACAAAAAAAAGCAGAATTGTAGGAAATTTAATTTTAAATAACTTTTGTAAAAACTATTTTCCGTGTAAAATTGAAATTAAATGAGTTATTCAAGATACAAAAAATAACCCTTCAAATCAAGATGGCGGAGGTAACGACAACTTTGGAATCCCAACTTTTTGAATTTAGACTACCACAGACCCCCTCCAACGAATTCCGAAGGAAAATTGCTGCTTCGAATTTTTCAGAATCTCAAGCCTGTTCTTCACCTAATCCGATTGGGCTAAAATTGATACAATCATGAACTGTTAATAATAAGTCTGGCTGATTTACGAAATTGGCAAATGAGTCTGGTAATATCTTCAAAATCGAAAAAATATAATATTTTTGCTTTTATTTTCCCGGGTTTGAAAATTTGTCATGTGATAGATTATATTATAATTTTACAGCTCTATTTTATAGCAGATCAAATACCGTTATTTTCGAACGCTTCCATGAAAAATTTCCGGAAATGTTCCTTTTGGTGGGTACCCTGAACGAAATTATACTGAAAATTTTTTTGACAGTTGAGAAGCTCTTTTATGCATATGTTTTATATGTTGTTCTATGGCCAGCTTTGAAAATTTGATTTTAGTCGTTTTAATGTATGTCTGTCAAGTTTTGAAATTTGGATATTTTGGTGTAAAATTTTCTTACCCAATACCTACCACTGGTGCCTAAATTATTATAAGTAAATTTTTGCACACTCACGCATATTTTAAGAAAAATATCAATTGTCTTCGACTCAGGATAAATTTCAAAATATTCGTAAGTTCGAAAAAAATTTCGGGAATAATTTAGGCACTAGTGGTATTCTAAGTGAAAATATAGGTCTGGCTGACAATTAAAATCACGAAGGCCTGCCAGACTCACAAGTAGTGTCCGGCCGAAGGTTCGGTTACGGTTTTGGCCAACTTCGGCTTAAAAATAGTTTCGACTACAGTTTCGGTTTCGGCGGAAAACTGGCCGAAACTGCAGCCAACTACGAAACTACTTTCGAAAGTTTTCGTATCACACTTGGTTGTGTCCGGCACAATGGCGACTGTGCCGGGTGCCATTCCTACACAGTGCACGTACTTCTCTGCTTTGTTTCAAGTGAACAGTCTTCAGTGCTCCTGGCCTAATTTATTCGTATCAAAGGAGCATTTTTTTAGGTGAAATGTGGAAAAAATATTATTTCTAGCCTACAACGTTAGACTGTTTACTTATGAATATTAATTTAATTATAAGTAACAAACATATTTAATTATCTGAATTTGTTTTTTTTTAAATAAAAATTACATTATATATAATTCCCTTCATAATACTATTTTTTGTTACAAAAAATCTAGTGACAGATGCAGAAATGATTGCTACTTTGTAATTCACTTATTTTTGTTTTTTAGTTTCAAAAGTAATAAAAAAAACAATGTCAATAAATTTATTAATGGCTTCTTTGGATCACATAAATAAATAGGTAATAAGTAAATGTGCTTAAATTTATAATACGAGTTAATTAGTCTTAAACAAAGATATTGCAAATTTCAATAAGAGATTGCCTTAAAAGAAAGTTCTTATTTCTGTTTCGGTTTCGACCGAAACTAAGAAAGGAGCCGAAATTGGGTTTCGGTTTCGGTTATAAAACCGTATTTCGGTCGGACCTGACAAGCCAGGTAGTTAAACGAGGAGAGGAATAGTAATCGAACGTGCAGAATTTAGCGCGCCTGACGATCATTAGACAAGTCTGGCAAGGCTTTCGGGGTATTCCACATTAGCCAGATTGTATTTTAAGCTGTTATCATAATATACATTTTTCTAGTACTGAGGACACTTGTAACAGGGATCCTTACTGGGCATTGCCAACTAAAAGGACACCTTAGTAAACTGAGAGTAGTAGAAAATAGTGAGTGAAGATTCTGTGAGGAGAAGGACGAAACCTTCATTTACATTCTAACTGAATGTGTAGCACTCCAGAATCCAAGGGTACTATACCTAGGAGCATATCAAATAGAAACTTGAAGCCACTTCAAATCCTACACTTCCTTGAGAAGATATAACTGAAAGGGTCGTTATAGGCATTGAGACATTTCCTTGCTGCATTAGCGACAGAAGGGAGCACAATAGATATTAACACCCCATTCCCAACATAACATAACATAGCGAGAAAACTGCAAAATAATGAAATCTACAAATCCCAGTTCATATTTTGGACATCCAACTACTATTATTTTTAAAATTTTAAATTCTGACAAACTGTCAGTATATTTTTTAGTCATTAAGATTACATATACGTTAAAATTAGTTATTTTTGTTTATAATCGATAAAAAATAACATTTTAATTTTATTTGGGCCACATTTAAAAAAGTAAATTTTAATCAAATTGTATGAAACTAATTTAATTACGAGTATTAAAATTAAAAACCTAAAAGTGGCGGTGGAGCTGAGGACAGAGCATTTGCCTTCCACGCGAATAGCCTGGGTTCGAACCTGGACTATAGGGGCTAATTTTTTTTTTATGTTTTTTATTTTATAAATTAATAAAATTTATAAATTATTTTAAAATGGCTTATTTTGTCTAAATCTATATAATAATTTTTTAAATTTGTAGATTTTCGTTAGTAGTTCGTAGAAAAAATATACTGCACAACTCGAGTAGATTGTCCATATCTACTCTTGTTGCGAAAATTAAGGAAATTTTTGTGATGAAAATGAAAATTATTCAGTTTTTTCCCTCATATATATGTTATTAATTTTCATAGATTCGCCAGAATTTTTTTACTTAACTTCAGTATACCTCTAGAACTATTATATATTATATGACTAGGGTTAGGGCTTTAGCCCCCCCAGATCTGATGACATAACTTCGCCAATGGTATACACAGGGATAGGCGGAAGAACTGGCAGACAAAAAATGGGTCAACTTTTCGTTTGTTTAAAATCAGGTTATTTAGAAACTGTCCCATGTGATAAAATGCGTAATTGTCTAATTATGGATGATACAGTTGCAAAGTAACCAGTTTTCAATTAAGAAAATGTACCACGCCTGCAACTTTTCAGATCTTAAAGTATCCTTGCTTGTATCTTGCATCTGTAAGTCCGCCATATTTTCAGATCTGCAAAGTTGCAGACGTGGTGCATTTTCTATAATCTCACCCTAAAACAATAATTATAAACCCCATTTTAATATCGAATACCTTTTTTTTTAGTTCGTCAAGCTAATTTTTATCTATATGTGTATTGTATGCAGTGGCGGCTCGTGAGCACTAGCGGCAGTGGGGCACACACTGGAAAGGAATTCCGGGATTCGTTTTTTCCTTAGGAAAACAAGTTCTCCGCTTAATGAAAATTAAATATATTTCAAAACAAATTAAATATTACAAAATTGAAGACTAACTGCTAGCTACCGCTGCAGTTGTATACTATTTCTTATAGTTGAAGTCCATTCTTCTGGATTTTTGGCTAGCGAAGTGATCGATGACCAGATTGATAACCTTCTCCTTTTTTGAAGTCGGTTAAAAATAATAATAGGCTTTGAGGAAAATATAAAATATGTAAGTTATTTTTTTTTTGTTTATTATACTAGAGGGCACGTGCCCAAGTGCCTTTACGGGCAAACCGCCACTGCTCCTCCATCGAAATTAAATTAAACTCTTCCATTCTAGAAAGAAAATGCGTAAGCGTAATTGTGACTTGTTGGTTTATGTTGACACTTAAAATCCCTATCCATGCATACGCATAACATTAAACAACAGTATCATTACAATTTTAGAAATGAAAATAATACCTATACCTAATTTTATGTACCTGATAAAATCTTTTGCACGTTGCAGGATCCGCGTAGTTGCCATTTCCTGTGCTTTGCGGACACTCAAATTCTTCCTTTTTGTCACCGTCTGCTTTTTTTTGACTTCTAACTGGAAATTACTATGGATAAATCAATTTAAACTATACAAAAATAACTAGAAGATTTATTATTATATATTTTTGTAAAGACATTTAGATATAATGCAATGGGTGGCGTAAGTGTAAAATTATAATGAATGGGTTCAATTTTGAATTGAACATCGAAGATGAAAGTTAAAAATCTCGGAATTGGAATACACAATGGGTCGACTCATCATAATCGTACCATTATCAAACCAATACCGTACCAGCATCATCTTTTACTTTCTCTATAGTCGCCGAGTTTTCAAGGTTAGCATAATTTCGTCGGATTTGGAAGACAAATCTGATTTTTTTTTTGGTAGAAAGTAAAAAATGTGACTGAACTTTGTGGCTGCTGCGACCTTTCCATCTGAACTTTTTAACTTTGAAACATCTTTGTGTATTTACAGACAGTTCTACTTATAATACCTACCGGGCGGCTGTAAAAGATATACAGGGTGAGGCACCGAAAACGAAACAGATCGCATATCTTGAAGACATTTTTTTTTTTGAGAAAATGCAAAAAGATGTCGATTTTTATTTCAAAGGGGACATCTTTCGATCATATCCTCAACTATCCTACATCCCTTCCCACCCCTCTGTCACTATTACCAATACCAAAGGTAATTTTATAAGGAATTTGACTATGTGACAGTTTATTACGTAACTTTTAATTTTGGCACCATCTTGCGGGAAAGTTTTCCGTATTTTAAATAATGATACTTCATTTGAAAGTAAAACTCATTTAATAGATAATTCATAATAAAAATTAAAAAAAATAATAGAAAAGTGAACATAAAAATTAAATTGAAAAATTTAGGACAACTCCCATAATTAAAAACTAAATTACTTCAAAGTAAATGCTCAAAGTGTTGTCAATTAACTTCCATAGACGAATATAAATTATTCTCAAATCTTTGTCTGACGTTTTGGAACATTTGGAGTTATTTGACGACATTCGGTAATAATACGTTCACGTAACTCTTCTAAGGAACCTGGCTGGAGTGGCGTATATTTTACTTTTCAGATATCCCCATAAAAAGTAATATAAGGGGGATAGATCAGGAGATCGTGGGGGCCATTCAATAAATCCTCTTCGTCCAATCCAATGTCTAGGAAAGTTTTCATTTAAGTACTGACGAACCGCTGCAGCAAAATGTGGAGGAGCCGCGTCCTGTTGAAATATTAGGTGATCTTCAAGGTACCAGTTATCGTTTTCTATTATGTCTGATAACAGTGGATCAACGGTGTTTTCGAGTAATTCCAAATACATATCCCCAGTTAAAGTACCTGGTAAAAATAATGGACCAACAATACGATCGCCAAATATTTCAGCCAAAACGTTTAACTTTTCTGGGTGTTTCATAAAATACTCTTGGATTGGAATCTGACCAGTATTGACAATTATGTCGATTGACAGTCCCGTTAATATAAAAACTGCATTCATCTAAAAAACAAATGTAATAAAGAAAATGTGGACTTGTATAGCATGCTCGCTCATGATTTCACAAAATTGCAAGCGACGATCAAAATCGTCTTCGTTAAGTTCCTGAACTAAATGAATTTTATAGGGATGGAATTTGTTGGCTTTCAAAATATTCCTGACGGTACGGTCACTTACTCCAGATAATTCTGCAAGCTTTCTTTTACTAAGAGTTGGATCTGCAACAACTTGTCCTAAAACGGCTACCTCTACGGCTTCGTTTCTTACTGGATTTTGAATGTGCTGTTTTTTTTTATTTTGAACAGATCCTATTTGTCGAAATTTTGAAATAAGTTCCAAAACGTACTTACGTTTAACCTGTGTCGCTCATTGAAAATTGTACATTCAGTGTTAGCACATTCGTTATTTTTTAAATATCATTCCCTTAGAAATAAAAATCGACCTCTTTTTTTCATTTTCACCAAAAAAAATGTGTCTTCAAGATATGCGATCTTTTTCGTTTTCGGTGCCTCACCCTGTATATTAAATAAAGTGTTAAGTATTAGATTACAGTGGTAAATCATTACCTAAGTTCATTATGTGAACATGTAAATTTGCGCGAATATAAAAATTTTACGAATTATTTGTGGCATTGTTTACCCTCTTTGATTTCAAATTCTTTTCATCAATACAACTATAATGATTATGATGTGATTTCTTCTCCATATACGAAAAGCATTTCTACGAACCAATGAACATATAATATCAGTGCCACTCTCTATTTTCTCTTGGGCAAACAGAAACACTTTACTTGATACACTTTCTGAAACTTTTCTTCTATTAGTAAGCCGTGTAGCCGTTGTGGTTACTTATTTAATATATATAGTGTTAATACCTAGGTTTAATTATGTAAAGTTGATACTTAAGCTAGAATGTCTAGTGCAGAATCGTGTTTACGGCATATTTTTTTGCTAATTTTTTGCTTTATAAATATGCAATGTGTCCACTTAAGTTCGCAGCATATGGGAAACTTTTTTATTATTAATTTTACGAAAAAAAAAAAAACGTTACTCATGAAAAATTCTGCATGGTCTGAAACCTAAAATGCAACCAAAAGATATCTTGGCCATTAGCCTTGTGTTCTGATACAAATAAACTATCATTACCCACTCTCAAGAGAATATTAATAATCTTGTAATTTTATCGAGATATTTGGGAAAAACTCTTTTTAGATTTTTGAAATAAAATTGGACTAGGTATGCACTGACGTTTCAGGAAATCGTTTAAATCTACTAAACCGCAAACGTTGAATAATAAATTCATTACAATTAGATACGGTTATGTAACAGTCATTTATTTTATACTGCAAAGCTAGGCTTTAGGTATATAACTATGTAGGTACTTATACAAGTTTCCAATTAATTTTAAAAACAAAGTAACTATAACTAATGTAGAGGCATCCTTTTATAGTTGGCCTCCATTATTTAGCAATCACAGTCGGCCCTAGGTGCATCAAGGCATAAATATATTTTTAAGATATCTTTATTAATTACAAACTTAATATTTCAACATCGAAAAAGCAATTTGCAACTCAATAGCCAAATGTAAAAAATGTATTATAGATGACAGACTTCATTTATGTGAGCCCTGCTATCGAAAAATTGAAAATTTGGGTTTGTTTTTAAGTACTCCTACGATGTCAGTTTATGGAAAAAAAATGTGGAAAATTACTGAAAATTTGTTTATTACAAATTAAAAAAAAACCTATTATTGACAGAGTTAAATGAACACATTTGGTAAATAAAAAGATAAAGAATAATTAAAAAGTCTTATAGAATCAAAAGGCGACTTTACATCTAAAACTTCGTATTTTTTTATTGAACACCCAGTATATTATTTCATTATTTGTTATTTTTTATTACCATATAGAACCTTTTGACAAATTTTTATTTTAATTGACAACTTGAAAATAACAGAGATAATAAAAAAGTTGGTCTTCCTCATGCTATTCTGTATTATTTACAGATTATCCAACAGTTCAAAAAAAAATCCGGATCTCTGCTAGAATTTTGCGCCCTATAAAGTTTTTCTTTGTAAAAAGTTATCTCAAAACTTTTGGTCCTTCAATAAACAGTTGAAATCAAAATTTCAACTATTTTTTCAGTAGATATTTTAACAGCAAAAATAAAATCGAGCACAACTGGTTTGAAAACAGTAAATTTGGCACCGACTCACCTGTATTATGGCTAAAACAAAACACAAAAATCACTGCAAACGCGACAATCCGTCTACAAGTGATCTCCATATTTAATAACAATTACTGAGCAAAGAACAAGAACTGAACAAAAATCATTTAACACTGGGCAATCACACTCCACTTTCTTCTTCTTCAGTCGGTCTTCGGTACTCCCGATGCCTTCCTTCTTGGTCGACTGTATTGGTTTAGTAGCTGAGAGACTTTCTTCGCCATATCTATGGGTCAAGGAGATATACCGGTTTCTACAGGGTGTCCGGTTTATAGTTGGCCAACGAAAATTCGTTGTTTGGAATTTTTAAGTAGCTAATGGTTGTTTTTGCCAAATCGTTGATGGACATTATAGCGGTATCAGGGACGTGGGCGCGTATATGAAAGGTCTTTGTGCTCTACGGTTTTTTATGTATATTGCTAATTCAAGACAGCATTTTTATCATTTTCAAACCAAAACAAATTATTATATGTTAAATAGTCTGTATTTATCATATGTTCCAAAATTGTACTATTCTTATGGTGCCCAATTAAAGAGGTGTCGTCTGGAAAAATTGGAAATTGTCCTTGAATTTTTAAATTACTTCATTAAAATAATTGAAACATCAAATTGGTCCCAAAATTGATCTTTGTGGAACCCCGCAATAAATAGAATTCAGCAGCAACCACTGAACTATAACCATTGAGGCAACATTTTCGTTTGGGAATAGAATGTCAAACAAAATAAAAAAGTAAATAAATTTATTTATATATTGGTGGTATAACACAGAATATATTTGAGAAAATAAGAATATTGTAACCTTAAGTTTAGACACACCCTGTATGCATCAAAGCAAATAAATGAAAATATTGAATATTTTTGGAACGATTAGTCTATTTAAATTATAAAACGATGTGAAAACAACCAAATCTGTAAGGCGTAAATACCTACAGGGTGTTTGATTTAAAAAACTATCTGTTTGGTTCTCCCCTCATTTATAAACTACCATATATATTTAAGAATAATTGTAAAATATGGTCTTACAACTTTTATATTAAACATTTTTTCATATCTCCAATAATAAAATATCTATCGATCAATTACTAACTGATGGGGTAGGTATATGTACCTATAATTAAAATACTGTATAAAATGAACCAATTTTTTCATCACAGTTTGATCCTTCATAAGTTGAAAAATATTCTAGTGATAAAACAGTATTAACATGCCACTCTAAAACTGAAATAAAATACAGGGTGTTCCATTTAAAAACATGTTTGACATACAGGTAAAGATAATTAAGGCGTCCCAACCGTAATTATTATTAAAATATTCGAATTATTATGTATTATTATTAATTACTATTATTTTATTATTATAAAGTATCATCAGGAAGTTTTTTGGTAATAAAAAAATACAAAAATCAGATTTATTAAAATATATTATTATAAAAACAATTTGATGGACGGACTAATCACTACAACTATTTCAAATCATAATAAATTTATTCTTCGATTGTGGATAAATCGTGAAATAGAGACTCCAACGTCCATACTTCCGAACAAACTTGTACATCCTTTTCCGGATACAGTCTACTTGTCAAAATGGACAGATCGATATTACTTAAATTACCGATATTGGATTGTTCCGTTTTCATATTGTTAAACTGGCTATCCAATTCCTTATAGGTCGATTTATTAACTGATACTCTGGAAATAAAAACACTCAAAATGTATAAATGCAAATGAAAGAATACATTCATTATTTCGTAACTAGTTGATGACCTGAGAAATTTAGGAATAAATTCCAGAATCCGAGGAGTAATAACAAACCAAACAAAAATTAAAAAATAATCTTGTCCCCACAGGTTTAACCCCAACTCGATTTATTGAATATTCCTCTAGCCTATATTTAATAAAAATATGTTTAACTTGGTTTCAGGAAGCCTCATCGGTACAGGAGGATGCATAAATGATTCTAGTGAGGCCTAATGCTGTGAAGAAACCCACCCTCTCCACCTTCAGATACAGACAGATATACAGACTGCTAAAATTAAAATAAGGTAAGAAAACGTTTTGCTATTGTAACGATATAATTTATTTTTAGTTTATTTATTTAAAAACACACTATTTACAATTTATTTCAGACGTACTATTTAATTTATATAATACTTAGACACTAACCAACAATTCTAATTTATTTCTTACACTTTAACTTTTCATTACAATTTTCTATATTCAACTAAACTGGGCGCCGATACGTCAGCTATTTATATTAGTCCAACTCTGCTACTGGAAGACACTAGAGGCTCTCTAATATTCCATTTCTATGACTAAACGGCACTCTTCGCCCATTCCAGCTGTTTCTAGTGCGTTAGCGGCAGGCATTCCTAAACGCTCCGTCACCTCGAGCACGAGTCGGTTGCCATCTGAAGGTCGCGCGTACACAGGATAGACTTTAAGAATTTCATGTATAGCAAGGTCATCATTCCACCATGAAACTTTCCTGATAGAGTTTCTTGATATTAAGGGACAGGTATCGTTGAAAGCGCTAGTAACTGTGTCATTAAACTCATCCACAGCCATTTCTAGGTCGGTAGTTGTTCTTATCGTCTTTCTCATCTTAGGAATATTACATTCCAGGGAAGCATTGTATGCCTCCCAGTCTGTTTTCCTGGGATTCCGATAAGTTTCTTTTGCAATATTACCTTTAATATTGAAGTTTATGTGTCTGTGATCTGATAAACTCTCTTCGTCAGACACATGCCAGTCTGTAACAAAATTACTCAAGTATGTTGATGCTATTGTTACATCTACTACCTCCTTTTTGTTTTTTGTTATAAAGGTCGGTTTATTGCCTACATCTGTTATGTCTAAATTATTTGCTATAATAAATTGTAGTAAAGACTCACCCCATTTAAGGTACAATTTACTGTATACATTAGCGCTTATCTGGAGATAGTTTGAATCATTTCAATACATTTTTTGCAAAATCAGAAACCATAAAGGCTTATATTTAATTAATACTTCATCAGAAATATAAACATGAACCAAAAAGTGGCCACAAAATACCTATGTACCTACCGTGTTTTTGCGAATTAGTAAGGACCATCAATTACAATTATTTTACAATTTATTGTTATTATTAGTTTTTAATTAAAACATATTTCGCCAAATACTTAATCATTTTCATAACATATGGGTACCTATAGATTTTATTGATTAGATATCCAATATTGATTAGATACATAAAAATACGTAGGTAATCGTTTTCTGTTTTTCAAATTCTCCTGTTATTCATGCATTAACCCTTAACCCTCAAATTTTCATTTTATTTCATATACAGGGTGGCTCACGCTCAACGGGACGGAGCTTTATGGGAAAACGACCAAAGATATAAAAAATTCGTTTGGGAGGAATACGTAGGTTACAGACGGCTACAATTTAAAATTTGTTAGATGTATACAGGATGTCCCACATAAGAGAAAATATACAAAGTTATATTATTTTTAATGGAACACCCTGTTTTTTATTTTAGAATTAAAAACTACTTCAAAAATAATGTCAGTTAACTAAAGGTTCCCTATTACTATTATTATTAGTTTTCGATTTATTTGAATTTTTAAGGAAAAAAAGTCTCCCAGAAATTAATTGTTTACTCTTGTTTGAATAATTTTTAATGAACTAATTTTTTTCCTATGTGGGACATCCTGTATACATCTAACAAATTTTAAATTGTAGCCGTCTGTAACCTACGTATTCCTCCCAAACGAATTTTTTATATCTTTGGTCGTTTTCCCATAAAGCTCCGTCCCGTTGAGCGTGAGCCACCCTGTATATTACACCATTTTCTAGTTCAACATTTTTTCGAAATTCGTGTACGTTAAGTCAAGATGTATCACATGAACCATATTTATATTTAAAAAAATTGTCAATGACGTCATCACGCTTACACAGATGACGTCACGAATAAAAGGAATATGTGACAGAACGGGTGTTTGCAAATAAAATTCGAGGGGTTTCAGGTAATTTTCCCAAAATGAGTTATGAAATAATACAGGTATTCCTTTCATTTTATTGTACCTTACTGTATTATCACTAAGTGACTTGATTTTAAACTTACACTGGTTTAATATCAGGCATATTTAGATTATCATCCGGTATATCGTCGATATCTGGAATAATTGGAATATCATCATCAGACTCGTTCTTTTTATCATTTTGAAATCGTTCTCTAAAAACAGACAGCATTGTATATTATACGCCTTTGAAAAAATGAAGAAGACATTTATATTAAAATGAGAAAAGTTACTACAAACTTACAATTCAATCATGTTTGTTCCAGAGCCGGACCTGTAAAAATACCGTGGATCATATTTAATTGATATTTTTCAACAAATTCAATATAATATTTATCAGACCTGCTTGATTTAGTTCCTTCGTCGCTCCATAAACTCATCTTTCTCGATCTCATAAGAATATCCTCGATATCTTTTGGTGAATCAATGGTACTCTCGGAATCATCTAAATGTTTATTATTTGATCTTCTACCTTGTTTCGGAATCGGCTAAGAATGATACTTTTAGCATACCTAATTAAATATTAAATACAGTGTACCTACCTTTTTGCCTACAAGTAAGTCGATGTCTTCGTCCCACTGCATCGTATTGAAAACTGAATGTTTGCTTGAAAATTAAAATGAAAACAACTTTATTTTCATTTGCGTTTCCATAGTAACATATGATTAATTTGACATCTCAGTCATCTGACAACTGTGGATATCTCAGACCATATATAAAAAACTAGAGGTATTAGTGTAGTCCTTTAATGCGAAGTAAAAATGTAGGTAATTATTTTTTTCACTATATTCAAAGGCTGAAAATTGATTTTAGAGCACATTTTTGCTGAACCGATTCTGATTAATGAGCATTTGCGAGTTAATATGGTCGCTCGCAAAAGAACCTGCTTTGAGCAATCTATATTATATATATCATTGACCCTGTCAAAGCCAACAGCATTGCCATATCATAACCAATCATAACCGAAAGGCACTATTTTGACAAGTGGTTTGTGAATATGGCGGACAAGTGTTTCCGGTCTCCAGTGACGCACTGTTATAAAAGGATAGAAAAATTATTAATTATTTTCATTCGGATTTATAAATTGCATGATAGAATCATTATTAAAATAGTACTTTGTTTACAAATTGAAAATTATAAAATCTTTAAATTAACAAAATTACAATCTTATTGTTGGATCCACCGATTGAATCGGGATTGCATCAAGGCGTTTTAATATACCGTATCCATCAAGATTGAACACCGATGGATGCGGATGGATATCCCCACTTTTTTATTTTCTGTCACAATTGTGAGATTATAGGTTTTTAAAATTGAAATTTTTTTTAATTTTTTTTTAATTTGAATTATGGAATTTATTTTATTTAAATTAATCAATCGAGAAGAGTTTTCAAGTTCTTCATCAGAGGACGATGATATAAAAATAAGATAAAAATATATTTTTTTAATGTATGTTCAGAGATAATTCTTTAACACGGTGTCCGATTTTAATGATTCTTTTTTTGTTAGAAAGAGAGTACTTCAGGGGTGGTCCCATATAAATTTGGCCAAAATCTAATAATTAAGTCCATGAGAAAATATTCAAACTCTTCATTTTTTATGTCTGGTTAGCGATAATTCTTTACCACCTGGTCCCATTTCTAGGATTCTTTTTTGTTAGTAAGGGAGTACCTCAGGGGTGGTCCCGTATAACTTTGGTCAACATATAATAATTGGATCCATGAGAAAATCCTCAAACTCTTCATTTTTTATGTATGTTTAGCGATAATTCTTTATCACCTTGTATGTGATTCTTTTTTTGTTAGTAAGGGGGTACCTCAAGGGTGGTCCCATATAAATTTGGTCAACATCTAATAATTGTGTCCATGAGAAAATACTCACTCTTCATTTTTCATGTATTTTTAGCGATAATTCTTTACCACCTTGTCCAATTTCTATGATTCTTTTTTTTGTTAGTAAGGGGTTACCTCAGGGATGGTCCCATATAACTTTGGTCAACATCTAATAATTAGGTCCATGAGAAAATCCTCAAACTCTTAATTTTTTAGTTTGTTTAGCGATAATGTTTTACCACCTTATCCAATTTCATGACTATTTTTTTTGTTAATAAGGGAATACCTTAGGGGTGGTCCCATATAAATTTGGTCAACATCTAATAATTGGGTCCATGAGAAAATCCTCAAACTCTTCATTTTTTATGTATGTTCAGCGATAATTCTTTACTACCTTGTCCAATGTCATGATTATTTTTTTGTTAATAAGGGCGTACCTTAGGAGTGGTCCCGTATAATTTTGGTCAACATCTAATAATTGGGTCCATGAGAAAATCCTCACTCTTCATTTTTTATGTATGTTTAGCGATAATTCTTTACTACCTTGTCCAATGTCAGGATTCTTTTTTTGTTAGTAAGGGGTACCTCAGGGGCGGTCCCATATAAATTTGGTCAACATCTAATAATTGTGTCCATGAGAAAATCTTCGAACTCTTTAATTTTTTATGTATGTTTAGCGATAATTCTTTACCACCTTGTCCAATTTATGTGATTTTTTTGTTAGTAAGGGGGTACTCAGGGGTGGTCCTATATAAATTTGGTTAAGATTTCGTGACGGCATCTGCACGATTTTGAAATTGGTTTTTAAAATTACTTTTTTTGCTTGTTATAATATATTTGTCAGAGATAAATAGAGTTTAGAATCAGTTGACTCAAATGTGTGAAAAATATAAAAAAGGTTGTGTCAAATGTCAACATTTTAAATAAAAAAACAAACGATTAAAAAAATATTTAATTAAGTATTCTATGGAAGTGGTTTGTTTCATTAACATTAACAATATATTATAATATTCAGTCTCAATATAATATAAAACATACAACAATGAAACACTTTCATATCCAAATAACGTTTATTATGATCATTTCGGAAAAACTTGAACCGCACCAGCGCCGTCCAAATCAACGCGAATCGGATTCTTAATTCTTTCGATGAACGTCAAAATGTCCTTGATTTTGTCGTGTGTGGTGTGCTGCCTCATCATCAGCTGATCCTGTTCGTTCTTCTGGTCCTTCAACGATATCGTCAATTGCGAGTGTTTGTCTTGCAGCTGTGTCAGCTCGGCCGTCAGATTCAGTTTCTTTTCCTCCAACGCCTTCTTTTCGTTTAGTTTTTCTAAAAGAGATGATCATGTACTGAAGTTAACCTAGATACGAAAAGCAATTGCCGTAAAACTAGGTTAGACTTGATGATTGAAAAATGGTTAATTATTGTGCAAAAGAGCTGATTTATCAATGTTGGGTCATCATCAAATAGCAACAGATTAATATTGATAAACCGGCTCAGAATGATTGAAAATGCGAGAATTAGAAGTGGGATGAAATCGTTTAAAAAATAATCGCTAACCTGTAAATTCCGTGGCAGTTATGTAAGATACTGTCATTCCAGAAGGCACGTTCAAGGACCCAACGGTTCTGATCTCTTTGCCGATGCATTTTGGACATTGACGAGGTGTATGGATCAAAGGACGATTGTGACAACTGATATGGAAGCCATTGGAACATACTTCACAGGTGCTAAGAGCTCCTGCGAAAACAAATCGTATATAAAATATGACAGAATTAGCCTTATCCATTTTGATATCATCAACCTTTAAAGTGTCAAAAATAACATTTCCCATTATAAGGAACTAAGCATTCAAGAACCTGAAAATCAGTTAACCATTAACACTAAAAGGAGAAAAATCACAAACTATTGTCCACTGAGACAACTAGAAAAAAATAAAATTATCTTAACTTAAAAAACTAAGTAATACATTTATAATAGGTAGAGATTACAACTCCAAAAATACCGTTTAGTGATAATGTTATTTATATAGAAGCAAATCGGAAAATCAATTTGGAAGGTTTTCAAGAGGACTTAATACTATTCAACTAACCATGACAATAAAAATGAAAAATCAGCTAGGCAAAGAACTGAAAAATTTTATAGTGGAAATCCAGCAAGCTATATGGAGAAACACACCAAAAGTTATATTAACTGTAAAGATAAGAGAACTGGTAGCAGAAAAAATAAAACTAAGAAAGAAATAGCAGATGACAAGATCACTGGAAAATAAAAATATATTAAATAGGATTACTGAAGACTGAGAAGAGAAATCCTAAATCACAAAAAAGAATCCTTCAGCCTGGAAGACAATTAAAAAGATAAAAAACCTGTATGCCCATAAAGACCACAAAAGACTTTAACATTACAAACTGTGTTATAAATTTGAGGTTCATTATCAATCAAAATTATGTTTTATTGGGGTCTATTCTGTAACAATTCCTTTATATTTAACGGCCTTTAAAAATATTGGCGACCTTTAAAAATATGTTTGTATTCGTTAATTTACTTCTGTCATTATTTAAACAGATTTCTTTAAGATAGTCCTCTAATGTATTTTAAAGATCCGTTTAAATAATGACAGAAGTAAAGAAGAAAATATTTTTAAAGGCCGTTAAATATAAAGGAATTGTTACAGAATAGACCCCATTGGACATTAAATATCATAAATTCTTATCACTTTCAATGATACATATTAAATTATAAATTAAATTATGATTAAATTAGTGATACAACTGTTTTCATTATCAAAGAACGTCGATGAAATCTGTAAAATCTATAAAAATCGCTTACCTGGCTGTTTACACGTCACGCAAGCCTTATTTTCCGAACTCGAGCTGTCCGACGTATTGACCCTTTCGATAATTAGTCCGCTGGGAAGGTTGGGAATCACCGGGAACGAGCCGAACGATAACTTGCTGTTATTGTTATTGATATTGCTGCCATTCTGGTCGGTTTTGGGACTCTTCGGAGGTACTGTTGTTGACGATGGGGTCGGCAACGACAACGGCGAGATTCTTTCTTGTTTTTTCTTGACAGATTGTCGCGTGTGTGGCGGCGATATGGGCGATATTAGAAAAGCGTTCCGTTTACGCTTCTGGAAAACGTAACATGTAGTACAAAATGTCTTTGAAGGGTGACCAAAAGATGCCGGCTCGATATTAAATTTTTAAGGTTGGTTATTGAATTCCAGACAAGTCATAAAATTTTCCTGGCCCGTTTGGCTTCTGTAGGCACCGTATAGAAGTAAATTGGAAGTAAAATCATTCGACGCCATTCTTTTCGGGATATTTTGCAATTAACTTTTTTTTAACCACACATTATATTTATTTAGAAATATATTTAAAAAATGCATTTGTTTCAACTATTATTTTTAGAAGTTTTACTTTTCATATCTTGCATAAGGAAACTGCGAGGTCCTTTGCTGTCAAACAATTTGTTTGTCCCATTAAATATTTAATATCGAGCTACAAATCTACTTTTCAAAAATGCACAAACAAAAAGACGATATATAAGGCGTTTACCATCGCGATTTAAATTATATATTTTATTTTATTATAGCTTTTAGCTAATTTGTATTGTTCAGTAATTATAAACTAATATGTATTCTTTTAATTAACATACCTAGTTATAGATTTTAAGGTTTTTATCAGCTATCTAATACAATCCTAATTTTAATAATTTAATTCACATATTAAAAAAAAATTGGGTCGACAAATTTTCACCCCAATTACTAATATTATAAAATTACGAAAGAAATTCATATTATCTAACCATTTCAGGATTGGATAAATCTCGGCAGTTTTCAGAAGAATACATTTCATCACAGCAACATCACACTTTGTGCAATGTGTCACAAGTGGAGATTATTTAATGGCGCAGTTTGGTGCTGTGTAACTTAATTTAAGTTTATGGGCATAGTAAATAAATATATTCTGAAAACAATCGAGCCCTATAACAAAGACGTAATGGTAAACGCACTTCGATGAAACAAATAAAATAAATAGGCGAATACATACATTGTTGGTCAAAAAATCCCAACCTTTATTGCCATACAAGAAGTGCGGGTTGGCGGTACTTCGGCGCTTCCGTTCGGCCCGTTTGTTCTGCATTTCTTTGTAAGCGTCGTGCGTCGCCAAGCAGAAGTAGTTGAGGAATTCCAATTGGGTGACGTCTTGAGGATCGACTGGATTGTTGGACGGATGCTCGGGCGATGAGTGGGCCGATAGGTTTTCCGCGGAATCGTCCGAGAAAGATGTGGCCGAGGTGGAACGTACTACTCTGGAGGAGAAAAAAAAACATTACACAATAGGAAAATAATCTTCATGCTATGAGAAATGTAGAACATTACTGTTTGTTGAAGATTTTTGATGGGTGCATTCAAGTGAATATGCTAAAGTTATCAAAAAAATAGATTTCCCCAATAGTCCTCCTTAAAGGACTCGTTCCTACCTTTTATTTAATACAAACTAAATGAGAAGAAATCACCTCTTGCAACCATTCTAAGATTAGCAAATCAAATCAATGATCTCTTTATTGTGGATTGGACAATAGTTAAATCAAAATTTCGTTATAATATCCTCAAATATTTACTGCAAACCTCAATATAAATAAATTAGATTTTCAACTAAATAAAAATATAGCACCTTACAATTCTGATACTTAAGTATAACATTTTGAGAATACTTATATTATTTTAATGAGAACAGAAGTTGGCAACATTGATAGATAGAAATGTGTCTTTTGCTTGTTCAAATCTGATTTTTTTTTTTTTTTGTAAAGTTCAGGGCAGTAAATAATTTAAAAATAAATATCAAATCAATTACTTAAGGAAATATTTACAATATGAGTTTAATCATTTTAATAATAAAAATTAGAGGGAAACCTCAGCTACAGACTTATTATTACTCATGTTTTATGCCATCAAATTAAGCAATTATCTTTAAAAACTAAATTAAAAAAAAAATAAATTTATTAAAATATGTTTTTGATAAAACTCAATTTTCACAAATGAAAAATGCAAACAAATATTTGAAACCACTAATATTATGGTATTATAATTAATAAAACATGTGTTACTTACATATTTTGCTTCCTAGCTCTGTTCAAAGCATTTGTCAGGTTGAATCTACGCTCCTCCAAGCCATTTTTGACTAAATTTGTCTTCAGAGACTTTTGATATGCCTTATACTCATCTCGAAGCCTTTCCAACAGATTTTTCTACAAGTAATTTAATAAAACTGTAATTGGCGAAGCCAATTAATATAAATATGTACTTACTTGTTCAAGTCCTATGCTAATAATTTCTTCCTCAGCCTTGTTTACTTCCTTTTGTAAGTCAACATTCTGAAATATTCATTTATTTTAGTAAAAATTAATTTTTTATGGCGTTTTAATTACTTACATATGGATCTAATTGCAATTTACCTAAGCAGTTCTGAAAAAAAATATTTCTGAATTAAAAAGTATAGAGGTATTTGTTACTTGGCTGAGATTATTTTGTTAGTTTCTTATTAATTGCTTAGTAATTTACAGATTTAATGCAAGGACAGTAACTGCTTTATCTGACTGAATTGGGGATGTAACATTATTAATAAGAATTGCTTGGATGTTAAATAACAGTAGTTTTCTATTTTAATTAGAAATTATGAAAATGAGCCGATTATAGAATTAATTAGTAAACTTTGGCTACAATAACTAAAAGTGCCCAAATTCCTTTTTATTTTTGGCTTCCAACTGCCACAGCTCCAACTCCAGTTTAATCTTTAGTTCATTATTCAGGTGTTTATTTATTAATTTGATATAATTTTGCTTTTCATCTTTAATAAATTTATTATTAATCTTTTCCTTAAAATAAGAATAGGAGCATAAATTACGTTTTTCTTTTTTTCATTTATTAATTCATGTAGGTATTATAAGTAGTTATTTTCAATATTAGGAACCTATTTAAATACTTAAATAAATAAAGTATTTATACCTATTTATAGTCACAATAAAACTAATTTTAAGAATTTTTAAGAATTCAAAAGATAAACTTATTTTTATTAAAATTAAATATACACTGACGCAAGCAAGTACCTATCAAAAGTTTTTCATTTAAAACCTTCAAAATGACCATTTAAATTTTTTTCGAAACTGTTTATTTCAAATAGAATACCAACAAATAATATAATTTAGAAAAATTACATAAGATTTGTTGTCACGGGTGTAAAATTCTCAAATATTTCATGATTCCAAAAAAATAAAACTTATTTTACCTGATGGTTACAAATTGCGGTTTTCAGTTGAGTCTGATTTAATTCAATGTCACATTTTAATTCTTTAGTTACTTCCATGCCATTCATTTCGTTTTGGCCACTTTTTAATAACTTTTTCAACTCTGTTTACAAGATGTATTGAATAAACAATTTCTTATCTTTCATCCACTCTTGTTTATCAGTTATTCTTTCGTGCTTTATCAAATTCCCAATTTTCTTTTTCTTCCTTATGTTGATCGACGATTTCCCATTGGTTGAATTGGTTCATTAGAATAAACAAGACGTTAACCGTACTGCAAGCGCGAGTCGCGTTGTTGCCAACTCAACTGAAAAGTCAAAGAAAATAAGTATTTTTTGCTTCGTATATAACAAAAATAATTAACATGACATTACATAGATTTACTGATTTACGGTAGCTGTTCTCTTTCTTTGATCTTGCAAATTGCAAACTAGCGTGAGCCTATGCCTGGAATATTGAAGAATGTTTACCTATTGCATCAATGTGTTACTCTGTTGCATTTTTCGGGGCATTTGCAAAAGAATATCATCAAACACTTTTTTGACTCTAATGTGCAATGAAAACTCCAATACAGTCTGTTCGCTATACTTACGCGGGTTTCGAATTAACAAAATTATGCAAATTAGTCATTGACAACCAGTTCCAATAAACCTCTTCCCAAGAAATTAGGTAAAATTGCCCTAATGGTCAGATTTAAATTAAAATAACATTATGGCATCGTTAATATGTACGATGATTAGGGTAGGTACTAAATTTGTTACAAATATTACAGTTGAATTGATTCTTTGCAAGTGTTGATATTGTATGTATATTGTAAATTTAGTGGAAATTGTAAAAATGTCTAGATGTGTGTTAGATGTAGATAGTCTAATTTGTAGTGTACATAAGTATTTTACGGATAAAAAAAAATGGCGGTCCTTTAAAATCGGTAATGTCTGTACAACAGCGCGTATGCGATGCTATTTTATTTGAGCTAAATAACCCTCTTATTATACATAGACCATATTTTTTGTGTGAAGTGTAATATAAAATTATTATTATTGTTTATAATAGCCACATTAGACTTCAATAATGAAGAAGTTTAATTCTGCTCTCAATTATACAAAAGATTCTCCATTATTATTTAATTAAAAAGTTGTACATTATTTTTCATTTCATTTAACCAGTTGATATTTCCCCAAAGAACAGGTCAAACTTTCGGGTACTTACCTGAAAATACTCATAAAATTTTTAATCCGAAACCCGCGTAAGTATAGCGAACAGATTGTAAATAAGTTTTGAGTAAATTATAGGTACCTATTATACAAAATGTCTAAATATGGCATTCGAGGAGTACCTCGCACAATCTTTTCAAATCTTATTTATTAACGAACAGAAAATAAACAATTCGTGTCAATAATATTTCGTATACACCCAAAATTGAACATGGCGTCCCACAGTGGTCCGTAATCCGTATTAGGCCTTACCTTGTTTACTATATATTTAAATGACACGTCAAAATTAATGTTTTAAAATTGTAATTGTTTGGAATAAACCTATTCTATAAGCATTATGAAAAGAAGTTGGTACAAGACATACAGATCTTTATCATCACACGAATTATGGACTGAATGATATGTAAGTTCAATTTTATGTTAAATTGTAAAAAGGGTTTCAACCCGTAAATAAATAAATAAAAGTAGGGTTTCCTCTTTATGGTAAAGACGTTTTTTTCTCATCTAGAAAATCCAAAAAATTCTTAATTTTAATTATTTCACAGCGGCAACATAGCACAATATTTGAGGTGTTCTTTGCTCGGAGTTGCATTGATTCTAACTCTAAAAATACTTTAGAACTATTCTTAATGCATTAGTTCAAATGAAATGCCACAGCCACATTGTCATATTACTGTCAGTTGATAAATAAAAAGTTTGCTGATCGATTTTTCTAACCTTATTATTTATTATTGTTTCATATATTTATTTTACTTATTTATTGTAAATGTTCCTTTTAATTAAAAATGTTGATATTCCAATTAAAAAGACTGGTTCCCGTTTTATTTATTATAACTTTACATCGTGTAGCGGCCATAAGAACTTATACCAAAGATGATTTAGTAAAATTAAGGTAATAATATTTTTAATAATAATTATAGGGTTAATTTAGATAAAATTTTATAGAGAGGAAGTGAAAGAAATGTTTTATCATGCTTACGATAGCTATTTAAAATTTGCTTATCCTTATGATGAACTCAGACCTATTAGCTGTGATGGAGTAGATACATATGGAAGGTAAAAATGTATGTGTATTATCTACTTTTTAATATAAAAAAAATTAACATTATTGTAGTTACTCCCTAACTTTGATAGATGCCTTGGATACATTAGCAATAATGGGAAATTATACAGAATTTCAAAGGGTAGTCGATATTATTTCAGAAAAGAAAAATTTTGATGCAAATATTAATGTTTCTGTATTTGAAACGAACATAAGAATCATCGGGGGTTTGCTGAGTGCACATCTTTTGTCTCACAAGTAAGAAAATAAAAAAATATTGGTCAAAATATTGATAACAGTTTAATTTTAGAGCTGGGGCCAAATTGGAGCCAGGCTGGCCTTGCAATGGCCCTTTATTAAGATTAGCTGAAGATGTAGCTAAAAGACTCATAGTGGCTTTTGATACCAAAACTGGCATGCCTTATGGAACTGTTAATTTGCACAGTGGGGTGCCTAAGGGAGAAACGACAGTTACTTGTACTGCAGGTGTTGGGACTTTTATTGTTGAGTTTGGTACACTCAGTAGGCTGACTGGAGATCCTTTGTATGAAGAGGTAATAAATAGTACATTTTAGTAGATTCATTAAATTTGAACAAAAAGTTTTGCACAGACTATTATTGAATTGCTGGAAGAGAAGATATGTCTGATTTTACAGTTAAATGATTGGTATCAATGTGGTTAAGGGATATTTCTTTTGGTGCATCTCAAGATACATTTTCAAGATATCTCATGGGTGATTCCAACTACACATTTCTGAAGAAAATAAAATGATCCTCTCTTTATTAAACATTCCCTGGATTATTTTTGTAGAAATGTAATATGATGAAGTTGTTCATTTCTAGGTGGCCTTAAATGCTCTCTACTCACTTTTTAACCACAAATCCCAATTGGGTCTATTCGGCAACCACATAGATACTGACACAGGCAGATGGACAGCTCAAGATGCTGGTATTGGATCCGGTATTGATTCTTACTTTGAATATTTGGTTAAAGGTTCTATTCTCCTTCAAAAACCTGAACTGATGGAAATGTTCCATGAAGCCAAGAAATCTATTGATAGATATATGAAGAAAGATGATTGGTATATGTGGGTGTCGATGACCAAAGGACAGATAACTTTGCCTGTGTTTCAATCATTGGAATCATATTGGCCTGGTGTGTTAAGCTTAATAGGCAAGTTTAATAATTAATATATCAAATTAGATTATGATTATACAGAAATATTTTAGGTGAAACTTCAAGTGCTATGCGCACCCTTCATAATTACCATCAAGTTTGGCAACAATATGGATTCACACCAGAATTTTACTATATTCCCCAAACAGAAGCGGGTGCCAACAAGGAGAGTTATCCCTTGAGGCCAGAACTAATTGAATCCATTATGTATCTCTACAGAGCCACTGAGGACCCTTTTCTTTTACAAGCAGGCGAGGACATTTTGAGAAGCATCCAACATAGTGCAAAAACACCATGTGGGTATGCCACTGTAAGAAATTAAATACTTCTTCCTCTCCCTATTGTTAAAATGAGTTGTTTACATTACAGATCAAAGATGTCAGAGACCACAAAAAGGAAGACAGAATGGAATCATTCTTTCTAGCAGAAACAACAAAATATCTGTATTTACTCTTTGACACTGACAATTTCATCCACAACCAAGGACAAGAAGGTACTGTGATAAACACACCCAATGGTGAATGTATCATTGATGCTGGTGGTTACATCTTCAACACTGAAGCCCATCCAGTTGATCCAGCAGCTTTACATTGTTGCCACAGCTTGGCCAACAAAGATTTACTGGATTTTGATTATTTGAAGAAGAACCAAGAGCTGTTCAAAGGCGAAACGGTTAAGGAAAGAAAGAACCAGAAGCTGCCTGAAGTTGTTGAAGAGACAATTGCAGATAGTATTGATGAAGAAGTTATAATTACTACGGAATCGACCACTGGTTATGTAAAGTTGGAAGATAACGATAACGTCAGTCAAAAAATCACTGGTGATGAATTCCAGGATAACAATATTTCAGAAAATGTGGAAAAATTATCATTTTCGAAGATTATTGATCAGGTGTTGTCAAAGGAGAGCCAAAAATTCGATCCTCAAGAAATGCTGGAACGGTTCAGGGTGGAGAATAAATATCCCAGGAATAAAACTTGGGAGAGTAACTATAAATTGTTGGTTTGCAAAGCACAGCCATTTATGCAGAGGTTGTCTGTAATGGGGGAATTTTTTAATAAATAAAAGGGCTACAAACTATACATTGTTTTATTGTTTCCAAAATTATCCATGATTGAAAAACTGAGGTTGTTAGTGATAGGTGAATTTATTAATAAATTAATTTGCTATAAACACATTAAATTTTATTTTTGTTTTCCTTAAAATTATCAAACTTTACATAGGTAGATGTGACTGACTTCACTACTATTCTACAGTTCAAAATGGTTAGACAACTTTGGTCCCTTTTTAAGAACTTTCCTCTTCTTTGGTGGCTTCTGTTCCAATATTTCCTCTTCTCTGACAGGACTCTTTTTATAAGGATTCACATAATTAGTATCACGATAGATATAATTTAATTCTTGACTAACAAGTTTTAATAATTTGACTGTACTAGAATCTAAAAGGTACTTCATTTGATCACAAAACGCGATGCCCCATTGTAGCACCAAGTCCCAATTGTTGTTATCACGTAGTAAATTAGCAGACATTTCAGGAAATCTTAGCACAATATCTGAAAATAGTGCTGTGTTTTCTAATATGTTGGAAAGGGCGTCTCTTATCTCTATATCAGATGGGAAGTCTGATACGCCAGGTATAAATGGTGATGCTTCTATTAATACTCTGCTTTCAAGGATATTATCAAATATCCTTTCAGCCATCAGAGTTATCATCTGGTATTGCTTTTCATAACTGGAAGTTTTCTGGAAATTCTTTATTGCCGTTAATTGCTCTGCTCTTTGTTGCTTGAACAACTTCTTATCTGAAACATTTAAATCAGGAAAATATGGACAATAAACACAAAATAGCTAAACAGTTTAATATAGAGATAAATATATAAAATATCCATCTACAATATTCCTTAATTTTCTTATGAAAAGGATACATAATTCTTCTGCCAACTCAGTTTCGTGGTTTTCTAGTTCGGAGCACGTAAAAGGTAAAATAAATAAAGAAAAACATAACGGCCAGAAAATTTTAAACTCAAACATAACCTACTTTAATTATACAATCATTTAATAACATTTACATAGATTGATCATCCATATTTTTCAAAATAAACAATAGCTTATGCCTTGAAGTAAAAATGTAGGTAATTATTTTTTTATAATCAAAGGCTAAATATTGGCTTTTAAATACATTTTTCCAAAATCGATTCTGATTAATGAGCACTTGCAAGTCAATATGGCCGCTCGTAAACGAGTTAAACGACCCGTTTTGAGCAATCTATATATGTATCGTTGACAATATCTTCTTCTTTTATATAATTTGATTTCTAAACTAACAAATAGCAATTAACAATAAGGTAAGAGGCCATATAAATAGCAAGAACTCGTTTTAAAACAAGCTAATTTATTAGATATTTACAAATTAATGGCTGAAAATTGGTTTTAAAACACATTTTTGTTAAACCGATTCAAATTAATAAATATTTGCCAGGCAATATGGCCGCTCGCAAACGACCAGCTTTGAGCAATCCATATAACTATATATGTGTTAATGACAACAGGGTTGCCATATCTAAACTGTCATTCCCCATTGGTAGCCATTTTGACAGGTCGTTGGAATGCCTAATAATTAGGCATTCCAAACAAATGAATTACCAGTGGGCAGGTTTGGTATATCTAAGGGTGGCGACATATGGTGTATTCTATCTACTTTACGTAAAATCATGAATAATGGATTACATTTAAATATTTTATGTCAAACACAATAAAAATAATATTTAAAAAACCCATCTATACATTTCTTCATAAATTGGCAGGCTTGGCGAGTACTACTTCGAATAAAAATAGCGCCCAAGTTGCAAGACTATGTCGCTACCCCCTTAAATATACAAGAATTTCCCACTGGCACCTATTGTTTGACAGGTCGTTGGAATGCCTAATTAGGCATTCCAAACAAATGAATTACCAGTGGGCAGGTTTGGTATATCTAAGGGTGGCGACATATGGTGTATTCTATCTACTTTACGTAAAATCATGAATAATGGATTACATTTAAATATTTTAAGTCAAACACAATAAAAATAATATTTAAAAAACCCACCTATACATTTCTTCATAAATTGGCAGGCTTGGCGAGTACTACTTCGAATAAAAATAGCGTCCAAGTTGCAAGACTATGTCGCTACCCCCCTTAAATATACAAGAATTTCCCACTGGCACCTATTGTTTGACAGGTCGTTGGAATGCCTAATATTATTATAGGTTATATTCTTGCACATCAGCAGCTGACACTCCATCCACATATACAAACAAATTTCAAATAGAAAACATTTAAAATTTACACTAATGTCAGAACAAATGCTTGAAGCTGCTGAAGCAGCTTTAAATAGTTTGAGCGATCACCATCCAATCCATGGGCAAAAGGGTGCACCAAATGTTGGAAAATCAGACCAGTATGCATCCAGACTCAACAACTTACAGAGAATACAACAGAAAAAGCAGGCCGTGCTGGCTTTTCCCTACAACAAGAAGTTGCTAAAGTTAGCTGTATACTCTAAATGTCAGGTAAAATGTAGATTCATGTGTTTCAAAATGTCATTTGAAATTAAAAAGTGTACAGTGTACTTTATTTGAACCGGCCACCTCAGAACTATTCAAGTGACTGGTTTTTTAATTGGTTAATCCGACGGGTACTAAACCGCTATTTTTTCACATAGTAAAATGTATTTCCAGTGAATAAATGCACAAATCGTCGAATCCAAACAATGTTTCTTACACAATAATATTAGCTTTTGCTGTGTATGTGGGAAATATTGCATTTAAGCAGATACATAGTTTAAACTGTGATTTAAAAACTGGCTCTTGTGCTTATTTCTAGATATATTTTTCTTTAACTATCCTTTTCAGGCTTTTTTTCAGTTTTTCTCCATTATTTTTTGTATAAATTTGTATAACTCCTTTTTCTCTTTTATTTTATGTGGTCCTTTATTTATCCCTTGCATTTATAACTCTTTATATTAATTTGTTACTTTTATGTGTGAATATATTATAATTCTGTGGCTTTTTGGAGACATATGATATTCACATGATATAATATTTTAACAAGATTATAACAAGCCAAAATTTAATAAAGTGGACTTATCAATATTTTATCAAATATTTACTAGCAGTACTGGATTTAAATGAAAATTCATAAAAAAATATTTATATTAGTGGAATTTTTTTTTTTTTTTTTTTCTTTAGTGTACGGCTTCAACATCTAAGGTCATTAGCCTAGTGTTCTATGTAGGTTATGGATTGTACTAGTAGTCTAATACTCCATAGTGCAGAAGTATTAGTACTCTAATACTCCTACACCCCTACAGACAGGCCTTGTTACTGTTTCCTTGCGCCACTTTAGGAACAGCACTGTTAATTAGAACCCAACAGTGAATGGTCGAGTGGAATTAATAAAAATCTATTTTTTGAAGTTAACATATGTCTCCCAAATGCCACAGAATTATATCCCATTCCTACTGTTGTTATACTTTAGTTTTCCAGATTTTTATCCTAAATCAATCAGGTCATAATAATAATAATAATAATAATTTATTCCTGATGTAGTAATTTAGCATTTATCTTTATAGTTCATTATTAACTTTATACATTTGGATAAACTTATACTAAAATTGAGAATAATATTAGCTCTTTTTAGGCTGAAAAATGTGACTGCATTGGGTGGAAGAGAGTTGACAGTAACCAACAGAATCCAACTTTTACAGATCCTTGCAGATGCGAACATTTACTGGGTAAATATTATACTAAAAGATATTTAATTTTTCTATGATATATACTTATCTTATTTTTTAGAAATGCATATATCGCATTTGGTTGATAAACCAGAACAAGAATTGAACAGGCTTTTAAGTATGGTTGTTGATGTTGATAATATGTACACAGCTATGAGTAGAGAGGAAAATCCGGAGACACATAGAGTTTACCTGTATTTATTTAGGGTAAATATCATTAAATTCAGTTTTATACAACATTTAGTGTATACCGACTAGCATTGATTTCTAAGATAAGCAGTATAAATTTAGTTGTAATATAATTTAACTTTCTACTTCCTACTAGAGCCATTTTACTAGAAAATAACTGATTGTTTACATTCTAAAGTCAGTTATTATGAAATAATGTATTGATTGTAATTGTCAATGATTTCTTATTTATAGTTGCTAAGGAAATGTGTTCTGACACTCGATAAACCTGTGGTAGAAGGACCTTTGGGTCAGCCGCCGTTTCAAAAACCTAGTATCCATAAAGCAGTCACAAATTTACTCATATACAAATTCTCGCATATTAGTCAACAAGAGTTGAAAACCATGTACGAATTGGTCAAAATATTATTCCATTGTCTAAATACCTGGGATTTCCCCTGTCCCAGTAGTCAAAAACATATTGTCAGCCAAGAGGAAGCTACCAAATATAAAATCGAGTACACGAGGTAAGTGCTTAAAAAAAAAAACTATAAAATATTGTTTGGTTGAAAGTCAATGTAATATTATTTTTTAATAAATTTATTCATCTAACGGTAAACTACTGATATGTTATCAAAACACCCTATAGTCTAAAATAATAAAACAAATAATAATAATGTAGTAATAAATAAAAATAATGTAAACAATTTTTGATAACCCTGTATAACAAAATAATGTAAAAAGTCTTAAGTGAAGCAGACGATGAGAAGTAGATAAAAAGATTGGTTGCTAGATAAAGGAGGTGGTTAAAATTTCAATTTTGAGAGATGGAAATTTTGGGAATTTTAAGAAAAGTAAAAAAAAAAAAATTAATTAGAGTTGTAAATTAAAACGATATAACGAGATTAAATAAACAAACTATTAAAATGTAAATGTAAAAGGTAATAAAATGTGTGAGGAGAAACAGAAGAGAAAAGAATACATACAAGAAAGGTGATAGGTGACAAGAATAACCAGGACAGAATAGTGATACCCCCAGACCGCGAGAAGAATAGTGATACCCCAGACCGCAAGAACACGGTATTTATAAACATTTTATTTTTTGTTAATGATTGAACTTCGTTATAAATAAGCATTCATAACTAGTTGTTTTTAAAAATTAAAGTTGTTAACATAATTATAGTTAATTTTAGTAATTCCTTATAAATCACCCATATTATATAATTGGTGATTTTTTTGTTTATATAATTTGTCTTGGACATTTATAATTTAGTTAGGTGTAGTAGGGTAGATAATAGTTATTTTCATATAGTCCAGGTATTGAAATACCGGACATTTGTTCAATGCGCCCATATTGATTTTTTTGTTAGAATTAAATAATTCAATTTTGGAAAAGTTTGTTTATTTAAATCTTTAATTGTTAGGTATACAAGTATCAAATTTATCTAGGATCATCTTATATAATTCTAAAATAAACTAAATAAACTAAATAAACTAAATAAACTAAATAAACTAAATAAACTAAATAAACTAAATAAACTAAATAAACTAAATAAACTAAATAAACTAAATAAACTAAATAAACTAAATAAACTAAATAAACTAAATAAACTAAATAAACTAAATAAACTAAATAAACTAAATAAACTAAATAAACTAAATAAACTAAATAAACTAAATAAACTAAATAAACTAAATAAACTAAATAAACTAAATAAACTAAATAAACTAAATAAACTAAATAAACTAAATAAACTAAATAAACTAAATAAACTAAATAAACTAAATAAACTAAATAAACTAAATAAACTAAATAAACTAAATAAACTAAATAAACTAAATAAACTAAATAAACTAAATAAACTAAATAAACTAAATAAACTAAATAAACTAAATAAACTAAATAAACTAAATAAACTAAATAAACTAAATAAACTAAATAAACTAAATAAACTAAATAAACTAAATAAACTAAATAAACTAAATAAACTAAATAAACTAAATAAACTAAATAAACTAAATAAACTAAATAAACTAAATAAACTAAATAAACTAAATAAACTAAATAAACTAAATAAACTAAATAAACTAAATAAACTAAATAAACTAAATAAACTAAATAAACTAAATAAACTAAATAAACTAAATAAACTAAATAAACTAAATTTTAATAAATTAAAATATTATAATTCATGAACCGACACCACTGAGAAAGAGAATCTGCTCTAGATAAATTAAGTATTAAAATATATTAAAAAAAAAGGCTAGCCGAGGTAAGTTCAGGTTATTGCATATTATAAAAATTGTGAGGTAAATAGAGAACATAACACTACATACTATATTAATGATTCCTTTGGCACAGAGTCAATGGTGGCAACAATTTATAAAATAGATTCATATAATCAGAATACCAATATAAAAATGATGTTACTGTAATAAAGATTTCCTATACCTATCGTTGATGATTTCCAATTTATTTGAATAGTGGATTTTACCAGTATACCTATAGAGCAGAAGAAATTCAGTCAATGATGTAAATAATTCAAAAATAAAAAAAATCTGATTTAGTGTGTTTTGCTTGTAAACCGACGTTATAAAGCTTGATTTTTCTGAAGATTTCAATTTGATATTGTCTGATTTAGGATTTATTTCAATATTTCCACCTCCCTTATCTCCCCATTTGTATTTATTTATTAATTCCCTTATAAAGCTTGATTTTTACTAAGTTTTCTCCCCTTATAGAGCTTGATTTTAGCCAAAAATTTCAAGTTGATATCATTGTTCGTTTATGAGTCAATATTATTTTTAATATTTCAACTTCCCTTAATCTCATGATTTTAATACTTGGGAAAAGTTTGAAAAATAAAAAGGTTATTTTTGCTTGTGAAGCACAGTTGATTATTTACAGAAAAACATTTTTAATTTTCAAATTGTTCAAAAAAATGTCATGGAAAATGCCAGTTTATTTTGAACTTTAAACATACTGTCATTTTCATTGTGACTAAATAATTTTAAGAAAGGCAGAGGGGGACATTTGATGAGCATTTAGTGACCCTGCGATATCTTTCTTACAGATTTTATTTTTTACTACGTATTGAAATTTATTATATGTCACAAACAAGTACGCGTTTTTATGACTAAAATACATTTTTTTTTTAGGTTTTTACGTCTAATAGAGAGTCATTTAAAAAGAAATAAAGCAATATTGTTTTTATTTTGAGGAAATAAAATTTTTAAGGGGTCAAATGGGACTTTCAGACACTTTTTTCTCTACTGAGTCGACAGTGTTAAATTTTATGTGTCAACAGAAGTCTGTTTTAATTATTTCAACATCATTAGGTTTTCACTTTTTGACACAAATCCATTTGTCTTTGCCCAACTTTTAATAATTTTTAATATCTTGAATTAACTAATTTTTTTATGTTATGTCCTGTAATTGTATGAATAATGTCATATTTAGGTATTTATAATGTAATTTCATACTAAACAATTATTATACTTTTTTCTTTTTTGCTGGAAGATATCATTTCTTAAAAAAAAACATGGTTTATGGGCTTTTTCTATAAATAGGTCGCTTTATAAAGCATTTTTCTGTTTCAAACAACTTAAAAGTACCTAGACCTTTTACTTCATTGCTTACAATTTTCAGATGGTTGGTGTTCTGCTACGTACCGACGTTCTGCGACTCATTACAGCACTTCGACACTACTATGGTATTCGGTCGTACTCTCTTACGAGCAGTTTTTAAATATATTCGGAAACAAATCATGGATCAGTTTTATAGAGAAAGAGACACCATGCCTCCAGACAGAAGGCAACTGTTGCTCACCAATTTCCCTCCATTTTTAAATCAACTAGATGAAGAGATATACGCCTCAAATTCGCCGATTTGGGATCCTGATTTTAAGGCTACATCGGTGCATTTTCAGTCTTTGCTGGATTCTAGATTAAGAGGTTTGTACATAGCTCTATGTTTTCTAAACAAAATTGGTCTACTAGTTGTTCGTCATTGTATTAACCTAAATTTCTAATAAAACAAAACTTTAACGATCTTTTTAAGCTGGTACGAGCGGTTCCAAAAAACCGGAATTCGAAAGAGTAACTTTGGGACAAACGGACCGGGAAGGATTCACGATTACTTCTCTCCCTTCGGGAAAATCAATTCGTGCAACGGAAACGCCGATTAGAGAGGCGAAAAGAAAAAAAATAGCCCAAGACGAGCAATTCGAGGATTTACCAAAGGATACTGTTTGCGAAATTATAGCCACCATTGACGATCCTAACTACATGACTGGTCCAGACGTAAGTTATCCTATATTGTTATTGAAATACATGTACATATTTGGGCTCTTGTAGAATGTTCTGAAATATTATTTTAAACACATTCAATCAATTGTAGGAAATATAGGCTACTGAAGTTGGCATAAGTTGTCTATAAAATCTAGTTCACCTGAGATCATCAACTCAGAATACCCGATACTTTAATCTCAATATTCTAGTTGAGAACTACACAACAACTTGCGTTTTGGTGTAGGAAGAACTGCCAAAAAATATTTTAATAATTTTACAACTGCATATACAACCATTTTCACAAAAAAAATGATTAAAATACCATGATTGCAAATTACTTTGTCTTCTAACCTCACAAAACGAGATAAAATAACTACTCTAAATCTCAAACAAAGAAGCTCGTAAACTAATATGGATTAGTCAATACTTTGTATATCATCAGTATTATTTGATTAGAACTTAACTCAAATAAAACTAAATTGTATTTACCAAAATCCTCTTTATCGTCGTCGATACTGCATTAACGAAAAATTAACTTTACAGAAGACTAAAAAATGCTAATAACTACTACATTAGAATTCCTACATAGATCATAGACCTCAGTTTTAGATAAGACAGGAAGAAACTTTTTATTTATTTAAAATTTAGGAAATTATCCTTATTAAGATATTAAAGAACTGATTTCATTTTTGGAATCTACGAGTTATATTATCTAGCTCTACGCATATTTAAACTAAATCAAAATATTCCTGATTTTCCTGAAAATTTAGATACATATCTAAATACAATGGTACATATAAGAAAAGCAAAATAAATTTCGTATAGTTTGTTTCTATCTAAAACCATTAAAAGTTGTTTTCATTTTTAATACTTAATAATTTTTTAATCACCCTATAGATTCCAACAAATTTAGAACAATTAAAAAATATCGTTTTGCCACCCGACTAATACAAATCTTTCATAGGTTAGAAAAGATACTTTTTTCGCCATTTTTGTCCACGTTGCACTGAATCAAAAAAGAAATCTACTTATGAATCTATTATTACCAACATCTTTAAGAAACTAATTGATAGATGGCGACAGTGGCACATCTCTACAGAAATCTATTTTCAACTAGTGTCCTTATTTTGATAACGCGTTCATAGATGGTGTCTCTAGTATACTGCCGTCATTTAATGTCCACATTTTAAACTAAATGGCTAAAATAGCTTTTTTTTTTTTATTATTTATTTGGTGTCATCGGCATCAACTGCTAAGGTTATTAGCCTTGTGTTCTTGTGTAGGCTTTGTTACTGTTTCCCAGCGCCACTTTAGGAACAGCACTGTTAATTAGAACCCAACAGTGAATGGTCGAGTGGGGAATCCTACCAAGGCATCAGAATTAATTTTAATAATTTAAATTAAATAAAAAAATCCTGCCCAACGGTGGGATTCGAACCTGGGACCCTTGGATCCACAGGCAGAGACTCTACCACTGAGCCACCCACCCCCTTTTTTGTTTAATCATAAATCATAATAATATACTGTAACTATTCCTTGGGTTTTATTTATTTATGAAAGTAGGTAATGGAATTCAATAAAATTGCCCCATTTATTGTGGGCATGCTAAATTTTGAAAAACAAATGTTTCTCTATGAAGAGTCTTCAAATGAGCAACCAATTGTAGTGGAATAAATTGGCAACTTTAACTTTGCAAAGGTAACAGTGCCCTTAATGACCAACAAACATTTTGGAATAAACTATTTGTATTGGAATTATTGTAAGGCTTGTTCTAGTTTCTTCAAAACTTAAACTTTCCACGGGTCAGACAGTTTTCAACATATTTTTGAAGAACTAGACCTATTTTTTCTTCTTCTATGATGAGTTTTAATCTCTTCAGGAATATTTTTTCAAATACCTAGTTTTGAACTAGACAGAATGTAAGCAGATGGATATTGATGGGTGGTTTATCTATAAGATCCAACTTCATTTACCTACTTAGTGATTTGTTTGCCTGGTTTAGGTATTGTTCATTATTAGGTACCTCGGCCACTTTCCATATATCTTGTAGGTGTGTACCTACTACATAGGTACTTTTTGAGATGTTCATAAATAGTCAGTTTAACTGTAGCTTTGTTTCTAAGGATTTTTTAGTATTTACCGGTAATTAAATCAAGTCCTGGAGCTTTTTTCAGGTTAATATTTTCTTTTATTTGCCTGAAAATGATGGGAGAGTAGTCAGTAGAGTTCATAAACGAAATTTAAGAAGTATTTCTATAATGGGTCAATAATTGGATCTGGTATTTTATTTGGATCTATAGGCCGAATAATATGTCTTTTCCGCTATTAATCAATCATTATTGTTGATGAATTAAAAAATATATATATAATAAAAATCGAGAAATATTAGGTTAATTTCGATCTTCTATACATATGGAATTTCGCGGCCTCTTTCGTGCATAAATTTAGCTATTCTTTTTTTATCTGTCAATTTCTTCTCTTTTTGAAATGTCAATTTCTTCTCTTTTTTGAACTGCCAATTTCTTCTTTTTTGTAACTGTCAATTTCTTCTTTTTTTTAACTGTCAATTTCTCCTTTTTTTTTTTTTAGGTCTCAACCGTATACAATAATAAGTTTAAAAAAATAGTGGCTTGTTCTTTTTTCAAAGGTAGAGGCCACCAAATTTTTACGATGGTATAGAAGAAGATTGCCATTTGACAGGCTCTTGCGATGTTTGCCATTATTTGAATTTTATTTAAAGAAATTGAGTATTTTTTAAATATATGCTTAGTTTTTTGCCAATCTTTATTCAAAAAAATACCTACACAGTAAATGTGTTGACTAATTTTGGAAGCTGGAGCGCGATAGTGTCTCGTCAGCTGTAATGGTCCTAATCACAAATCTAAATGCATACCACCAGCCGTACCTAATTCACAATGTTACAATTACTTGATATTTGTGCCCAATAGATTAATAACAACATCTCTAACCCCCTAATAAATGAATATTTAGACTATCTTTTATGTATCTTATAGTATTTCTATTAACAAACTTACTAACAGTAGTACTATTACTCCTTAGATATACATTATAATTGATACACTGAAGCCATTAAACTATCAGGAATTTTTTAGGGATCCCACTTGTACGGTTTTCACCTGGACTGTCCGGGTTTTGAACAATTTGTCCGGTTTCTGGTCGCATGATGAAAATGTCTGGGAATATGTGGATAACTTTTTTTAAAATTTCGACAGAAGAACCTGGTGTATAAAATTATAAGCTGAGGATTTTTTTTAGAAGCTTTCGACGAAAGGACCCTACTTTATAAAATTAGCTGAGGACCTTTTTTTTTTTGAAATTTCACAAATAAATGTCTGGTTTTTAACTTTAAAAGGAGGTTTTCAATTCATTGCAATATTTTTTTTATGTATGTTCAGCGTTAATTCTTTAGCACGGTGTCCGATTTCAATGATTCTTCTTTTATTAGAAAGGGGATACTTCATATAAATTTTGTTAAAATCTAATAATTGGGTCCATAAGAAAATCCTCAAATTCTTCATTTTTTATGTATGTTTAGTGATAATACTTTACCACCTTGTCCGATTTATATGATATTTTTTTGTTAGTAAGGGGGTACTTCAGGGGTCATCCCATATAAATTTAGTTAAGATATGGTGATGGCATCTGCACGTTTTTGAAGTCGGTTTTTTTTTAATTTCTAATACTTGTGAGAAATGAAAAGGTGGCAACCCTAATTGTGAGTAAAATAAAAGTACTTAAATATATTACAAATATTAACTATTAAATGTATCAAATAATTTAACAAGTTTTTACAAAAAATACTCTTAAGCATATTCCTAGGACCTGTACCCAACTGTTTATCAATTCAAGATTTCAGGATGCAAAAAAATTATATAGCTCTATTGTACTGTATTTTATACAAGCGCCTAGCCTAAATCAATTAACATAATTATAAATTATTTTAAAACAACTAAGATACAACCTGTACTTAGCCAAATGTCTTAAATTTCAGAATATAATGCTAATATAGGAGCCATTCGTTGTTGCCCTTTAAAAATATGTACATGTAATTCGGAATCACCCTATATAGATAAAAATTGTTCAATAATTGTTGTACACTTTTAGATGGTGTTTTCCGAAAATGCTCCGGCGACTGATGAAGTTCCGAAATTGCAAGAAACCCGCAACATCATTCAATTGCACGTCGTGGGAAACAGTCTCACTCAACCTGTCACGAAACAAACAATGCTCATGCTGATTGGTCTTCAAAACGTTTTTTCGCGCCAACTGCCTAGAATGCCGATCGAATATATTACCCAGCTATTATTTGATCCGTAAGTAATTTTGTAAACAAAACAGATTTATGTATTGCGTCTCTAATATTCAAAGTACTGGTGCAGCAGGAGTGGTATGGCTGGTTTGATTACAGCTGAGGAAACGAGGATTTTTTTCTCTTTGACCAACTGCAAAAAAATCTAAATATTTTTTTTATATATATGTTCAGCGATAATTCTTTACCACCTTGTTGTCCAATTTCTATGGGGTGGTTCCGTATAAATTTGGTCAAGATCTGGTCATAGTATCTATGAGAAAATTCCTTCTTTTATAACTTCAGTTGGTCAAATTAGTTTTTTTATGTATGTTCAGTGATAACTCTTTACCATGTCAGATTTATGTTTTTTTTTATTAGAAAGGTGGTACATCAGGGGTGATCTCATATAAATTTGGTCAAGATCTAGTAATGAGATCAGTGAGAAAATTATCAAACTCTTCAATTTGTATAATCCTTTAGTTCACTGGTTCCCAAACTATTTTCTGTGACGCTCCCGTTTTTGAAATAAACTATACAGATTTTTATAATTACTTTTTACTAATTTTAATCCTATTATTTTAGGAAACACAGAACAATGGCTTTAATAAAAGAAAATAGACCAATAGGAGGCATATGCTTTAGACCATTTCAAACGCAGGGATTTACAGAAATTGTATTCTGTGCCGTCACCTCACAAGAACAAGTCAAGGGTTATGGTACGCATTTGATGAACAGACTTAAGGACTATCACATATCAAAACGCATTTTTCATTTTTTGACGTTTGCAGATCAAAATGCTATAGGTAAGAATTTAATAACTGAATTTTAAAGTAAATATCGTTATTTAATACAGTTCTGCATGTTTTGGTTATAATTATTGTACACTTCCCTTGTTTTCTTTTTCTGACAAATTATTTCAACTTTATGTCAATTGTTATTTCATCAGGGACACATTGCGGAAACTGTTTGTGCCATGTATATGTGATCTATTAGTAACTTTTGATACACATGTCAAGCATTTTGTAAAAACAAATTTGATAACAATACTCGACAGACCTTTTCAAAATGGATTAAAAACGATTTTTTGTTTCTACATTTAACACTTAACTTATTTCTACTGTTTTTATTCATATTGCGTTTTTACTTTCCTATCTGTATACAGATATAAGGAAAGTATAGGAATCATGATTTTTTTCGACCTCGAGATTTCGACGGATTTTTACGTTTTGAGGTACCCTGAATCCGTTTCGACTATTTTCACGATGGTGTCTGTGTGTGTGTCTGTATCCACCATAACTCCTGAACCGATACACAGAAAAACACCAAATTTTAAACTTAAGCTTTGTTGTAGCGTCCAATGAAATGATTAGATTTTGGGCAGAGTCGGAACATCTGGGGGGGGGGGGTACTTTATAGATGGTCATTTTTATATTTTATGGAATATGTCTGTTATTTCCGTTTGGGGAAGAAAATTCTTCAAATAAAAGTTACTTCTTATATTATTATCTATAATTTTTGTTCTATACAAAATTTTCCTAAAATGGTCAGTATTCGAGAAATTTGACAAAATGTAAAAAAATATTTGTATGAGTGAAATGTATATATTTAGTTTAGCCTCTAAACATTTATAGAGGTGCTGCAATAGGTTGTACAAAATAACCAGAAAACGCCTATAATAACTAGATAGGAAAGTCATGTGTTGGACACATCAGATTTTTTTTGTATTAAGACAACGGTTCTGATGGTCTCTAGGATATATACAAAATTGCTCGTTTGACTCATAGACTGCTAAAATTTTAGATTTTATAGTAAAAATGGACCACTAAAACATCACCACCATTTTTGTTTACAATACTATTTAGCAGGAAATTGCAAGTTTTCTGTCACAACTTTTGCATCGATAGTTATAGCGAGGTAATAAATTCAATATCGTGGGATCCGTACGTATGGTACAGAACCCCTACCACATAACCACTACTAAGAACTGATAGTGCTCCTCCTAGGCTTTAACCGCCCGTAATGTCAATAGAAAAATAAAACACAAATAGCAAACATGAACTTTATAATCAAGCCGTTAACGTTTTTTTAATATTGGCCTATTTCTACTTTTTTAAATATAACTATGATTTTGTGAATTAAAATCTCTATATCTTCTATTTATTAATATAAGGCCGATAATGACCATTTTTTATTGACATGATAATATCATCCATGTATTTAAACTGTCATATGTCCATTTTTTGTTTTTAAATAATAACAATATCTTGAGTCCTATTTAATTCTAGCTTGTGCAGTGTAACCCAATGTGCTAAGAAGCCGTATGGGAAACAAAAATTGCCTAGAATTGTCTTTGTTATAGGGAAATAAAACTTTCAAATGCGTAATACTCTAAATTAATAGAAAAGGACATAGGATAGTATTCTTCTTTGCCATTATAGCTGCAATTTTCTATACATATGCTTTTCATAATTTCCAGGATATTTTCAGAGACAAGGCTTTTCCAAAGATATAAAAATGAACAGAGCAGCCTATCAAGGGTACATTAAAGACTACGAAGAGGCTACTTTGATGCATTGCGAACTGAACCCGAAAATAGTATACACGGAATTCACGAGTATGGTTAGAAAGCAAAAGAAATTTGTCAAACAGCTAATTTACCAACAGCAAAAAACCGTGTCGAAGATTCATCCCGGCATCACATTCTTTAATCAAGGTAATTCGCAAATTTAAATAATTGATTTTGCATATAAGTAGAAAAATTAAATGTTTTTAGGTGTGCGAAGTATTCCGATAGAATCGATACCCGGGATAGAAGAAACGGGTTGGAAACCTGCTTCTAGGACTACTAGAGGGCAGCAGTTGGAAGAATCGCAAGACGTTGATGTTTTGGCGGGCTTGCTCAAAAGTGTATTGAATGCTGTAAGTCAGTTTTAACTTTATACTTTTCTTATATTTAATCTACTCTGTTTTAAGGTAAAAGGACATGAAGATTCTTGGCCTTTCAGACAACCAGTTGACAGGCACGTTGTTCCTGATTATTATGATCACATCAAGTACCCAATGGGTAAGATAAATTATTGCCTATGCAGATTTCTTTTCAACTCAGCCATGAGAAATTTTTCTACAATTTTTCGGTTAATTTATATTTTTCCATTGCAGATCTAAAGACGATGGCTGAAAGACTGAAATCTCGATATTACGTGTCTAGGAGGCTCTTCATCGCAGACATGATGAGGATTTTTACAAATTGTAAATTTTACAATTCACCGGAAACGGAATATTATCAATGCGCTGAAAATCTTCAGCAATATTTTCAAACAAAAATGAAAGAAATAGGTTTATGGGATAAATAAAATATACAAACTGAATATTGCTTTTTATTTTTCTTCTCCACTAAGCAATAAAGTAACGTGATTTTTTTTAGTTCTCACAGTCTTAAATTGTATATTGTTCATAAATAAACCCCTCGTTAATCGAATTATTTTTTATTTCCTAAATAATATTAATTTTATAACTTTGTGGCAACATAGAATACACCACTGTGTAATGTTGGTTGCCTATTTTTACAATAGCGAATATCGCAAATGTCTTTTGGCCATCTAGCGGCAAATAATTATAGCTATATTGTTTTAACTGCATAGGCAACCAATATTACACACTAGTGTATTCAGTGTTGCCTGTCAACTGCAAAATTTTTAATTTTGAAATAATTATTAAACGATTTAAGATAGAGATGAACGAAGAAGAGCACTCTAATTTTTTTGTCAAAAAATAATGAAAGCTATACCCTCTGCATAGGCATAGTGAACATCTGGAATTCAAAAAAATACTCAGATTTTTTTGCAAAAAAAGATCGAATATAGAGAGAAGCAGACACCCACCAGATATTTTAAATTAAATACAGTAACGTTGTGCCAAATTTCATAAAGATCTGAGCAAAAATAAAAATTTTCGATATCTCCTCGCGTTTCTATTATCCTAATACAAAGTTCCGAATTCGAAAAGATCCAATTTTGTCTACAAAATTTTCGTACCAGGATAGCAGAAACGCGACAAGGTATTTGACTTATTTTTAAATGCGAATAACTACTAAACGGCTCAAGATAGAGGCAAGCAGCAAAGGGCATTTTAAACTATCCGTCCGGCTCTACCTTTGTGTGAATTTATGGAGTAATTCGATCATTATTGACTGAGTAATTAAGAAAAAAAAGTTAAACCTTATAGCTAGGGAGCAACTGAGTTCATCCCTTAATTGCTCGTGCTTTCTTTCATATGTACCCCAAATTTCATCAAGATCGGAGACAAAAAAATTTTTTGTCAAATAATTTTGAAGGCTATACCCTTTCGATTTTTTTGAAAAAATAAAAAACAATTTAAATTTGCATACGGATAGAAGGTCACATGTAGATCTCAAAAATATACTCAGTTTTTTTCTAACAGCAATAATAAAAAAGTTGTGGCAAAAATAAAAATTTTCGATATCTCCTCGCGTTTCTATTATCCTAATACAAAGTTCCGAATTCGAAAAGATCCAATTTTGTCTACAAAATTTTCGTACCAGGATAGCAGAAACGCGACAAGGTATTTGACTTATTTTTAATTGCGAATAACTACTAAACGGCTCAAGATAGAGGCAAGCAGCAAGGGGCATTTAAAACTATCCGTCCGGCTCTACCATCACGTGAATTTATGGAATAATTCGATCATTATTGACTGAGGAATTTAGAAAAAAAAGTTAACCCTTATAGCTAGGGAGCAACTGAGTTCACCCCTTAATTGCTAATGCTTTCTTTTATATGTACCCCAATTTTCATCAAGATCAGAGAAAAAAAAAAATTTTGTCAAAAAATTTGGAAGGCTATACCCTTTCGATTTTTTTGAAAAAATAAAAACAATTTAAATTTGCATACGGATAGAAGGTCACATGTAGATCTCAAAAATATACTCAGTTTTTTTCTAACAGCAATAATAAAAAAGTTGTGGCAAAAATAAAAATGTTTGATATCTCCTCGCTCATCTATTATCCTGATACAAAGTTCCGAAATCGAAAAGATCTAATTTTGTCTACAAAATTTTCGTACCAGGATAGCAGAAACGCGACAAGGTATTTGACTTATTTTTAAATGCGAATAACTACTAAACGGCTCAAGATAGAGGCAAGCAGCAAGGGGCATTTTAAACTATCCGTCCGGCTCTACCTTTGTGTGAATTTATGGAGTAATTCGATCATTATTGACTGAGTAATTAAGAAAAAAAAGTTAAACCTTATAGCTAGGGAGCAACTGAGTTCATCCCTTAATTGCTCGTGCTTTCTTTCATATGTACCCCAAATTTCATCAAGATCGGAGACAAAAAAATTTTTTGTCAAATAATTTTGAAGGCTATACCCTTTCGATTTTTTTGAAAAAATAAAAAACAATTTAAATTTGCATACGGATAGAAGGTCACATGTAGATCTCAAAAATATACTCAGTTTTTTTCTAACAGCAATAATAAAAAAGTTGTGGCAAAAATAAAAAATTTTGATATCTCCTCGCTCATCTATTATCCTGATACAAAGTTCCGAAATCGAAAAGATCCAATTTTGTCTACAAAATTTTCGTACCAGGATAGCAGAAACGCGACAAGGTATTTGACTTATTTTTAAATGCGAATAACTACTAAACGGCTCAAGATAGAGGCAAGCAGCATAGAGAATTTTAAACTATCCGTCCGGCTCTACCTTTATGTGAATTTATTGAATAATTCGATCATTATTGACTGAGGAATTAAGAAAAAAAAGTTAACCCTTATAGCTAGGGAGCAACTGAGTTCACCCCTTAATTGCACGTGCTTTCCTTTATATGTACCCCAATTTTCATCAAGATCAGAGACAAAAAAAAATTTTGTCAAAAAATTTGGAAGGCTATACCCTTTCGATTTTTTTGAAAAAATAAAAAACAATTTAAATTTGCATACGGATAGAAGGTCACATGTAGATCTCAAAAATATACTCAGTTTTTTTCTAACAGCAATAATAAAAAAGTTGTGGCAAAAATAAAAATTTTTGATATCTCCTCGCTCATCTATTATCCTGATACAAAGTTCCGAAATCGAAAAGATCTAATTTTGTCTACAAAATTTTCGTACCAGGATAGCAGAAACGCGACAAGGTATTTGACTTATTTTTAAATGCGAATAACTACTAAACGGCTCAAGATAGAGGCAAGCAGCAAGGGGCATTTTAAACTATCCGTCCGGCTCTACCATCACGTGAATTTATGGAATAATTCGATCATTATTGACTGAGGAATTTAGAAAAAAAAAGTTAACCCTTATAGCTAGGGAGCAACTGAGTTCACCCCTTAATTGCTAATGCTTTCTTTTATATGTACCCCAATTTTCATCAAGATCAGAGAGAAAAAAAATTTTTGTCAAAAAATTTGGAAGGCTATACCCTTTCGATTTTTTTGAAAAAATAAAAAACAATTTAAATTTGCATACGGATAGAGGATCACATGTAGATCTCAAAAATACACTCAGTTTTTTTCTAACAGCAATATTAAAAAAAATGTGGCAAAAATAAAAATTTTCGATATCTCCTCGCGTTTCTATTATCCTAATACAAAGTTCCGAATTCGAAAAGATCCAATTTTGTCTACAAAATTTTCGTACCAGGATAGCAGAAACGCGACAAGGTATTTGACTTATTTTTAATTGCGAATAACTACTAAACGGCTCAAGATAGAGGCAAGCAGCAAGGGGCATTTAAAACTATCCGTCCGGCTCTACCATCACGTGAATTTATGGAATAATTCGATCATTATTGACTGAGGAATTTAGAAAAAAAAGTTAACCCTTATAGCTAGGGAGCAACTGAGTTCACCCCTTAATTGCTAATGCTTTCTTTTATATGTACCCCAATTTTCATCAAGATCAGAGAGAAAAAAATTTTTTGTCAAAAAATTTGGAAGGCTATACCCTTTCGATTTTTTTGAAAAAATAAAAACAATTTAAATTTGCATACGGATAGAAGGTCACATGTAGATCTCAAAAATATACTCAGTTTTTGTCGAACAGAAATATTAAAAAAGTTGTGGCTCATTTAGCAGAAAGTATCAAAGATAGAGAGAAGCAGGCACCCGCCAGACATTTTAAATTAAATACTGTAAATATGTGCCAAATTTCATAAAGATCGGAGCAAAAATAAAAATTTTCCATAAAAAAATATTTAATCTGTTAAAACGAATTGATAGGCAACACAGAATACACCAATGTGTAATACTGGTTGCCTATTAAGTAGAAACAGCCATCTATTGGCGGGTAGCTACAACAATACAGTTCCCTTCTTTTTTTTTAACTATTTGCAACTAGATGGCGCTCGTAACTTTGTCGGTCATTTTCTATCCACCTTTACATACCAAATGCTCATTTCAATGTAATTTTTAACAAATAAAACAAGTCGATGAGAAAGAGGTTTATTTAAGAATAAAATACATAATATTAGAAGATATAATAAAAACAAAAACGTCAAAAAATGTGTACAATTATACAAAACATGCAGAATATAGGTATAAGAAAGGCATAAAAATAGGGTTGCCAAATTGGAATATGTATAAAACGAAACGGATGGCAAAGCAATTAAAAAATCGAGACGCTATTTTTTAAGAGCAAACCGGATCTCTCGCAATGAGCCTTTTGAGTTCTTAAAGTTTAAATGGTCTTGTAATGGAGAGGCAACACAATATACAAACCCGTAATAATGGTTGCCTAGTTATAAGGCTACAACAATAATTTCTACAGTATCAATTTTGTCACCAATCTACTTACTATCCATTTTTACTAAAATACTTTTAAAAATATTACTTTCCTGTTGTAAAGGTCCCACTTTTCATTCTACAGGGTGATAAAAGTAAATATTATAAATACATAATTTTCTAAATATAATAATCTTCCCTTACTGTAAAGACTTAAAAAATATACATGTTGATTAATCATTATTATTAATTAACACACTATATTTTGATAAATCAAGATAACCCATTGGCGTAGAATCAAGGGTCTCTTAGTTGGTCTCTGTAGAACATTCCATTTCAGAGATTTTTTAATTTTAGTCCTATTCAAACATGAAATCTATGTGCAATTTTATCAAGAATCGATTTCATAATAAATATTAAACAATTAATTAACGAGATCAATATTTTATGAACTTAATGGCCCCATATAGGGTGTTCAAAAAGTTTGGATGTACTCTGTAGAAAGAAAACTGGGACGTTTACAGGAAAATTGTATTTAGCTTTTCTTAAATGTGTGCAATGATAAGGAAGCACTCTACAGAGACGTTTAAAAAAAAGTTTGTGTATCCTCCCATTTAAAAACTATTAGATATTCATTAAAAGCAGCAAATTTTTATAGATTAAACATAGATTTTTCAAAAATTATCAAAATAAATATTTTTCGAAGGTTTACAAGTTTTGTTATTATTGGTATTTCCTAAACATTTCACAAATATCGGATCAAAAATAAAGGCTCAGATGAAATTATAAATTTTCAAGTTGCCCGCTTTGCTCTTAAAGGAAATAAAATAACATAATTCTCAAAACAGAACAATAAAACTCATAAAATTTAATATTTACTAGATAATAAAGGCGTTTTATTGTTCACGTTTGCTGTACAAGATCAAATGTTGGACAGACTTTGAAAATGCTGTACATATGACGTGTATGGTCACCATTTGTAAACGTTTTTAAATTAAAAAATATTAAATATTTAACAAAAACTCTATTTCAATTAATCTAGCAACAAAACACCTGTTGCTATCAAAGTTTTAAGGTAATACAAAATTAAACAATAGATCAATGGTTCAATTACCAACGATGAAGAACTATTAGACTAATCCATTCATAATTTAGCTCTTATTTATTGCAATCATTCAGATTGTGTTTTATATTATGCAGATACAACTGTCACATTAGAAAGAAGTAGACAGCTGTTAATTTAAGTGGGAATTCGTTTATCTTGGGTTTTATGAATGAATCAGTATTTACATCTACTACACTTCAAAATCAATTGCGTACTTTCATGTAAAACTATACTACATATTATAATAGTTGCAATGAGAAAACATAGATTAAACTGATGATAATTGGTATTAAGAATGGAAATATACGTCCCCACTTTAATTTTGAAAGCATTTTAAAGCCTTATGTTAAGTTATTGCCTAATTATAACCATAAACAATCTTGGTAACAAAATTATCTCAAACTCTCGTAATAATTTGATACCTACGTGGATAATACTTTGAATTAGTCTAATAGCCATTCATCGTTGTATTTAATCCTTCCTACTACAACCGGGGTACATTTTGAACCTATACTCAGAATGTTTTAATATTTAAGTTTGTTTATACACCTTTTCCCAATTTTTTTTTTTTATAATTTTATATCTATAAAAATGTTTCTTAAATATGTATTTATTATTTATTTAATGACAACCTTTTGCACTAAAACTTCTACTTTAATCGCGAAGACAAAGTGTACCCATGTTATCAAAAAATGTACAAAAAAAGCTTAATGTCGAAGAATTAAAAGATTAACAAGTTTAAAAGTAAAACCAGGAGTGTTTCGCTTCTAACAGTTCAACTTGGATGTGTTGTGACTTCTAATTTAAACAAAATTAGAGGATGGTGTATAATTTACATGTAAAAAGCGAAACAAGCACAGTCAACTTGTATTTAGTATTACAATATAAATTTGAAGAGGAAGCAGACGTTCTTTCTAGGAAGTGGTGTTGTTTCTTCAAGCTGCTGTCACTCTGAATAAATAATTCTCATACAGGTACTCGCTGCACAATCATTTTACTACTGGATGATCTAACTTCAACTTCTGAAATCATAAATATTATTTAATATTTATGGCATATTGCAAGAGAAAAAATAAAAACTCAGTTCAGAAAGGAATCAAAGCGTCCTTTAAAATTGTAACAATTTGAACAATTGGTACTAAATTGCATTTGAAGAGTACAGGGGAAAATTATCAGAGTCACAAAAATTACTTTTCATATAATAAACAAAGTTTACAGACTCATATTTTTATGCTGTATGGCTTTTCCTTTTAAAAATACAGAGACTGTGAACATTTTACTCAAACTTTGCCCATACCAGCAGAAAGATTGAGTCTAAACCTATAAGATGGCAGTGTTAGTTTATTTTTAATACAAATAGATTGTTACATTTTCCCCTCAACCCTTTATTTGATCTAAAATCTGGCTATTTAAGGTGCAAAAAAAATTAAAATTAAAACAACTATCATAAAAGGCATACATTGAAACAGTTTCATGTTTTAACCTAGTTTTGTGTACATAACATATTAGTAACTCATAAAAGTGGCATTTATATTCTTTAAATTCAAATACTTTTATAATTAAAAATCTAAATGGATTTTTACACACAAATGCATATCAACTTCTAACATGCTGACAAATGAAAGTGATACATAACAAGTGTGAGAATGTATAAATGATGTATGAGAATGTTTGAGTAACTATAATGAATGTGTGTCAAGAAATCCCTTTTTTGAAGAAATTTGTCACGATCTATCAGTAAAGATACATATCTCTGGGTCTAGATAAAATACTTATTATTTTATCGTCTTTAGTCTTTAGGGGCAACGGCGGCGTATCCAATTGGTTTAAAGTTTTTGCTCCTTTGAGGTCTTTTGAACCTGTAAACAAAAATAATGAAGAATGGGTATGATAAACTGATATATACGTCAAAAAATAAATCCTTCACTAGAACTAATCAAATTTCACACATAGGTATTAATTTTTCATAATCATTCTAAGAAAATCGTGTAAAAAGGACTCTAAAAGTATAAGGATCGTCATTCGCTCTATTTTTTTTTTTTTTTAAATTCGGCGTCAACAAACTTTGTGTTTATTTATGATGATAAAAAGGCAACAGAACACTCAATATTACCAATTATTTTTCCTTACCTACACTTCTTTTGTAAAACGCAGAAAAGTAATATTTTTTGGACAGGATTTTTATTTAAATACATACCAAAACATGTATTCAAGAAAATTTTAAATTAAAATTGGATACTTTTTATTTTTCTATGTTGGTCTAAATTGCATTTGAAGAGTACAGGGGGAAAATGACCAGTCACAAAAACTACTTTTCGTAGAATAAACAAAACACTCATATTTTTACTTGTATAGCTTTTAATTTAAACTAAAATACAGACACTGTGATCGTTTTACTCAAACTTTGGTCAAAACAGCAGAATTATTGGGTATAAACCTACAAGATGGCGGCGTTAGTTCAATTTCATCAAAAACTCTCAGTTCTATTTTACCCTCTTATCATTTGATTTAAAATCTCTTTATCTAAAATGCATGAGACATAAAAGAGCATTAGTCTAAATTATATTTATTCTATAGTTACTTTGAAAACTAGAAAGTCTAAAATTAAAAAAAAAAAGATCAATTGGTTTAGATTTTTTATTTATACCAGTCACTTAATATAAAAATCCATTTTAAATCAGTGAATTCAACAAGAATCACCGTACTGACAAAAGGTGATATTTTTTGTAATTATGACTAAGAATTAGCTGTTTGCCATTAAATAGGCAAATTTTATTAAGTGTAAAGGTTAAAGAAAAGGTCCTTTATTTCTCACAAGTCAATAAGGAATAAAGGACCTTTTCTTTAACCTTTACACTTAATCCCTACTACTCACATATGGCTACCCTCACTCCAAAGGCAAATTTTACTTCAACGACCTAAATATGGAGACTAAAGAAACTAAATAAAATAAAATTTTTATTATTTTTTTAAATAATTGGTTTTAAAAATCAATTGTTGGCCAATTGATTGCATTTGAGTAAAAGAAGGAACGTCTGTTTTAAATAAAAATGATTTTTTTTATACCAGATGTTAAAGCTCATCCTTATAAGGGCCCAAAAGTTAACATTGAAAGTCTATTTAATTTATCCATGAGAAATAGGATTGCGATTTGTATAATCCATATATTTATAAACCTTAATCATGTTATTACGATAATCCAAAACAATAAAGTACATATATATAAAATAAAAATGTATCTATTGAGTTCACTATTACAAATTTAAAACATACCACTAAAAAATTAGTCAAGAAAGTCCTGCTTTTTTGATCAAATTTGTCACAATCTAACAGCAAAGATACATATCTCTGGGTCTAATTATTTTATTGTCTTTGTTCCAACGGCAGAGTATATACATTTGCTTTAAAGTTTTCTCTCTTTGATCACTTTTGAATCTCTAAAGAAAAGTAACAAAAATGTTCTTAATGCATATTATTTTATATGGTAAACGAACTCATAAGTCAAAAAATAAATGCTTAACCAGAACTAATCAAATATCACACAGGTATTTTTTTTATCATTCTAAGAAAATCGTGTAAAAAGGACTCTAAAACTAGAAGAATCGTCATTCGTCTATTTATAATAAATGTGTGGCTTTCTTTTAAAAATTCGGCGTCAACAAATAATAATTTGTTGTGTTTTTATTGAAAAAAAGACAACAAAACCATCAATATACCAAATATTTTTCCTTACCTACACATCTTTTGTAAACCGCAGGAAAGTGATATTTTTTAAAACAGGATTTTTACATAAAATACATACCAAATCATGTATTCAAGAAATATCTGCATTTACAAACTGAAATTGGAAAATTTTAAATTCAAATTGTATGTGTTTGAAAACTTTCAAATGAATAAAAAATAAAATCTACGAAGTGTCAAATGTCAATTGTCTTCTTCTTTACAATTGTAAAATTTCTGGCCTCTTTTTTCAAGAAAATGGGTCAATGGCAACTGGCCTGTTTCAATCAGTAATTTCGCCAATATTTTTTTACCTTATTATTGTACGACATAAAAGGCATTTAGAAAAAAAAGAATAAACCAGATTTCTTCATAAAAAAGACCATGTAAATTTTGAGGCATAGAAGAATAAAATAACCAACTTCGAGCTGTCAAAATAAATACATAAATACAAATAAATGGTAGTTTTTGAATATTGGATAATATTAGCGAAATTAAAGGCAACTTTGTACTTTAGAAGATAGATTTAAAAAAGAAATAACCAATGTCAAAAAGTGATACTTTTTGTATTTATGAATTAGCTATTTGGAGTGAAACAGGCAAATGCAGGTATATAACTTTAAATCCTTTAACTGTAAATAAAAACTAGCAGAACTGATTTTATTTTTAAATAAATCCAAATTAATTCAAATAATACAAAAGTATCAATGTTCACATTGGTCATGTTGCTTGAATTCACCCACAAGTTTGCAGTTCATAAGTAAAAAAAGACCTATTGGGACATTCATGCTCACGAAATAAATCTTACCCCCAGTTTTTAACACCCTTCTAAATTAAAACAATGATTTTCAGAATGTTCAGTTCAACCTAACTATTTAAAATATCAATGTTTATTTTATGCCCTCTACATAGTGAAATCACACTGGAAAAATTTCCCGAAACACGTCGATGATTTTCTTTGGGGACATCTTTTGACGTATATTTCAGGCTTGAACGAGCAACCCCCTATGAGGGGGCTCTTCAACCCCTCAAAATTGAATAGGGAAGAGAGGTTGAGTGATCCTTCATTTGTAAGGTCTTGGAAGCCTCTTTACAACGGTGTATGAAAAAAATCACATTCTTAAAAAAAATTCGTTTTATCCTAGCAGTAGCCCAATTACATTTTTATTTTCTAAATTAGTTTCAAATTGTTTTAATCACCCCTCGTAGTATTATATGTATCCACCGAAATTCTAAAAAAGCGCGAAATATTCTGCATTTAAAATTCCCACTCTGATTAGTTGTTGGCTAGATCGCAGCTTCCACAATACATGTAACAATCATGTGACAATCACAATTTGAACATCGTTTATAAAAGTGTAGGGGTAATATTTTATGACATACAGTTCATCGAGAAAAACAATGGCTTTCAAAATATCCAAGACGCGTGTGTATACCGGCAAAGTTGATTTTCTCGCTTTGGACGAATGATATTATCGGTGATCGCGGCGATGCCAGATTGTGAACAAGTACTCAGTTTTTAAATACATTTTAAAATCTACTCGAAAACATAATATAAGTAGGTAAGTGATTAGAATAAAATAGCGGTTATTATGGAATATATTTTTATACATTTTTATTTTATCTTTAATTCATTAAAGTTTAGGTAAAAACGCATATAGAATTTAATGAGCATCTTTTTATTTCATTATTAATAATTATGAGCTGCCAAAATATTATACGAGGCGACTGATATATGAAAATATGTAACAACTTACTTTCGTCACTAAAGACGAAAGTAAACGTTTTGTAAGAGTTCGTAGAAAAAATAGTGCAAATTAAACCAATCTACATCTAGTTTCCTGGTTTTCATTTGTTTATTTGAAGTTTTATCACTTTTGAGAACTGTCAGTTTCAGTTCGTCCTAAATTTAACACATTTTCATGATGTCTGAGTCAGAAAGCGATTGTACTCCCCCAGAAATTATTTTTAAAGCTCTTTAGATTTATTACCGGCCAAATCAAAAAAGAGATTTATATCAAATTTTTGTACTGGAAAGTGAAATCATTTTCCGAAACTGTACTACTAGCATACTTTGGCAAAATATGTTCAAATTTTAAACCGTCGACGTTATGGTCCATTTATTCGATGCTAAGAACTACACTCTCTGTTAAAAATGATGTCGATATTAGTAAATATCCAAAGTTACGTTCGCTTTTGAAAAGAAAATCTGATGGTTTTAAAAGCCAAAAATCCAAAAATTTTTCGCCTGAAGACATAAAGACTTTCCTAAAGAACGGAATTATTATTTTTATTTTAACAAATACTTAATACATAACTACTAATATTTGTAGGTAGCATTAGTTTTTGGATTATCTGGCGCTTGTCGTTGCCACGAACTAAAAGATTTAATAATAAGCGATGTAAAGGATACTGGAAGTATTCTGTTAGTTAAAATCCGTAATACAAAAACAAAAGTTCCGCGTTCTTTTCATATTTCTGGACCCTTTTATGATATTTCTAAAAAATATATGAGCCTACGTCCCGCAAACATGGATCAAATTAATTCAAGATTCTTTATTAACTATCAGAATGGAAAGTGTAGCAGACAGGTTGTTGGAATTAATAAAATCAGTAAATTTCCTAACGAAATTGCTCAGTTTTTAACGCTTCCGAATCCTCAAGATTACACTGGGCACTGTTTCCGCAGAACATCCGCAACGCTATTAGTGGATGCAGGAGGTGACTTGCTTCTGTTAAAAAAGCACGCAGGTTGGAAATCTAGTAGTGTTGCGGAAGGATATGTTGATGAATCCACGAACAGTAAAAACCAAATACAAACCAAAATTTTACAATCTGTACAAAATAAGGAAACTACTAGTTCATCCGATTATGGCGCATCATCATCTGAAATGACATTTAACAGTAGAACAAATATGTCGGCATCTACCTCAATAAATAAAAAGCTTGAGTGTGATACCCCCATAATTTTGAACAATTGTTCAAATATAACAATAAATCAATATTTAAATAATAAATAATATTTCTGAAATATTTAATTGTTGGTTAATTTTTTGTTAATTTTTTGTTATTCCTAACACAAAATAAAGCATTTGCTAACGTTTGTTTTTTATTCATTTTAGTAGGTACCTACATGACATAATAGAGTTCGTAGAAAAAGTATAGTGTTTTACTCGTCAAAAATCATTTTCGTCACTCGTGAAACAATATACTATTCTCTTCTTGTGGGAATATTTAAAAAATCAAATGAAAACTGTACAGAAAATTAACTATTCCTTTATCCTGAATCTCAAAGCATATTTTAAGTTTACTCACATGTAAATCCTTAAAAATAGAAATTAATTACCCATATAGAGTTCAGCGATATATTAGGAATCATTATTTAATTTAATAATTTTAATTTTGTTAAACTGACATGTTTTAGTATCGATTTTTTAAACAAAAAAAAAAAAATATTAATTCATATTTAACCACCAAATTTCAAAGAAAAGTGAGAAAATCGGTTGAGATTGTAAAATTGAAATGCAATTCGGTTTTAATGGGATGACGTTATTCTTGTTTTTTTTCTGATTTGATGTTTGTTTAATATCACATTTGTAATTCTATAATATATTAAATTTATCATATTTGATTCTGAGTATTTTGAAATAGCACCCTATTTTAGCTGTATTAGTTATTGACATTTCATGTTTATGGCGGAACGTACTCGAAAACTATTTTGTAAATAGTATAATTTATCAGAAAATATATTTTTTTCGGAACATTGACTTTTTTATCTATCTGTAATTAAATAATAATATATATTTTTAAAAAGTTGTTGACCTCGCTTGGAATAAAAGAAATATTATTTATTTAGCTAATATTCTACAAATTTAGTCCACTATCTTATCGCGTTAACCACTACCGTGTTCAGCTAATTTATTAAAATACTAATAATAATATACAAGCATCTCTTAATTTATTATTTCTATTTATAAATTTTATAAAATTACTTATTACACAACATGCTGTTTCTACAAATACAGACCGTTCCAGATAGGTGAAGTGACATATCCCGTATAGTATCTATAATACCCTCCCTATAATTCACCCCCTCACGAGAGAATTTTAACCATAGAAGCTGACTAGGCTACGGCCATTATTATTATCTGCAGTGGCGCTCCGCTCCGAAACAGTAATGCACTGCGATTTATAATCCGGATGTCATATCAACAGAAATAAAATTGCTGCTAATACAACACCAATTAAATCCTATAACGAATCATGCAAATAAATTAAAAATTCACATTGCTTGGCCTAGGTTCTGAAGCCGTGTATCGCTGTTCCACAGAAAGGCCTATAAATGAATGCGATACACTGCGTTCCCGAGTAGATGTAACATTATAAATTATAAATTCAGTAGTAACCCCAAAAACAATGTCACTGACTTATTTGACAAAATTAATACGGAAGTTGTCATGAAAGTCACTATAAGAACGGCAATTTTCAATAAATTTCTTTTTACTACATTTTTGTGGAATACGAATATTGTTGAAGACTTAATAAAGGGACCGTGCGTGAAATATAGAGGCAGCACTACTGCCGAAGTTAGCCCTCTCTAGTGTTTAATTTTTGAATTAAATGGGGTAAACATTGCAAGTAAATATAGTTAAAAATAGATACCGGCCCGTACCAAACAATCGTGTACATGGTCAAAATGACGTAAAATGTGAAACATTATTAAAATCTGGACATGTATATACATTTTAAGCAAAAAGATTTAAATGGCTAAGTGACAATAAATTGTAAAGTTGTACCTTAAACAAGTGTATCCAATGTCAAAATATCGGTATTTAGTAACACTGAATTTACAAGTAATACAATAACATTTAAAAAATGTAAATTAATAAAAAAGATTGATAGTAATAATAATAAATCTTTTTAGCTTTGTTAGTCGAAATGTCATTCATCCACTGACGTTTATGAGATGTCCAATGATACATATTATAGATTGCTCACCCATTTATAAAAAAATGATGAAAAGCGGGTTGCAATGTGCCTTTCCTAGTGCTCACTAAATAGAGCCGTTCTAGCCCAAATGTGTTTTAAAATAAAATTTCAGCATTTTAATATTTAGAAAAAGAAAATAATTAAAGTTTTACTTCAAGACATGTTATTATGTATTTGGAAAGTTGCGTTTCCATGTAGTTAAATAATATTAAGAGATCTAAACAATTTTTATAACAGATGGATATAAATAATTTTTTCTACGTTCATGCAAAAAACAAAACTTTATTGAACTATATTTAGTGAAAAAACTGGGTCTTTATTGCATTAATGCAATAAAATTTTTATTGCAATCATCTGTCATTTTACTATAGCGTTTTATGATCATGACAAACATAAATATTAAAATCAACGCCAAATATTTAGTCCATTTTCATTTTCTGTAGTACGTTTTAAAAACAATTGCATATTTTATATTATTTTCAATCGTTTAATAAATAAATTCTTACAAAAATGTATTTTATTAAAAATGTCATTACAAATTATGAATACAAACGTAAATAAATGCCTCAAACAAAGGTAGACGATCACGCCTATTATGATTTGGATAATACAACTGTAGTCCTATAAAACATTTTTTGGTTTCTGCATGAACGTAGAAAAAATATTGTATGCAACTCGTGCAAAAAGTGTTTATTGCACTTGTTGCATAATTAACTATTAGACTACTCTTATTTCAGAAATAATACTACATAAAATACATAATTGCAATATGTAATACAATTTTGAAAAGGTAATGTAAACAACTTTGAGGTGAGGTATAAACAACTTTGGTAAGAGTTGTAATTGGACACTTATCTATTATTCTGAATAATGTTTAATGGTAATGTCACTAAAAAAATTTACAAAAAATCACTGGATTTTTAATATTTTAAAGTTTGTTGCAATCTCTTTTGACAGTAATTGCAATGTATTATTTATGATTTGTTTATTTTAATAATAAATTGTAAAGAGGATCGTGATATTTTTGTCAAATTGGACATTCTTATTTCATAATAAACATTCTACATTAGTTTTAATCAACAGAATAAACCATTAATTATCTGTAAAATTATATTTATATAAAATGTTCATTTAAATATGTAAACATCTTAATGACAAGAAAACACTAAAGATTCTAATTTCTAAACCGGTTCTGTAAATGATTTCTTTACAACTAAGTGCTCAAAATTGATACAAGCTAGATAAAAAGAAAACTTTGCCCAATGAAATACGCTTTTCATCGTCTGATTTACATATGGATAAGCAATCTTTGTAATTATGTATATCATTGGGTGTGAGACATTAATTGTTGTGCTCTGTGGAAATTTATAAAATTTATTTACTATTGAATGAAATCCGGTTTCCAAAGTGATGTGTTTGTAGATCCACGGATGCAACAAGTTTTTTCGATAATGATATTACGAAAATAATTCGACTTTATTTAATTAATAATTATTAAAGAATAAATGCCGTATAAAACTATAATAAGTACACCCCATAAAGTTCACATTTTTGTCACCAGTTAGCGTTAAAGTCATGACGCACGGTCCCTATACCCACATAGATATTAGCTCATCTACGACTTCAAAATCATGCAGATGCCATCACCACATCTTAACCAAATTTATATGGGACCACCCCTGAGGTACCCCCTTACTAATAGTTTATGTATGTTTAGCGATAATGCTTTACCACCTTGTCCGATTTATATGATTCTTTTTTTGTTAGTAAGGGAGTACCTCAGGGGTTGTCCCATATAAATTTGGTTAAGATGTGGTGACGGCATCTACACATTTTTGAAGTCGGTTTTTTTAAATTTTTAATTTCTAAACTTGTTTAAATTAACATAAGATATAAATTATTTTCATTAATTTAGAACGTACGTACCTAGTTAATTCGTGAATTTTCTTTTATAAAGGTGCCTAATACGTAGGTATAATGAAACAACTAAAATTATATTAACGTTTAGTTGATAATAATTATTTTCCAAAATTTCTACGCCTATGGCAGTTTGACGTAGTATTCCTACTCTTATTGCGCTCCTATTTTCGTTTAGATTAAGATCCACGCGCAGCTATTTCAGTAAAAAAAAATACCCAAATTATTTTTTTATTGTTCGATCGATCTTGTTATCTTAAGTAAACTAATTAATTAATAAGATTTTTTAGAAAAAAACGGGCATACTCATCTCTTAAATAGAAATACCCGACTTTAGAATCACAGTTCAGCATTTGGGATACCGTTTAAATTATTTCTGTCCAATTGACCTTTCTTCGAGCACCTAAACGGCCGCTAATAGCTTAATTAATTAGTTTATTGACTCTTTCCACAGGGAAAACGCTCGCGTAGATCCGGCAGCACCGCGACGTTCATCCACATTCGACCTTGTATCGCCCTTGCCGGTGTGCGAGTGCTGTGCTGATGTCCGTACACTACGGACGCTCGGGCGTCGTGACACTGAAATATCTGACGTCTTGGGCGTCTTCGATGGTCAACACCGAGTTGCTGTGACACAAGGTTTGTTAAAGCATTTAAATATGTATGTTTTACATTTTGTAGAAAGTTTGTTTCGTAATCGCTGCTTTGATGATTTGTGGTAGGTAATCTTTGACTTTTCCTAATTAATATTGCAGTATAATTTTGAATCGGTATAGTAATTCGTTGTGTAACAAGAAAATGTTTCATTTATAAATTATACGTTTGTATAGATTCTATAAGTAATTCAATTAAGTATTATATATTGTTTGACGCTAAACATTATTTAAAAATAGACGCCATTCAAGTCATAGGCGTAGAAACACAAATAAATTAAAGTAATTTTAAAAACCGACTACAAGAATGAAGAGTTTGATTATTTTCTTATGGACCTCATCATCATATCTTGGCCAAATTTATATGGGACACCCCTGATAGGTACCCCCTTTTTAACACAGCTTTAGGTTTCTTAATAACAAGAAGCCAACTGTAGCCAGCAATAAAAACATATGAAACATTATTTCTCAACATCAGGCCAACAGTATTTGGCCCAACCTACAATTAGCCGTCGTCTTCACTTTCCCGTCACTAAACATTACTAGACCGTTAGTTTCCCAGCAGTAAGGTATAGAATGACATATTACCTACTTGACATTTTCATTGTTAACTGTTTACTCACAATGGGTTAGTAATTTGTGGATTTAAATCCTTCAAAACGATCGGGAAGTGACGTATTGCTTACTTTACTTCCAGACTAGCCGGGAAGTAACTTTCCCATCTAGCATGTGTAATTTTCCCGGCTAGCAAATGTCACTATAATATGCTACGTAAGTGTTTCCCTATATTTTCTTGCTCTTTTCGGAATCATACATTTCTGGTGGAGTACATTATAAAAATCCTATCTGCAGATTTACTGAAAATGTGAAAAAAATGCGAAAAAAGAAAGGAACGTTTTTCTTAAAAATAATAGTCAATAGAACAAGGGAGAATTAATTTTTCAGATCTCCCTTCACCAAGTGAGTGAGTTAGTTTAATTTAATATAAACAAATAAAAATAGATTAGTTTTAATTATAAATATTGCCGATTTTAATTTTGTGGAGTAAAATTAATAATAATTTCGATATTTTTATTAAAATGTCAGTTCAAAAGGTAAACACTGTTTTATCAAAAACGAAGAAGCAGTTTAATGAGTATAAAACTCAATGATTGGTTAGAATCACGAGCTCTTATTGACTAAAATCACAAAATTTGACTGTTTTGGTAGATCTTTATATATATTTTTTCTGATTCTGCAGAACTGTATTCTCTATTATATTTGCTATCGCGAATAGGTATAGTAGATACGTTAATTCACTTAATTATTGTATTTTATAACCTATGTGTATAACCAAAACAATACAATTGCATCAGCCACTTTTTGAATGAGTTTTTAATGCTTTTAAATCGCTTTTGACCTTCGCTTGTTGGATAAAATATAATTTATTAATCTATTATCTCAATTTTAATCGATATAAAATGCCGCGACCTAAGACAAGGTTTAGGATAATAATAGAATTTGGAATTTAGAATGACGAAAACATTGGCGGCCTTATGAAAAAAATCAATGCCAGGAGTTATTCCAGTTTAATAAAATGTCTCTATCTCCAGTCGTAATAATCAATAATAATTTGTCACAAATTATTTAAGCAATTGTAGAACTATTCTTAATGACAGTCTTGATAACACTAATCATTCTCTCGAAATTTCAAGCTCAGACAAAATCTAAGATTTTAGTCTGTAAGAACTTTAACACTGGAAAAGTTATTACAAAAAGTTGGCGCAAAATATAATAAGCAAACACATTCTCAAACTTACTCCACTATTCGATCAAGCCACGAGCTGTAAACTATTGGCACTATTTCGTGGGAAGGATGGTTTTCCTTTAAATGTAAGATAAATCGAAATCTACAGTCTGTTCGCTATACTTACGCGGGTTTCGGATTAACAAAATTATGCAAATTAGTCATTGACAACCAGTTCCAATAAGCCTCTTCCCAAGAAATTAGGTAAAATTGCTCTAATGGTCAGAGTAGAATGGTTCTCTAATAATCTAAACAATGAAGATGTCTTCAACACCTTTTTTGTTCAGATGAGACTTGGTTTTATCTTTCTGGATAAGTTAATTCACAAAATATGCGGTGGTGGTTAACTGAAAAATCCTCAATTTTTTTTGTTGAAGAACCATTGCATCCCCAAAAAGTTGGTGTTTAATTTGGATGTCGAAGAACATTACTTTTGAGATACTCGGACCATTCAAAAATCAACTGGATTATGAGGAATTATAAAATGAGTATTTACAACAAGATGGTACAACAGCAGAGAAACATTTCATTTTTTGAAAACAGAATAATAAGTAGAAACATTAAAATCTCAGATTTAACTAGTTCTTGCGATTTTTTCGTATGGTCCAAAAAATTTATTTTTCATTGCTAATTCATAATCTGGAGGAACTGAGAAATTACATAACATTTTGGAAATTTTTTCAACAATTTCTGAGGTTTTATGTAAATTTTCATTATGATTTCGATATTAAATGACATTTGTGTACTCTCTATATTATTATTTCGAGGCAATAAACATTCTTTACAATGAAAATGTTAAGTAATAAAACTCATTTAGTGGAAGTGGCTAAAGTTTAATCTAAAATATTAAGCTTATTCTTACTATAATTTTTACTTTCCTATCTGTATACAGATATAAGGAAAGTATAGGAATCATGATTTTTTTCGACCTCGAGTTTTCGACGGATTTTTACGTTTTGAGGTCCCCTGAATCCGTTTAGACTATTTTCGCGATGATGTCTGTGTGTGTGTGTTGTATGTCGCATAACTCATGAACCGATACACAGAAAAACACCAAATTTTAAACTTAAGCTTTGTTCCAGCGTCCAATGAGCTGATTAGATTTTGGGCAGAGTCGGAACATTTGGGGGGGTACTTTATGGGTGATCATTTTTATATTTTGAATATATCTGTTATTTACGTTTGGGGAAGAAAACTCTTCAAATAAAAGTTACTTCTTATAATATTATCTATAATTTTTGTTCTATACAAAATTTTCCTAAAATGGTCCGTATTCGAGAAATTTGACAAAATGTAAAAAAAAATATTTTTTTATAAAAATTGTTCAAACAAAAGTTGTTTATAATATAATTCTCTATAATTTTTATTCCATACATAATTTCTCTAAAATGGACCGTATTCGAGATATTTGAGAAAATGTGTAAATTTCGAAATTTGAAGAAAACTCAAAAACGGATAAAGAAAAAACATTAAATTTTAAACTTAAGTTTTATTTCGGCCTGACGTGAAATGATTAGATTTTGGACAAAGTCGGAACATCTGGGGGGGTACTTTATGGTAGGCCGTTTTTATATTTTATGGAATATATCTGTTATTTCTGTTTGGAGAAAAAAATTGTTCAAATAAAAGTTACTTCTAATAATATTATCTATAATTTTTACTCTATGTAAAAATTTCCTGAAATGGTCCGTATTCGAGAAATTTGACAAAATGTGCAAATTTCTGATTTTTATGAAAATTGTTGAAATAAAATTTGTTTGCGATATCGATCTCTATAATTTTTGTTTATACATGATTTTTCTAAAATGGACCGTAATGGAAAAATTGTAGGAAAAGTGCTAAATTAAAATTTTTCACTATTTTCGTTTTCAATGAATATCTATAGAAAAATGTTTCGAGGTAGATGTATGTGGAAAATGTATTTATTTAGTTTATCCTCCTCTAAACATTTATAGAGGTGCTGCAATAGGTTGTACAAAATAACCGGAAAAAGCCTGTAATAACTAGATAGGAAAGTCATGTGTTGGACACATCAGATTTTTTTCAATGACTCGTTACTTTGTCAAGTGATTTTACATATATTTACGAATTCTCGTAGTATTTTTCAAATTATTGTTTAAATTTTATAGCTCAAATAAAAAACAAGGTTGAAACTGTAGATGAAAAGCATTCCTCGATTTTTAAAACCATTTTTTCAATGGTCCTGATCAACATCAGCGATTCATCTCACAGCTCCATTTTCTGGAATAGAAGGACATTTTCCCGGTTGGTTTATCTCTTTTTATGCGTTTCCACATCGAGTTTCATATTATTTTTGAAATATATTGCTTTCAGACAACGTTAAACGTGTTATCGACCCCATGTTATTATCTAGAGCTTTGCACTGAATTTTTTACGACTCTAGTTTTTCTGTTAAGCCTCAAATCTCAATTACACATAGACCTATGTAATCGGAGACAAATTAATTCAAAATTGAATTATTGTTACTTTTAATAACCATTTCAAATCTTCTTTATATTCTTTAATACAGATTTAATTACTCTATGAATGAATCCATTTTCAATATGGCAAATTTCCAATAAGCATAAAATTTATGTAGGAGACTTATTCATACCTTAAAATGTAACAAAGTATAGTTCATTAAAAATCTCTTTCATGTAATTTATGTTCTAAGGAAAATACTTTTTCTTAGATACCTTTACTTAGTTTTTGGATTGACGTCCACAAAAATGTAGAACAAATTAGATAAAACATTTATTTGTATGTATAATTATTTATTTTAACAAAATATTGTTTATAAATTACGTTTTTCTAGAAACGACATTCATACATTTATTTATTTTAAAATTCTCCAACAAGTTATTCGACTTTTTATAAAATACCTTTTTACACTAGAAATTCTCATGCATTCTATTTAACGACAGAAAATTTACATTTTGTAACGAGTTTTTATTTGAACCCAGTGACGGCGTCACAGTTTATTTTAGTGGAAGCACTCTTTAGATTGTAATCTAAAAAATTATATTTTTGAAATATAATGCTAGTCTAAATTTTCTCATAAACCACATAATTTGGGCGTTTTTTTCTGAATATTGAAAATTATTTTTTTGATTATCTTGCAACGGACTATACAAACATTCAAATAATGACTTATTTATAAAAAGCAAAAGAAAAGCAAACACAAAAACTTACTTATTTGGTCTCAGGAAGCACTATGCCAGTTTTTAAATAATTGTTTTCGGAAAGGTAGATTGGAATGCAAGAATCCATAGAGGGGCCTGCAAGGTAGTCATATCTTACACCCATTGATTTTTTTTCCTGTAATCAAAAGTCTACGTAAATAGACCGCAAAATATACAAGTTTTATAAAGTTGTTTTACATAATATTAAGTATGAAATATATTAAATCATTTGCAATTGAAGTGTTTGAAAAAATTATTAGAAATGTTTCTATGCTTTTATAGAGTAAGCATATTTTATAGTATTGTTAGCGATTTGAACATGTATATTTTTATACTCTTCACACAGTAAGTATGTAAAGAGTATTATAGGTTTATTATTTTATTAATAGAAAAGTAAATTTTTCTATTAGTTCTAAGGTCAGAAAAATCGATTTTTTCGAGTTCTAAGTCAGAGTAATCCATTTTTGCTAGTTCTAAGTCGCAATAATCTAATTTTCTATCTACTAGAGAAAGAAAAAACAATATTTCCGAGTTCTAAGTCGGAATAATTTAATTTTCTGACTTCTAGAGTCAGAAAAATTGCTTTTTCCAAGTACAAAGCCGGAATAATCTATTTTTATGAGTTCTTAAAAAAATTTGTCCTTGTAGTTAAATAAGAACTAAATTCTTCTTCGCCCTGTATTCCAATAAATTAAAAAATTTATGAAGCTGAATAGTCCAAATCGTTGTGCTAGTTTTCGAGCATATTTTATCGGAAAAATACTTTTACTTTGCATTTTTTATGACAGAACGTAGATATACAGTCTGTTCGCTATACATACGCGGGTTTCGGATTAACAAAATTATGCAAATTAGTCATTGACAACTAGTTTCAATAAGCCTTTTCCCAAGAAATTAGGTAAAATTGCCCTAATGGTCAGATTTAAATTAAATAGCATTAGGGTAGGTACTAAATTTGTTACAAATATTGCAGTTTAATTGATTCTTTGCAAGTGTTGACATTGTATGTATATTGTAAATTTAGTGGAAATTTTAAAAATGCCTAGACGTGTGTTAGATGTAGATAGCCTAATTTGTAGTGTACATAAGTATTTTACGGATGAAAAAGAAAATGGCGGTCCTTTTAAATCGGTAATGTCTGTACAATAACGCGTATGCGATGCTCTAGGAATTAGTGAAATCAGATTAAGATGAGTATTATAAAATCACAATAGTGAACTGCCGAAAGAAGATCACCGCAAAACTCGCCCATTATTGAGGGTCAACAAGGAACATGTGACCTTAAATACAATTCTCTCGGAATTAATAAATAGAAAATTTGACGACATTAGCAGAACAAGCCTATGGCAAGTGATACATAACTTGGGTTTTAAATTTTAAGAGGAGGATAACAGAAAGGCCCTTTATGAAAGAAGTTCTGTCGTGCACAAGAGAATTAACTTTCTAAGAAAATATTCTAAATTTAAAGAAGAAGGGGCGAATTTGATATATTTAGACGAAACATGAATATTTTCTAGGGGTGCAACCAAGAGAATATGGCAAGATGATAACGTAAAGTCCATCAAACATACCGATGGAGAAGGGAAGCGACACATAATTTTACATGCAAGAGGGAAATCGGGTTTTATAGAAGGTGCTGAATTAATATTTTCATCTAAATCAAAATCCAGTGACTATCACGATAATATGAACACAAAAATGTTTGTAAAATGGTTGCATGAAAAACTTCTCCCAGGTTTAAGTGAGCCCAGCGTAATTATTTTAGACAATGCACCTTACCATTCTGAAGTATTAAACAAAAGTCCAACGAATTCTTGGACTGTTAATAAAATTAAAGAATGGTTGACAAAGGAACATATACCATTTCCTCAATATATATTAAAATCAGAATTATTACGCTTGGCAAATATACACGCAAAACCAAAAACCTTTGTTGTGATCAGATTATTGAAAATTACGGTCAAGTTTTACGTCTGCCACCGTATCATTGCCAGTTTAATCCCGTCGAATATATATGAGGAATAGCAAAACAATATTATGACAACCATATTGGGCCTAATGGTTATAGTGACGACGCAGTTCGGGAATCTTGGCGAAAAGCACTTTCAATTGCAACTCCAGAAGTGTGGCGGAACTGTATATTCAAGTGCGAGACACTAATAGAAGATTGGTGGACTCGTGAACATAAAATAAACGAAATAAGTCCAATCATAATAACAATTAATGGTGATGACATTGATGATGATTATGATATTTTGGATGATAATGACTGATTTTCATTTTTGTTGGCAAGTTCAATTTTTTTATTTTTCATTTCAAATTCTCTAAATGGAACAAATTTTTATGTTAGAAAATATTTTATTTGAGCTAAATAACCCTCTTATTATACATAGACCATATTTTCTGTGTGAAGTGTAATATAACATTATTATTAGGTTTATAATAGCCACATTAGACTCCATTAATGAAGAAGTTTAATTCTGCTCTCAATTATACACAAAAGATTCTCCATTATTATTTAGTTAAAAAGTTGTACATTATTTTTCATTTCATTTAACCAGTTGATATTTCCCCAAAGAACAGGTCAAACTTTCGGGTACTTACCTGGAAATACTCATAAAATTTTTAATCCGAAACCCGCGTAAGTATAGCGAACAGACTGTACTTTATACCTTTTATACACCGTTTCAATTCGTATATTACCGGGGCTGTTAAGAAAGTTGAGATATAAATGTTGTTTAATTTGTATAGAGGTTGCAATTTCATAGGTAATCCAAGGTTATCGTTTTTTGATATATATTTTTTTTATGCATTTATATATTTATATACATTAACGTCCGCAAAGTAAAAATCTCAATTTTGTCGTCACAACCTCCTTTCAGTTTAAAATGTTAAATTTGAATGAGTCTACATTCCTATGGTTAATTTCTATAAAAATTTTCAACCCTATTGGGGCCTCAGAAACTCTGACCTTATGCCTATACCAATATTGGCTAAATATTTTCTGTTGAAAATAACAAAATGATTTTATTAATAGAAGATTTTATGGGATATTTTCTCACTCACATGACAGGTCAAATAATGTGTTATTTTTAGCCCAGACTGAATCAAACAATTTTGATCGTATGCAAATATTACTTACTTAAAATTCTATATTCTCTGCATATTGTAATGTTAATTTAATAAAATTTTATTAATTTAGTTTTATCTAACTCATTATATTATTTTAGTATACATCGTGACGACACAATAAGATAGACAGTGATAGATATTTACGATATACGTATCGTAATAGTATATTACTTATCAAACGTAGTAAATAACAAATTATACGCGCAAATCAAACTAATCACCCAGTATGTATACATATTAATATTTTTTTATTAGTTTTAAGTAGTTTTAGCAATTCATTTTCTAATCTTTGGACTTCGTACTTACTCGTATAAATTTACCAAATTTATTTACCAAAAAAATGTGAAAATAAAGCAAAACATTACCCTTCTGCTTGATAACATTATACCCACACGTACAGGGTGGATGGTATTTAAACTACAGGGTGCTCTACAAAAGCCGTAATTAACTGTTCCTTCTTCACTTAAATCAAATCGTAAATTATGCCATATTTTACGGATAGCCTTGTCAGATTATTTTGGCTTACTATGTATTTTTAACATTAAAAAAGAAAAATGATACAAAGATACTGAATATGAAAATGAGATTGCAAGAGAAAATCAAAATGTATATCAGAGTTGGACGAAAAATATAGTCAAAAATTTTATTATAGTGGAAATTAAACAAAAGTAAAGGAGCTTTTTGTTTGAATATTTCCTCTTCTCAAATTATTGAAGTTAATTTTTCGAAACGACGTTCTTTATTTTTTGTTTTTCCTAAACTGCTTTTGGCCTGAATCTATTAAGGTACCATTTGGGAAGACGCGACCGAGACCGATTTCAAGCGACATGCAGCAAGCAACAAATCCTACCGTGCTAAAACTGCTGCCGTCGGTCGCACCTTCCCAAATGTGTTTCATACAATTATATGTGTTCAGACGTAAAGAGACCGTTTTTTGTATCCTATGCTATAGAGCAGCGTTACTCAAAGTGTGGTCCGCGGAGCCCTGCGGTTCCGCAAAGCCCTTGTGAGGGCTCCGAGAAGAAAATAATAGTCAAAAAGAAGTACTCTCGTTACAAGAGGGAGGGACTTAGCTTGAGGACTTTTGTTTAGTAATGTGTTTAAGGCTACCTCAAATATTTCGCTTTTCAAAAAAGTGCCCGCGCCAAAAAAGTTTGATAACCACTGCTGTAGAGTACCTATTACCTAAAAAAGATGTGATGCTGATTTTTTTGTACGGCCACTAACGATTCAACCATAGTATTTACTGTGTTTTGTTCAGTGTGACTGTTTTATCTGGTAATTAGGCGATAGTAATTTCGTCGTTTGTTTTGAAATAAAGGTTGAATTTATAAAAAGTTTATTTATTTTTAGAAAGATCAGCTGTTGTTCCAACATTTACTTACATACACTATCTGCCAGCATGGGTCAGGGTCACATTTATTACTTTTGCGATAGGACAAAAGAAGTCAACATAGGAAAATCTCCTTTTCTTTATTCGTACTTACTTATTTCTTTTATTTTTTTTTTGTTTTATTATCTTAATGATGATAAGTCAACATTTTATAACTTTGATAATGTAAAAACTGTCATACCTATAAAAATTATTTGTTTATTACAGATACAGATAATTTGTTTATTAGGTACATTTTGCTAAAAAGATAATGAGTAAATACGTTAATTTCAAGCAACATTTTAAAATAATAAATAAATTCTATTAGAACTACTGTATAGAGTCCAGACTAAACTTTAGGTGGGGGCCATGCTAATAATTTTGTTTTTAAAGCTAGGCACGAGATTTTTTTTATTAGGTCCCAGCGGCGACCTTTTTTTGCTCTTCAACCCCAAAGGATAAACATAAGGCGCATGTACAAATAACTAGAAGACCTTTTTTTTAACTCCCCAAGTCCTACTTAATACTTTTATGTTGTACGTCTGCTCACACTAAATTAAAAAAGGAAACTCATACTGTAATAATATTAACCTCGGGGGAGCCATGGTCCCCTGATACCCTAATACCCACATAATCATGAATTGAGTAAACATAATATCGGGGGTGTTCCACCACATTTTCGTATTTTGGTTTGCCAGTAAGGAGATACCTATCCCAAGTATTTTCGAATAGGTGAATTGGTAGACGAGGGCCACTACAGTGTCCTGCTAGGTCTCCAAACCTGAGACCTAACACCACTGGATTTTTGTGGGGTAATTTGAAGTTACTGGTATACAAATATAGTCCACACAAACTTCAAATTCAGAGAGAAAGATTAGTTGACGAAATTCATAATATTCAAGGTGTTTGGCTGCAAAGTGGAAAATCGTTTAGGCCACTATCTTGGCCTTTTTCATCATATTCTTAGAAATCTTTAATTTTTATTAGTTCAAATTTCACTGTACCAAGTTATTAATCAAAGAATCAGCAATATTACAATAGTACTAATTTAAGTTGTTAGAATCTAATGGTGGTTTATTTTCATTATGTTTACCTCTATAGGCTGCAAACTAAGACATTCATATTATCTATTGTTTCCAGATTAGCTAGAGATTTGATGGCATCAGGAGAGAGATGCGGAGGTTTGGGATCATTTTTGGCAATGTCGTGCAGAGGTAGAGCCGAGGCGTTTGCCAGAAGCTTGCATTCGAAACTTCGATCACTAGGTACGCAAGACGAAAACGGTTCAGCTGACGAAAGCACTTGGCTGGCAGCTCACGAGAATCCAATTACCATATCACAACCTGCACACTCAACTAATACGGATTCATTTTTGGGTGAGATACATTTTTTAGTAGATAGTATGTGCCTATTTTATAGACTGTCATTCTCCCTTTTAATAATAACCTATTCTATTTCAATATACATTTATTTTGAATAATAATTTAAATTTTTAAATGTCTATTGGACTAAAACACTTCTCTATAGATATACATCATGATTTCTATATAATGGGCTTAAAATATATGTTTAAATTTTTCATCTGGCAAATAGAAGGTATAATTATTGAAATTTTGGGACGTAGAAGGCATGGCCTTTGTTAACATTTATAGGCATTTTTATCTCATTGAAAGACAAGATATACAGGGTGTTATTGAAATACACGTACATATTAAAACTGGGTATTGCGCAGATCCCCACTGAATGTAGAAAAATATTATTTTTTAAAAATACCCCTTATTAAGGGAGTTATTAATTTTTGAAAATTAATTCTAAAACAAACGTACTTCACTGATATGTTTAGGATGACCTATATAAATTAGGTTTATTTACCTATTTTAAACATCAACAGTAATTAATATGCAAGTTTTTGTTAGATGATAAGAAAACTAGTCTTGTAAGAAATAACCATGTTGTCAAGATTTTCGAATTAATTTCTATTTCCGAAGACTTGTTTTTACTACCCTCCTTATCAAAAAACTAGAATATTTGATAAATGATTGTTTTTAAACTATACATTTTTGAAACTATAGATTATTAAAATTTTAGTTGATTTACGAATCTGGCTAACACGAGCGCGTCATTTCCAAGTTGGTAAAAAGTGTTGTTACGATTACTTTTAAATATTTTTTTACGATGCCACTATTTACGAATATTGAACTAACGGATATAGTGCTGGTTTATGGGACAGCTGGAGAAAATTCTCGGCAAGCACAAATCCTGTATCGCGAACGGTTTCCAAATCGGAGAATTCCGGACTGTCGTACGTTTATTTCAACTGTTCAGCATCTAAGAGACCATGGAAAATTTGAGAGTGTCAATGCAGATCGAGGGAGAACAAGAACACAAAGAACATTGGCGGCCGAAGAAGAAATATTGGAAGCTGTTGAAAACCGGCCTCAATTAAGTTGTAGAAGACTAGGTCTTGAAATTGGAGTGTCCTCATTTGTTGTGTGGCGGACACTTAAAGAACAAGGTTTACATCCTTATCACATCCAAAAAGTCCAGGGCTTATATCCAGGTGATGAAGAAAAGAGAGTGGAGTTTTGTGAATGGATGATTCAAAAATGTGTTGATATTCCTGATTTTCTAAAAATATTATTGTATACTGACGAGGCTTCATTCACTCGTGATGGCGTGTTCAATATGTACAATACGCATATTTGGAGTGATGAAAATCCTCACGCCATTAGGGAAACTGGGCACCAAAGAAAATTTTCAATAAATGTTTGGGCTGGCATAATAGATCAGTATTTAATCGGGCCTTATGTTCTCCCGATCCGAACAGATTAAATGGGCCAGGATATCTCCACTTTTTAGAAGATATTTTGCCAGTACTCCTAGAAGAGATACCGTTACAATTAAGGCAACGGATGTGGTACCTACTAGATGGCGCTCCTCCTCACTTTGATTTAAACGTACGGCAGTTTTTGAACATTAGATTTCCTCAAAAGTGGATAGGCAGAAATGGACCTACTAAGTGGCCTCCGAGATCTCCGGACTTAAATCCATGCGATTTCTTTTTGTGGGGTCACATGAAACAACTGGTTTATAATGAACCTATTAATAGTGTTGAACAATTAACCAATAAAGTTAATGCGGTAGCCGAGGAACTACGACAAAATCCAAGACTAATTTCTAATGTTCAAAGTTCTTTGGAAAGACGATTGCAAGTGTGTGTAAATAATAATGGACGGCATTTTGAACAATTACTGTAATAAACTTTATTTTGAATTAATTGGTTTTGCTACGGCAACAGTGCAATTTCTATGGGTAAGTTCAATTTCGATTTATTTTACTTCTTTAAATATGGAAACTAGTAGGTCGGAAAAGGGGACTCTTCCCCAATATTTAAATTTTAGAATTTGAATTTAAAATTGGTGCCAATCGTTTTTGGTCATTACATACTATTCCCCATTTTAATATGTACGTGTATTTCAATAACACCCTGTATAAGAACAGCTGATATAGTTGCCATATTCGATAAACAAGAAATAATTACATTATACAAACTATGTCAATAAAATATTTAAAAATACATAATTATTAGCTCAATGATAAATGACGCATTTTTCACTCCTTTCATTATTGTCTATTAGATTTCTTGAATCATACTGAAATAAATTATCCTTTTTAGATCTAACTTTAGTGGAGTGTCCAAGAAGCCCTGAAAATGAATTAGACGAAATAGATTTTAACAAATTGATGAACAAAGATACGCTGCAACTACAACATTCTAAAGAAATAGACCAAACGCCAGTGTTTGCAGCAAACTCAATCGACAGCGATAGCGATCTACCTTTTTACGATACAGAAGATCAACGATTAGCGCATCAAAATCACACCACAGTGAACGGCGTTGATATTAATAGTACGGAAGATGATGACGATGACAGTGATACGTACCAGAATTTAGTTGATTGTTCTTCCACATCGGACTGCACGTCTCAGCAAGCAGCTTCACTGAGCGAAGATGCTTCGATGTTTAGCTTACAAGACTTAGATGACTCCTTAACAGATCTATCGGGCTGTAATGGCGATATTAACCAGAAAAGTAATAGTACCGATGTGCGAAAATTATTTAGTGAAGAAAAGAACGTAGACTGCGTTAAATCTTATGAAAAAGGTAATATATTTAAACTCCTAAGTGGAGAATCAGCTGCTTATATCGTGAGCTTTCCAATCCTTTTTACGCGGTAGATCATCCTTTCGCCAAAGATTATTGTCTTACGGTCCTGTTTGATGATTTCAATTTTTCTTCGTCTTGGTCGTTTTTTGATTGCTCTCAAAGTGGTAATTTTTCTTATTAATTCGTCAGGATCTCTTCTTTTAAGAAATCCAAATCATCTCAGTCTTTGTGCTTTTCTATATTTAACAATGTCTTCTTATCTACCAAGTTTTTTATCTCTTGGTTCATAAGTAATCTAAATTCGTCAGGATATACAACTTTCCGCCTTATTCGATCCACATAACGTCCGGATATTCTTCTAATCGAAATTGCACACCCGACTAGAACTTTATCAACGAATTTCTTTATATTCTACATAGTTTTTCGCGTATAAAAATCATCTTTTTCTTTGTTTACAGAGTTGGTAAATTATATCTAAATAACATTATATTGAATGCCGTTTGTCCAGTTCAAATTGAGCTAATAATAACGGAGAAACAAGCAGTACTACTGCTCATGTTTTTTTTTTATTGTAACTCTATCTGAACGTTCTTTTTCAGCCGTGCTCCCAAGTTCCCTCTTCTCCCCTCAAGCACTTGCTCGATAACAGGTGTATGAAGCTCTTGTTAGTTGTTTTTTTTTCCATGGGCTCGTCTGACTATGTGTCTCCGAATAACACTGAAGCCTATTGGCTTATTGTGTTTTACCCCATGTTAGCTCATAGCACCCACTCTATCACCTTTGTACCTTGTACAAGTTTGTACAGATCCTTGGGTGAGTGGGTTCCATACGTTGTTGGATCAACCTGGGTTTTCCAAAAAGAGCCTGTCTTTTGCGATCTAGAGCTTCGCATTCGCACAGTATGTGTTTGGCCGTTTCTGGTTTCTTGTGACATAGTCGGCACATGAGTTCCCCATTGTACATGCCAATTTTGTTCAAGTGTCCCTTTACTGGGGCGTGCCCAGTCATGAACCCTGTTATCACTTTCAACTGGTTCCTATTCATTAAGAGTAGTTCTCCAGTTCTTTTGGGACATGGTCTGCCTATGAAGGCTTTTCCATGTGCCTGTTTTGGGGTGCTTCCCCAATAGTTGATATGTTGTTCCCGAATCCAGTCATTTATAAAACCCCGGACTGTACTTTTTGGTAATCCTGGGTTTGTGTCTGGTTCCGGTGTTTCTTCTGACCCTCTTTTTGCAAGTTCGTCAGCCTTTTCGTTGCCTTCGATCCCTTTGTGATCTGGCACCCAAAATAGTTTTACTCTATTTCGGTCTGCCAGTGTTCTTAGTTCTTCAATGCATTCCCATACCAGCCTCGACGTAACTTTCTGACTCGATATGGCCTTAAGTGCCGCTTGGCTGTCTGACATTATTTGAATATGCTAATTTTCGACAGCTCTTTCATTGTTCGGTTTTGCACATTGCAAAATTGCGTATACCTCGGCTTGAAATACCGAGGAATGTATTCCTATACCATAGCTATGGTTAGTATCAGGATTTTTGGAGAATACTCCTGTTCAGTGCCTTCCGCAGTCTTAGACCCGTCTGTATACCAGGTTTGTTCCTGGCATTGGGCTCCCTTATGGTGATCTCCGCTCTTTCCTGTATTAAAACCTCAAAGGGAGTATTAAATGAGTACCTCTTGGTTATGTGGTCTGATCTCATGTCTAGCACGTCTCCTGTCACTAACCTTGAGATACTTATGTGACCTGGCCTAATGTCAAGATTTCCCAGTGTATTCCCTAATCTGTAAGCACCTAATTTTGCCTCCCCTTGTATCACATAGTGAAGAGGTGGGAGTCCTATTAGTGCTTCCATTGCAACAGTGGGGGTTGTTTTCATTGCCCCCGTTCTTCCGAGGCAGGCAAGTCTTTGTACCTTGCTTAGCCTCGTTATTGGTTTCCTTTGCTGTGTCTTTGTCCACCACACCAAAGCTGCGTATGTTATTATCGGTCTCACCACCATGTTATAAAGCCAGTATACCATGCCTGGTTTTAACCCCCATTTTTTTCCAAAGGATCGCCTTGCTATCATTAATGAGGTTTCCGCTCTCCTTGTGGTTCTTTCTAGATGCTGGTTCCAGGTAAGTCTCGAGTCAATCATAACCCCGAGATATTTTACCTCCCCCTTAAGCTGGATGCTTGCACCTCTTAGATTTAGAGGCCCTAGTCCCTCCAATTTCCTCCTGCGGGTGAATGCAATTATGTCAGATTTGTTTGGGCTAATGTTTAGTCCTTCCGCCTCTGTCCATTTTGTTACTATATTTAGAGCCTCTTGCATTCGATATCTTACTATAGTGTTATATTTTCCCTGTGCCATGATCACTAGATCATCGGCATATCCCAGGGTTCTATGTCCCTTATCTTTGAGAGCCCTAAACAAGGTTCCACAGGAGTGCAGACAGCACTCCACGCATGTGTCCTCGATTCCTCTGTGTTTGAGAGATCTAATGATCGATTCAACGGAGGTATTGTCAAATGCACCCTCGATATCCAAGAATGCTCCCAGCATTACCGCCTTGTTTTCCAGTGTGTTCTCCACCCTTTTTGTTAGTTGTACACAGTTATCAATCATCATAAGGGTTTCACATGCCAATAAAATTAAACGCTTAAAAATAAAACTCTAATTGTTTTAGGTAATATAGGTACAATAATAGAAGAGGACGAGGAAGATGATTCCGAAAACTTACCGAGAGTGAGAAGGAGTACGTCTTTGAAAACCGGGAAAACTCCCCCTGGAACACCGGGTCAAAAGAAGATAGTGCGATTCGCGGATGCTCTAGGTTTAGATTTGGCTGACGTACGAACTTTTTTGGACGACATTCCAAAAGTCCCTGTCTCAGCCTTTGATGATCTGATCAACGCGGATTTTAGTGACTCTTCCGAAAGCAATATAAGCAAAGTTCAATTAAAGACAACCAAATACCTCATGCCGCTTTTCCAACAACCAGGCGGAATGCCGAACTTCCTCGACTTCGTCCGAGAGTACAACGTGTGCTTAGAAAACGTCTTTGTGGACGATCCTTTTTTGCTGTCACTAAAAGGCAGTGTACGGGTGCGGAATTTAGACTTTAACAAATCGGTTCATATCAGATATTCCTTAGATGGCTGGAAGACTTTTGCGGATGTTCAAGCCACGTACGCGGAGAATTCTTGTGATGGTTTTTCAGACAGGTTTACGTTTCTGTTGTACGCACATACTTTATCAATAGGGCAAAAGCTGGAATTAGCTTGTCGGTTTCAGTGCAAAGGGTGTCAGTATTGGGACAATAATAGAGGAGCGAATTATTGTTTCCAATGCCTACCATCAACGAATAATAATAATAGTACGCATGCGCAATCGATTGTGGACCGGCATCACGATGATTGGGGAGGAGCTAGTTTTTATTAGTAAGTATAGTGTTTAAACTTTTTGAAGGTAACATTGATGTCTATTCCTTGCTGATAAGTACTAATAAGAACAAAATAGTCCAATAATAATGACTTTCGATCTCCTTAGGAAGAAAAATAAAACTTAACGAGTGTTGAAAATTATTTTCCTTTTGATATAATTCAATGCACTCTCTACAGTATTAATCAAAGGAGTACTTGTTTTCAGGAGCTAAATGGTAACTCGATATTTTTGTGATCTTTTCTCTTTCTCCTTTTTTATTATTTTTTAATAATAGTTTTTTTTTTCAGAATAATTGGAAGCGCCAAAATCGGCAATGAGAAAAATCAATTGTGTGGTTTCGGTGTGGCCTACAAAACACCAAACGAGAGCAACAATAAACGACATGCACATTTTCTTTGAACAAATACCCCGAAAACAAATCAAAAAAAGAAGAAAACTAATGATACTATTTTTTTAATGTAGACAGGAGGGTACTGGAGCTTGTTTAGCATCCTAAACTAAGTGCCACATAGGTATATTATAAAATTTGTTTGAACGTTGGGTGTTACTTTTTGATAATGCCTACTCTAATCGTTATTTTACAGGAACGGTGTCAGGCAAATGTTAGTTCATTGTGCTATATTGCTGAATTATTTGGAGAATTATGTCCAATTGAATCTCATAGTTACATACATGTAAATATAAAATTAACGAATACTAGCCATATATTTTTCACATTTATAACAATGTCATGTTTGTATGGACCTCTTAACGCTTATTCACTTATTATTTTTTGATAGGTAAGTAAAAAAAATCAAAACGTATTTTTTTAAAATTAATTATAGGTAGAGAAAAGTGTGTTTTAGTTTTTACTGTACGAGATCCGACCGTTGGATTTCTGCACTCATCTGGTTTTTTAATAAGAATTATTTGTGATGTTATTCTCTACGATTTTGGTCATATACACGATTACTATCAAATGGACCGTACATAGTCAACCTCACTCCACAGTGTAGAAATAAAAATTATCTTTAACTTTATATAAAAATTCATTAAGACATTTAAATTGACCGAAATTAAAACTATTTGTACCTGTTTTTTTTTTAAGTTTCTTATATAATATAATAATAATAATAATAATAACGGGTCTTTATTTGCACAAAATAATAACATTTTTGTACAGTTAGCATGGGCGAGGTTTAGCCTATGGCTATTCTTACACCTAACCCTAACAAAACATATACATTTAAATAACTATAATATTAAAAGTTATCTATACAATTTGAAATTTGTAGTTCATTATATTTACCAGTTTACATTTGACTAATAAAGAGTTGCCTTTTTATTTTTTAATATCGGTGTGTAAAGTGTTATACAGAACAACGGCGTTATACGAAAAACTACGATTATAAATAGCATTGATAAATTAAAATGGTTTCTTATGTTTACATTGTGCGTAGACGATCTAAAAGTTAATTTGCTCATAAGATATAATGGTGACGCAGTAGAAAGGATTTTAAAAAGAAAAGAAAGGAACATAAATCTACATAAATTATTAACAGTTAGCCAGCCAGTTTGGGGGAAGGCTTAGGAAATATGATCGAATTTTCTAAGTCCTTTTGCGACATGCTTCTGCATAATTTGCAAACGGTTACGATCAGGAGCTGTTAAACAAGGATAATACACAACAATTCCATATAATATTTTTGAAATTACAAGGCTTGTGACAAAGTTTTAGTTTTATAGATTGGTTCTGTAGGGTGTGTTTATTAAAATAAAGCAAGCGAAGACCACCGTAACACATAGTTGACATGTTGACTAAACCTCATTTGATCGTCAAAGTATAACCCTAAATTTATAGACTCAGTTTCATGTGGAATAGATTCACCAGATATCATCAGAGTTGTATTGTTCTTTATATATTGTCTAATATTTTTACTACAGAATAATAATAGTTTGGATTTCCAAGCATTAATGTTGAAGGTTATGATCAGACGAATAGTTATCAATTTTTTTAAGATTTTGATTAATCTTATCAACTGCAGTTGCATTCGGCGAACAGTCGAGGAACAGCTGAGTGTAATCAGCAAAAAATTGGACTGCACAATTATTTACGTGTTTGTAGAAATCCGAAGTATAGAGTAAGAAAAGCAGGGGCCCTAGGACTGAACCTTGTGGTACACCAGATTTGATTTGAATGGATGTTGATTTCTGACCGTTTACTGTAACTAACTGTGATCGTTTACTTAAGTATGTTTTTATGAAACCTAATGAAATTTTATCATATCCATAATATTGACACTTGGATACAAGAAGACTATGATTAATGGTGTCGAACGCTTTGCTAAAATCTAGTAGAACTAGGACACCTGCTTTTTTCTTATCAATACTGTTGAAAATATTGTCACTTAAATGTGCCAAAGCTGTTGAAGTACTGAAACCCTTTTGAAAACCCGACTGATGCAAAGGGATTATATTTTTTTCACAAAGATATTCGTATATTTGCAAATAGGGTGCACGTTTAAGAATTTTTGAAATTAGAGGCAGTAGACTTATTGGACGCAGTTCATTGTATGAACTAGGATTGTGTTTTTTAGGTAAGGGTATTATCAAAGATTGTCTCCAACATTCCGGGAAATATCTTTGTTCTAAACATAAGTTTATAATATGTAGCAGATAAACATCAATAATATTTAGACACAATTTTAACATTGGCATGTTTATATTGTCATTACCACCAGCATTTGATTTTATATTCAAAATGACAGTGTAGAGTTGAGATAGTGTTATTGTTTTGAAGTGAAATTTAATATCTCTACTAAAGGAGTTACTTCTATAGAATAAAATTGAATCTAAGCATCTTTCATTACTGTCTTGGAACACAGAGGAAAAATATTTATTAATTTTAAAGGGATTGGAAAGCGAGGAAGATAAATCGATATTTTTTGTGGATTGAATTTTCATTGGTTTTAGCGCTTTGTAAAATTTAGAAGACGACTGGTTGTTTAAAAATTCTAGATACGCAGATTTTTCTCGTCTCAAGGATGCCAAATCAAAGTTGCGAAGTCTTTTATAATTGTTCCAGTTTTCAGTGGATTTATTTAATTTGACTTTTTTTAAGGCAGTATCTCGTTCTTTAAATATGAGTTAACCAAGGTGCTTTAGGTTTACTTATTCTAGCTGTTCGAAAAGGAGCGTGTTCATCGAAAATTGTAGATATTGCATCTGTTAAATAGCGTACCTTACTTTTAATATCATTAAGATACAAGATACAATGAATACTGCGTAGGCATTGCTCAAAAACTGAAGAATCAAAGTTCTGATAATATCTATAAGTTAAAAATCTTTGTTTCTGATAACTATAATTATAGTACCATGGCTTGTGCAATTATTGGAACAGTTTAAAAAAATTGGATCTATTAATGTAGAGGAGTGATTAGTAATGTATGTAGGCTCGTCTATGACTTGAGTGAGGCTATGGGCATTAAAACATGAAATTAATGAATTTGTACTGTTAAAAAGATCCACATTAACATCCCCAAGAATTAAAATTTTATCACAACTTTTAAGTATGATTGGTAAAACATCTAAACAATGTATAGCTTGATTAAAATTTTCCCGCGGTGGTCTGTACAACACTCCAACACAGAAAGTATCAATATTAATTTTAAAATTGATTTCTAAACAAGAATTAAAATAATTATTATGAAAATCTATGATTTTGAAACTCAAAGAAGACCTAATGTAGATGCCAACCCCTCCGCCATGGCGTGAACAAAATTGTTCGAAAAAAATTAATCAAGTAATTAAATTTTCATTGAAAGTACAATATTTCATAATTTCATTGCCGAACGAAAACAATGAAAGAAACTCATTTTTCTCCATTACAGTTTATTTTAGAGAAATAATGCACCTATATGACCAAAATTATAGAGAAAAACATCAAAAACAAAAACAAACTGATGAGTGCGGTCGGATCTTAGACTATAATAAAATGACAATTTTTAAAATAAACTTAATCTGTATATAAATACCATTCTTCCAGAGGCGTAGCGCGGGCTAAAGGGCGGAGAGGACAAAGCTTTTCTGGGGCGCCCAAGCCTCTGTGAGGCCGTCCCCCCTGGCTCCATATGCTACTGCATTCTTCTTGTTTGTAATAATTTTTAATGTTATATTTTGTTTCATAACATGGTATAAGTAAGTAATAGAAGTTACAAATTGTCCCACGGTACAACATATTGTTGAACCTTGAAATAATGTTAATTGTACCTTCGGACAATTTTGAGATGAAATTAAAAACAAATACCACATTTTTAAACAAAATTTTTACATGTTATAAGAAATAAAATCAACTAAAAAAGAAAATTGTTCCATTCAGAATGAATTGTGTACTTCTTACATACCTAATTTTGACAAATTTATCTCTATCCAATCTTCTTTAGATAGAAACTTTTGATAAACTTTTTCTCTAGCAATTTTTTTTTTTTTCATTTTTCATACACTTTTTTTCATGTTTTTTTCGCATGAAAAAAACAAAAAGTGAAGCGATGGGATTCACCAAACAACTATTGACGAACTGTGAGAATTTATGGGATACCCGTATCCCACGTGACTAAATTGATGTCATCAGTTAGCTATAAAAGTAGCATTAATAATTTTAGTAGTAACATTAAAACACTAACGTTAAAAAATTGTCATAAAAGTGCCTGGGATATGGGTATTATTAATAGTATGCATTAATTAATACACAAAATTAGCAATATAAAATTGATAATTTTTCAACATTGTGAGCAATTATATTTCCTATCCCTTACATCAATGTTATTTTAAAGTTATGTTGTTTGATTTTTGTATGCAGTGGTGTTTTCTGATTGCAGCCAAAAGAAAATATATTTTTTAAAACAAATATAATGCATATTTTGTTAACATATCAAGTAAAAAATTTAAATCTAATACCTTGTGCCATATTATCTTTGTTCAAAATAACTAAAAAAAAGCCCAATTTTAGTGCATTCGAATCGGGCGGCTCCAAGGAGCGGGGGTAGGGTTGCCACCTTCTGATTTCTCAAAACCAGGACCTTTGTGAAATTTCTAAAAAAAAAGAAATGGAAAAAAGGTCCTCTGTATTGTTAATATATCAAATCCTTCTGGAAAACAAGTCTTTTTTAAAGTTATCCAGACATTTTCATCATGCGACCGGCATGGAAGTCATGGCCCTCCCGCGATACTAAATTTTTTATAATCCATGGGGTTTTTATTAAAACAAATATGCTAAAAAGGTAAGTTTTATTGACGATTCCCCTCCTCCTCCCCCTTCCGAAAATTCGGCCAGGAGTCGCCCTCGATTCGAATTAAGAATACAATAATTTTTGATTCTTTGATATTAAAAATACCATTCTAAATTAATAAACATTTACATAATTAATTTGTACCTTACAAGACAAATGTTTAAAAAAATGTCCTAAATATTCCAAATGTAAAAAGGATGCAGACTGTCTCCCTCCTGTCTCCCGCCTGTTTCTGTCTCTTTTTACAAAAAGCAATACTTATATATTTTACGAATAGTATTTTTACAATGGTTATGACAGATTTATAGTTTTTTAGAAAGTGATATTTATGCCATGTTAATTGTTATAATAACAAAATTTTATCTATATTTTTATTTATTGTATTACTTTTCTTTATTTGAAAAACAAATATATATTTAATCTGTGTTGATATAAGGCTGTTTCCTTTACTTTTTTTTCAGGTGAATTTATTTTAAACTATCCTGTATTATCTGACTTCTAGGTATATAAATTAAAATATATTTGCCATGTAAAAGTATAGGAATGCGTTAGGTATCATGTTAAAAAAAATTAGATTATTTAATAAATTAAAAGTGCAAGATATATAAACTAATAGACGCGTACGATGTAATATTTTTATACCTCATAAGTGTTTTATTAATATATTGAATATTATTTTAAAATTCTACCTAGCAGCTTAATATTATAGTCTTGATACAATAAAATAAAAATTATAGTAGTTTTCCTATTTATAATTATAAGTAATTGTTTTAGTTTAATAGAAAAATACAGGTTTAATACTTGCATTTTAAAAAGGCCTAAAATCACAAGTTTAATCACATATCTAACTTTATATACTCGTATTTCCATGGCACATAGGCAATGGCGACCCGTTTGAAATGACAGACACTTGATGGGTTATAATATGGCAACACTGGTGGTTTGTTAGGGTCAATGATATAGACAGTTATATAGATTGATCATCCATGTTTTTAAAAATAAATATAAGCTTATGCCTTAAAGTAAAAACGAAGGCAATTATTTTTTTTAAATATTCAAAGGCTGGAAATTGGTTGTAAAACACATTTTGGCAATATGACTTCTCGCAACCGACAGCTTTGAACAATCTATATAACGATATATGCATCATATTGACCCTGTCAATGACAACTGGCCCACAGGATTAGGCATTCCAAACAAATGAATTGCTAGTGGGAAGGTTTGGTATATCTAAGGGTTGCGACATACGATGTGTTCTATCTACAATACGTAAAATCATGAAAAAGGATTACATTTAAATATTTTAGTTAAAATAAAAATATTATTTAAAAAAAAAACGCTTTTACATTTTTTCATAAATTGACAGGCTTGGCGACTACTATTTCGACTAAAAATAACGTTCAAGATGCAGGACTATGTCGCTACCCCCCCTTAGATATACGACACCTTCCCACTGGTAGCTATTGTTTGACAGATCGTTGGAATGCCTAATTAGGCATTCCAAACAAATGAATTACCAGTGGGCAGGTTTGGTATATCTAAGGGTGGCGACATATGGTGTATTCTATCTACTTTACGTAAAATCATGAATAATGGATTACATTTAAATATTTTATGTCAAACACAATAAATGTAATATTTAAAAAACCCACCTATACATTTCTTCATAAATTGGCAGGCTTGGCGAGTACTACTTCGAATAAAAATAGCGTCCAAGTTGCAAGACTATGTCGCTACCCCCTTAAATATACAAGAATTTCCCACTGCACCTATTGTTTGACAGGTCGTTGGAATGCCTAATTGCTATATCTAAACTGTCAGTAACTGTTAAACAGTTAAACTGTCAGTGGTGTAGCTCAGTGCTACACTTTCGATGCAAAGGAAAATACCTATAGATAAATAGATTGAGCATCTATGTTTTTCAAAATAAACATTAGCTTATATACTTGTTATGTTTGGCATGTATGAACGCAATTATTTTTTACTAAATTCAATAGCTAAAAATTGGTTCTGAAACACATTTTTGTTAACCAGATTTTGAGTAATGGCCGCTCGCAAGACGATCCGCTTTGAGCAATCTTTATGATAATATATCATTGCCAGTGTAAAGAAAACAGGCCCACAGTGTTGCCATATTATAATCCACGGGCCACGGACATTTTGACAGGATATTGGAATGCCTAATAAATATTTCAAATTCAATTGATGATTATCTACTCTTCTAGTTAATTATTATCTTTTAATTAACTATTTTATAGTGAATACATATCAGTTTTTATCTAACATTGCGAAATTTTAATTTCTTTAACATCTACCAATAACAATGATAAACGTTAGATACTTTTTAAATTCTTTTAGAACCGATTCCACCGTTGTGTTAAACGTAGTTTAAAATGACATTTTTACATTAACAATGTCATTTTAATCTCCGTTTAACACAACGGTGGAATCGACCCTTAAATACTCTTACTCTTCAGTCTTCATAAGAACAGTATTTCGGAAATAACTTTTACCAACAAAATAAAACGCCCATGTTTTATAAAGTCAAAATGAAACAAAGCTACAACAAAACATAATCATTGTTTTATGCAACCAGATATACATATTGGTGGTTATTGTATTGCCTAATATATATACTAATTTTTTAAAAGTATAATCAAATCACAGTTCTTAAAATCCTTGAATACAATTTTTATCGACATAATAATCGTAACCAAAAATTAATAAATAAAAGGTAAAAATAGCTCCCAGGATTCCTATTCACTTACTTGTGCACATCTGCATTCTGCAGGGCCTTATTCAGGGGCAATGCCTTACCTTAAAATACCAATTTCTTACCTAAAAAAAACCAGACGGTATTGCACACGTCCTAAAGTCATCAAACTTTACAATAAAATACTATTTTAGTTCTATATGGACATTTTATTGTTATTTGATTATTGGTCTAACTTGTTCCCTAAGAATATATCTACATAAAGCAAAATAGTCTGTAAGTCGTCTTTTGCTTCTATTTAAAAGATGACCTCATTGGTTTAACCCCAGTATATAGGTATCAATATCTTTTGTATACAAAATAAAACACAATGTAATAGAAAAATGTTTATTGAATCACAGTCAAAATTATACAAATAAAGAAACTACAACAAAACCTGTTGATTTCTCGAATTGTTTCTAAAAAAAAAAAATGGCTAAATATTTTTGTATTTAAGGTATCCTCTTAATATAGTTTAAATAAATTACAAATAGAGACTACAATAATAACATAACTAATAAAAATTCTACAAGAACACGTTACCAAAAGGCTTCATTCATATTCATGAGATACGTCATCAGTTTTAATCGCTGCTTTATTTTTTTAAAAATGAATCAATAATATGTACCTTTCTAGTTTGAGATTTTACCTTCATTTGGATAAAAACAGAAATAGAAATATTAAACATTATTTCAATATGTACACAGTCCAACTCTGCCCCAAATTGCTAGGTAATTAACTAAGCTTTAACTATACGTCTATGTAATCAGTTCGGGTAATTTTAAGGCTAAATACTGTTTATGTAATCTTTGTTTGCAAAATTCGTAAAACTCGATTTCTTTCGTAAAGTTTTTTCGAACAATATTTTTTACTTCTTCGCTTACAGTTGGTTTGAAATTGTTTTTGTTTATTGGATAATATCTGCTTATTTCGTCTGAAAAAAGAAAAATATATATTTAACTAGATGGCCCTAAGCTTACAATTTTTAAATCGTTTCTCCACATATACAGGGTCGTTCTTTATGTCGGTTATTTTTGAAAAGACGGAGAAAATGTCGGTTTACAGAGGAGTATGTTATAAAAATATTCTCAAATATACAGAATACTCCAAAAAAAAAATATTTCTTCAAATTTCATTTTTGAATTCTACCATAAAATCTAAGAATAATTTTTGTCTTAAACCCCATATATCTAAATGCATTTGGTTTCAAGCTTTTGACATTCGAAAATTTACTCTTTCACATTTTGAAAAGCTGTAACACCCAAATAGTTATAAATCAAATTCTACGTCTTAAAAATTGTAAGCACAGCCGTCTAGCTTTCAAACTGGGCTACTTTGTACTGAGGTATGTTTACGTAAATCGACATGTGTGGTATGTTTTTATAAAGTTCTTGTATATTAAGTCAGGAAAAATAAGAAAAAATTAGAATGAGAAATCATTTGTTACCTAACTTACCCCAATAAATCTTTGAAGCTCCCTTAAAAAACCTGGGCACATAATTTTCCAAAACCGTCAGCGTAGTGTTTAGTTCTTCCAACACCCCTACAACAGCGTAATTTCGTTCCACAGCCCTTTTAGCTCTTTCCAGTGCACCTTCTGTATTGAAAGGTAAACATTCTGGATGATGGCCGCAAAAAAACATAGACTGTCTTCTGTGGTCACCGATTCCTTCTCTGATTTCTCCTTTTAGATATCGACACTCTCTGTCTTCAGACAAAACACAGTCTTCAAAATCCTAGAGTAGAAATAAATACAGACAGAACGTTTTCAATTTGCAATGAATATACCTAATGAAGACATTAGTGAATGATAGTTTGAGAGTAAGAATGCTTTTATTGAAGAAATTAACATTTTGAATTTTCCACTTCCCGCACCGTCTCGTAATTACAACATTTGTGTGCTAAAGCTAAGCAAATATTAGGTAAATTGGATAAATAACCGGAATTTATTGGAAAAACTGCTTTTTTAACTAGTCTACATACTAACTAAAATATCTTTCAAGTTCGAAAAGACCAAGGCCATAAAAAGAACTGAGCCCACCTATGGAAAAAACGGCTGGGAGATTTTATTTACGATATGTCCTTTAGAAAAACGATTTATATGAAAAGGAAAGAACAAAAAAGGAATAAAATATTCTTTTTGTATTAAATTAATGACAAATTAAGTATGAACAAAAACCAAACATATATTTCAATTTTTTCTTGACAGTTGTTAAATAAATATTTTTTTATTGAATTATTTACTTTTTTGAGCCATTTAGGATCTGGTAACGGAATATCCGGAAATGCAATTTTTCTTTCTACATAATACCAAGGAGCTCGAACGTAGTAATACCAAGATATGACTCGTTCCACCGGATCTCTAACGAGGTTAATATAAATAGGCTCTGGTAGACCAAAACTGTAACACAAAATAAAATTAAAAATATAATATGACTTTCCTATAAAGTATGAGTATGATCAAATTAATCAAAAAGTTCCTAAAATATAAAATACATTTTATTAAAAAAAAAAAAATGTTCATATTTTCATTACCGACGATAATTTGAAAAAAATATATATTTTGCACTTTTCCTTAAATTTTATCCATTGCGGTACGTTTTAGAGAAATCATGTATAACTCTTTTTCAAAGATTTTCTTCTTTAATCATCAATAAAGTACCCCCATATGCCCAAAATTTAATTCTGTTTTTTTTCTTTACTGCAATAAGATTGAGAAAAGCAGCTTTTCTTTAAATATTCTTTGAAAACCCAATGTATTTAAATCTTATTTGAACTGGTATGTGACTGGATCGATATTTCATCTTTCTTATTCCAGAATCTGTAGTGTTTATCTTTGTTTACAGGTTTGTAAATTAACAAATCAAGAATTTACCTGGAAACGTTCGTAAAGCAAACGTGTTTTATATAAACTCCGGGTGGATCATAACTTGAAACCAGCGCAGCTAAAATAGCTTGATCCTCTGGTGATAACCTGATAGTTTCTACTCTTTGAACTCGGTCTTGATGGAATCCAAAATTATTTCGCATGCTTAGTCTTCTCATGAGCTCCATTAATGTTTGCGATCCAACTTTTGGGACTCGATTGAAGAATATCAAATTAATTTTAGCTTTTTTTGTGTTATTTAGAAGCGACGGTTCTAATGTAGACATCTGAAAAAATAATCTAAAATTGGAAAATATGTGGGTATGATTTTTAAAACTAACCTGTCCTGTACTTTCTAATAATTTCATTGTTGCTTTAACACCTGTATAGGCTGGAGGGCCACTATCGCCTAAAACAAAATAAAAAATTGTTTAACATTTTTTTCAGTTTGAAATCGAAATTACTAACGCCGCTCCTGGCGATACTAAACCGATATAGCAGTTACAAAACCAGGCAACCAGAAATACATATTTATGGCTATTGTGTTGCCTAATATATTTACTAACGTTCACAAAAATATTCACAAAATACTTGAATATAATTGTTATTGACACAATGATCAAAATTAAACAAAATTAAAGGCAAATAAAAGATTTAAAAAGCTGCTCCCAGGTAAAATAAATGGATAGTTTTTACTCTACATGCCGTGCTTCTGCGTTGGTCTATATACAGAAATACATTCCGAGATATGCATGGGATGTAACAGATTGTTGTTAAATTAATGCAAACGCAAAACGATTACAAATACACCCGTTCAGTCTTGCCACACCAATTAATTTTTTCGTAATAGAATTTTGAACCAAAAGGTAATAAAATAGTAATAGAATAATATTTTGAAGTAACATAAATGTACCAGAACTAATAATAAATAAATTTAACAATAAAACTGTGTATTAGGTTTGTTCTGGTTCTCAAAATGAAAACTGTTTTGAAACTGCGCCGGACCGTATGCGTAAAGGCAAAAAATCCCCGACTGTTTGAAATTCTTGGAAAACCAGAACACGTCATAAAGGTGTTTTGTTTATTGTTTATTATAATAATGAAGTTCCTTTTGAAAGCTCAGCTTCAAATAATATTTGCATGTATATGTTTATCATTATCATCACATTTCAATGGAATAAATAAAAACAGAATATTAAAGAATTAATAATTCTAAAATTGCTTTAATTTACAAATAAAACAAGAACAAGAGACATTCGTCCACATATAAATAAACAATTTGGGATTGTATACGTTTCGTATGGTCTAAAAAGCCAATACAATATTCATAACACTTCAAAAACGCATGCGCGGTCAAAACAGTCCGAGTCGATCCACACTCCCAAGCATGAACACTTTTTGACTGTTTACAACAATCACGGATTATTTCGGATACGAAACCAGAACACTGGACTGAGAGATCCGAAGTAGTCCCAGAAAAACCAGAACACTTTTTATCTACTGCGCATGAGCCCGACAGTTGTGGATCGTTATTTCTCAAAACCAGAACAGACCTATTATCAAATATATCGGTTTGGTTAATAGAAATAATAAGTTTCGAAAAGTATAATGAAGAAAAACCATGATTGTAAAAATAAACATTTATTTCAAACAAAAATAAGAAAGAAAGTATAATGTAAACACATATGTAAATAAATGTTTAAAATGTCAAATCTTCTGCACATTGTAAATTATCATTATCATTTTTATTTACATTATAATTTAACAAAGCATCATTCAGCTCAAAATTACAACAGTTATTTTCATTCAATAACTGCTTAGTTAAAATTAATGAATTGCATCTTTCCACATTTAGACGATTTCTTAATTTGGTTTTAATATTATTTATTTATTAAATGAGAAGATATTACGTGTATAAATAGCTATAGTCGTACTTTAAATATAAAATGAGGGCTTCTACGTTATTAAATACAAGATATAAATTATGCTGAAATGCTGGAGGCCGAGTCAACAAAAAAATAATATATAAGGTTCTTTCGTTCGCTATTGGTGCAGTGTCCACCAGTATAAATTACACCAGTTACACCACCTTATTTTCCTTAATTTACTTCCTCCTTATTCCTTATACACATATCGAGTGTAAATCACTCCTGCTAAATAGCTGGTGGAGAAAATTCCCACCAGTGTACACCACATCGCCGACAGGAAGGTATAGTGAGTTTTACACCGGGCCAAACGAAAGGTTTAGTGTACGTTGGTGTAGTTCATTCCTACACCAGTTGGACGAACGGAAGAACCTATAATTTCCGCGTTTAAAAATCCACATCGGATGCATTTTTTACATCTCGAGCGTTTTTTTATCCACATAGGACACATCTGTCCCATTACATTTGCCGCGTTTGAGAATCCACATCGGATGCATCTGAGATGTAGTAAATCTTTGATCACGTGATTCAGTATACGTAAATGTAATGGGACAGATGTGTCCGATGTGGATAAAAAAACGCTCGAGATGTAAAAAATGCATCCGATGTGGATTCTCAAACGCAGCAATTTACGTATACGGAATCACGTGATCAAAGATTTTTTACATCTCAGATGCATCCGATGTGGATTCTCAAACGCGGCAAATAAAGGATGCTTATTTTGGATTTGTTAAAACAAGAAAACAGACATAACAAATGTATAGATTTCTAAATTTTTTTAAATATGGCCTCTGAAGCTTAAGGCATTTCTTTATAAGCTTACTACAACATACTTGGTTACAGTATTGTGGTTACTGTGGTGACATTACGCATACCATGGTTTCCCTATTAGGCATTCCAACGACCTGTCCAAATGGCTACCAGTGGGTACTGACAGTTTAGATATGGCAACCCTGTTTTCATGTTGTCATTAACAGGGTCAATGATAACATGTATGTTATATACATTGCTCAAAGCTGGTCGTTTGCGAGCAGCCATATTGCCTGGCAAATATTTATTAATTTGAATCAGTTTAGCAAAAATGTGTTTTAAAACCAATTTTCAGACTTTAGATATTTAAAAAATAATAATTGTTTATATTTTTACTTCAAGGCATAAGCTTATGTTTATTTTAAAAAATAGGGATGATCAATCTATGTAACTATCTATTTCACTCACCTTGTCAAATCACCAGGCCAACAGAGTTGCCATAACTTTGCCTCATCATAACCTGTCAAAACCCACTGGTAGTCATTCAGTTTGGAATGCCTAATTATTGAATGTCATATGTCAAATTTAATTTAAGTTTGGGGATTTCTAAACGGAATTTGAATTTTAGAAATTATAGGATGTTTTGACTTTGTTATTTTTTATTATAGTATGTTTTAGTAAGCTTATAAATAAATGCCTCGTTAGATATAGCCACATATGCTTTGGTAACATGTAACCAAAGCAGAGTAACCAAACGTTATAAAGAAATGCTCTGGTTACAGAAGTATGTTCTGGTAAGCTTATAAAGAAATGCCTTTAGAAGGAGCCACTCATAAAATTGTGATATTTTAAAAAGTAATAGATTTTTTGTTTTTTTCTTAAAAGTCGTAATAACGTACTAATATACTTTTTTAGTAATAGATTTGTTACAATTGTAATAGCAACGGCAACACTGCACCCGTTCCCATATTTTGAATATGATCAGGGTTGCCAACAATTGACTATTGAAAGTTTCAACTGTGCAAGTTAAAAATCACTAGAAATTACCAGATAGGAATTTTTCGTACCTCTATTAAAATATAGCATAAAAAATAGAAATGCAACTTGGTCTTGAAGAAATATACTACGTATATTTATATATATTGTTACCTTCGAACATGCTCGAAGAGGTAATATTCTATCTGCTAATTTCTGGGGATTTTTAACTTGTAAAGTTGAATTGAAACTTCCAATGGTCAATTGTTGGCAACCCTGATCATTGGTTCGCAAATATTCGAAATATAAAAACTGGCGTCTTTTTTAAGAAGTATTTTTTTGTAATTTTGCTATAGTTAAAAATCGTTTTACGAGTGCGTTAATTAAACAACATTCCTGTGTTATCGATTAAAAAAAGTGTTGTGTACTATACTGTATTGTTCTTAATTTAGAGGCATTTAAACAATATTGTGATAGTGTGTTCCATCTCATATCCCCATATCAAATGGAATATAACAGAAAGCTCCACATTCCAAGTCAGATTCTACCCTATCAAAGATTATTTCAACGTTATGTAAGTGTAATTAAATTAATTATTTGAGAATTTGAAGGGGTAGGTCAATGCAAGAAGTGGACGTCCATTTTTTTTAGAATAGGTAAAATACGTTCTTATACTTTGTGTTCAATCAACTTTGAACTTTATTCATTTATATCTTATAAACTATATGTATGTATTAATAATAATGTCCACTTTATACAGAATTTTGTTAATATTTTTCAGCTGTCCTGAAATAACACTCTGTATTATTTGACAATAAATAAAATCTAAGGATCAAATTAAACTAATACGAACAATGAAATAATTTACTACAAATTGTACACGTACAATTCATTTAACAATTTTGTTTGAAAACAGTTTAAACTTGAACAAGAAAACGTTTTATATAAATCAATTAAAATCAACCTAAATCATCTGTCGGAACGAAACACGAGTATCTCGAATAGCTCCGATTCGATGCTACTAAACACAAGAGCGATCGAATGGCGCGAACATTCGAAAAAGCACAGAGCCGTCTTAGGTAATTTGAAACCGAATAATAGTTTTTTTTCTATATTTTACTACTGTATCTAACTAGTAGAGATAGAAAAATTTGGTTTTTTGATAGGATGTTGAAAAATATATGAGAGAACATGTTTATATGAAAAATTACTGTTGGTAAAAGTAAGGATATGTCCACATCTTGCACTGAACTCTTCGATTGACATCAAATTCAAACAAAAAATGCTTCTAAAGTAAGTCATGACCGACAGAGAAATGAGTTTTATCCGTGATAACTATGCTCGGTTCTGAATTAAATCCAAACTGACAAATAAAAAGAAGAATCCTTCGCTCGACATACGTAAATTTTTACAAGGCTTTTTAGAATTTGTTTTTGTGGATTAGTGGTCGGAAGTTTTCCATTTTATATTTATCAATATTTTTATAAATGTATAAATAACTTTACCGGACTCTAAAACTAATTTTCTCAGTTTTACATGTTCTGTTCTAGCCACACTCTCTCTAGTCATCTCTCGGAAAAGTAAACATTTTCCACCTCTGTAAATATATCTACCAATTACTAATTTGTAAATTATATTTCCTTCTAAATACTCACTTAAAACTAATTGATTTGATGATATCATGCTGACAGGTTGAATTCTGATTTCCATCTCCTTAAGTTTTGTATTCAAATCTCTGGTATGAATGTAGAGGAACAGTGTTGTAGAAAGAGCCAGTAGTGCTATCAGCTCACTGGTTCTGAAAACAAACAAAAATAAAATAACAGAAGTTCAAAAAAGAAGTTCGTATATCAAACGGTGCAAGGCACATACTTTGATTTTCTTTTACTATACGGAGAATGGTCGCACTGCGCAGCTTTCTGAGTGCCTTTTAAAAGGAGATAGAAAACTCCGCCATTTTGAACCCTTATTACGTGTTGCCTACATCTTGGCGCAATATTTTTAATAGATACGTTTTAATCATCCGCTTCTACTTCGGAATCTGACAGTGTCAGTGAATATTTTTTTTGAAGTCACAGTTTATTGCTTAAGAATCAGTTAGCTCACTCGGACCAGTTGAAAGTTCCAAAATAACATCCACTCCAGGGATACAAATTCAGGATACGCAGAAGACTGCTGTTTGAATATAGGCGGTTGTTATAATTGTATTATTCGAGTGGCGCAGTGTATAAACTGGAACATTGAGATCAAAAGTGCCGACGCAGAGTGAGCGATCTGATTCTTTATCTATAAACTGTTGCATAGGGTTCAAAATGGCCGCGCTCTATGTTGGGCGTGTCGGACCTCTCTCTTGCGCCGTATAGTAAAGAAAATCAAAGTATGTGGTGTATGTGGTGCAAGGGAACATGATAACGATTTGAACCTCAAATTTGGTGTATAACTATTTTGTTTACCTGTAGTCTTATCAACCAGAAATCTACCAAGATCGCCGCGGAAACAAAAAAAAAAAAGATTAATAGCTATTTGTGCAACTACAGCAACGACAGTAGATTGGATTTTTGTTAAATATTGCGAATCTGACAAAAGTATGGATCTCTTGTTTTATAGCTGAATGATACTTCTTTTTGATTATTACCTAGGACAAAACAGCAAAATATTTTGATATCTATTTCCTATTCTCTGAATAGTAGATAAGTATCATTTCTTCTTTATATTTCTTGACTTATTTAAATATATGACATTTTCAAACCACACACACTCTATATACAAACGGTTTGGGAAATAGTTGAACAAATAGAACAGTATGATATAGATACTATTTTTCGTTCGAAGCTAGTAACGCATCGTGTATTTTTTTAAAAATACCAATTTTTTTTTTAAACTTATATTTCAAAAACTATGTGTTGTTTTTAGAAAAAAAAAACTGTTGTTGGCTTCGTTCGAAGCTAGCAGAGCACCTTGATTTCTGCAAAAAAACGAGGAGCATAACATTTTTAAATAGGGTATAAAAATAGTCTTAAAATAGCCTAAAAATATAGTATAGGTTTCAGATCAAAATTCCTTAGGTACTCTGCTGCCTTCTTTGGCAAAAATATTTTATAATGTTACTGAAAGAATATTGTAAAAACTAATGTACATAACAACCTAATTTCAAAAAACAAAATAGAGTGGTTTCTGCAATTAAATAAGCATTCCAGAAACATCAATAAAATATAATAGTCTTTTAAATTAAAAAATATGAAGCTACTTTGCTAGTTGGAATGGTCAAACTCGTGCTCCCAAAATTTAAGAATTTCGGGGGTCCATCGTAATGATAAATGCATAAAAGAGCAGGTAATAATAGATGTGTGATAAGTGTTGTGTTTAATTATTCTTCTTAAACCTACAACGTATTGCGAATCATGTGAAATCTGAATTAATCCATCTCAAAATACATTTCATACTTTCCTAATTTAAAAATTTGGATAAACAATACGATATCAAGTGTATTTTCAATTAGCTTTCTATCCGGACATCACTTTTCTTTTTACAATTGTTATACAAAACCGAAACAGCGTCATGAATTGGCTTGTTTCATTTTTAATGGCCTAACAACAATGGACATTTTCCTCCAGATAATTTCATCAATTTAATTGAAAAAATATGCTAAATAGTACATTTAGGAATTCAGTAAAAACATCAAGTTTAAAATTGCCATTCCCAGTATAACATCTAATAATAATAATAATAATTTACATTATTATTAGATTTCGGTATCCATTTTCATTGTGTACATTAAGGTTATAGTTGTGAAAGTACAGTATTTTTATGATAGATACCGTAACAGAATTTTAAAACCCTATTTCAGAGACATTAAAAAATTGACCGCATACTATACTGTGCTATACAGGGTGGTCCGATAATAATGGGACACAGCAACTATGAATTCCTTGCATAAAAATATTGCGATATAAAACAACTTACCTTAGTTTGTTTCTTGATATTAAAGAAAAAAGAAACAGGATGCTAAAGTAGTTTTTTTTGAGTACCACTTAAATTTAACGAAAAATATTGTTTATCGAATGATTTTCTAATATTAAAAAGTATGTCTACGTAAGTTTTATTGTTAATATTAGAAAAAAAGTTATTGTTAATAAAAGTTGAGCATGGTCTAATACCTAAAATGTGAGACATATTGTATATAGATTTCAATAAAAAAAATTACTTTAGTACTATGGTAAATTGTGTTATATCCAAGATTATATCGCAATATTTTTATACAAAGAATTCATAGTTGCTCTGTGTCCCATTTTTAACGGACCTCCCTGTATAACTGGATACTATCTTATAATGTAATCAAGTAGGTTAAAAAAGGAAATTGTAGATGCCTATGTAAGTAAATAATGAAATGTTTCTTTCTGATTAGATTTATGAACACTAGATGCATGTTGATGACTTTGTAAAGCCTAATTTTTAAATAAAAATTTTAATTTTTTACACAGTACCAAATAAAAAAGTGTTTATTTAGAATTTGAATTAAAGATGACATATTTCGTCCAGCTTTTGCAACTAAAATGTCAATTTTAATGAGTGAAAGAGTGAAATTGGCAAAACTGAGTAACGGTAAAATTAAAACTGCAGATGTTCAAAGATCACTTTTGTTAAAAAAAAATCATTTTAATTTAAACATATTTTAATAAACATGAATTCTTAATGTCATTATCTTGTTCATTTTATCAAACAGTTAACTATTTAACAGTTTTATATATTTTATAGTTATTCAAATAATCCTATATAATAGATGCACTATGGCTGTCCACCAGATAGGTATCCGCAATTTTAATAAAACATTGATTATCTAAAAAATGCAGATTTGAAAAGTAGGACAAATTTAGACAAAGTAACGGTAGGTCAAAGAACGAATAATAAATAATATTAGCAATACCTATTTAAATTATTCAAAGTTTCTGTTAAAAAGTGAATGGTCCTATTTCTGTAAACTATTGTTTTAATTGCCTCCGATTTCAAAGGGGTTTAGGTGGGGAGGTTGCTGTCGCTTCAAGATGCTGCATTTTATCCTTCTAAATTTTATTAGACTGAATTGTCTGAATGATATTAACGTCAAATTATTTACAGTCTAAATATATGTCAAAATGTATTAGGCTAGTAAATTTTAATTAATATTTTGCGACTGATTGAAAGTCTGCAGAGGCATCCTAAATACTTTTATACTGGTCTTACTACTCTATTCATCATAATGTTAAGAATAGAATAATACTAACAAATCTTCACAGATCCGCGATTCTATCTTACCTTCATTTCTGAAAAAAAAAGTCAGTAGTCAGTAGTTAGAAACCAATTCTAGTATCATTCATATTACAATATATTAAACTTCATTGTATAACTGGTAGGTATACCTTCTCTCTTTGTTTCAAATAACTATAGAATTGCATCAAATTATACTCGCCATGATACTCATTTAAATAATTTCGAGTATTGTGAATCCATTATTAAGTTTCCGGTCCAGTGATCTTTTCACGGTGACGATGCATAAATAATGAATTCATGCATCGTTGATTTTTATGTTTACGTGAGTTCCTCTTCCATCTGACCACAGAGTCCATCTGGATTGCATTTCCGCTCAATTTATCTTTTTGTAAATAGACTGAACTGAATTTATTTGTAACGATGTAATCATTAACATCTACTTGGATAAAATTTTGTGAAAAGGGGTGTGATTGTCAATCAATTTAAAGCTTCATTAAAATCTCTTGGAGTAAAAAGAATCGTTAATATAAATCAAATATTGTTATGGTAGATAATGCAGTATCTGAACTATTAGGACTTATTAGTTTCATTGTGATCCTCTAGTTTCAAAGCTGAAAGAGCTCACTATACGCCCTTCTGATGGTTACACTTTGGTTGTAATTTTAGTTGGTCTTTGTTTTGCTGTGATATCTAATCATTAAAACCATGGTCCTAAATATTCGAGATAATGTATCTTTAAAGACTATAAAGATGTGGGAAATATGTATAATGAAACAAAATTTCTAATCCATTAAAAAAGTGGATCAATAAATCTGAAAAACATTATTCGAATTGGATTAATATGTATAACAATTTTTATGAGATACAAATGTGAAATCGACACTTATTTTATTATCTTCGTACTTACACGTACCTACACGGTAGTGAACTTTAAGATAATCTAAATTTCAACGTGAAATTAACTAAGAAACATCAACTAACGTTTTCCATTCACTTCCTGTAAATCAAACTCTAGATAAAGGTGTGACAAATTAAGTTTGTTGCCTAGTTTTCTGTTAGTAGGTAGACTAATTGCTTTCAGAGTGCAACCATCGCAAATTGGGAAGAACGCATTAAAATGTAGGTATACCGTTGTATCTCCAGTGGCGGCTTTTGGCAATGAAAGGGATCTAAATTAATAACATATGTCTTAAAGTATTTTATGAAATTAAAATGAGGCATTAATAACTATTATTCAATATAAATAAAAACTTTGTATCTAGAGTTATTATTAATAACAGTATGTATATACATTTTTAAATATTTATTAAGAATAATATAAATGTATATAGCAATTTTCAATGTTTGAAAAATGTAAATACCTATATACCCAGAGTATTGCATTAACGTACTCATGAGTACCTACTACACAACGAGTAGCTTCACAAAGTACTCATAGGTTTGTGAGAACTTATATGAATAATACTCAAAACAATTAAATACTGTAGCAAGGTAGAATGCGTGTCAATAGACTTGAGATGCGACTCTATAGACGCAGCCATATTATTTATCATTTCACTCGGGAGTATTTATAATAACCATTTTCTATTTCACATTGTTATTATCTAGTCCACCAGCTTGTGGACTATGGTATTATACGAGTAGTATCCTATATAAATCATTTTGTTTAGATTTAGATTACTAGGCATACTACACTATTTACCTAGTAAATGAAAGTGAAAGTCCATTTCGCACTTTCAAATCACATAGTCTGCTCTTCTTATTACATTACACTTAATATTGGTGTATTTACAGATGATTTTTTTCTTCCGGTAATTACCCAGTATTCTGTAATCAAATGAGTTGATGTTTGACTTTCCATAACGTTTTTTTTTTTGTTGTAAGCATCTGTTCTTAATTAAAAAATTACCTAGACAGCGTAAAGCTTTCAAGTACTTTTACTTTTAACACCCTCATCGACGCAACTACTCTTTTTAAATAAACTTGCTTGTTCTCGTATGTTTACTGCAAATAAATGTTATATATTTAGGATTTAGGTAGAGAAAGTGTCAAACGTTTATTTTTTATTTTAAAGTTTATTATTTAATTTATTTATATATACTCAAATACTATATACCTACTAATTTATATGCTCACAGCGATGTTTCAACTTGAACTGTCTGATTTAACAACTAAACAGCTTTTCATAATATCGTCCGGCTATATTTTTGTGATGCCGTTTTGAAATGTCAATAGGTCACCTTATTTGCCTTTTGGTATGCTGGTTAGATTTATAGCATTGTATTTTTTTTTTATTTCTCAGAAAAAATTATAAATTCAGCTAGGTGTTTGATAACGCCTTCTATAGTCTATTTTTATGTATGAGAGAGTAATAAAACAGCATTTCTAATGCAAAACTTAGTACGGTCATTTTAAATATTTTTACAGAATAATCTAAATATTTCCTAAAATTGTAATAAATGTACCTGAGCTATTACAAGTTTTGGGTCTTTTATTGGTCCTTTATAAACATAAGCTATATAGAACAATAGAAAAAGGTTTGGACAGGCAAAAGCCCTGTGTATTAAAGATTACATAGCCGTATCTTAAGATTATTTTCAATAAGTACCTATTTGCCAATTTTGTTTTATTTTAATTCCAAGAATTTCTTAGAGTAATCGAATTATAAGTAAATACCTTCTCAACAAATTTCACCGAAAATGCGATCATAGGTTTTTCATTTAGTAAGGAGGTCCAAGTTGTGTATTCTTGACAGTTTACTAAATGTCGTTTAGTTGCAACTTGCAAGGTGTAGTGTGAATTCTAGTGTGATCATGGAAAATTTGGAAGGGCCGCGTAAACGACAAAAAATCGGTCCTTTAACAGTTAATGAAAAAACATTAATATTTAATTGTTTTAATTCATTTACAGACAAACATTTATGTAAAAGTGTTGATGACACAGTGGAATTAGTTAGTAGTACGCTTGGTGTTGGGAAATCTACGATTTACAGAGTTGTTAAAGAAGAGAAATGTGGCGAGTTTCAAACAGCACGTAAAGCTCCAGGAAAACCAAAATTTCAATTAGAAAATCTTTTGAAAGAAAGACTTCGAAGAAAAGAATTTCCGACAGTAGACAAAGTTCTTGCCACGGTTCGAGATGATAAGGATTACCCTGAAATGAGTCGAAGCACACTATGGAAACTTTTAAAAGAAATAGGTTTTCTATGGAAAAAGCATTCCAGAAAGTCTATTTTAATAGAAAGAAGCGATACTGTAGTATGGAGAAGAAATTACCTAAGGACTAGAAATGAGAAACCAAAGAAGAAATATATTTTATTTAGATGAAACATGGATCCACGAGGGACATAAACCAAATAAATTTTATTGAGATGAAACTGTTACAAGTCGAAGACAGGCTTTTTTAAATAATTTATCTACTGGTTTAAATCCACCATCAGGAAAGGGGCACAGACTAATAATATTACACATCGGTAGTTCAAACGGTTTTGTTAAAGGTGGTTTATTGACTTTTGAATCTACTCGTACCGGTGACTACCATGAATGCTGATGTCTTTAAAGAGTGGTTCGAACAAATTATAGATCTTCTTCCTCAGTACTGTATAATAGTAATGGATAATGCAAGTTATCACTCGAGACTTATCGAAAAAATGCCCACAACCAAGTGGTTAAAAAAAGATTTACAGAATTGGCTAAATTCAAAGAATATTAAGTTCCATCCAGGTTCTGTGAGAAAAGAACTGTATCATTTGTGTTCCCTTTATAAAGAAAAATTCAGAAAATATGAAATTGATGAAATTTGCAAAAAATTGTGGGATGACAGATCACCACCATATCATTGCGAAGTAAACCCGATTGAACTGATATGGGCACAGATAAAGGGAGAAGTTTCAAGAAAAAATAATTCTTTTAAAATGAGTGATGTTAAACAGTTGTTTTTGGAGGCTGTAAATAATGTGAAGTCTGAAAACTGGGAAAAGGCAGTAAATCATACGATTAAAGAAGAAGAGAAAATGTGGAAGTTGGACAATTTTACTGATGAAATGATCGAGCCACTCATTGTAAATATTGGTTGCGACAGTTCATCTTCTGATTTCGATTCTGATTTAGATTTGTAGGTAAGAAGTAGTTTTTATATTAAAATTATTATTTATGAACGTAACGTTGTTTAAAAGTCAAAGTTTAAACCCTTATACCTACATAACCTGTTTGACACAATGTTCTTAACATACCTTGTGGAAAAATAAAACATTTTAGAAAAAATTGCACTTTTTTACCTTCAGCTGTTTAGAAGTTATAAGCAGGTTAATTAGGTGAAAATATAAGTGTATACTTAAGGAATAACTTCAAAAAATATTTTAACTGTCTACTATGGATTACGAACGCTTTATTATTTTAATACTCTCTCATACATAAAAATAGACTTTAGTTGCTGATTTAAAGATTAAATTTGTTGTTTGTTTCTGAAATCTACCTTTGCTGTTTTACGTTTGTGAAAATCAGTTCAGGCATATGTATATTTGTTTTTTTCATGAGATTCGGGATAATTATGTCTTAATGTTTTTGGAAAATCAAAGTTTTTACTTTTTACAATTTATTATTAATTACCTACAAGCAAATTTTACGTGGGTACTTTAAATTAACTGACGAGAAAAAAGTCTAATGAATGCAATTATTTATTCTTGACAACTTGCATTTAAATAGAATTCATTAACTGTTCTTTTACCGGTTATTTCTGCCATTTTCTACAAATGTTTTCATCAAATTTGCTTTTAATTCTCTTATCAGAAGAAAGTATTGTGGCTATTAAAGTAGGTAACTCACTAATTACACATAATGCTTGCGAATTGGAAAATTGGTCATGAAATTATGAGAGATTACTTTGCAGATTTGTTTATTATCAATGACTTTGTTTAGTAATTCATTTACCCACAATAATTAATGGCATTTTATAAAAATATCCATTTATAAAGAGGTACAAAAGTAATTATTTTAAATTTTCTTATACCAGTCTAATAAATTTGATGAACTATTAATAAAAAAGATGGAAAAGTTTCTGTGTTTTGTGTGTATTTGTATTGAATACCTGAAAAAGTACATTTGCAGGATTCCGTTGATTACTTAGGTGTGTGCCACACATTGAATTCCTGGTATGCTCCTCTTCCTGTCAATTATAATGAATCATGTAAAAAATTAACAATTAAAACATATACCTACTCATCTTAGCGTAATAGCATAATTCACACTGTTCTTTCAACGTGTAGCCTCGTAATCCTATAAATAACTAGTACAAAATTAATGGCTATGATCGCACACCATACTTTTAATCTTTTCTAATAATCTTACATTCGAACTTCCTGATTTATTAGTTATTACATATAGAAAATTAATTTTCCTAACTGTTAAACGGTAGATATCAAGTAATAATCGTAAATTATTGGTATTTATCGAATCGTTGAACTCGAAGTAAAACGAGATTAGTGATACACTTACTCTTTTTTTGCCCATATAGACTGAATCAAATACGGATACCGTAGAAAGTAGACATTAATAAAATGTGGGAAGTAGCTATTAATATTTTATACATAACTCTCGAATCATTATTTTGTACAAAAGATTTAGAAATGTGAGAACCAAAACTAAACAAAATGGTAATAAAACTATACATGATATCTTAAAATTGCCTGGAGATAGAACTACCACTTATTGTAGAGGTAAAAATAAGTCGATTTAAATTAAGGAAGATTAATTGTAATTTTCCGAGCTTGTCCTTGATATAATTACATTGTAAATGTTCAGAGTAAGAAAAGGTGATTTTCTGAATAAAATGGTATTAATATTCCTTTAACTCAACTTAAGTTCACTCGGTCTTGTTTAATTTTTTTACAAGCCCGCAATAAACCTAAAAGGCACCTATTTCTAGCGTGATGTTGCAGTGTTCTTAAAATTACTCCAATTTTAAATGAGGAACATGAGCCGACATGGCATGATGAACATCGCTAAATAATTGACAGACTTATGCCTAAATTTTGTGATAAATCGGTCGTGTTCCTGCGCTGGTTTTTGGCAAGCAGGCTTGAATTTCGTTCTAGAGTTTTACCGTTAGCCGGAATTTTGTAATTATTAAAAAGTTCTTTTGCTGATCCACTGGTCATACCATCTGACAAATTAATTCTAACGAACAACAATTTCTTCATAAAGAGTAACATTGCAATCTGGTTGTATTTTCTATTTTTATAATAATTTACATTGAAACCCAAAAAACCAGAAGAATCATCAAGAGTCGCTCGACTTTCTAATGATATTTTCTCTACGTCTATATTCTGCTTATTATCTCAAACAGTAGGACCAATAAAGACAAGATAATATTTTTTCGTCTTAATAAAATCGCAAATCGCTCGATTGCTTTTAAGTACTGCTCAGAACTTTAAGAGGAAAGATCCCACTGCATATAATTTTTATAAAACACAAAAAATCGCTTGTATCTTTTTTTTTTATTATTTTAAAAACATTTATTAGTCAAAGAAAACTAATAATTTTTTATTCAGAAAGGATAACACACATTCATCCCTTTATAAATCCATAGAAACAGAAAAATTATCAAGAATCGCTTGACTTCCTAATGATCTATATTTATGTAAGAATAATAAACGTCTATTCTGCGTAATTCATAAAGTAGGAACAAGTGAAATCGCTCGATTTCGCCTTAGAAAATACCACCCGGTATTTTAAAATACATTATATTTGTATAGAATTATTGAAAAAATCGCATGATTTTTTTCAGTATTAAGAAGGGATAACACACGTTTTTCCCTGTATAAATGCAGATAAAAAAGCTAATATCATCAAGAAATGTTCGACTTCCTAATGATATATATTTATGCAAGAATAATGAAGGTCTAATCTGCTTAATCCAAACAGTAGGGTTAAGACTAAGTTAAATAAGTATTTCGTCTCAATGAAATCGCTCGATTTCCTCTTAGAAAATACCGCCCGGTATTTTAAAAGATATTATTTTTACATAGAATTACTGCAAAAGTATTCAGAAGGAGTAACACACGTTCTTCCCTGTATAAGTCAAAACAGAAAAATCATCAAGAATCGCTCGACTTCCTAATGCTATATTTATGCAAAAATGAGGAACTTCTATTTTCTTAATTCAAACAATAGGATGATAAAAGACAATATTAAATGAATATTTCGTCTCAATGAAATTGCTGGATTTTCTCTTAAAAAATACCGCCCGGTATTTTAATAGTATATTGTTTCACGAGTGACGAAAAAATGATTTTCGACGAGTAAAACACTATACTTTTTCTACGAACTCTATTATGTCATGTAGGTACCTACTACCTACCAAAATGAAACAAAAACAAACGTTAGCAAATGCTTTATTTTGTGTTAGGAATAACAAAAAATTAACCAACAATTAAATATTTCAGAAATATTATTTATTATTTAAATATTGATTTATTGTTATATTTGAACAATTGTTCAAAATTATGGGGGTATCACACTCAAGCTTTTTATTTATTGAGGTAGATGCCGACATATTTGTTCTACTGTTAAATGTCATTTCAGATGATGATGCGCCATAATCGGATAAACTAGTAGTTTCCTTATTTTGTACATATTATTGAAACATTTAATGTCAACAATATACTTACTATATATAAAATAATTTCTTAATCAAAATCTGGTCGATCATTTTTGTTTAAATTAAATTATGATGAATGTGGTAATTATTCAAACTGATTGTTGTCGAACTAATTCAATTAATTATCACTATTTATTTCAAAATAAATTTTGTTTTGACAATGTTGTTTGTTGCTTTATATTTTTTTATTTTATTTTTGAGTTTTGAGTCTTTTCGCCGCGTTCGGCGCCTCGGCGCCGTCGTGCACCACACGACTTTGCCCTTATGTACGGCGCGGACCTAATAACAATGTATACATACCTGAATTTCAGGAAAATTTTACTTTAACACTATTATCCTAAGATTAGTGCGAAGTCCTTTAAAAAAGAAAACAAATCTAAGCGAAAGAGAGAAAGGCGGAAATTAACAGGTGTCTCCTCTTAATGTTCAGATAAACTTTTTAAATTTATAAATACTAATTAATCGTAGTGGCATTGCATCTTCACTGAATATCGAGGTTAAATTCAAAGATAATAATACCTTAAAGGCACAAGAAATTATTAAATTTTCTTTGTGAATTGTACCAATAGAAAACCGAATTAAACTTTAATCGTTTATAGTTATTTTACGTACAACGGTAGAATATTCCACAGGGTGTTGACCAAAAATAAATTTCACTTATGTAAATTAATTGGAATTCTGTGAAAACATGTCAACTACTTAAAATTTTTTTTTTTACTTTCTTCCGCAATGGAAATGTTGACACTCAAAATGTGAGGTTCAGGAGTGACACAAATCCCCAAAATTACATTATCACTAATTTAGCGTATTATGTCGGCCAGCATAATGGGGGGGGGGGGTCACCATTTATTCATGGTGCTGTATCTAGGGTTTCTGAGGTCTACGCTACTGGCTAGAACATACCAAATGTTTCTTATTTAAGATTTTTACATTAGATAAATAATTATATAGTTTTAAAAAGTAGTTTCGGATGCTACTAAAGCTGCTACTATTTATAATAAATAATATGTAGATAAGATTATGTATGGTATTTTGTATCTTCACACTTCTATTGGAATAATAATTATACGAGTATAATAACTCACAACGCCTTACATATTTTCCTCATTCCATTCTTCATTATCTGTTCGATGGAACGTGTGTCTCGACAATATTAATTATGTAGGTATTTTCTAATTATCAAATTAAAACCAAACATAATTTTAAATCGATGTTAAAAATACCCTATTGATTTTTACATAATGAGCATTTTTCCGAATTTTATCTCGTTTTTTATGTCTCTCCCTTAAATTAAAATTACAAATAATTTTAAATCGATGTTAAAAATACCCTATACCACATAAAATGGTGTTTTATTTTTGATAGATTTAGTTTGAATTCTCTATCTCCATTGATTTTTACATAATGAACATTTTTCCGAATTTTATCTTGTTTTTTATGTCTCTCCCTTAAATTAAAATTACAAATCATTTTAAATCGATGTTAAAAATACCCTATTCTATATAAAATGGTGTTTTTTTTTTTTGATAGATTTAGTTTGAATTCTCTATCTCCATTGATTTTTACATAATGAGCATTTTTCCGAATTTTATCTCGTTTTTTATGTCTCTCCCTTAAATTAAAATTACAAATAATTTTAAATAGATGTTAAAAATACCCTATACCATATAAAATGGTGTTTTATTTTTGATAGATTTAGTTTGAATTCTCTATCTCCATTGATTTTTACATAATGAGCATTTTTCCGAATTTTATCTCGTTTTTTATGTCTCTCCCTTAAATTAAAATTACAAATAATTTTAAATCGATGTTAAAAATACCCTATACCATATAAAATGGTGTTTTATTTTTGATAGATTTAGTTTGAATTCTCTATCTCCATTGATTTTTACATAATGAGCATTTTTCCGAATTTTATCTTGTTTTTTATGTCTCTCCCTTAAATTAAAATTACAAATCATTTTAAATCGATGTTAAAAATACCCTTTTCTATATAAAATGGTGTTTTTTTTTTTTGATAGATTTAGTTTGAATTCTCTATCTCCATTGATTTTTACATAATGAGCATTTTTCCGAATTTTATCTCGTTTTTTATGTCTCTCCCTTAAATTAAAATTACAAATAATTTTAAATCGATGTTAAAAATACCCTATACCATATAAAATGGTGTTTTATTTTTGATAAATTTAGTTTGAATTTTCTATCTCCATTGATTTTTACATAATGAGCATTTTTCCGAATTTTATCTCGTTTTTTATGTCTCTCCCTTAAATTAAAATTACAAATAATTTTAAATCGATGTTAAAAATACCCTATACCATATAAAATGGTGTTTTATTTTTGATAGATTTAGTTTGAATTCTCTATCTCCATTGATTTTTACATAATGAGCATTTTTCCGAATTTTATCTCGTTTTTTGTGTCTCTCTCTTAAATTAAAATTACAAATAATTTTAAATCGATGTTAAAAATACCCTATACCATATAAAATGGTGTTTTATTTTTGATAGATTTAGTTTGAATTCTCTATCTCCATTGATTTTTACATAATGAGCATTTTTCCGAATTTTATCTCGTTTTTTGTGTCTCTCTCTTAAATTAAAATTACAAATAATTTTAAATCGATGTTAAAAATACCCTATACCATATAAAATGGTGTTTTATTTTTGATAGATTTAGTTTGAATTCTCTATCTCCATTGATTTTTACATAATGAGCATTTTTCCGAATTTTATCTCTTTTTTTATGCCTCTCCCTTAAATTATAATTTTAAATCGATGTTAAAAATACCCTATACCATATAAAATGGTGTTTTCTTTTTGATAGTCTAGTTTAAATTCTCTATCTCCATTGATTTTTACATAATTAGCATTTTTCCGAATTTTATCTCGTTTTTTATGTCTCTCCCTTAAATTAAAATTACAAATAATTTTAAATCGATGTTAAAAATACCCTATACCATATAAAATGGTGTTTTCTTTTTGATAGTCTAGCTTAAATTCTCCATCTCCATTGATTTTTACATAATAAGCATTTTTCCGAATTTTATCTCGTTTTTTGTGTCTCTTCCTTAAATTAAAATTACAAATAATTCTAAATCGATGTTAAAAATACCCTATACCATATAAAATGGTGTTTTCTTTTTGATAGATCTGGTTTGAATTCTAATTGTGTTTTGATTAGTGGGTCGCGTATTTTGACAAATGAAAATAAATATTCATAATCACGAAATAGCCATTAATGAATAAGGAAAAAAAAATGTTCGACGTTTCTGAACTTCATCTATTTATGTCGAGAAATGATAATCGTAATTTTTTTATTTGTGAAAGTAGTTGAATCTAATCCTCGCATCTGAGACATTATTGGATTGGTCGTAGTAGAGATAGGGATGCTTTCTATGTCAGACAGGTCATCTATATGCTAAATATATGCAGTGTGAAATTTGGATTGCGGGGATCGGGGATTCCCCTTTCTAAAAAAATATAAATGTTTTATCTTGCAATTATTATTATTATTATTTTAAGTTATGTTAGTTATGTATATATTTTGATAATTTGTTTTTTATGTTATTTTGTTCTTGGAACATATTTTATTTATTTGTGACTTGCTACAAATGTTCTGTTTGTATATAACCTATTGAATAAAAATTCTATTCTATTCTATTTTTTTAATCAATCAGATTTCGGTAAATGGTAATAAAAAATGGAACTTTTAAGACTGTTCTTTTTAAACCAAATTAATAAATTTAAATCAGATAAATATTCGTATGTGCGAAATGGAATGCTTTCTTTTTTGTGAATGTTTTGTATTATTTAGCGTTGTTATATTATTGTCTGCAGTGTTGTTGTGAAAGGTGAACTAAACGTAAACCTGATTCTTTCTCTTTGACTCTAGAGATGGGAGCGTTATTTTTTTTTCAATTATTCAAATGAGCTAAAATTGCAATTATGTTTTGTGAAGAGTCTAGACAACCTTTTCAGATTATCTGTTCATTCTATATTATACTCCTTAACCCCATTTTTTTCAGAATCGACACATAAAAATTTCAATTTTTTTTTTTATTATTTCAACCCCCTCTTGTCCCCCATTTTTATTCAGATTTTTTTCTGAGTAAATAGGATTAATTTCCTTATAGAGCTTGGTTTTTACTAAAAATTCCATGTAAGATTTTTTTTTTAAATTAAAGAGCGTTTTGCCCTTATAGAGCTTGATTTTTGCTAAAACTTTCTAGTTCAAAACAATTTTTTACCTTTTCTTCAAACTTTACCTTTTACTTACAATTTATTTTTCGTCGACAAATTTGCATAATTTTTGACTTCACTTATTTTAAAAGCTGCTTAACGTAATAACAATTATTCCTCTTTCAAGTAAAAAATAAAAGTATTAAAACTAGACTGGAATATTTGGGAATTGTTATTAAAATTGCAGGATTTTAAATAGAAATTAAAAACAATGATAATACAAATAATAATTAAATAAAATTATATTTCGTATACTCGTCCAAATAGATATTTGGACGAGTATACTCATATAATCCAGAACGAACTTCCTTACAGGTAAGTCGTTTGTTCTTTTAATTATTGGCACCAACTATGACAAGTTTCAATGTCGATATCCCACTTCAAAATTCTTTGATCTTTTGCTGGATTTCGAATCTGGGGTAATCTATGAATATCAGAATTTTAATTAAACAATAATAAAAACGTAGAAAATGAAATTGTCCGTTACTGAGGAATCACGGTAGATTAAAATTCCCATCTCTAGAATTAACAGACTGCAGCAGCAGTAAACGAGAGCGCTATAACCGCGACATCAAGAAGAAGGCAATCGCTTGAAGGTCTAGGTTAAACTAGATCACCATTTTTTCTCTAATAACTTATTTGTATATTATCAATTTAATTAAACAAAAAAGCTTTTTTTATCAATGTCTTTGTGGTGAGTTTGAACGGGAAATCATACAGGCATGATATTTATTTTTCTTGTTTCTATCACCTCTACTAATTTGCTTATTGGAGTATTTCATATCGCGGAAGAGATCTTTACCGTTACTTTTCAAAGAAGTTGGTTATGGCTGTATTATTTTCTGCTAATACAGGAAATTGAAATTATTTTTTTTGTTATTGTGTATATCATTACCGTATCTTCAGTTGGACTTTTCAATTCTGTAACAAATGTGATGTAACAAAAGATATTGAATTATTAAAGCAAATAATAATGTTACATTGTTTAATAAGGAATAAAAATTTATTTATATCAACTATCAAACATGGGCGTCGTTACACAATTCTATAGGGGGGGCAAAATTTTGAAAAAATTTAGAATGTTTATTAGTTGAAAAACAGAGAAATTGAAAACTAAAAGAGCAATACAAATTAACAAAAGTTTTTAATAAATAAAATAACCCAACAAAAAAGACAAAAACTAAAATAAAAAAAAACAAGAAACTTAAAACACATATTTCTAAAAAACAAATAGAAGGTGTAAGATAAAAGAAAAATATGAACAAAGAGACAGAGCCATACATAATATAAAAAAAAATAAAATATTTATAGAAACACAAAAACAAAAAAAAATTTAATTTCTTCTTCCTCTACCTAAAATAATCGATAACAGAAAACATGATTTCTTTTTAGTTTTTTGCGATTATTTTTGGATGCACGTTCATCATGCAAAGCGCAGTCAGTCTATATTCATTCATTATTCGCTATGTGCGTGACAGCAGCTCCAACTAATTTATGAACTAACGGACGATATTTGCGTATACTGACAATACAATTTTTAATGGAATTAAAAAATATAAATGTGTAGGTGTCTACGGCGCAGCATTCATTTGTCAGTCAATTTTCTGGTAAAACGAGACACGGTTTCAGATCATACGGAAGACCATGTGAATTTAATTGCGTGGTTATTTATAGGATTTGATGGATGCCATATTAGCAGAAATTTTATTTCTGTTGATATGACATCCAGATTATTAAAATAAAATCACCATGCATTACCGTTTTCGATGATAGTAGTTGGTGTTTTCCGGGTTTTCCTCACCTGTAAGTCAATTGTCACCATTAATCATCTTTAAGTCGTCCCGGAGCGCCAGACCAAATAATAATAATAATAGCCGTCCCTTTCCCCGTACAAGCTCAGCTTTTGGAGTTAAAATTCACTCATAAGGGGGTGGATTAGGGAGAGAATTATTATAAGATTATATATTTACGAGAAAATGTATATGTTGCCTAAGCCTAATAAGTTAACATTGAAGAAAAGGTTAAATAATGTGAAAACAAAAACATTACCATTATATAATAACGTAGTCTCAAAACGTATTAACAAAAATAATTGGTAAATTTGCGATTGTAATTCATATTTTCTTTATTTTTAGTTCGAAAGAACCCATAGAAATTAATGAATAAAATTGATTTCTTATCAATAAGTCACAAGATTGCATTTCAGCCACATACAATAATCAAAGGCAGAAATCTAATCCTTGCTCAACATTTAAGAGTTAAGGGATGTTGAACAACATTGTAAAATAATAATTTATTGTTTATTTAAAACCTTTCAATTTTCTGATGTCTACTATTTCCAGTATTACTGTTATTATTACAAAAATAAAGATGTTTTCTTCTTATTGTACAGCTATTCATTTATTTCTTTGATTTAATTTTCATTTTGCTACTAAAAATTTATATAATTTACACTGTTTTTCTGCTAGTATTTTTACAATTTACAACACAGCAACTGTTATTGCTTTATCGCCTTGGACAAATTTCGCTTGTGTTTGATTTTGTAGGTTTTATAGTGTTTTTTCGTGGTTTTTAGTAGCATTGCTGCATTTAGTTATTGTCAAGTCAATTAGTGTCAAAGTCATAATAAATACATCTTTTAATTTTCTTCTCTTATTTACAAAGAATATTTTATTTCTGTGCTAATTTCACGTAATAATACGTCAATGCGCGTGCGCCTATACTTAATTTAGTACTAAAAATTGGTATCGTTGCAAAAGGAAAAAATATTTTTAGTTCTAAATTTAGTACTAAATTAATAACTTGATTTAGGGCTAAATTTAAGTACTTAATTTAGTATTGTGACATACAGCCATTACGCGTTGTATAGTCGTAAAAGCCAGGGGGGGGGGGCAACTGCCCCCCCTTGCCCCCCCCCCCCCAAACGACGCCCATGCAAATAAAATTTTCTGGCGTTGTATTGATCTGCTGATTTTAATCTAAGTAGGTCACTCAGTTGTATTTTTTTATTTTCTCTAAAGACAATTTAAATTGGATCGCCTCAACGTTCACATGTTTGTGGAGCCGTTGTTCGTGGCTTCAGCGAATCTGGTGATAGACTGGCCAGCAGTTCCATCTGAAGGTCTCGATGAAGGTCGATGTTTCTAATGTACCAAGGAGCATCGTCAATGTTCCTCAATACTTTGTTCCGGAATCTCTGGATTATTAGAATAATTAAAGAGTGAAAATGCAAAAGGGGTTAGGTGCCAATTTTAACAAAATCGAGTTGTTTGCTGCGAAAGGTTGTATGTATGTGCCAAGCCTAATGTCCTACAAAAAGCACTAAGTGCCATTTAGCAGGTGAAATAAAATTACATAGATTCGCTAGCGGTATGACAACCGGTATTGGATTTTGAAAGGGACTATGTGCCAATATTGAAAATCAGACAGTTCGTGTTTAACGGAACATGATGTCGTCCGGAATTAGTGAAAATGCTTCGAGAAAATGTAAGGCTAGCGGTACTGGCTCTTATAGACAGGAAAATAAAATTCTCAAGTGGCAAGGGAAGCAATATAGAACGTATACCAACAAACTAGTTCCTGCTAAACCCAAACCAGAAAGAGAGGTAAGTTGACATAACCTATTTTATTAGTAAATAGTGAAATATTTTAACATTGTAGGTGTCCTGTAAATGTTCGTACAAGTGTAGAAGCCTTACTTACGAACGGAAATTAGAATTATATGAACAGTTCTATGAAACCGACTCTGCTAAATAGGGTATTTACCTCATGGTTCTGATAAACATAGGGAATATTAAAAGAAGAAGACATGGGACATATGAGTCTGCAGAAAGTAGTCGGCGTCAGTGCAGCATATTTTATACTGTGCCTGATGGTTCAGGAAACTCAGTGCTGGTTTGTAAGCGCACATTTTTGAATATATTTGACATAACCTCTAAAAAGATAGAAATCTTGGTGAAGAAGAAGATGGGTGAAACATTTTTTGTTGACAAGAGAGAAGGTAACAGTCAATCAAAGTTCACAGAAAATGACCGCCAACTAGTCAGAGATCACATAATGTCTATACCTAGGGACGTAAGTCATTATTCCAGGCAGAAATCTGAAAAAGAGTACTTGAACCCTGATCTTAACATCCATAGATTGCATAAGGCTTTCCTTGAACAAATTCCGGATTCACGTGTCACATACAAATATTATCGGCTTGTTTTTTTGAAAGATTTCCCGAACTTATTATTTCACCGCCCTAGAGTTGATACTTGCAGAACTTGTGATAAATTAAATTGTGAAGTAGTAAGACAGTAAAAACTCAGCTTGACCTGCACCATAGGAAAGTTGAGAAATCTCTAGCTGCATTAAAAGAAGATACTGTTGTTTCACAAAAACCAGGAAGTATACTTTCTTGCATAACGATGGATCTGCAACAAGTTCTGTTTGTGCCTACATTAACCCATTCAGACATGTTCTGAACGAATTTGTAGGAGAAAAAGGTGATAACGAAATTGCTTCCTGTTTGTTGAGAGTATTGAATATGGAAATCACTGACAAAAAGCATATTACGATCTGGTGTGACAACTGTGCTAGCCAAAATAAAAACAGAATGGTCCAGTTCGTTATGATCTTTTTGGTCTCTATTGGCGTATTCGAAAGCATTGAACAGAAATTTCTCGTAAGTGGACATAGCTTTATGGCCTGCGATCGTGATTTTGCACTCATAGAAAAAAGAAAGAGAACAATGAAGAGTTTTGTACTTAATGATCTGCATGATGTTGTCCGTTCAGCGAAATATAGTCCTCCGATTATATAATAGAATTTTGTTATATGTAGATAAGCTACCAAGTAACCAGTACATTTTCTTGAATTGTATATCTAACTCTTGTCTTCTTTTTTAACATGGACGTTCCAGCGAAGTCTTGCATCTAATGTAATACCTAAATATTTTACCGAGCTAGTATAAAGGACCTGGGCATTATTTATGTTAATTGGTATTCTTTGATCATTTTTGTTAGTAAAATTAATATTAACATATTTTGTTTCGTTTAGTTTAATACGCCATCTTTTGGTCCAATTATTTATTTGATTAACTAATGTTTGTAGTTTATTTGCAGCTTCTTCATGATCTTTATCTATCGTTAGGATGGCAGTATCATCTGCAAATGTAGCTATTGTGTCTTGTTCTAATTTGAATATGTCACAATTGTATAACAGATACAAAGTGGGTCCCAGGACGCTTCCCTGTGGTAATCCTGCTTTAATTTCTTTCAATTCAGAGTATGCTTCATCTTGTGTTACTCTAAAGCAGTCTTTGGGGACGGAACCCTTTTGAAAAGCGAAATAGTTGACGGAGCCCTAAACACATTTCTAAAAAAAGGTCCTCAAGGTAGGTCCCTCTCTTTTGTGGCGATATTACTGCTTCTTTTTTTTATGACTATTATTTTCTTTCGCGGAGCCCCCACAAGGGCTTTGCGAAGCTCCAGGGCCCCGCGGAGCACACCTTGAGTAACGCTGCTCTAAAGTATCTATCTGAAATGTATGAATCCAATAGCTCTGAATATGGCTGTGGAAGTAGCACATGTAGTTTATGTTTTAAGCCATCATGCCGTACTTTATCAAAAGCCTGCGCAACATCGAGGAAGGTGGCTGAACAGATTCTATAAACCTGATCTACAGTTGAATGGTTTTCTCTAAAGCCGAACTGGTAATCTGGAATTAGTTTCCTTTCTTTAAAGATGGGTTTCAGTCTTTTTATTAGTATTTATTCAAATAGTTTCGTTCGCAGGTTTTCCTTGTTTTTGGTTTGGTGGTTTAACCTTCTATAATATGTTGTACTAATTACTTTAAAATAACCGGTAAAGCAACTTAGTTATTTTATTTCAACAGAATCTGTTAATAAATTTTAAAATACGCCTTATTGGAGTTGCCTGTTTTTACAATTTCTATATCGAGGGAAGTTTTGGGTAAACACTTTACACCGATTGTTTAATTCAAAAGTAGAGAATAAGTAAATTTGTGTAGGTTATACATTGTTTTCCATTCACAGTTAACGTATTTGAAAGAAAAAAACCACCCTGTATATTCTGCAAACTAAACCATATACATAATGAAATATTTCTTGACAACTCGATGTACTATTAAATCTCAGGAAGATTTATTTTATTAAATAAGTATCACGAAATAGAAGAAAAGACGTAAAAAAACTATTAGTGAAAGGAAAAACTGATAGATTGACAGCAGGTACATCGTAAATTCATCAAACCTTTTAAATTGAGGTTTATTAAGTTTGGAAAGTAGAATATCAAGTCAAAACTAAAATCATCTCCTATTACTGCTTATGTAACTATACTTCAATTATTTATTTACGGTCAATTTTATTACAAAATAAGAGCATTACTAGAAAAGTATGCAAATATTGCATATGTAATGTATACTGAGGTAATCGCAGGATTATATATTAATTAAAAATATTCTAGTAGTATTACGATAGTCATGAAATATCACTTAAAACAACGCATATACTAATTACTTCTATTTACTTAACTTGCATCATCTAGTTTATTTTTTATATGCGAAATATAATTTATTGTACCACTATAACAAAATCCGAATAAAGTTTTTTTCTACTACTATAATACATATATAGAAAGTATCGATTTTTTTTTAAAGGTAGAAACTTGAACATTGGAATTGTAGGTTCTCATCATAAATAAATAATGAAGTCTTTTAGGGTTTTTGTATTTTCACATTTTAAGGGGGGAAACGGGAGGTGAAAATTTGTTTGAAAGTATGTATATATTTTTTTTGATCAAAAATAAATAATGATTTGTTTCATGGTTTTTGGATTTTCACATTTTAAGGGGGGGAAAATAAATAAAAATAAATAAAAATAAATAAAAATAAATAAAAATAAATAAAAATAAATAAAAATAAATAAAAATAAATAAAAATAAATAAAAATAAATAAAAATAAATAAAAATAAATAAAAATAAATAAAAATAAATAAAAATAAATAAAAATAAATAAAAATAAATAAAAATAAATAAAAATAAATAAAAATAAATAAAAATAAATAAAAATAAATAAAAATAAATAAAAATAAATAAAAATAAATAAAAATAAATAAAAATAAATAAAAATAAATAAAAATAAATAAAAATAAATAAAAATAAATAAAAATAAATAAAAATAAATAAAAATAAATAAAAATAAATAAAAATAAATAAAAATAAATAAAAATAAATAAAAATAAATAAAAATAAATAAAAATAAATAAAAATAAATAAAAATAAATAAAAATAAATAAAAATAAATAAAAATAAATAAAAATAAATAAAAATAAATAAAAATAAATAAAAATAAATAAAAATAAATAAAAATAAATAAAAATAAATAAAAATAAATAAAAATAAATAAAAATAAATAAAAATAAATAAAAATAAATAACATAAATAAAAATAAATAAAAAAATAAATAAAAATAAATAAAAATAAATAAAAATAAATAAAAATAAATAAAAATAAATAAAAATAAATAAAAATAAATAAAAATAAATAAAAATAAATAAAAATAAATAAAAATAAATAAAAATAAATAAAAATAAATAAAAATAAATAAAAATAAATAAAAATAAATAAAAATAAATAAAAATAAATAAAAAAATAAATAAAAATAAATAAAAATAAATAAAAATAAATAAAAATAAATAAAAATAAATAAAAATAAATAAAAATAAATAAAAATAAATAAAAATAAATAAAAATAAATAAAAATAAATAAAAATAAATAAAAATAAATAAAAATAAATAAAAATAAATAAAAATAAATAAAAATAAATAAAAATAAATAAAAATAAATAAAAATAAATAAAAATAAATAAAAATAAATAAAAATAAATAAAAATAAATAAAAATAAATAAAAATAAATAAAAATAAATAAAAATAAATAAAAATAAATAAAAATAAATAAAAATAAATAAAAATAAATAAAAATAAATAAAAATAAATAAAAATAAATAAAAATAAATAAAAATAAATAAAAATAAATAAAAATAAATAAAAATAAATAAAAATAAATAAAAATAAATAAAAATAAATAAAAATAAATAAAAATAAATAAAAATAAATAAAAATAAATAAAAATAAATAAAAATAAATAAAAATAAATAAAAATAAATAAAAATAAATAAAAATAAATAAAAATAAATAAAAATAAATAAAAATAAATAAAAATAAATAAAAATAAATAAAAATAAGTACTACGTGCAATCTGGTCTTTTTTTAGGAACTCATGCATTTTTTTTATACTAAAAACACTTACTCCACGCGTGCGAAGCCGCGGGCAACAGCTAGTAGTTTATAAAAACGTCAGATTTGATTCGCTAATAAAATACCCTACTAATAATTTTATATCAAATAATAGTGTTTCTTACATTACTAGCATTACATCCAATGATTTTCTTGAATATAATATTAAATTTTCCCTTAAATGCAGCATTTTTGATGATCTACAAGATGTGATAGATATGTATGTAATTTTTACACTACAAACAACAATTTTTTTTAACTTGTCTTCAGCATCATCTTCACTATCTGAACAAAAACTCATCTACCATTTTATTGCAGCTTATTTTACACAGTAGGTAACGCTTAAATAATAAATTCACTTGAATAAACATGTTAACAATGAACAACTAATTACTACAATAGTATGTGAAATTATTTATAAAAATTTTATGTAGTTAGTAATTAACAAATTGACTTCATTTTTATAATAAATTATATAAATATTATTTTGAAATGGAGTTTCTACGATTACGATATTAAATTCTTGCAATATAAATAATTCGGTGTTTGAATGATCGCTGACTCGCGTTAAGCTTTAAAATACATTATAATACAGGGTGATTTTTTTTCAAAATCAGTTAAATGTGTAAGGTTAAGTGGAAAAAAAAATTCCATAATTTTTTTTTTTTTTATTAAAGTTTGTTCATTGGATTATTCGCCTTTGAAAAGAGAGATGGTAAAAAAAAATTCAAGGTACCTTCCAAATTTAAAATTATATTTCAAAAAATAAATAATTTTGTAATTTTGATTAGGGTTTTTTATTCTTCCAATATTAAATAATAATAGAAAGTTTAATAAAACACACTGGCACTGATAGAAAATATTCTACTAAGGTTCGTACATTAGTTTATTAAAAAAATCTAATATTTTGTTGTTTTAAAATAAGAGGATTTGATTGGCTATAAAACAGATATTTAAAATTTCACTTAGGTATAATACAACTAGTGCCTAAATTATTTGCGAAAATTTTTATGAACTCGCGAATATTTTAAAAATTATTTCGAGCCGAAGATGATCATTTTTTAAAAGTTGAAATTCATCCCAGAACTCCCATGTTTCTATAATTTACCTTTTGAAATTATTTAAAGGGCTGGTTAAAAAAATAATATAATTTTGAAAAATATAAATTACGGGGGTCAACAGGAACTCGGCCCTTAAATTTTCAATTTAAATACAAATTTAGAACGTTTTTTTTTAATAGTTATTAAATTATTTTAATTTGAATTTAATTTAAATTGAAACATTTCTTTTTAAATGTAAACTGTAAGAAATTAATTTAATGATTAAATTACCTTTTAGAAAGAATGAATCTCCTACCCCTATAAAGATGATCCATTTTAATCAAAGTTGCGAATTTTCAGACAAAAAAAAAACGTTATTTCCACTTGACGACACCGACTCGCGACCGTAGATATTCAGTGCATATCAGACCGATTTAGTGCTCCAGCACTTTGTAGAGCGCGTGCAGAACTGACAATGTGTACCACAGTACCACGATGGTTTTACCGGTACCATCATCAGACCATCATTTGCTTTGGGCATATCTTCATTCATCCGAACGCATATGCATAGATACGTACCGGAACAAAGAACTCGAAAAAGTAAAAATTGCGATTGTTATACGGGGTGTGTCACAAAGAACTAATAGTTTACTGTAATAAACATATATTGTGTTCGAAAATTTATAATAATAGTGGTTCCCTTCGAAAAAAATTGAATGTCGTCACTTTTTCAATGATATCTCATAAATTTATAACTGCACCAATAATTGACACTATTAGACGCTGATTTGTATTAAATAATTATTTTCACCAATAACAAAAAAGCTTATAGTTTCTTGAGACCATTAGTTATGTATTTTTAGTTCTAATATTTTTGCTTTTCATGAAATAAATATTATAAAAAAAGTATTTTGAAGTACCAGTCATTGACACTTGATTTTTTTCATGTACCAGTAATTGACACACCAATTATTGACACAAATTATTATACTTTTAATTTTAAATACACTAAGTAAATAAAAATAAACAGCAAATTCATAACACAAAAAATAAAAACAAAAAATGAAAATTTATGGGTGCTTTAGGCTTCAAAAATATCAATATTTTTTGAAAATACATATTTTATTCTGTCGCCGACATTGTGTAGTTCCGGTTGGGATAACTTTTTTATGATATCCTCTATCTTGATTGTTGAAATATCACTATCAACAAGTTTGAAGGTATTCGTTTCATTAGTTGATTTAAGGGATATAACTTCTATATCATTTCGGGAATATTTCTTCTGAACTACACAGATATGCCTATAAAAAATTCTCTTTCCTCATAAGAATTTCGCTAAAATAAAATCTTCTACATGGATATCGTCGTATTTGATTGGTATTTCGTTCTCTTCTTCATTTTCTAAATTGATACTGACATCATCAATACTGTCTCCAATTTCTATCCATTCTTCGTTTTCGGATGAATTGTCAGAACTTTCCCTAATTACTGACTTAGCCTTGTTTTGTATTTTTATAATTTTTTTTCCCTTTTTCGTTTTCTCTCTTCTGCCCGTTTTTTTTTCTGTTCTTCTTCTCTCTTTTTCTCAGAATCCTTTTTTGTGTGGTATTTTTGCCAAATTTCTGACGTAATAGCACAAGGAATTTGCTCTTTATTCTTTTTTTTTTGTGTTTTTTACTTCTTCCGGCCAAAACAAGGCTTGGAAACTTGTTTCTTTAAAGATAATACATTGAACGGCGTTGTATTTTCCAATGAATTTAACGGAAATCTATCATTTTGTGATACAGTAGGAGGTGTAATATTGACATCAGAATGTATAACACTTTATAATAAGAGTGGACCCAGAACTGATCCCTGAGGAACCCCACTCAAGACTGGTCTTTCAAGTGAATGCGAATTTCCAACTTTAACACAGTACTTTCTATCAGTTAAGAATGACTCGATCCATTTAAGTAAATCACCATGTATACCAAGGTGTTCTAACTTATGTAGTAATTTTCGTTTCGGCACACGATCAAAAGCTTTCGCAAAATCCAGGTAAATTATGTCTATAGATTTTTTCCTGTCTAATGAAACTGTCCACTCATTTACACATCAAAGCAAATTGGTCATGGTTGATCGCCCTTTTACAAATCCATGTTGCTCTTTGGGAATGATTTCTTCCACTAAGAGAAACTGAGAAACGTGCTCTGTTATTATGGATGTGAGGCTGATTGGGCAGTAGTTATTAGAGTCTAGTTTGTTTCCTTTCTTGAAAATGGGTGTTACAGAAGCTGTTTTTTAGATAGAGAGTAATGTGTGTGTATTAAAAGACAAAGACATTATAATAGATACAGGAACTGATATGGTATTAGAGCATTTTTTTAAAAATAGAGAAGGTATTTGATCTAGACCCGGAGAGGAGTTGTTTTTTAATGTTAAAAGGTGACGTTTGACAATTTCAGGAGTAAAATTGAGCCGTTCTAAGGATGAAGGAATTCTTTCGGGTGAGATATCTGGTAACTGATCCTGGGGAGGTTCATTGGTGAAAACTTTTGTAAAGGTATTAGCTAAAAGTTCAGTCGTTTCGAAATTATTTTGGCAGGTACTTCCATCTTCTTTATTTAGTAAAAGAATGGATATTTTTGATGACAGTGAAGATTTAATATATTTATATAATTTTTTATAGTTTTGGCTGCATGCTATCGACTCTTTATATTCTTCTCGGCCCTCATTTATAAATTTCTTTAGGTCCTTGGAAAAATTTTTGTGACATTCTAGATCAACAATATTATTTGATCGCTTATATTTACGCCATAATTTACTTTTATGTCTAATCAAGGATATTAGTCCTCCGTTGATCCACGGTTTTAATTTATTTTTGTAAAACACCTTCTTTTTACAGTATTGGATTTTATGAGTAGCAATAACGGTTGCGAATTTATTCCATACAACTGCCAGATCTCCCGAGTCACCTAATATTTCTATCCAGTCGATGGTAGATAAATGACGATTTAAGTTATCGAAATCGATGATTTCATATGATTTTTGTGAGATTGGTTCTCTATGTTAAACTGTATACGACTTATGATGAGTGCATGATCGGATATTCCTATCGGAGATTGAATGATAGGGTCAGTTAATAATTATTTATCGTTTACAAATATATTGTTGACTCGGAATCATGTTGGATCTGTTTTAAGTTGTTGTAAATTAGAGCTTAGAACAAAGTTCAAAAATTTATTTTTTGAATTTACATCACTTGGAGTGAGAGTAACTGGCCACGAAATCACCAATAATAATAACATTTTCTAGTGAAGACAGATATTCAAGTTTTTCAATAAGGATTGTGTCTTCAGCTAGTTGAGAGTCTCCGGGACGATAAATACAGATTAAATGAAGAGTAATAAAGCTAGAATAATTTTTGAAACCTAATAATTCCATATTAGGGACACTAATGTCAAGAGGAGTAACAAAAAAATGTTGTGTAATATCTGATGATAAATAAATACAGACACCTCTACCGCGACGGTCTCTTCGATCGCATCTGTATAGAGAATAATTCAAAATATCATACATAGAATCAGAATCATTTAAAGTTAACCATGTTTCTGTGATAAGAATAATCTTCGGTTTTAAATTTTGTACAGAGCATAATAATTCATTAAATTTAGAGTTGAGGGTTGCCAAGTTCGTATATAAAAATAGCCAGTCGTAAAAACAAAATTTATCGAGATTATTGACGAAATTTCACGATCTTTGGGACACCATGTATATATTTTATAGTTAAGTCCGGTTCTCCATTATTTTTCTTTAACTCAAGTTCGGTCATTAATTATTTTAGGCATTCAATTTGATTGGGCGTTTTATCATCGATAATAGTTATTTTTTTAGTGGAGGCTTTTTCTAGAAGTTTCTTTTTGTTTCGCAAAATATGCCTTGCGTCATATTCGTTATGCATTATCAGTTTAATCATTTTAGGAAATTTGGTATTGTCCTTGCCAACGCGGAAGAATGTAACCGGATTCTGATCACTTCATACATTGTGCAAAATGTCTTGGATAATAGAATTATCATGATCTTTTTTAGTTTGGACATCTCCTACCATCTCTGGTACACCTCTTATAAAAACGTTTCTCGCACGATTTATGCGATCAACTGCTTCATTTGCAATTTTATTAGTAAACTGCGGGGATGAAAAATAATCAACTGTAGATAGTTTACTTTAAATTGCTTCTAGCTTCCCATTTATAATGGTAATTTTATCATCTATCTTGTCAATCTTTGATTGAAGACTAGCAAAAGATTCAAAATTAGATGTACAAGTATGGCACAGAATTCAACTAGCTTTCCTTGAGAGTTAACATACCTAATTATTGTGTTACATTGATATTTTTAAGCAATATCTGTTGAGTCGTCTACTTGAATGGAAAAAAATTGCAATAACTTAATTCCATTTCAATATATTGAGAAATACAGTTTATTAATTCATTTTGAATTATTTTGGAATTTGAGGCAAATACAAGCGAAATTTTTTTATAGTTCTTCAATGTCCACAGAACTGGCCGACTAATCCAGTCACTGTATAAAAATAGTCCCGACTGGAAGCAAACCGAATCAACGCGTCAAGTGTATTAATCGACTAGATCGAAACGTGCCGTTACCATGGCAACCATCATAAACGCGCCGATAGAAGAGACGCGTGTTCGGCGGTTTTATGCATAAAGCGTCAAGCGCTCTTTTCGCTCGGATTAGGATACCTTTCTGTTGTATTATATTTTCAAAAACAAGCGAGCCGGGACGGTCGGATTTTTTTTATCAAGCGCCTCGTTCGTTTCATACAGTGGTCCAGATACCTCGAAATTAGGTACAGTTTTGGAGGTTTCTGTTTTGTAATTTGTATAGAGACACAAAAATGCAGGGCATTTTGTTACAGAAAAAGAAATATTTAGCTATTCAGTTGACTTTTTTATTATTTTCTATTGAAATTTTGGTGAACCAGCGCATCACCTGCGTCATCTAGCGAGACGCCATTGCTTCGAACTGATACGAATGTCAGCGAGCGCACCCGAAAGCTATAAAGTCGTCACTACCTGCTGCTCTTAAATATCCACAATTAAGGACAGGTAGTTCTAGAACTTAACGATCTGCGTATGCTCAGATGTCAAAATAAGATCGGTACTAATAGTGAACTTACAATATCTATCTAATAACATTTATCTTCATTAGGCAACTTTTCATGCACTTTATACACTATTCTGTGCACATGTTTTAATATATTTTTATTAAATATACTTACTTTTCTTTAGCTGAAGTAATAAAAATATATAATAATAATAAATAATTCTTTTCACTTGTTTTGTAATAATTGGCATTATTATCATTTGAAAAATATAAAGAATTTACCAAAAATCTAAATAAGTATTTTAATGTTTTAAATTAAAAAAGAAAGACTCGTATAAAAATAAAACAAACAATCAGATTAATAATCTAGTCAATGGCTACATTGAGCGTGACATTTTTAAAAATACAACCATCACGTACATTTTGGTTTATATAGAGACGAGACAGAAAGAAAGTCTCTTTTAGGTAAACTCTCAGTCGAGTTCGAACTAAGGTGCAGAACTTTCGCTCAAGGGGCGAAAGCTCTCGTTTTTTTTTTGGACTCTTTAAGTCCCAAAACAATGTGATGTGTAGAGTAAAGTTTTGTGTACGATTTGTAAATTATGGGTAAATATTTTTAACTTAATTTTAAAGTCTTATGTTTAATAATAATTGATTGATTTACATATAAATGCCAATTTTACATTTTCGTCCCAAATTATCATATTTATCTTATCCATATTTTTATATTATTATGTAGTTATGGTGCTTTATTCCCTAAATGGAATTTTATTCATTTTTTCTTAAGTCTATTAGTCAAATTTTTATACTTATTGTTCATATACATTTGTTATTGTTTTAATACTTATTATTAATTTCTCTTCCCTTTCCAAACCAGTAAAATACTCCGAGCATTTGAGAAGCCTCGGCGTTTCTATTCCCTTAGGACTAAAAGAGTCTAAAACTAGTTGCCAAGAACCGCTCGACTATGCTATTAAGGGATAATTTTTATTCTTTTAATTTAATTTTTTTATTATTTTTTATTTGCCACTGGTGAATGGATGTTCCTTCTGGACTCCAGGACCCTTTGGTTGGTGACGGCGCTGCCCTAATCCCATAATAGTATATTAACAACAGTAGCTAAAGACCTATCAGTAGTTACAAATGGTCTTTAGGCTAGTTGGTTGTTACAGTTTTATAAATCAATATACTTTTATCAAAAAATACATTTTTAATTACGAATTCTATTAAAAATGATACTGTCAATAAATGCAAAATTACCCTTTAGTACATATTTTAGTTAGCGCTGCCGTCAGCAAGGAGCGAATAGATGTATTGTCAGACGTAATAAAAATATCTAAATTAGAATTATTGGACAGTAATTGTCGGAAATGTCACTGGAATTGTTATTAGATTTGCTGAATTTTTTATTGCATTTGTTAGAGTTTTCGCAGGAATTGTTGGAATTGTTGAAATTGGTTTGCATAATTTGGAACAGCGGTTGACCCCCTTTAACATGTGCAGGATAGAAAAGAATGTATTACCGACATTGTATTTTACCAATTGGTATAGTCTATTTTTATGTATGAGAGAGTAATAAAACAGCATTTCTAATGCAAAACTTAGTACGGTCATTTTAAATATTTTTACAGAATAATCTAAATATTTCCTAAAATTGTAATAAATGTACCTGAGCTATTACAAGTTTTGGGTCTTTTATTGGTTCTTTATAAACATAAACTGTACAGAACAATAGAAAAAGGTTTGGACAGGCCAAAAGCCCTGTGTATTAAAGATTACATAGCCGTATCTTAAGATTATTTTCAATAAGTACCTATTTGCCAATTTTGTTTTATCTTAATTCCAAAAATTTCTTACAGTAATCGAATTATAAGTAGATAAATACCTTCCCAACAAATTTCACCGAAAATGCGATTATAGGTTTTCCATTTAATAAGGAGGTCCAAGTTGTGTATTCTTGACAGTTTACTAAATGTCGTTTAGTTGCAATTTGCAAGGTGCAGTGAGAATTCTAGTGTGATCATGGAAAATTTGGAAGGGCCGCGTAAACGACAAAAAATCGATCCTTTAACAGTTAATGAAAAAACATTAATATTTAATTGTTTTAAATCATTTACAGACAAACATTTATGTAAAAGTGTTGATGACACAGTGGAATTAGTTAGTATTACGCTTGGTGTTGGGAAATCTACGATTTACAGAGTTGTTAAAGAAGAGAAATGTGGCGAGTTTCAAACAGCACGTAAAGCTCCGGGAAAACCAAAATTTCAATTAGAAAATCTTTTGAAAGAAAGACTTCGAAGGAAAGTGCATGCGTTCTTCTTTAGAAAAGAATTTTCGACAGTAAACAAAGTTCTTGCCACGGTTCGAGATGATAAGGATTACTCTGAAATGAGTCGAAGCACACTATGGAAACTTTTAAAAGAAATAGGTTTTCTATGGAAAAAGCATTCCAGAAAGTCTATTTTAATAGAAAGAAGCGATATTGTAGTATGGAGAAGAAATTACCTAAGGACTATAAAAGAAATGAGAAACCAAAGAAGAAATATATTTTATTTAGATGAAACATGGATCAACGAGGGACATAAACCAAATAAATTTTGGCAAAATGAAACTGTTACAAGTCGAAGACAGGCTTTTTTAAATAATTTATCTACTGGTTTAAATCCACCATCAGGAAAGGGGCGCAGACTAATAATAGTACACATCGGTAGTTCAAACGGTTTTGTTAAAGGTGGTTTATTGACTTTTGAATCTACTCGTACCGGTGACTACCATGAGGACATGAATGCTGATGTCTTTAAAGAGTGGTTCAAACAAATTATAGATCTTCTTCCTCAGAACTGTATAATAGTAATGGATAATGCAAGTTATCACTCGAGACTTATAGAAAAAATGCCCACAACCAAGTGGTTAAAAAAAGATTTACAGAATTGGCTAAATTCAAAGAATATTAAGTTCCATCCCGGTTCTGTGAGAAAAGAACTGTATCATTTGTATTTCCTTCATAAAGAGAAATTCAAAAAATATGAAATTTATGAAATTGAAAAAAATCGTGGGATGACGGTGGTTAGATCACCACCATATCATTGCGAAGTAAACCCGATTGAACTGATATGGGCACAGATAATGGGAGACGTTTCAAGAAAAAATAATTCTTTTAAAATGAGTGATGTTAAACAGTTGTTTTTGGAGGCTGTAAATAATGTGAAGCCTGAAAACTGGGAAAAGGCAGTAAATCATACGATTAAAGAAGAAGAGAAAATCTGGAAGTTGGACAATATTACTGATGAAATGATCGAGCCCCTCATTGTAAATATTGGTTGCGACAGTTCATCTTCTGATTTCGATTCTGATTTGGATTTGTAGGCAAGAAGTAGTTTTTATATTAAAATTATTATTTATGAACGTAACGTTGTTTAAAAGTCAAAGTTTAAACCCTTATACCTACATAACCCGTTTGACACAATGTTCTTAACATACTTTGTGGAAAAATAAAACATTTTAGAAAAAATTGCACTTTTTTACCTTCAGCTGTTTAGAAATTATAAGCAGGTTGATTAGGTGAAAATATAAGTGTATACTCGAGGAATAACGTCAAAAAATATTTTAACTGTCTACTAAAAGAAGTGGTACGCCTATGGATTACGAACGCTTTATTATTTTAATATTCTCTCATACATAAAAATAGACTATAGCTGGCTACTAATTTTGTAGGTGATTATTGTTCTTAAATGAAATAATTGGGTAAAGAGTATCATTGAAAAATTTAAAATAAACAACAAAAAAGAAATAAGAAAATATATTTCATTTATTGTCAACCACACAATATTTAAACAATGAATTTGTTTTTCAATAATAAATTCATCACAATTTACCAAAAAAATACATTAACCTGAAAGTATAACTTATGTACAAACAAACCAGAAACTAAACTGAAAAAAAATCTACTTTTACTTTTAATGGTTACTCCTTACATAACATCAACAAAGTTACCTACCCAAATATAATATTTACATTTTTAGAGAAATCTTAATCATAAGCGGTAAATATTAATATAATTATTGTGATACTATTAATCTACTTATGTGATATTATAATAATTAATGGTAAGTATGTGATTCCGGTAATAAAAATAAATCACAAAAGTTCATCTTCTTCGAAATGTTTCGCTTCACACACTTACAGATCTTGGCTGAAGATCTAAAAACAAAATAATGGTTTAGAACATAAATATATTAAAACTAGAATCGAATTTGTTCAAGAAAATAAAAAATTACTAACAAGCAAAATACTGTCAAAAATAAACAAATGAAAATAAGGGTATATAAATACCGAGAAGAAAACAAAAAAACTAAATGGGATTTTAACAAAGAAAATAATGAATGAAGACGTTGAAGTAATAGGTAGGAATAAATAATGAAATGGCAGAAAAAGAAGGATAGAAAAAAATGTAGTGAATGACATCATAATGGCCAATGATTTGCCCCTTTTTATTAAATAGATTTAGACAGTTTTAACGTATAATTTACATAGAATTATGAGAAATACAAATCATAAATTAATTTATTCGCTTACAATGAGGTCTGGCATCAGTTTCCTGTTTTTCCTGTTCGTGAGATTCTTGATCCTGGGGCGTCATGGCCACGGGGATGTTAATAGGAATACCTCTGGCATACGTTTGTCTTCCGTTCATTTCGTTGGCGCTGTGCCTTTGCTCCTGGACGAATTGGACGTCCTGCTGAGGTACTTCATCGGAATCGGTTTCTGATACAGCCACTATGACACGGTTAGGCAATGGCAACCTTTAATAAAAATATAAATAAATATTCTTCAACATCGAAAACTGAACCATTTACAGGATTGAAACGTACCGTATGTAATCTCAAAAAGTACAGGGTTGTACATAAAAATTTAAGTGTATTTAAAATATAACTAAGTTTATTTCATACCTATGCAACTGCGTAAGAACTTCTTCGGGAATGGGCAACCTCTGTCCAGCTTGTCCCATTTGTTCAATTTGAACAAATCGTGGACGATCTTCCGCATCAGCAGTTTGATCTGGTTGGTTCGTTTGTTGAGGAATAATTTGTTGTTGTTGTTGCTGTTGCTGTTGTTCTTGCTGTTCTTTCATTTGCTGTTCACGGATTTTTTGGCTTTCGATGATTTTTTGGGCAACAATTTGTTGGACGATGTGTTGTAAGATTGGGTTGGGTGGGAAGTCGTCTAGAAAAAAATGATTTAGGTCAATAATATGATATGAGTAAAGTTATTTTTTATCAAAATGGTTCAAACAGCTGCTTATAATAACATCACTATTGGAGAAAAAGAATTAACGACCCAGTTGAAATCGGAGAAAAAAGAAGAGCAAGAGGATGGCAACAATGTAGATACAGTAAACGCCAAATCTAAAGAACCCAGCGTTTACTTAAAAATCGCCAAGCTCATTCACAATTTGAACCTTGTCCTTGCTTGCGTAACGACTAGATCATTGTTTGTTTCTGTGTTTTGGTTAACGTGACTGGTTTTATTTTTGATAATGTCTTCTATTCGTGAAGTAATATACAATGTTTTTAAATATTTTGACGCAACAAAAAAGAAAGGAGTTACTTTAGATGATATTAAACTTCAAACTGCACAAGCAACAGGTAAACATATTCTGTAGTTTATTTGCAATTAAACTTGCGTAGTTTTCTATATTTTGATATAATCGAATGCGGCCACACCGCTTTACGGTTACCCCCATATCACCCCGACTTGAACCCTATCGAAGTGTTTTGGGCAACTGTTAATAGAAATGTCAGTCAAAGGAATGTTACCTTTAAATTAGAAGACGTAAAACAATTAGCAGAAGAGGAATTTAACAAAATCTGTATGGAGGAATGGAAAAAGTGATGTGATCATGTTATAAAGGTAGAAGATAAATGTTTTGAAAGAGAAATACAAACTGATTTATGTTCGGAAATTAATCCTATCGTCATTAATCTTAAAGAGGATTCCAGTGACGAGTCTTCTTCCAACGAAGAATCTGACGAAGACATATGAACATTATTTATTTGTGATTTACTGTTTACGTTGTTTGTATTTACTTATAGGCTATATGTACAATATAAAATTAAACATGTTTTTGTTTCTCTTAAATTTACGTAAAATCAGAAGTTATTTAGACTTTCCAGTTTTGAAATGAAGGCCCGGTATAAAAAATCGGAAGGATATATTACTTCATACACATATTATTTCATATTTTGCTTATAAAAAATTAATTTCACTTAAAATACAAAATACTAGACCACCAGAGCTCTCCTTAACCTAAAATAATGATTTTTTAATTGACTATAGAATTATGTACTAATAATAACACTAAGCAAAGTATGAACACGCATCATTCACTATTTTCCATTTATTGTTTGTCTTAAAATATACGCGCCCCTGGTTTACAACTTTCTAGGTAAGCTACCAATTCTATTCATCGGTAGGCGCGTCCTTGGTTCTTTAGATTTGACGTTTACTGTATCCATCTGATAAGGATATCCTAAACAATAAAACTCAAAAACTGAGAAGATAAATTCAAAAGATCAAGGAAGAATCAACCTCTTACCAGATGTAGAAATAGTGAAGTCACTAGAAAAATTAAAAGACATATTAATTTCATGCCACCCATCAGAAGAGAGCAGACTCAAAAAACAAAAAGCAGACTGGTTTGCTTAACATTTTGTCAGACATTTTTACAAACAACCAGATGCAGAAAGGCAATCAGATATCCAAAAACAGATTAGAACTTAATCCGAAGAAAGCACCAGGCTTCGACTTAATTACTGGTGAAATATGTATGCTATTTTTTGGTATGATTGAACAAACTTACTTGGTGCTTGTTGGGGTTGTTGGGCCTCCATATGGATTTGGATTTGAGGTTGAACGGACATTTGTTGATCTTGTTGTTGCATCATGGGCGGCAATGGTGGCCTCATGTTTTCAATTTGAAAAACTGCTGGTCCCATTGGACGCATTTGGTCTTGACGTTGTTGTTGAGGCATCGGTGGTATCATTTGTTGGGGCATGTGGGTGTTGAACGGAGAGTGGGGAATTGGGATCATCATTGGTTGGATCATGATCGTTTCTTCATCTTGGTCTTCTGGATCTTCTTCTTTTGGTTTGTTGGGACGTTCAGCACTAAAAAAACCAAACGATAGTTGTTTTAAGTATTCCACTTAATACTTTATCTAAAATCAAAATACGCACCTCTGAAGGGTTCCACTTTCGCAAACAATAACCATACGTTCTCCAGTAAGTTTTTCGAATCTAGGATTGGTGGTTAAATTGATGCCAAAAGGCAACCTAATGGTCTTAGGTTGGTGGTCAACGAATTCTTCGGCTTTCTTTTTTTCCACTACACAATTCATTTTTGATTTTTGGTTCTTCTCCATCAAATGAGAGATCAACTCATCCATGTCCATTTGTCCAGGTACCTAAAACGTTTGAGTCGTATTAGTTTTCTTTTTAAATAAATTATTGTACAGTTTCTGAATGCATGTACCATTGAGATTTGTTTCTTTAATTGATTATAATATATTGATAGATCGATTATGAAAACATAATAATTTTAATTGTTTTTTTTTACATTTTTTTTTTTTTTAATTTTTGTGGCTCTCATATATTTACATGGTAAATTTGTTGGCTAAAACCCAAGAAACCCATTAGCAAAATATATTTTTTTGCATTTTTTACTGTACCTTTGATTGAGAAGTTGTTTTGCTTGGTAGTTCTTCTGAATCAGGGTCAGAATCAGAATCTGACTCACTTTCGGATGAGTCATCATCAATGTGATTGGTCAGATCTTTTGTAGTGGGTGTTGGTTCATCGGCATGGAGAGGTTCAATTTGACGTTTGGCATTTGCTACTGCTACAGGTTGTTCCTGAAATATGAAATATTTATATAAAAATGAATTACATTTCATTATATACGGTATCGGTTATTGAACACCTTACAATACGGTTTGAACATGTGAATGTGAAAACTACAGATAGCATTAAAACAAGCAGGAAACTAATTATATAAGAGTTGCCAGCTTATGCAACCCTGCCAATGTTACAACCCGGTCGTGCCATATAAACTGATATTTTTCTCTTTTCCTGCTTGCACTAATGCTAACATTCGTAGTTTTCATATCCACTTGTACAAACCGTACTTGCCGTCACTGTATATGTACCTCAAAGGTAAAGAATCTTGTCTCCAATATTATAGAATTGAATAAATCTGACTCAAAGTTGGAAATACCTACATGTTTAAAAACTGAATACTATTTTTTTTTAACGTACGATTGTAAAACAAGACGCAGTACTTACAGTGCGCAGTACTTTTTGGAATAAATATTAAAACAATAATAATTATCAATTTCACGAAGCTTTGAGTACTCTTAAAATTCAGGTCATTAGTATCTACTTCACAAATTAACCACTGTAACAAATAATGAAAGTGTGTAAGAGTTATTATCTGGGATTTCTCTTTTAATGATTTTGTTGTGAAAATAATAATCAAACGCGGGTTATTATAAATTAGAAGTGTTAATTATTACTGTTAGAGTCAGTCTTCCAAGCAAAAAATGATCGTTTAAAAATTCAATTACGATATTTGATCGGTTTGCGTAAGATTGACGAGTCCCATACATAATATACAGTGAATTTTATTAAAAGATGATTTTATGAAAAAAATACAAAAATAAAGCAAGGCTGTTGATTGGGATGGTCAATAAAGCCCCAGAATATAATCAGTGAATATTTACAACGCACCTATCCATTTATTTTAACTTATCCAGCAGATCATAAAAATCTGGTAATTCCAAACAGGACTTCTCGCTATTAATATTCCGGACATACCTCGTATATATCGTTTCCTTGAAGTCTTACAAAAAATTATTCAAGTGTTGTGCATATAATGAGAAGGAGTTGCGATCAATATGAAATAACAGATGCATTAGCTGTTTTCGTCAGAATACAAAGGTGATCGTAAATCACAATTTTAATGATTGTAGTCGTGGCATTTTAATGTTGGATAAATTCGACGGAAGTGCAATCGCGAATTGCGAAGATTTCGTACGTAGGATCAATTTGAATGGAGAATCGTCTTCACTAAGACAATGGTGAAAGTAGGAAGCGTATATCTGAATGTTTAAATCTACTATAATCTCAAGACATGTACTGTACATCCAACAGTAAAAGAAAAACATTTATTATCATATTGGTGGATTATACAAACACAGTACATTATTTCTCGCATAAACTATTTAAAATAAATTATGTACCTCTTTTTGATTTAATTGGTTTTGATAGTATGTAGAAAGGGTGAGCCACTTTCGTACTTGTTTCATTAAATTAACATATTATATCAATTTGAGTTGTATGACTATTAAGAAAATGATTTCTCCATTGTTTTTTTCTCCTTATATTTGATATTGACATTGATAAGACAGTCACATAGTTTATTGTTTGTTCTGACTTACCAAATGTATTACACATTGATCTATAATAATTTAAATAACTAGTAAAGACATAAATGACTTGTAACTTTACTCAAAAGTAAAAAAGTCAAACGTTAATTATTATCTGGGACCAATAAATTAGTCGGAGGCCAACCCACTCCCCTAAACATACCCACACACCACACACTGACTATTGACCATTTTTTCCAAGTAAAATTTTTGGAAAATTGTATTTTTCGAAATTACAAACTCTTTAGGCTCATTAGAATTATTTTAGGGGGTGGTCGAAGGTCAAAATATAATTCTTAACCTTTTTGGATCTTTACTGTGTCTTCCTATTAATTGACAATTTTTTTTCCAAGTCGAATTTTTTTGAAATTGTATTTTTCCAAATTGCAAACTCTTTTGGGCTCATTAAAATTATTTTTGGGGTTTGGTCGTAGGTCAAAATATAATTCTCAACCTTTTTGGATCTTTACTGTGCCTTCCTATTGATTGACAATTTTTTTTCCAAGTCAAAATTTTTGAAAAATTGTATTTTTCGAAATTACAAACTCTTTGGGCTCATTAGAATTATTTTAGGAGGTGGTCGAAGGTCAAAATATAATTCTCAACCTTTTTTTATCTTTATTGTGCCTTCCTATTGATTGACAATTTTTTTTCCAAGTCGAACTTTTTGAAATTGTATTTTTCCAAATTGCAAACTCTTTTGGGCTCATTAAAATTATTTTTGGGGATTGGTCGTAGGTCAAAATATAATTCTAAACCTTTTTGGATCTTTACTGTGCCTTCTTATTGATTGACAATTTTTTTCCAAGTCAAACTTTTTTAAAATTGCAGTCTTTTGGGCTCATTAAAATTATTTTTGGGGATTGGTCGAAGGTCAAAATATAATTCTAAACCTTTTGGATCTTTACTGTGCCTTCTTATTGATTGACAATTTTTTTCCAAGTCAAATTTTTTAAAAAATTGTATTTTTCGAAATTGCAAACTCTTTGGGCTCATTAGAATTATTTTAGGGGGTGGTCGTAGGTCAAAATATAATTCTCAACCTTTTTTGATCTTTATTGTGCTTTCCTATTGATTGACAATTTTTTCCAAGTGAAAATTTTTTGAAAAATTGTATTTTTCGAAATTGCAAACTCTTTGAGCTCATTAGAATTATTTTAGGGGGTGGTCGTAGGTCAAAATATAATTCTCAACCTTTTTAGATCTTTACTGTGCCTTCCTATTGATTGACAATTTTTTTCCAAGTCGAAATTCGGTTTGGAAATTGTTTCTTCGAATAAATATCCCGTATAGGGTTTTTTGAATTATTTTAGGGGTGTTCAAACGTTGATACATAATTTAAAATGTCTTTGGATCTGATCAATTTTTATTAATCATTTTTTCAAAGTTGTTTTTCTATAATTTACCTCTTAAAAATATATTATGGGGTATTTAAAAAATAATGTGGGGAATCAGCTATAATCATCATTAGCGATAATTATCAGTGTTCTTTTTTGTAGAAGAAATACTATAATTGTACTAAATTGGATAAATTTTTACAAAAAATAACACCGTAACGTAAGAAATAGTAAAAAAAGATAAATAGATTTTTAATAGCTTTTATTTAAAGTTGTTTCAATTTAATTTACTGTCTATGGTTAAACCAAGAATATTCATTGCATTGTTGTACAGTTTCCATAAATATTTTGATGACAGTAAGTTAAATGATTAAACTTAAGCGGACACTTACCTAGTTTACAAGATAATGATGTATATGTATTCAGGTCGTAGCCTTTCATAGAATTGGGCAGTAATAAAGAAGAGACCTTCAGTTTAATCTTCGCGGTTACATCATATCACAAGCGCTTGAAACAAAGATGGATAGATATTTTTTTTTGTGTGGGTAAACTACAAGTTATTATGTGAAATTCCAGTGATACTGTTTTAGTTTTCAGAAAACGCTATACCATTCACTTCTCAACTAGAATAGAATGAAACCATTGTATGCTGGGTCACAAAGTTGTTTGAAATAAAAATATTTTTATTGGATAGAGCATATTAGCAATATCGAATCTTAGGACGATTGTCTTAAATTTAAAAAAGTAGATATTTACAAATAATATATTAAAAAATTAGCATGGGAGAAAGGGAAAATATACTTCAGTTGAAGAGGCATTGACAGATTATAATTATTACTGTTTCTTTTACATTTAATTTCTCCCTAGAAAAAATTTTAACCAATTTTAGTTCATTGGGATTAATTATGAGCCATTATATGTTCTTACATTGTTACCATGTTTATAAAGAGTTTATAGCAATTCTAGTTAACACTAGATGGTGTCAATCGCAATTAATATTAATGTGAACTTGAGCTTAACTAGCTAACCACACTTTTTTTAATGAACTCTTTGTTATATTGAATATTAATACTTTTTTTCTAGTAATAATAACTGTATCCATTTAAAATTACTTAATCTTTATTAGTCACGTCATGAAATATTACTATTCCAAGGTAAAATATATTTTTAACTCATACAGTTGCACCTCTAACTGACAGAGTTAACTTCCTTTTGAACAAAGTAAGGAAAACGATTTTTTTGATTTATAGATGTTTAAATAAAAAAGAAAATTTAAGTTCCCTTGCATCACTGCTACTTGAACTAGTTTTTTGCAATTATTTCTTAATGGTACACATTTAATTAATCAATTAATGTGTAGGTATATTTAATTCAAACAGATACTACTTGATTTAAAGCCACTTAAGTGCTACTGATTGTAGTTAATTCCTATTAAATACCCATTAAATTTGGGAAAAAAACCGTTAGGTTCGCGAATTAAATTTTGTACGAAAAAAAGAAGATTAGGTTATCGATGAGAAAGTTTTTATTGAATAAATTCGTCATCTAAAATTTTATTTCATTATACAGGGTGTTCCATAAGCTCAGACAAAGTGAGACAACATTTTCTATAAATTATTAAGAAACTGTTTTTGTACAAGCAGTAAAGAACAGTGACATTCTAACGTCAACACCAAAAAAAGGGCCTTAGGACAAAAAAATCACCAACACAATTCGAGATGTTATTTATAGCATGTAGAGTCGAGTAAATGTATATAAATAAACTATTAGTCAACAATTATAAATTAATGTGTGATTCTTTGTGAGTGAAAATAATGGAAAACAGTTTTTCAATGAATTTCGCACATTATTGCATACCTTGTTGTTAAAAATATATCTCAAATGAAAGAAAGATTAACCAATACGAGGTCTAATTGAACTTTCTGATTTTGCCGTGGAAAGACAAAATTTTTATGAAATAAAAGAAGCAAGTTTGTATCAGTTTATTTTTATTGACGAATCTTGGATTTTCCAAAACGATACGATAAACCTTATTGGCAAAATATCAATATTTTCTGTTAATTTGACATACCTGAATCAGAGCTTCGGGTTGTAATGGACCTTGGAATCGATCTGCTGCTTCGCTGAGAATTTCCAATTCCTGCTCCAGCTGCCTACAGGAAGCGTTAGCTGTGACGTAGGCAGAAGCTAGCAAGAAGGCTCCCAATATGACGGAACAAACTACGACGGTTGCTGCTATGATTTTGGCGATTTGAACAGAGGAACTGCGAGGTTTCATGTATGCCTGAAAAAAATATAAAAATAATATTCCATCTTAAAAGCTTATAAAGATTGATTTATATATCTTTTGCTGGTAATCTACAATAAGTATTTTAAAACATTTATATTTCCTAGTGAATTAAAGAGAACGAGATTGATACCAATTTTTAAAATTTATTAACTTTCAGTAATAAAATATCAAAATGTGTTAATTCTCGTGAAGGGTTCTATTGTTTTTACACTGATTTCAAGAATGTTTTCGATAAGGTAATTCACAACATTCTCCTAGCTAAACTGATATATATATATATATATATATATATTATGATCTCAGCGATCATGTAATAACATTATTTTAGTCTTATCTAAAACGTCTCAGTACGTAATGTTTAGTGGTGAAGCATCTAATTCAATCCTCGCAGGTTTTGTAGTCCCTCAAGGCTCCTATGTAGGCCTTCTACCTTTTTTTAATATTTATCAATGTTCTCGCTCTACGTATTACATCAGATTAGATAGTTTTTAAAAAACTATTCACCCTAGATGACTATTTAGACATTTAAAAAAGATTTTGACTCAATTTCGGTTTGGTCATTAGAAAATAAATTAATTTTTCAAATGCAAGGTAATTACATTCAATAAAATTTGTAATTTTTAAAATTTTATCTATACACTGCAAGGATCAGCATAGGGGGGAGTATAAAAAAACAACAAATTTGAAGATTAATATTTTTGTTTGTTTTATAAACTTTATTTCGGTTAAGTTTCTTTCAGGTTCAGTTTTTTGTAGTATATAATTATTGAATGTACCTGTATTATTCTATATTTAAAAATGTTATTAAGTTAAATTAATAGTTAGGAATCCATTGCGAAACTAAATAAATTGCACGTTAAAAATACACAATAATTATATAACGCGGCTTATAAATAATAAACGTTTGAATCGACTTTACAAGTTTGTTGTCGTACCAGGTACCACGAACCATTCCTAGTGGTTCTGCAAAATTGTTCATAAATAATTTACGATAGTTGTCATAATAATATGGACAAGGTCATCGTCATCCAACCAATCGGAATATTGTTTTAATTTCTTTTTATTATTCTTTAGAGGACGTTTAACTTCAACTACAGGATGATAAATATTAGACACTACTTATCGTTCGAAAATAATGAAAATATTATAGGAATGTCAAGTGTCAGCTCAGGATAATACCGGAATTTTAGATTTTCCGGTGATATGACGAGGGTAAACCACTGAAGATGAGGATTTCTCGAGGATATATGATGATTTATTGAGGATGTATAAGACTATAAAACTCTTCTACATTAATTTATTTGCTAAAAAACTATTAACGGATAAGGATAAGATATGACATTAAAAATTAAATTACAGAATATCATTCAAGGAAGTATGTTCTATTCTCAGAACATTGAAATGTGCATGGCTTTCGGTAGAATAAAATCTTTAGCCTCAAGTGAGGTCAGTTAGTCAAGATTTTTCTCGTTTCTAATCCTAATTGAACTTTTTTAGAATAAAAACCGTAGCCATCAAGGTTCACTTGATCGTTATTAAAGTCATCAAATACTTTCAATTTTATGCATCTCAGATGACGCAATTTTTGTTGTATAAATTGTTGCAAATTACAGTGATTAAAATGGTAATATAATAAAATAAAACTTAGGCTTATAGATACAAGGATTGTTCTAATTCTAGACAATAAAACCATTGTATTTAGATAGATCTAAATACAATAATCGAACTCATTCATTCTTATTATTGTTTGGATATTTTATTTTCGCGCATTGATGCCGTTTTTCCTAGATTTTCCTAATCCACATAATTTGTTTGCTTGATTGACTATTTTAATTCATTTAGAATTGTTTTTGTTCTCTATTATGTTTATGCAACATAAAATCTGGCGTTGATAATCGCTGCTAACCACCACGTAGACAGTGATACTGGAATTTTCGCTCTATGAGATTCGAAGCGTGGAGAAAGCTCTCGAGATTCTTCTAGCAGGATTGGTTATTTCTAGGCCGATACATTTTTATATAATTTTTTTTTGTTAGAGTATCGTTACTAGTCATTACTGACTAACCTACAATTTTAATCTAAAAATCTTATAACAAAGTACTTAACTAAGAAGTCCCCATTGTTTCCATAGGAAAGCATCACAAGTTGGCGTGACGATTTATTACACTGTTTTACACTAGCACTAACATTAACGTTCACTGCACTAGTGCACTAGCTCAAATGGCTTCTTCCTTTTGGACCTTCTGTTAAGTGTAGAGTTGTCCAGTAATTGCAGCGCTTCTTCGTTGACGTGGGAGTGGAGTCGACCCTCATGTTTCGCAGCAAACCTCTTTATTTCTTCTTCGATTGTTGGAATCTTCAGGTCTCTATGAAGATAATCGTTTTGGTAGAACCAAGGTGCATCAACAATGCATCTTAGGACTTTATTTTGTAAAACTTGTTGATATTACTCTTGCTGGCACATCCCCATAGCTGTATGCCATAAATCCAGATTGGTTTTAGAATTTGTTTATAAATCAGCAGTTTGTTGTGCACTGGCAATTTGGATTTTCTTCCTAGGAGCCAATACATTTTTTTGAATTTAAGTTCGAGTTCTTTTCGCTTTTTTTTATGTGCTCTTTCCATTTAAGTCTTACATCTAGGTTCATCCCTAGGTATTTGGCCGAATCGTGATGCGGAATAACGTCATTGTTTATTTTTATTTGTTTTTGTTCATTTGGTCGAAGAGTAAAATCAACATGCACTGATTTAGTTTGGCTTATTTTTATTTTCCACTTTTTTGTCCATCGATACATTCTGTTGCAGGTTTCCTGAAGTTTTTCTGAGGTCTCTGTATTAATTCCGCCAACTGCCAATATTGCAGTGTCATCCGCAAATGTTGCTATTTTAATAGATTGTTGTTTAGGGATATCGCTAGTGTATAAGAAGTAAAGAACTGGTCCTAGCACACTGCCTTGTGGGACACCTGCTTTAATTTCTTTCATTTCGGAGTATGCCTCGTCTTGCTTTACTCTAAACATTCTTCTCGTTAGATATGATTGTAGAATGTCGACATATTGTCTAGGGAGCATTTTTTCAAGTTTCCGTATTAGGCCAGCATGCCAAACCTTGTCAAATGCTTGGGCTACGTCAAGAAATATATCTGAGCATATATATTTTTCTTCGTAAGCTTTTACGATGATATCGGCTATCCTGTGTACTTGATCTATTGTCGAGTGTTTGTTTCTAAAACCAAATTGGTGCAAAGGGATCACATTTTTATTTTCAATTATTGGTTTAAGTCGTTTTAGCAGTAGTTTTTCAAAAACTTAGATATTATCGGTAACAATGATATAGGTCTATATGATGACACTTCATTCAGAAGTTTTCCTGGCTTAGGAATTAGGATAACTTCAGCCATTTTCCACACATCAGGTATATATTTAAGGCGAAATGCTGCATTAATGAGGTATGTCAATTTAACAATAGCCTTCCGTGATAGTTTCTTTAACATTTCACCAGTAATAAGGTCATATCCTGGGGCTTTTTGTGAGTTGATGTTTGTCTGAAGTTCTTTCATAACTTCATTGGGCGTAACTAGCTTAATTTCAAGTTGTTCCATATTATGGATGGTCTCATTAGGAGTGTCTTGATTTTCATCTAATTGGAACGTCTTTTGTAGGTGGTCACCGAAAATATCAGCTTTTTGTTGATTGTCTTTTGCCCATTTGTTATCTGCTATTCTAATTGGAGGACAGTGTTTACACGAATTTTTCGTTGCCTTCCAGAGTAAATAATCAGTTTCTTTATCATCTGTTAGCCCTACTAGGTATCTGTTGAAGGATTCTTCTTTGTGATTTAGGATTTCTCTTCTCAGTCTTTGGGTAGCCCTATTTAATATATTTTTATATTCTGGTGATCTTGTCATCTGCCATTACTTTCTTAGTTTTCTTTTTTCTGCTACTAGTTCTCTTTCAGTTCTTCATCTAGCTGTTTTTTCGTTTTTAGTGTTATGGTCAGTTGGATAGTATTTGTTAAGTCTTCTTGAAAACCTTCCCAATTAGTTTTCCGATTTGCTAGGGTCGGTTTGGCTTCTTTTTGAATAACATTATCACTTAGAGTAAGGATTACTGCAGAATGGTCTGAATCCATATCAAAGTTTTCTTCTACTTGCGTATAGTTTGGTTAAATTTTCCTCAGAATAAAGAAATCCAGAAGGTCTGGAATCTTATTTGGGTCGGTGGGCCAATAGGTGGGTTTTTCAGAAGATTGGTATGTACAACCAAGTTCTGATGCAGCTCGGTGCAATTCTTTTCCTTTGACTGTGGTTAATCTTGAACCCCAGTTGGTATTTTTGGTGCTAATGGTTACCTGATTTTCTGGTTCTTGGATGCCTGGTTCCTCATAGTGAGAAATATTATTTTTAATAATTAACGCACTTCCTCCTCTTGCTGCATTTGATGGATGGATAGTGTTATAGAAGTTATATCCTCTGAAAATAATGTATAACTCTATTATAAGGTGGGTTTCAGAAATCAGACATATCTATTTTTTGTACGTCCAAGAAAACTTGGATATCAGTTTGTTTTTAGAGAATACCATTGGCATTCCAAGTGGCTATTCTAATATCTCTTTTGTCCATTAGTGGTTTTGTTATACATTTGGGGTTTGTTTAATTCTTCTAGCTTCTGGAGCCTATCAGAGAGTGGTTATTAAGGATAATAATAATTCATGAGTAGTACTTTCTTCTGCTAAGTTGGTTGACTGTGCAATATGCTGTGCAATTTGTGGCGTGGGATTCATGGCTGGTTGTGACCTTTGAAAAATGTCCTTTTAATATTGAAGCCTCGTTTAATTTAATTATTAAATTGGCCCGAACTATTTAATATTTCAAATGCCAAATTATTATAACAGTTTCATTATATTGCTAATCATTATTCTAATTCAATAATTTATCTATCCATCTAGGATTTTCGAACAAAATAAAATAGAACGCAATACGTATCACAGAAAAATACAGTCATTTGTTTTTTCCTGTTGGATATAATCATAATTTTACTATAAATCCGGTATCGTGAATAGCTTACATAATAATGACCGGTTTTATGTTCTAGATTCACGGTAATTATATTAATTGTAATTATTTATTATGTATTGACCCCTTTTGAATTGTTGAATAGCACAAAAATATTATTAATAGCATCATCTAAAATAGTGACTAAAAGAATATTAAGAATGTTCAAGGTAAAAATAATATTTATCTATATTATTTGATATGGGTTATTTAATATATATGCATTCGCGAAAATGCAGTGTTGTCTAATCGTCAGAATATTCCAGGAATGTATAAAGTTTCAAAAAGGTAAGCTTATATTTTTAAATTTTAATTTAATTTATAACATAATGAAATAATGTATATTAAGTCTTCAAGTTTTGTACATATAGGTGTCTAAAATCTAGATGCAATACCCACATTACAAAATGAAATTATTGTAAATGAAAAAAAATTAGAAATATTGAAAAAAAGCTGTAAACATTCAAATAGGTAGAAGTAAATACTACAAATGTCTCAAAATCTTGCAGATTCTTCACTAAAATTGGACTAGATTTAGCACAGAGAATATCTCAATGTATTTTCTTTCCACCAAGAAAGTCATATAACAGAACTATATATTATTTAAGTAAGAAAACAACAAATTTGATCCAAGGCTAGGTGTAAAGAATTTGTTTTTTATTAAAAAAAAAACAGAAGGTAATCAAAATTCCATTTCATAAAGTATTATTTTTTTACATTGTTCTTATTTGCTTGACACATATTTCAAATACCAGTTGAATAAATTGAATTTTTTGCGGTATATTCAGCCAATACGCCAACTCATTGGAAATATTTCTCACGCTTTGAATAAAAAATGTCGTGTTTTGACACGATTTTTAAACCAATTATTAATATTTACATTACCAATGTTAAAATATTTTCTTTTTTAGTTCATAAGCGATAGAAATCGTATTATACTTGCTGCGAATAGGGAATAACTTACATTGAACAACATACCTCAAACTAAATAAGATTTTGCACAAATATCAGTTAGCAGAATTAGAAAAAATAACGCATTTATGGTTAAAGATTAGCTTATAGATATATAATTTTTAAAAGTTGGCGATGACATTTTTTTGAATTCATTGGTAATTTCATTACAATATTTTGGAATCTAATAAGAGAAGAAATTTTATTATGTTTAGGTATATTTATAAAAACCTTTCTATTGAATGTCTTAATTTTCGGACAACTTGTGCATTTAAACAGGCACCGTGACACCGAGTCTCACGGTCTAAAATAAATTTAAATAAAGTATTCTTTATAACATTTTAAGTTTAATGTTACCAAGTTGATCTATAATTATTTGTGTAGCTGAATTACTAGTAAATAAAATAATAAAATATCAACAAAACTCGTTCCAATTAAATTAATAATACAATTAAAAATTTATTTTACAATTTTTTAAATCTTAAAAGTTGTTCATGAATTTCTACAGAATAAAAATGAGTTTAAATTCGTGAAGATACTTGAGAAGCTAACTTTCAAACGCTGTTTTTGTTTTGTCCTCCGCATCCACCACAGAAGAGCTTCAATATCTTTTTTCATTAAAATTACATGTTCAGGAGAGCTAAAGAAACTTCAGTTGACCCTCTTCCACTTGCTCTTCAGTCCAAGTGTAGCATTTTTTACACCTGTAATGCATAGATTATAGAATGAAAGTTGCCGAACATAAAATACTTCTTGAATAGGAGTTTGGATAACTGCTGCACTTGTTGCATGTCAAAGCAGTAGATAATGTCTTCTTCATATTCTTCTTTCATGAGTTCATAAAAAGCTTGAGCTCTTTTTTGATGAATTCTGAGTTGCATTAACAAGTTAACTTTGGCTTCACCAATAGCATTTTTTATGAGGTTTCTAATCTTTTCACAGTAACTACACACGCCAATTGATGGACTCTTGAATCCAATATTAAAGTCCTTGTTGAAGACCCGTCGAAACATTACAAGAAATACACGAATTTATTTTCTGTGGAACAAGTTCTTTTCGGAAAATGATTCTGTAATATTTAGTTTTTCGATGGTGTAAATTTTGCACAGATCGAACGGACGAGGCTGCAGAAATACTAGTCGGCGATGGTTTTGCGAATTTTATTAAACTCAAATGAACTTATTTGGTAAAATTCGTATGTTTTTAATATAGATAGACTTTTAAATAAATATAGACTTTTAAATAAATATAGACTATTTTTTAAGCAATCTCAGTTCTTTAACATTTCCTTACTTTGTCGTTTTCTACTACCTATGTTTCCATCTCTTACCAATACCGATACAGCATTCTCAATGCCCTCCATAGTTTTAAAAAGTGTAAATTAAAAAAAAGTTTGACCAAGACCAGGGCCGGACTGATTGAAAATGGCTTGCATGATAATATCTTTATGATAAACAATGATTGTAAATAGTAAATGATCTTAAATTATGATAATCTTATAAATTTACATTATTTATTGAAGAAAATCCCAATTTGAATAATAGTGACAGTTTCTAAATCTGATTTTGCTTTTCATTTATTAATTTTTAATCAGTCATTCAGAAACTCAAATTCTGTCAGATTATAAGTAAATAAATCTTGGGCTTGGTGTACACGAATTTGAAATTAAAACCTGCAAATATGCATAAGCTCCCTACTTTCACTTACCATAATTTACCGGTGTAATCTTTCAATCAATCAAAAATTTTCTATTTATTGTCAAACTTCGGTTAATTTGCATATATAAAGGAACATTATTGAAGATAAGCATCAACTATTATTATTTTATTATTGCATATGCATGTCTATACGTTTATTGAAATAACCATATATTTTATGCACCTACTTCATATCCTGCTGAGTATTTTTTTGTTAGTGGCCTACTTAGAGGATACGATACACTGAATGTAATCTTAAATTATTAACCGTTCAGTTTTATACATTTGACTGTTCCACAGTAGTTTTTTATTAGTTTTTTCATTTACATATTATGCACTATTAGCGGTAAATAATCTTTTTATTCAGATTAATTTTCGCGCGCCTATCATTTGTCACCTATAAGGATATTTGTTTTCGACAAGATTAAAACACTTCATGTAAACAATTTACCTCCAAATGAACACAAATTTTCATCTATGAAATACAAGAACACACTCATTGGATTAAAAACGTTGTTTTGGATTTTATAATAAAAATTGCCCATTTTATAAGTACTTTACGGTTACCCTTCGTTGGAAAATTATGAAATAAACTTAATTAACGTTTTGATTTAAAAGTACAACCTTTATTACAGCAACATAGATACAAGTTGCTGGATGCTTTTTGCGCAAATTTAATTTTTAATAATAAACACTATTACAGTTACTACACGCTATAAGAAATAAACAAATTTAATGCTCTCAAAAAAGAACATTTCTAATTGAGAAACATTACTATCGGTGACAGCAGACAATACAACAAGGCCCATTATGTCAACTGATGTACTGATTTTAAAAACAAAATTGATAAATGAACATCTGAAATTTTAAAAATAATCAATATACGAGGTGTGGCAATTAAATAACGAGAATTTATTTCTAGCTCCTATAGTGATAAAACTGACATCTTGAAAATTTGTTGACGTAAAGTTCACGAGATTATACACAACTCTGCCAAGTTTGATAGTGATCGGTGTAATATTTTGTGCTCTGCGATTTTTTAAAGTTAACAGTGTAGTGTCGGGACGTACAAAAATATGCGACGTGAAAAACGAGCAACAAATTGTCATCAAGTTTCTAGTGAAATCTGGCGAAAAACCGGCCGAAATTTTTCGTAAATTGTAACGTGTGTTCGGTAATGACTGTTTATCAAAACCACGTGTGTACGAATGGGCCAAACGTTTTGCATCAGGCCGAGAATCAACGCAAGATGATGCAAGGTCAGGTGCCCCTAAAATCGTGCACACTAGGCAAAATGTCAAACATTTGAGAATGTTGGTGCGGATGCCTCACAATCAGAATGATGTCAAATGAACTCGATATTAATAGTGTCTCGTGTGAGGCCGGAATTAGTCAAAAATGGTTGGGTCCTTCACCATGACAATGCACCTGCTCACACATCATTAAAAGTTCAACAGTTTTTGACCAGTAGGAACATAACAACGCTCCCCCACCCCCCGTACAGCCCTGATCTGGCTCCACTGGACTTCTGGCTATTTCCAAAGATGAATGAACCAATGAAAGGACATCGCTATAAGTATATGGAGGACATTAAACGTGCCGTAACGTCGGTGTTGAAGAACCTAACTTCTGGAGACTTCCAGGGGTGTTTCCAGAAATGGGAAGAACGCTGGACCAAGTGTGTTAGACTCGGAGGAGAGTACGGTGAAGGCATGGGTGCATAAATCATTGTAAATATTAAATAAATGTTTTAAAATTTAAAATTCTCGTTATTTAATTGCCACACCTTGTATCTCTACTTGAATCGAATATTATAGACACTCCAAACAAAATGTCAGTGGGATGGGTTGGTATCTCTAAAGGGTTGCGACATACGATGTATTCGATCTACAATACGTGAAATTATAAATGTAAATGAAATGTGTTAACTCCGCCAGAAGTGAAAAATCAAAAATTGTATGTGTAGGCGTACAAAAAGAAAAAAGAAAACACAAAATCAAAAATATTTGTGACTGCCAAAAATGTTCTTTTTTTCTAAAATAAAAACAGTTTTTTGTTGGTGTAACATAATAAGAAGTTATGGCAATTAAAACGAGCCTATCCAACTTTTACACAATTTCTTTTCTTACTGCTATTGATAATATTTATGAAACTATCTATAGATTCTTTAAAAGGATAGTAGGTATGTATACACAAAGTTTAACCTTTGTTTTTATGAGGTAATCTATTGTTAGCTTATACCTAATACAAAGTGAAGAGAAAACAAGCTTTCTATTTATTTATTTGGCATTTTGTAATCACTAATTACTTCATAGATCGCTTAAGAGCTCTAAATTGTTCCAAACTAGTAAGTAGCTAGGTGATAATTTCTTTCATATTCCAAAAGAACCATACTGGAAATAAAACCATGAAATATTTTTATATTATACCTAGCACTTTTCTGAGATTATAGACTACATACAGAGATACCTAAGTAGGTAAGAAAAAATATAATATTATAAACAAATGGAATTAATAAATACCCAGATATATCCTCTATAAAATCATAATTGCAAATATAATAAGCAATTAATTATAATTTGACTAGAACCTTTTTTAAAATATCTTCGACTGACTGGATGAGAACGAACAAAATAAATAAAAAAAATTAACAATAATATATGACGTATAATTGCTTTCATTGTTCACAGGCGGTTCTTGTTTGCATAGAAAAACCACATTATTTTCCGGAACCATCTTAACAATAACAAAGCCTGTTCACCTTGAAAAAGTTTATTAATATATGTTAATAGAATAGATCCCTAAATGATTAAAAAATAGACATTTTCAACATACTGATTTATTTAATTAATTCAGTATAAATTGATGTAATAATTTTTATGGGTCTATCGAATTACGTAATGCTTCTATAAGTTTATAATGGCATATGTGTACGTATACAGCAATAATTGTACCATACGCAAAAATTTTACTTTTTAAATGATACCTACTATTAAAAAATGGTCAAGCAGTTAAAAAAACATATGATGTTTAGAAAAAATCTTTAAAAATTTAAGAATTTATTAAACGGACAACTCTCAACTTTATAGTCTGTTCGCTATACTTACGCGGGTTTCGATTTAACAAAATTATACAAATTAGTCATTGACAACCAGTTCCAATAATCCGCTTCCCAAGAAATTAGGTAAAATTGCCCTAATAGTCAGATTTAAATTAAAATAACATTAGGGTAGGTACTAAATTTGTTACAAATATTGCAGTTGAATTGATTTTTTGCAAGTGTTGACATTGTATGTATATGTATATTGTAAATTTAGTGAAAATTTTAAAAATGTCTAGACGTGTGTTATATGTAGATAGTCTAATTTGTAGTGTACATAAATATTTTACGGATGAAAAAGAAAATGACGGTCCTTTAAAATCGGTAATGTCTGTACAACAACGCGTATGCGATGCTCTAAGAATTAGTGAAACCAAATTAAGAGGAGTATTACAAAATTACAATAGCGAACTGCCGAAAGAAGATCACCGCAAAACTCGCCCATCATTGAAAACGAAAGATATTCCAGATGAAAAGAAATTTGAAATTCGTGATACCATTTATCGAATGAGGGCCAACAAGGAACATGTGACCTTAAATACAATTCTCTCGGAATGAATAGATAGAAAATTTGACGACATTGGCAGAACAAGTCTATGGCAAGTGATACATAACTTGGGTTTCAAATTTCAAAAGGAGTTCTGTCGTGCACAAGAGAATTAACTTTCTAAGAAAATATTCTATCTTTAAAGAAGAGGCAAATTTTATATATTTAGACGAACCATGGATATTTTCAATGGGTGCAACCAAGAGAATATGGCAAGATGATAACGTAAAGTCCATCAAACATACCGATGGACAAGGGAAGGTGCTGATTTAATATTTTCATCTAAATCAAAATCCAGAGACTATCACGATAATATGAACACAGATATGTTTGTAAAATGGTTGCATGAAAAACTTCTCCCAGGTTTAAGTGAGCCCAGCGTAATTATTTTAGACAATGCACCTTACCATTCTGAAGTATTAAATAAAAGTCCAACTAATTCTTGGACTGTTGATTAAATTAAAAAATGGTTGACAAAGGAATATATACCATTTCCTCAATATAATATTAAAATCAGAATTATTACGCTTGGCAAATATACACGCAAAACCAAAAACCTTTGTTGTGGATCAGATTATTGACAGTTACGGTCATCAAGTTTTACGTCTGCCACAAATTTTTATGTTAGAAAATGTTTTATTTGAGCTAAGTAACCCTCTTATTATTCATAGACCATATTTTCTGTGTGAAGTGTAATATAAAATTATTATTAGGTTTATAATAGCCACATTAGATTCCATTAATGAAGAAGTTTAATTCTGCTCTCAATTATACAAAAGATTCTCCATTATTATTTAATTAAAAAGTTGTACATTATTTTTCATTTCATTTAACCAGTTGATATTTCCCCAAAGAACAGGTGAAACTTTCGAGTTCTTTCATGGAAATACTCATAAAATTTTTAATCCGAAACCCGCGTAAGTATAGCGAACAGACTGTACAATTAAATTACATTTATATTAAATGAAGTAGTATTTAGAGATTCATTCTTTTTTGAAAATAGAAGGGACATGGATACGTTAAAGATAATGATTGTCCTGAAATATTATCAATAAATTAATCTCTCTGTTCATAGTTCCAACGTCTGAAATAGACCGTCAGATATTGGCTGATTTAGGTGCCCCATTTTCGCATACAAGAGTTGAAAACATCGATGTTTAGTAGAATGAAAGAAAATTTACGAGTAGCTCTTGGGGATAACACATGGAAAATTCTATTTTCTATTATAGAAATATTTTCCGACTCCAAAAGGCACTTATCCATTCGGGTCATTCAAGACAATATGTTTTTCGGACTGGTGGTGATTTTTCTATTTAAATAGGATTTAAGATATATGAGTTTTTCTACTTCTGTTAATGAAGTATCTTTTTCAATTAAATTTTCAAATAACTCAAAAAAAGAATTCCATTGAGTAATATCTCCAGTAAATTCTGGAATGTTTGATTAAGGTTTATTTATACGCGAAATGGATCTAGTATTTTGACTTAAATTCACTGAACTAGAAGCAAATTTAATTCTTTCTTCAAATATGGTACGAGCTGAACAATATCTTTCTTCAACGATATCCCGGTCTGTACATTGAGTATCATCTAAAATTTCAATATCATTTTGAATGATATAGTAAATTTCGAAAGCTTTATTTAAGAGCTTTAATCTAGTTTTAATTTATTTCAATCACCCACTTGCAATATTAAAACCTTTGGTTTTCCGAAGCCTATTTCTATTAGTTAATCATTTAGTGAACACGACTTGCGTGAAAATATGGACAACAAGTACCTTTTAATTTCTGTTAAGGAAAATCGAATTTTCCATATGTTATTCTCACGATAAATTCCCTTTCATTCTACTCAAAATCGATGTACTTTTCAATCCTCTTCGAAGTTTGCATGCGAAAATAGAGCACCTAAACCTGTCACTATCTGACGGTCTAAAAAGTTGATTAACATGACTTTTAATGATTTTTATTTTTATTTTACACGAATGCTAAAATTAGCAAATGTAAAAAAACCTATGTACCTGGCTATTTTTCCAAATGTTAATCATTCTAACCTAAATTTGGCGCCCACTGTGCGTTGGTTGTTTTTGGAATCATAATAAATAATAATAATAATAATAAAGAGTTGATCAGTTCTACACCACTGCTGATTCACAGAATGATTTGTATGTCATGCTGTGAGAATCACTGTAAAATAGAAAGTTGAGTTCGATGACACCTCCGGCCTAAAATGTCTGCCTATGCCTGCACTCGTGAATCCTTTCACACTGTATTGTTATTGTTTAAGCCGTTTATTATTGCTGTTCTGAATGACATGCGTGTTCGCGATTACATTAGCAGTTTTTTTTCTTTCATTGCATTTCTCAATTCATTCTGGTTTAATCTTCTTACACGCTTGAATATAGATTGACCGTTACTACAATATCAAATCTTGTGAATGTTTAAGGAATTCTATTCAAACTTTTATTTATGCTACACTAATTTATGACTTTTCAACCAAAAAACAGTTTATTTAAAAGCGGCGCCTTCGCCAAAAAATATATTCATCGAAGGGTCGAATATTTTTTAGAACAGTGTATTTATAAAAAAACTTTCAAAGTTAGTGGTTCACGACGAATGACGATGACTGCTCATAGGTGTATTTATAGGAAGATTTCGAAGGTTAACTTTATACATTTAGTGGAGCGAAATACGCAAAAAAGTCGATTATTTCTCGAGATAAAAAAAATTGGAATACAACCAGATCAGACCACATAGGTTTTGTAAACATTTTTACCTACGAAATTTTGATTTACAATATTTTTTTGCGTTTCAGATTTTTTTATTTCAAAAAAAAAACAAGAACAATTGACGATTTTTTAAAATACCTTTTTTTGAGTTAACATCGTAATAATTCTGAAACCAACTGAGATATCGACTTAGTTTTTTTTTAGGTTAAAGTACAGAGAAAATTGTTTCTAACAGTACTAATTTTATTGTAAAATATTCTTGGTAATCGCAAAAATTGAAGGCTGCAATTAACGAACTGATGAACTTTCATATGGATAAATTTAATAAAGAAATAATTTTGTTGGTATGTCTTAATTTCATATTATCTAGTTTTGGAAGAACATCACAGATCTAGTATAAAATATATCTGTTGGTGTACCGCAAGACTCTATATTAGGACCAGTTTTTTTCAGTATGTTTATGAATGACTTATGTTGTCCGTCTAATAACAATAGATTGTATGCAGATGATGCTAATTTTATCATAGAAACAATAAAGACATTGAACAAAAGTAGGTAATGAAACAGTAAACAGTTTCTCTACATTTTCGATCACCCTGAGTCTTAAAACGGAAAACTCTTGTCTCGATGCGTGCGAATATATGCACCGACACGATTTTGACTATTTCTTCTAGCCATGAACCCTACTGATTTTCAGAATTGCCAGTATTTTACCTGAAAATATCAGAGATTTAAATGTAAGTGCATACATTATGTACAAATCTACATAATATATACAATAATGTAATTGTGACTAATTATGTTTCTTTCAGTAATGTAGTCACCAAGCATCAATAATAAACTTTCTTCAAAACACTTTTCTGTTAAACAATTAATTATGAAACTCTTACAAACGTTGTTCCAAATCTCCAATAGATGCTTAACCTTAAAAGTACGTTGGTAAAATGTCACCGTTTAATTACCTGTCTAATTGTAGCTTTTATTGGACTACTAGGCTTGAGTTTATGAAATAGACAAGTTCTTATCGTTCTTAGTTATTCTCGGGTTAAACCATAAACAATTATCGCGAGTAGGTAATAATTAAGAAGTGATTGGTGAAAGTGCAAGAAATCGCAAATATCAATTACGGCTTGTCATTGGATGTATATTTCCGGTTTTTAAATAAAACTTACCGCCTAATTTACAAACGAGCTTTAAAGGTACGTGTAAAGTTAAATTAAATTAAATTTAAAAGGAGTTGGACATTATTTGTGGGACTAACAGTGGCTCCTGCATGTAGTTGCATGCAATTGGCTTTTCTTCGCCTATTGTTAGAAACCTCAATCTAGCCAGGCCTTCACACTAGCCCCGGACGTGGATTGGTGTTTCCTCTTCTTCTTATTCACAGAACCTGCAAGATGTTGCTTCTTCTGCTAAATATATGACACTTCATGAACTTGGCCGATGGTTCCTTTATGAACAGTTTGGCCTGTCTCAGTCTTGGATAGTTGTTGCACCATTCCTGAGACTCTTTATGCATCCATTGTTTGACGGATGCCTTACACAATGCCCTGGCAACTCCACAGAAGAGTTCGGGGCCTGTCATGGCGTTATTTGAGCTTTCTCGGGCTAATTCGTCGGCCTTTTCGTTACCCTGATATCCCTCGTGGCCTGGCACCCAGCCTTTAGAACTGCTTGACTATCAGAGTAGATGGTAATAGTTTTGCCTGATTTAATATTTCTGACGACTAACCACCTGGGGACGAAGGTCCCCCCAGTCGCCAAGTAGGAGACTGGGGGAGCTTTCACAGGTGGTGACTTTCACAGAACGGCACACACATGACAAATAAACGGACGACAAAACAGGGAAATGCCCTCAGCAAACCCTGTCCAAATTGCTGATAATATGTCATCCTTCACAGCCCTTTCAGAAGGAATGGCATACTAATCAAAAGATGTAAATTGAGGACCCCTGAGGTGGTCGTCAGGAGGATTCCGATCCAGTATAACAGGATGGGAACCTTCCCGACTTGGGCTCAATTACTGTGTGTGTGTGTAATATTTATCTTGCACAATGTTGTATGGCTATTAGTTCAGCCAACTAATTTTGTGTTAAAGTAGACCCCTAGAGAGCGTTGTTTGGATGAAGGCAAAAATACAAATTATTACTGATACGGTTTTTTCAGGATGTGCGATGTATTATATCGGAACAATTAAATAAAATAACATATACCTGCGCAGTTAAAGTCTTAAATAAACAAACATGTAGATAAGAGTTAAATAATAATAAATGGTAACTATCAGTGCAATTTTGTTTTTTTTAAAAAAAGTAAACACTTAAAATATATTATCAATTTTCTGTATATATAGCTAATTAAATGCAGGTAATTTTGTTTGAAAAAAGCTCTTTACACGCAATTATATTTTCACTTTGTAAACAGTAAAATATATTGTCTTAATTGTTCCAAATACATGGCAACAAAACAAAGAAAATAAATAAAAAGTTTATAGATAATACTCGTTGTCTAATTGGAAATGTATTTAAAAGTACACCTTGAAAATATCTAATTCCTACTTAGCCTTTAGTTTTATTCTGATTTTTGTGAAATTTTCAGTAAATACCATTAATAACCAACAAAACTGTGGGTTGGCTTAGTGGTAAAAGCGAAAGTCGGCCATTTTGTTTGACTATAGTGTTAATTCGAATTTATGTCTAGTATGTATTTTCCAATTTGATTTAAATCACTTAATAAATAATGAAGAAATAACATGATTGTAATGTAATGATTTGAAAAAATATTTAGCTAGGAACCCACCGGTATTAGACTTGTTATCTTGTAAATAATACAAAAAATAAATTCCTCGAAACTATCAGCGATAAGTAAAATGAATAATTTTATTCTAAATAATATAGAACAAATATTGTCTAGGAATAAATACAGGCAAGAATACCGTTTCCTGTTCAATCATTAAAATCTACTCGTCTCATTCAATTTTTCATTGTGTACTAATTACTTTCCACGATTCCACGTAAAATTTAATTAGTGGTAAAGTTGATTAGTAATGATTATGATAAGGTAATGGAATGATTTTTCCTCGTTATAGAAATTATCAGGCTTTGTTATCCAAGTAATAGACCATTTAGAAGGGAATATATTTACTAAAAAGACCATATAAATTTCTCAATAGATAGTTAACCATTGTTATAAAGAAGGTTATGTTTTGGATTCTATATTACAGTATTTATTCGTAGAATTATATATTTAGTATTGAGGTATAACCGAATGGAATTTTCCTACATTTATGATCAGGAACGGAGTTTATTAGCTTCAGAACCGAAGAAGCTTGGAATATACTCCAGATCGAAATGAGAAAAGTATAAGTTTTATAAAAAAAAAACTTCAAAACCTACAAAGCTGCGGCATGCGGACGGTTCCAAACCAAAAACACAGAACGAATTGGAGTAGGAAAAGTGTATTGAGAAAAACTATTCGATAGCTCTGAGCTCTAATGCAATCAGCTCAAAAATGAATGAGACTGAAGACGCCAAAAAAGCTGATTGAGCTAGGCGAGGAAAATACAATTACTTTCACTTAGGTCTTGAGGCACAACGAGGTAAAGGGTAACGAGATTGCAGATAGCTTTTCAAAGAAAGGGGCTTAAACACTTTTCGTGAGACATAATATTAGGATAGGAGAGATTCAAAAATAATTGGGTAATAGAAGAACTGATAATTGGAAAAATTCCTCGAGGATAAGATACTTCTGGGTGACTATAAGAGACAATCGACTGAATGTATCTGTTTGAACAAGATCAAACTACGCACTGTAACAGTGATACTTACCAGACATTGTCGACTCAAATGTAAAAAAATATTAAATGCAGATTTTGTAAGGAGGAAGATTAAATCCTCCGACGAATGATTGGAACGATCTAAGAACATTTTCTCTGGCTTTTCTGATGGTCTTAAGAGTCGTCATGTTGGAAAAATTTGCATTGGTGCTAGAGAAATTTACCGATTTTTGCGCTGATACCATTCTTTTAGTAAATACATTTTTCCCGAATGCGTTCTAAAGTATATCATTGCTTACTACTGGTATCACTTCATTATGGTATAATAATTAAGGATTATTATGCTTATATCTCATCTGCTATTGCTTATCTTCATGAACACACTGATTACCTGGTTCAACTATCTACCCTTGCTCCATTTCTTATTAATTTCATCCTAAGAGTATTTTTAACTATTTTTTCATTTTATTTTTTATTACGTTTTCTCACTTTGGAGTGGCTAATTGCAACTTAATGTAGAAATCTGCATTACAAACTAATTATTGCATTTAAAACTCTTTTTAGCTTCTCATTACCATTTTTTTTATTGTGTATCATTAAATAACCTTCAAACGATTGTTTAAACATTTTTTTAATAGCAAAGATCTCTCCGTGAAACGCAAAATGCAACCTTACACATAAATATTAGTGCTGGTAAGTGAAAGGAAGACTAAGAAGCGTGCATTTTGAATGTTAAAAGTCAAACTCAAACACATCACTACAAATGTTCATCCTCCCACTCGATCCAATTGCAATGTCAAGCATGTACCCGATTTCTTAGTTATTGCACTTTAGAAAGCAACGAACAAGAAGAAGAAGAAGAAGAAGACACTATTAAACGAATTTATGACTCTGCATGTTATTAATTAGGTTAAGTTAGTTTAATCTAAGATTTTGAATGACATAGGTATGGGTTATTCAGGACAGATGTTCTGTAAAAGTGCTTCTGCTTCGTTTTCATTATCTTCATAACTTCTACCTGTCAGAGCAATTGTAGGTATGATACAACAAAAGTGGTAGACTGTTGAAGACAGTATTGTTAGTCTGTGACAGGAAAAGAAATATTGGATGTGTCGTCTAGATAGATTAGGATATACCAAGTTGTTCAAAAATTGTTGATTGAAGTAGTACGATGCAATAAGATCTTATTGGAAATATGTTCCCACTAACCACAATATCCCATTAACTATTAACCTGATTGCAATAAGCACACTACTTATATGAATCACACATATAAATTCATTATCTACTGTATGTACTTATTTCCCAATTCATGAAACTCATCCTAATTTGTATTAAATTTTCTGAAGGTGTTATACAAAACTTTAAAGTAACTTTTTAAAGGGTCTCAGAACAACAAAATTCAGCTAATTATGAAATTTTTCTTCTACTACCTTATTACTAAAGTTGTATATAATTTATTGCAAAACAAGGAATCAAAACAATTTCACACTGCATTGATATCGCTAATTACATTGTTGTAGTAATAAAAAGAGAATGTACTTTCTAGTCATCGAATTTTTATTATAAAATTCTTTTTTTTTTTCGGTTTTGTTCGAATTGATAGGAGTACTAGCAGTACTAGTCACGCATTTTTTTTGTATCGTCTGTAATAAACTGTTTTGTAATTTTTTATTCATTTGTAACAAAATTATCGAAATTCTATGATTCCAATGTACTAAAAATACGTCAATAATAAAAACAACATAATAGAGTTAAACATTTTACGCCAGTAGTATTATAGTGTAAGATACAAAGTAAGGTCGACCTTCCCCATCTGCTTACTAGATAAAAGTTTTTTTTTTATTAAATAAAATACGTTTTTAGAAAAAACAAACTGCCGTTTCGTGCACACATGAATGAACGCATGTGACAGTCTAGATTCTAGATCACCTTGAAAAAGTAAGCATGCCACTTTGCCTATGAAAAACGACCTTAGTTATTTTGGAATGAGCTTACTAAACAAACACCCTGTGTATTGTCACACAGCACCTTAATGTAACGAATTACAGTAACTACTTGACAATGTGTTATATTTTCCACCTCACTGTGTTACTTTCTATCCAGTTGCTAGATTTCCAACAATAATGTCTTTAATATATATACACCATTATTATTTTCAACAAGATAATATACCCACATAATAAATAGTTTACAAATTAGTAGCTTTATATAGGTTGATGGAAATAACACCAGATAATATACAGAGTGTAATCAATGTGTGTAGTCAATTGACTTGTGGTATGGCACAAATCAATTTAACTTGACTTGTATTACTCAGTATATCAGTGGAAAGTTAGATCAACAAAGTCAAGTAGATGTTATATTCACTGATTTTAGTAAAGCCTTTAGTAAATGCTTGGTTTTGTTAGAAGAAATGGCAAAGAGTTCAATAGCTTAGAAACTTTAAAACTTTTGTACAGTAAACGCCAAATCTAAAGGACCAAGGACGCGCATTTATAATGCTACGAACACGCCTACCGATGAATAGAATTGGCAGCTTACCTAGAAAGTTGTAAACCAGGCGCGCGTATATTTTAAGACAAAATAAATGGAAAATAGTAAAAGATGCTTGTTCATACATATTGCTTAGTGTTATTATTAGTACATAATTCTAGAGTCAATTAAAAAATCATTATTTTTAGGTAAGCCGATTTTAGGTTAAAATAAAACCAGTCACTTTAACCAAAACACAGAAACAAGAAACAAACAATGATCTAGTCGCTACGCTACTGACCGTAAGCAGGACAAGGTTCAAATTGTGAACGGGCATGGCGATTTTTAAGTAAACGAACTTGAGCATTTGCGCTGGTTCTTTAGATTTGGTGTTTACTGTACCTTTGTTTTGTTAGATCTAGATTGTAATATGCCAGTGTATGTATAATATTTATATTAACAACCTTGAACAAAAATTGAGAGACGGTTCATGAAGTCGGCCTCGTACATTTTGGATGGACAATATCCTCCTAGAGGTTTTCCACATAGCGATTTGCTATCAAGATTTAATTTAACGGAACTAAAATATCGCAGGGCATCACATCAATTGCTCTTCCTATATAATCTTTTACATAATAAAGTGGACTGTATTGAGTTAATGAAATATATATCACTTAGAGTTCCTAGACCAGGACTACGAATTTGTGTAAGTTTTCAACTAACAATTGCTAGGACTATCACTCTTCGCTAATACATCAAATGGTCAAAGTTTATCACGAGGAGGATCGCCTAGATATATTTTGTACTAGCCCAAAAAAATAAATTTAATTCTTAATCTTAATGAAAATTAGTATCATACAATAATTAACATTTTACTTTTACTTTTTTTATAACTGTTTTATAGAACAACTTTTGGCGAAGGCACTGTCTATATAAAGTCTAGAAGGTTCGAGAAACACTACATATGGATATAAATACACTAAGTTTCGCAGTTTAGGTCGGTATATAATTAGATATTGTGTTAAAATAATTATTTTCTAATTTATATAATGTATTTAGTATAAATAAATTAGTATTTTAGTGAATATAAATTAAATAAATAATATAGGAACAAATTTTGTCGTAAAAGTCAGTCGACGCTACTGAATTAACTGAATTCCCGTAAGTGAAAGAGTGGATACATATGTAATGTACATGCATGCCTACTCATCAACATACAAAAACAATAACAGTGGGCACACCGTGTGCATACAAAACATGCATATAAAAAAAGGAGCGTTATATTTAATTCGCCTTGTATTATAACCAGCACCTACATCAATACATTTCCACGATGAAGCAAGATGGAAAGTTTCTAGATATTAATTTGAAGGTTATGTAATTACAGGTTTCTACAGTCGACAATTAAAACGTTAAAATTGTTTATGCTGTGACCAACAGAGTATTCAACCAAGTATGAATTATGATAGTACGAATTGAATTTCAATTAATTATTTTATTTTGAATCGAAATAATGTTTTATTTGGCCTTTTCTTACAGCATAAGTTTTGAAAAGTCTAGTTGACGATTATAGAAGAAAATAATAACTCTTCTAAGAATTTTTCAATATTCTAAATAACTAAATTCACAAGAGGAAAGAAAAATTGTTATCAAAATGCCTTGTTTGTTTTGTTGTGGTTCTTTTTTGTTTTAAAACAAATTTATAATTTACCTACTTACAAATAACAACAATAATTAATTAAATTTATTATTGATGAATGAATGTGACGCTCTGTATATTTTGTAGTCGTTTTTACCCTTCCCGATAATCGATTATAAGGACAAATGCCTGGAAATGAGACCAAGAGAAAATGAATTATTTAAAGTTAGTCTCAATAAATATACCTATTTATAGTTTAAAAATTAATCAAATTAAACGAGCATAAACAATTTATCGGTACTGACACAAATCAAGTATTAATATCTGAATCACTTTTCCTAAAAACTCTCTCCTATTTTATTACATGTAATTTCTTTATTCAACCATAATATTGGGCAATTTACGCTCTATCAACAGTTCATATTGGAATTTGTTCAATTTTAGTTACGACCTCTTCGTTTTCGCTATTGCTCAAGAAGCGCTCAAGAATTTGGTGAAAACCGTATCATTCTAAGTTTAAAAATAAAGAAGAAACCGTCCAAATACTTTTTCAATTATAAATTAAATTAATGTACCCACAAACTAATAAACAAATAAAAAAAAAAATATGAAAACTGAAAATAATCCCATAGACTAAATAATATTCGAGACCATTGAATGGTAAAATTACTGTGATTGCGAATTATTATATCGACGAGGAAGTTATATATATTTTTTTTGTTCCCACATTGTGCAGCAGCAAACTATTTATTTATTGATTTCTCTTTTCGTTGAGAAACAAATCCGGAATAGGAATTCAAATTTTTTGATACACGTTACGTAGACTTGCAATTATAATTCTTAATTGCATATAGATATGGTAGATGAGGAATCGTTTTGTGGAAATTATACATTTTTCATTCTTTCCTGTTGTAGGTAGGTAGGAAAGAACTACTGTTTTTTTTCTTCTACGGGATGTGAGTAAAGAAAAAAAGTACTGCATTCCTCTATACCGGGCGTTCCAAACCTTTTAATATAAACATTTCTACTCTATTTAACGAAGAAAAAAAATACTTTGTTCAAATAGATTGCGATTATCTCGCCTACAGTCTGTTCGCTATACTTACACGGGTTTCGGATTAACAAAATTATGCAAATTAGTAATTGACAACCAGTTCCAATAAGCCACTTCCCAAGAAATTAGGTAAAATTGCCCTAATAGTCAGATTTAAATTAAAATAACATTAGGGTAGGTACTAAATTTGTTACAAATATTGCAGTTGAATTGATTCTTTGCAAGTGTTGACATTGTATGTATATTGTAAATTTAGTGAAAATTTTAAAAATGCCTAGACGTGTGTTAGATGTAGATAGTCTAATTTTTAGTGTACATAAGTATTTTAAGGATGAAAAAGAAAATGGCGGTCATTTAAAATCGGTAATGTCTGTACAACAATGCGAATGCGATGCTCTAGGAATTAGTGAAACCAAATTAAGAGGAGTATTACAAAATCACAATAGTGAAAGAAGATCACTGCCGAAAGAAGATCACCGCAAAGATATTCCAAATGGAAAGAAATTTGAAATTCGTGGTACCATTTATCGAATCAGGGCCAACATGGAACATGTGACCTTAAATACAATTCTCTCGGAATTAATAGATAGAACATTTGATGACATTGGCAGAACAAGTCTATGGCAAGTGATACATATCTTGGGTTTCAAATTTCAAAAGGAGGATAACAGAAAGGCCCTTTGTGAAAGAAGTTCTGTCGTGCACAAGAGAATTAACTTTCTAAGAAAATATTCTAAATTTAAAGAAGAAGGGGCGAATTTTATATATTTAGACGGATATTTTCTAGGGGTGCAACCAAGAGAATATGGCAAGATGATAATGTAAAGTCCATCAAACATACCAATGGAGAAGGGAAGCGACACATAATTTTACATGCAGGAGGGAAATCGGGTTTTATAGAAGGTGCTGATTTAATATTTTCATTTAAATCAAAATCCAGTGACTATCACGATAATATGAACACAGAAATGTTTGTAAAATGGTTGCACGAAAAACTTCTCCCAGGTTTAAGTGAGCCCAGCGTAATTATTTTAAACAATGCACCTTACCATTCTGAAGTATTAAACAAGAGTCCAACGAATTCTTGGACTGTTAATAAAATTAAAGAATGATTGACAAAGGAACATATACCATTTCCTCAATATATATTAAAATCAGAATTATTACGCTTGGCAAATATACACGCAAAACCAAGAACCTTTGTTGTGGATCAGATTATTGAAAGTTATGGTCATCAAGTTTTACGTCTGCCACTGTATCATTGTCAGTTTAATCCCGTCGAATATATATGAGGAATAGCAAAACAATATTATGACAACCATATTGGGCCTAATGGTTATAGTGACGACACGCAGTTCGGGAAACTTGGCGAAAAGCACTTTCACTTGCAACTCTAGAAGTGTGGCGGAACTGTATATCCAAGTGCGAGAAACTAATAGAAGATTGGTGGACTCGTGAAAATAAAATAAACGAAATAAGTCCAATCAATGGCAAGTTCAATTTTTTTATTTTTCATTTAAAATTATCTACATGGAACAAATTTTTATGTTAGAAACTATTTTATTTGAGCTAAATAATCCTCTTATTATACATAGACCATATTTTCTGTGTGAAGTGTAATATAAAATTATTATTAGGTTTATAATAGCCACATTAGACTCCATTAATGAAGAAGTTTAATTCTGCTCTCAATTATACAAAAGATTCTCCATTATTATTTAATTAAAAAGTTGTACATTATTTTTCACTTCATTTAAGCAGTTGATGTTTCCCCAAAGAACAGGTCAAACTTTCGGGTACTTACCTGGAAATGCTCATAAAATTTTTAATCCGAAACCCGCGTAAGTATAGCGAACAGACTGTAGGCAGATCCACATTTAAAATTTTTTATTCAAATGATTATGATATACCAATCTCGTGGTTATAAGAGATAATAAAAGTTGTAGGGTGGCTTAAGGGCCACATTTTAAAATTTCATAGAGGTATACAAACATATGTTTCTTTAAACCAGAACACCAGTTTATTACTTGCTTCGGCAGTCAACGTGTTTTAAATGCTTTTTTATTCATTTGTTGTTTAATTTGTGGTTAATTATTAATATTTCAAAAATACTGATTTATCTCATTGATTGGCCGAAAATGCACACGTAATTTTTATTATTAATAATTGAAAAAAGTGATAATGAAAACCTAATATGAAAATATAAATTACGACTCTATAAATGAAGTAAATAATATAACAATTTTCTTAAATTATTTTATTAGGTATTGAAGCTGATTTCTATTGGTTTTGGATTTTTTCACAAAAGCCTCACCTTTAAAATTATTTAGTACAGTTATTTTTTATTGAAATTCCCTGTATATATTCATTATATCTTTTTTCAACCGACTTCACAAAAAGGTTCTCAATTCGTCGGAATATTTTTTTTATGTATGTTCAGCGATGATTCTTTTTTTGTTAGGGGGTAGTTCCATTTACAATTGGTCAGGATTGGACGATCTTTGAGATTATAATATCAATTATTAAGAGCATTCGCACGATTTTGAAGTCGGTTTTTTAAAATTACTTTTATAACTTATCCTAAGAACTTATTTTTCTTCAGCAAGTAACATTATGATGTTATTCCTTTTCCTATTTCTTCCAAGACAGTCAACATTTAAATGTGGTTAGTGCGACGTCAGCTTAAGTGGGGTAAATCCGGCTAATTTATATTTAATTGAATTTTAAGCACTATTAAAATATAATACCTAATTTAATTCTTAAGTACCTTGGTAAATCCGTCAATTTATATTAACAATTCTATTATAATTCCTAGAAAATGGCTATAATTCTTAAACCTACACAAGTTTCCATTTAGAAAAAAAAATATAGGACAGTCCTGGAATCCTCGGTATATTATTTTTTGTTCAAATTGGATTTTAGGACAAATTCCAGCTAGACATTTGCTTAATTTTCAATCACAATACCCAATATTGTTGTAAAACTTTTAAATTTTTTTTAATCATTTTACATATCAAGAAATTTTGAAAAAAATTTGAAGCGATTAAATAACAAAAAAATCATAAATCTAAAATGAAAAACGAACTTGAAATGTTCAGAAAAATCTGGATATATGAGTGGACGATGCCTAGAAATAAAAAGGGGGGTTATAGGGGCTGAAATTAAAAGAAAAATCATAAATTAAAAATAAAAAGCGATATCAACACGAAATTTATTTTGAAAAAATCTGAATATAAATGGGGGTGGTTATAGGGGTTGTAATAATAAAAAAAAATTAAGCTTTATAAGAGGACGAGGCCTATTAATTTTGAAAAATCTAAAAAAAATGAGTGTTAAGAAGGGTTGAAATAAAAAAAAATCGGAAATTAAAAACGAAAAGTAATATCGACATGAATATTTTAGTAAAAAAACAACTCTATAAGGGGATGAAGCCTATTGATTCCGAAAAAAAATCTAAATAAAAATAGAAGGTTAAGGGGGGTTGAAATATTAAAAAAAATGCTAATTCAGAAACAAAAATTGTTATCAACTTGATATCTCCAGGAAAAATCAAGCTCTATAAGCCTATTGATTCTAAAAGTAATCTAATTAAAAATGGGGCGTTAAGGGGGGGTTGAAATATAAAAAAAAAAATGATGACTCCGAAACAAAAATCGATATCAACTTAAAATCTTCAGAAAAAATCTAGCTCTGTAAGGGGATGAAGCGTATTAATTCAGAAAATAACCTGGTTAAAAATGGGGGGGTTAATATTAAATATAATCATTATAGTTTTTTAAGTAGTAAAGTGTCTAGTACTTTTTAAATAATTCCTACTCAAATGTGACAAAAACCCCTCAAAGCCCTAACTATTTTGTTTTATTTTTTTTATTAAAAGAACTGTAATGAAATCATCCCATACCCTTTTGGGGCAGAAAAGTATATGCCTAATGTTTTTAATTGTGTTAGTTTATATTTGAATTTTAATGTTATTAATTTTAATTTGTTATATAATAAAATCGGAGTACAATCAATCAGAATTATATGAAAAATATATTATTAATGATTAAAAAATAATTACTACATAAACTAACCAAAATGTACTTACCGGTGGTGCTTCAGACGCAGAGTACTCAGAAGGGCTGTACTCAGGCTTGATGGTGACCGTCGCCATCGATTCAGGTTGTGCTTCCTTCTCCATCATTTTGCGGTACTACTTATCGAAACGTCCCGGTATATACTGAAGAGTAATTGGTGCGCAGGTAATCCTAAAGGTGTAAAACGAGGTAATGTCACCGGCAAATGTGACCGACTGGTAAGTAGAGTGTTGGAGAGGTATCCTTGTAGTTGGTCCCCTACCATCTCTACTACCATCGCAAGAGAATGGTTTCGCGGATTGAGGTACTTCGTCGGTACAGGTTGTCTCAAGTTTCGATATTATTTCTTAAAAAATGATAGAATAATAAAATTCTCATAAATAATCAACAAAATATATTTATAAATGATCAATATAACAAAATATTTCTACAATACGTAAATATTTCGTATAAATCAATGTTTTATTATTAAAATATTTTACAAAAAAATATAAATAAATAATAACAGCCAATATTTTGGAAATTATCAACTTTTAGGCTAAGGTAATGTAACTTGACAAACCGGGCCCTAACCTAGTTCTTCAAATACCCTTAACTTTGGCTTAAATTTCTGCTAGTGGATCCCCACGAAGTGATGTTAAAACCCCCAGAATTACGTTTAGAGTTCAATGTAGCTGTAATGGAGGAAGAACAAAGTAAACACAGAGATTAATTGGGAATACTGTTTATTTAACATCTATTCTTTTGTACAGCCGAACATTTAGATTATGTGCCGTTTTTAGGCATTATGTTTATGTAGGCTTTCCAATGTGTCATTTCTAACCTCATAGCTTTTAGTTCCTACAAAAGGGTAAAATAAAAGTCGGAAGTACTTTGGTATATTTGTTTGTCTCCTAATCACACCTTTCCACGGAAATACTGAATTACGCATTGTCTAATAAAAGAGAGTACAGCGGTAGCACGGGGAGTTCGGTGAAATATAAAATAATGTTTGTAACATGTGTAAAAACCAGAGTGTAGATTTACCTCACCGTGCGTCACGCCTTTCCCTAATATTCCAATGCCGTAATGTACTGACATACTCAGTCCTGTATGGAAAACATTGAACGGTCCTTCGTAGAACACTTGATATAAAGGGGGATGCCCGTCAGGCCTACTTTTGGGGTATCTCAGTCGAGATCCATCCTGCCTCTATCAGGCTTTAATTTACATAGCCGCAAAGGCAATACCATTTTTATGCCCTTACTATTAAGGTCCCTGGCGGTCTATGGTGGCCTAAGGCTCTTTTTCGGCGCGATGCTCTTTTGCTTTGTCGATTAACAAATCATTGTTATTAATCACAGTTCTGAGGATACGTTAGCTAGTCCACAAACACAATTTCACCTATTTACTCTAAATAAATAACAAACATACCGACTACTTTCGCGTAATGTCCCACTAAAGATATGTGGATATGTACAAATAAACCCGACCCTCCTCAATATTCATGATTCTACCCGCCACTGTACATATCCCCTATTTCCCTAAAAATCGATATACATATTTTTTAACCGCAATCTAACTTTAAAATATATACAAATCATGGCATTTACCCTACTAATCTACATCTGTTTTCCATTTAAAAGTAAAACCGAAAGTGCGTTTCCTCTTTACTGAAATGATCAGGTACTGTTTACAGACAACCAAAACTTTACAATTCGGCCCTTTGGCCATAAATCTAAATGACTTAATTTATTACTTGAGAGTGTTGACCGACTTTACAACAATTAATATTTATGCCAACAACATCACTATCGATTCTCTAAATAGTATAATTTAGCACAATATAAAAACCCTATAATTTTTCCCACAATAAACGTTTATCAATGAATACCAATAATATGACAATAACACACAGACCCGAATTTTCCCGCTAATGAATATAAAAGTAATATAGTGATATGAATATTAAATACTAGTTTGATTACTTTAATAGTGCGATTATCGTTTTAATTCTACGTAAAAGAAACCTTACAGAAAAAAAGTATACCGTTGATAAAAGCGTCTACTTGGCGCAAGTTCGTCGGGTCAGCCTTAAGGGTGACGAAATCCACTACGAACGTCGCCTAGAGTAGTACTTTTAATCATTTAGTAACATTTTATAATGTTGAATCGGATATATAAAATATCTGGCGTTTAACTATACTAGCGTGGTCTCACCAGTATCAGTTACGTCAATATTTTAGTCGCTCGGTAGATACAACCTTATAAAACAGTTCTAGGAGCGAAATCTGGTTCTATTCAACGTGTATCTGCTTGGTCAACCTGACTATATATCTCCTTTTACTTATATATAAAATATAAGAAAAAAGTGGTCATCCTAAGGACAACTAGATATCTATGCAGAAGCCGTCGTTTATAGAAATTAATTTCTCTACCCCGTCGATATCTTTTATTTCCGTTTTCAAAATATATGAAAAGCGCGGCTACCGTAAGGGTAGCGATATCTCTTTTTAATTAAAATTGAAGAATATAAAGAAAAAGAAGTCACCGTAGCGGTAACGTGGATATTTGCGTTTTTTGTTAACTTGACTCGGTGAAGATGAAAAAGCTAATCCCCCAGCCCACAAAAACCCTGGTATTTATACTTAAATTTCCCTTATATGCAAATGTATCGGAAAGAGAACGACTGTGAATTCGGTGCATAAAGACTATGAAGCCCTGTATTAATTCCGGAATATAGTCCTATCGTTTTACATCTGGTTTTTTGCTAGCGGCCGTTACAGTTTACACGTCGATTTCTTTTCCCAGAAGTAATTAAACGGTGCCTACAATTCGGGAGATGCTAGGAAGTTGTTTGAATTCGAAATAATAATTTGAATATAATATGTAATATATAAGGATTATTTAAATTAATTATCAAACCCCGGTTGTCGGATTTCAGTAAATTGGACTAGATTCCTACATTTTAGCTTCATGAATTTGTAATAGCGTTCTGTACACCCTGTATCAACTCTTTTTTTTTAATATGTCTCTATTATCCCTAAAAGTTTGTCGGTATATATATATATATATATATATATAAATATTTTTTGAAATTTGAAAATTTAATCATTTTAACTTATAGTTATTTTAAGACGTTTTTTGTTGTTTTTTTGGGCAGATAGTATACCGGATGACTCACCTATGACTGATATTAAAAAATTATACAATTCTGTGACGAAAATCTAATTTATTTGTAGTTTATTTATTTAAAAATACACTATTTACAATTTATTTCAAACGTACTATTTAATTTATGTAATATTTAGACACTAACTAACAATTCTAATTTATTTCTTACACTTTAACTTTTCAATACAATGTTCTATATTAAACTAAACTCGGCGCTGATACGTCGCCTATTTATATTAGTCCAAATCCGCTACTGGAAAATACGAGAGGCTCTCGAACATTCCTTTTTATGACTAAACGGCACTCTCCGCCATTCCAGTCGCTTCCAGTGCTTCAGCGGCAGACATTCCGTCGTATTCTTTTACATTCGAGACGTGGTCCGGCTGTTTCCACACGTCAGCGTTGCTTCGATCACGAATTGATTGCCATGTGAAGGCCGCGTGCGTACACAGGCACAGGGTCGGATTAGGGATATCATGACAATTCATTAAATCCTGTTATATTTTATTAGTTTATATTTCGACTAGATGCTAGTTTCAAAAACGTATTTTTTGACATTTTGATTTATTTACAAACTGCTTGAACATAGAATTTAGAAAAGAATTATTGTTATTCAGTCAAAACAGATGTTTATGGTTAAAATCATGCCAAAACATCATTAAAATAGTTTATTAATTAGAAAAGTGTTTACGAAATACGTATCAAATAAATTACGATTTATTATGAAACAATTGATTAATTTGGTATTGTTACAATAATTTTCCTAGTTAAAAAAAACAAATTCTCTACAAATAGAAAATTGCCATTTTTTTATTTGTAGGACAATGTTGTCAAAAGTTGTAGATAATAAATGTTACACTATACAAGGTATTCAAAAACCCTCTCTACTGACAAAAGATTTCAACAAGTTTTTCCAATAACACAGAGACTGAAATACAAAGTTTTAAAACTTAAAATTCATCATGTTAAAATTTGACTTTTGTTGCTAATGGCATGCTATAACTTTTGTGTATGTCAATATTCGAAAAAAATTAATGCACCGATCAGGGATCGAACCTGTGTCTCTACCAGTTGGGTTATTGGGGCACACGGCTTCGAGGCAGTCAAACTCATAGATTTGAAGTCAATCAGCACAGACTTTCTAATCCCATCCCAGCTCTTTCATTTCCCCTTGAAGTCACCCTTGTGACATCGTGTAGAAGGAAGACAATTTCTGATTGTACTATAATAAATTTCAAAGATTCATCATTCGTTCACCAGTGACATTTTTTTTTTCTTAAATATCACCCTTTTTTGATGCATTCAACCAACGTGAGAGATATATGGGGTCATCATAAATTTAATATATTTAAAGAGTCATAATTTTAATAATTCAAGCTAGTAGCGAAAAAAAGGAATCATCATGTATCTATTAGTTTAAATTGTGCAGTATTTGTTTTATTTCTCTATTAAAATCCCAGTTTACAATTTTCCCCTAAAAAACATATATCTATAATATATCACCAAAATTAATTAAGTTTGTCGACCTTTCCATTCGACGGCAAATTCAAATTTAATTTCTTTTATTCGTGTGACAATATAGAAAATAATAAACCGTGTTTATACTACTAGAAAGTTTTACATGCTGTACATGTTATAAATATACAAACCGGTATCACTCTTGATGAAAAATATTTATATTATTGTTATAATGCGAATATGTAATGGGTGTATGTATTTATAAACGGAAATACCTACCAAACTATTCCATTTTGACAAAAATTGGTTTTATAATAATAATAAAAAATGTTTTTATTACCATATTATAATAAAAAGAAAAATTACATTTGACTGTATAATAATTTAGCATACATTAACCTGCATCTAGGGCTCTTCCATCTAAATCCAAATGAAGAAAATGTAAAATAGCAAATAAATTAATAAATTGAATTAAATTAATAGAGAAAAACGGTTAACCAAGGAAATATATTTTAACCCGAATAGCGTTGAGAAAAATAATAGTCAAAAGAACCCGTTTAAGTTTATGTAAAGACGAGTAACTAAAATCATAAGGTAAATTACGAGTATCAATAAGAAAAGGATCGTTGATATATACAGTCTGTTCGCTATACTTATGCGGGTTTCGGATTAAAAATTTTATGAGTATTTCCAGGTAAGTACCCGAAAGTTTGACCTGTTCTTTGGGGAAATATCAACTGGTTAAATGAAATGAAAAATAATGTACAACTTTTTACTTTCCTATCTGTATACAGATATAAGGAAAGTATAGGAATCATGATTTTTTTCGACCTCGAGTTTTCGACGGATTTTTACGTTTTGAGGTCCCCTGAATCCGTTTTGACTATTTTCGCGATGATGTGTGTGTGTGTGTGTGTGTGTGTGTGTGTGTGTGTGTGTGTGTGTGTGTGTGCGCCTCCTCCCAATGTACTTTAAAAAAAAACTACAATTACAAAAAATGTTTAAACGGTCAATATAACATTTTAAAACTACTACGAACACAATAGACGCCAAAACAAACATATACAAACAAATCCAAGCCAAACAGAAACAAGAAATCGGGAAATCGTTTCAAAAGACAAATGACAAGCGGCATACCACTATGGATGATATTAAATTCGGATACATTCGGTTTCCCTTATATTTCATAAATCCCTTCCGCAAACTTACGGAATTAGCGTTTTGCAATAACGGTAATAGGGTAATTCTGTAAATATTTTGATATGCACATGCGTAGATGTCAAATAATACCGTACGCAATTAGCGTATCACGGTATTGGTGCTTGCCCGATCTCTCTAATGATACGGTGGCAGACGTAAAACTTGATGACCGTAACTTTCAATAATCTGATCCACAACAAAGGTTTTTGGTTTTGCGTGTATATTTGCCAAGCGTAATAATTCTGATTTAAATATATATTGAGGAAATGGTATGTGTTCCTTTGTCAACCATTCTTTAATTTTATCAACAGTCCAAGAATTCGTTGGACTTTTGTTTAATACTTCAGAATGGTAAGGTGCATTGTCTAAAATAATTACGCTGGGCTCACTTAAACCAGGGAGAAGTTTTTCATGCAACCATTTTACACACATTTCTGTGTTCATATTATCGTGATAGTCACTGGATTTTGATTTAGATGAAAATATTAAATCAGTACCTTCTATAAAACCCGATTTCCCTCCTGCATGTAAAATTATGTGTCGCATCCCTTCTACATTGGTATGTTTGATGGACTTTACGTTATCATCTTGCCATATTCTCTTGGTTGCACTCCTAGAAAATATCCATATTTCGTCTAAATATATAAAATTCGCCTCTTCTTTTTTAAATTTAGAATATTTTCTTAGAAAGTTAATTCTCTTGTGAACGACAGAACTTCTTTCACAAAGGGCCTTTCTGTTATCCTCCTTTTGAAATTTGAAACCCAAGTTATGTATCACTTGCTATAGACCTGTTCTGCCAATGTCGTCAAATTTTCTATCTATTAATTCCGAGAGAATTGTATTTAAGGTCACATGTTCCTTGTTGGCCCTAATTCGATAAATGGTATCACGAATTTCAAATTTCTTTCCATCTGGAATATCTTTCGTTTTCAATGATGGGCGAGTTTTGCGGTGATCTTCTTTCGGCAGTTCACTATTGTGATTTTGTAATACTTCTCTTAATAACCCTAATGTTATTTTAATTTAAATCTGACCATTAGGGCAATTTTACCTAATTTCTTGGGAAGAGGCTTATTGGAACTGGTTGTCAATGACTAATTTGCATAATGTTGTTAATCCAAAACCCGCGTAAGTATAGCGAACAGACTCTATATGGTGGATTTTTCTTTAGTAGCTTAAGAGCAATACAGACCCCGAACCAAATTTTGTCAGCTATGTGGTAAAATTTTAGGTTTTAATGGTCTTTCACGCATATGACCTGCAGGCCAAACAAACGTTCATAAACAAATACTAACAGACAAAAAAAAACAACACGTGCATGGGAGGTCAAAGGGGAGCAGAATTCTTCTAAAAATCTATAGAATGAAAACAATTTTGAACGCCACTGACTCCATTTTGGTCACTGTAAATTTTCATAAAAATATGTTAAGCCGTTTTAGAGTAAGAGCAAAAAATCACTTCTAAAATGTCTACTTCAAGCTTTTTACTATCCATTTTGATACCAGAAACTGTGGTTAAATTTACTTTACATATTTTTGTTACACCCTGTATAAAATGTTAAAAAAACTTTAATTTAGATAATAATGACTCACATAGCAGATTTTAACCGATTTGTCCAAAATGTTACCAGGGTCGACAAGAGGAGGGGGGCAGCCAGGACTAACTCCCGGGGTCTGGGCTCAAATGGGGGCCCGGCAAATGTGGCGAGGATTTTTTTTACTTTCAGAAGTTCGGCACAAAAGGGGGGAAGTTTTTGCTTGAAGACCTATTTTTTTCTTTAGAGAGATTCAGTAAAGAGGCGAAAGTTTTTGTTTGGTGATCTTTTTTTTTTTAGAAAAATTCAAGTAGAGGAGAAGTTTTTTTTTTAGAGAAATTTAAGTAAAGAGGAGGAGAAATTTTTTCTTGAAGACCTTTCTTTGTAAATTTTTTATAAAATTGTTGCGGGGCCCGATCTGGAGAATTGTCCTGGGGCCCGACCTGGCTCTCGGCGGCCCTGAACGTGACGTAATTGAAGTATAAGTTTTAGATCTGCAACTCCATAATTTTCATAAATAAAATCATTCGTCATATATTAAATTATGAAAAACTAAACATGAATGTTACATTAGTAAATCAATACAAAATAGGTAGCTTATTTCAAATCAAATATTTCAATTAAACTCTATCAGGAATCAGGACTAAAAATAATAAAATTATCGAACGTTTAAATTCACGGTATTATCCTGCCGTCCTGCAGATCCTATATTTTACTACGCAAGCTTAAAATATACTTTCCGCATGTGCCAATGAAAGTGGCTAACTTTGCAAACTCGGAATCATAAGATAAAACTATTTTTTTAATTGTACAAGTTTTATTTTTAACTGGTATTATTCAAAAATGTTCGAGAATTTGTTCCTTAGTGAACAAATATTTCATTTATGTCAAACAATTAGTTTTAAATACATTTTTTTTATTTTAATTTCAAAGTTTCAGTTGATTCGGAATAAGCCACTCATTAAATTTATTAATAACTTAAAAGTCACTGAAGCATAATTATTTATATAATTCATAGGTAGGGTCAAAAAGATCGTTTACATAAATTATAAATAGTAGGGGTAAGAACTGATCCTTGCGATACTCCATGCTCCATACTAAAAGTTATATGTTTTAAAAGGTGGCATATGATTTTGATCACTTGTTTATTGTACTCAATTCGTCGGAATATTTTTTTTTTGTATATTCAGCAATTATTCTTTACCACGTTGTCCGATTTCTATGATTATTTTTTGTTGAAAAGGGGGTACCTCAGGGGTGTTCCCAGATATAATGATGGGATCCGTCAAACTTTTCATTTTAGAAGTCGTTTTTCTTTTAATTTTTTTGTAACTTTTTTAATGAGAACATCCAGTATTTGTATCAGTAAAGCAGATAGGATGGTTCATTGCTTCGCAGCACTTATGCCTCATGAGGTTCTGAATCATTGTCATGTTGTTTTTCTGTGAAATATTGTAAGTTGTGTCTAATACGGACATATTTTTTATATGCTGTATCCAATATATTAGGTACATCCGCATCACCTAAAAAATATCACCTTATTGTGCTCCTCCAAAATCTTAACCAAACTTTGATAAAATGATAGGTCCCAGCATTCTCCATTACTACCTATTATTTCCTCATTCAACTACCTATAACGTTTTTTTTATTATTATTAATTCGTAAATTAATATCCCGTAGTCGTCTCTTTAGCCAGCCGCGACCATTAGATTGTCGCAGTAAGATTTCCTTATTTCTCAGCCGGTCGATTTTCACATTTTTTTGCTATGAATTTTCTTTTCTCGCAACAAAATTTCATCGTTTCTATCTTTTTGTTATGATTCTCGTTCGCAGGATACCTGGAATTCTGTATACGCACAAATTCACGCTATATTCCGCTGTGCTAATATTATTCACGTGCGTTTATTTATTGTTCAAATTAAATGTGTTTTGCGTTAATTTGCAGGCATGGAGTCACGTGACAAAACTGGTAAAGTATCTCATTTTGAAAGTTACATGTTTGTGATAATAAATACAATTTTTCATTAGAAAATATTCACAACATTTTTGTTTTTCGCGACAGATCCGGTTTACTCTTAAATATAATTAAAAAGGAATGGTTCTTGTGAAGAATCGATAAATAATAGCATTTCATAAGATATTCGTCTATATTTACGCATTCAGCTATCATGCGAGAAGTCTCGGGTTCAAATCTAGGATTGGAGACAAATTAAATTATTTTATAAATTAGTAAAATTCATAAATTATGCTATTCCGTTCAACTGAACGAATATATTTCATATCCATTCTAGGTACTATTATTTTAAAATTCTGTCAAACTAATTGTCAGTATATTTTTTAGGTTATTGAGAATAAATATATACATTAAATTGAGTCGTTATCCTAAATATGATTGTGGATGTGAGGACACGCGAGAGGCCCGGGTTCAAATCTGGACTGGGGATTAATTAAATTAAATCTTTTTTTCATGTTCATTTAATTTTATAAATTATTAAAAGTCAAATTATTTTAAAATTAGTTATTTTCTCTTAATAACATAAAATAATTTTTTAAACTTGTCATAGAAAAAATATACTGTACAACTCGAGTGGATTATCCATATCCACTCTTGTTGTACAAACTACTATTTCAGTGCAATCTTTACGAAAGCGGATTAGCTGTGGGATCTCTATGCGCCCCATTGTGCGTCACCAAAGACATCCATTCCCTGACCTGTCACTCGTTCGAAGCCTCAAAAGAAGCCGTCTTCAGCGCTGAATGGCACGACACACGCCTCGTTTTCAAATCGGTCCCCAGGGACATACAAGCCATCCACTGGTTCGATAACGGCATCGTCAAGTACCCAACCGAAAAGGAATTTTTACAAACCATCAGGGCTATAGTTAAGAACAAATTTAATCTGACGGTAGCTTACGACACGGCTATCCGATTGTCCAGGCTTAAGCCTAGTTACGAAGAGAAGAACACGTTTAAACGAAGAAGGGAAATGGACAATCTGTGGCTGTTGTTGCAAGACAATGAATATGTTCTTTCTGCTTTGTTTACTGATAAGGATGTGTTTCCTCAACTTTTAGGTAAGGCACACACTATCTGAGTAGACATAGTCATTGTATGGAGGTAAATAAATAAATAATTGTATTGTCCATACTACATTTATTTTGTTTATGAATTGTCATCAATATACTAATTTGAATTGAAAGAGCATACTATAGAAAAATTATTAAAAGATTTAAACGAAATTAAATTTGTTTTGAGAATATTATCTAATTTTTTTTTAATTTAATTATAAAAATGTTTAGATCAAGTTAATGTCCGCCTGTTAACGTTCTCAAAAGCCCTGTAATTTTTATTTCTTAAAAATTTCAGTGCTTGTAAACATTTGCGAGAACCCCTGTAGTTCTAAATATATCACTCTTTAACTAAATTCGAATCCAGCTTTAAACGCTCAGATTTATGTAAATTATCGTATCTGGTAATTTCCGACTTGTAAACACCACTCGTAAACCGAAATAATCCGATGGTAAAGTATAAAGCCGAGATTCCTGCCGAGTTCAGTCTCTTCTTGCAGTGCAAGTTTCTGGAGTTAATTTGAGCAACACCATTACCGTTAATATCGTCAGTTCTTTTCTATTTACACCATCTGTGCCAAAACTGTGAAATCAAATTAAGAAACTTTCCTTATTAACCTTTTCTATTAGGATTTATTTCGTTATCTTTCCTAGTTTTGAATTGTGTACCGCTTTGGGATTTCTGAAGTTTCGTAACAGGTTAGTGATTTCATACGGGATTTCTTAAAGCTGGAGTTCAAGTTTTGGGATTCCTAAAGTTACGTAAGCAAAGCAAGGCTAGTGATCGCACAGACCTGTTTAACTGACCTAATTTCTTAACATCCAAGGTACCCCGAGTCAATAGACCCTTCACTACTCCATTAATCAGTGAATATTTAATTCACTCCAGACCGTCGAACTCTAGACAACATTGCTCTTTACTGATTTGTATTTATTTTTGTGCAATTAATTGTAAATTAAGACTAAAAATTATTTGAGTTTCGTTTTGCTCCACCGTGGTTACCATTTTAAATATATTATTTTGTATAAATTTCCTGTGTTTCTCTTAATTATACCCCACACTTTATCTAGCTCTTCCTGGATTATCTTTAAAGTAAAAGTTACGAGGCAGTTGCACTGTTTAGGTTGAGTAAGGTAGGTATTTCCCGTGTCAACGTTCTTTCAGGTACTACCCCATTTGTAAGTGATCGCCTGGATCATAATTTACCCCACTAGGACTACTTTAAGTGTATTCGAGGGTCGTAAAGCAAACTGCGTTTTCAAAACTGGTTCCTATTCTAATTAACAGCCTGTCACCCACTTCTACTTAACCACAGGTGACCCTAGAAGACGTGTAACAATATCCAAGGTTTTCAGGTTGGATTGGTAAAGTATTTTAAGTTGGATTTAAGGGTATTAGCGACTAAACTTTAAATATTACACAATTACTTTTATGGTTAATGTAAACTCTATTGAATCATAGAAAAGTTGGTACAATAAACCAACATGAACTTGTGTGCAACGTTGCCGGTTTTGGAATAAAGTCCGTTATAACAAGACTTAACATTTAGCAGCTAGTGGTTTAAAAGGTAACATTTACATAAATATTTTATTTTTAGGAACTTGTGGTCCATATTTCGCTGTAGAGTACCTGGAACCCATTCCAGCTATGTCCTCTTTCCTAACGCTTAATGACAATATAGAAAATTGGGGCAAGCGCTTAAAATTAGCCGTTCAAATTTTAAATCTACTAGACAAACTAGAAACCAAATTTCGTGAGCCGTTTCACCTTTGTGACCTTAAACTGGAGCATTTCGGATTAGTGAAGAATCAAAATACGTTGAAATTCATCGATTTGGATGGCGTTCTGCCCAAGTCTGTTGTAAATACTATTATCAAAGAAGTTGAATATTGCAAAAGTGATAATGACTGTGATTTCATTGACTGTCGTTCTAGGTGCGATACTAATAGCAAATGCAGCAATTTCGTTGCTAATGATAATCTGCAAATTGTTTGTGAGAAAATCTTTTTAGGTACGTAAAATATTTCAACAATTGAAAGAATTCAGGAATAAAATCAAATGGAAAAAATCTGGTCCGAGCGGTGCTCGAACCCGCGACCTCTGACGTTCCAACTATATAACCATTATTCCTCATGTACTTTTACTCCTGTACCCTTCATTTACTATTAATGTTATATTTTAGGCTGGAGAATGGCCAATACCATACTCGTCCCTGGATTATTAATTTCGCAACACACTCCCTCAGAACTAGCAACGCTTCTTCGACAATGCGCTAACCCTGAAAGTGAACAGGGAAAACCCAGGACAGTTCCTGATAGCGAAATTAAGACGAGACTTTATAGCGCGATATCGCAGATAGAACAGACTGTTAATAATAACTTTGTTTTGTAGTTTTGTTACATTTGATACAAATTTTAGAATTATTAAACGATAAAACATTACTTGCGTCATCTTTTATAATAATTTATTCATAAAAAAAAAACAATATAAATAAATACTTGATTTAGAGACATTATTTTATTAAAAGAAAAATTCTATGAAGGGATATTTGTAAATTAAAAACAGATAACCTCTAATACAAGCCAAAACTTTATTTCTATGCATAATCTTAACTACAATCAGTCACTGAATAATTTTCAAAATAATTGAAACAAGCATCTTAAATAATAATCTTTATAATTCACTTTTTTGCTTAACCAAACTCTCCAGTTTTTGTATAATCAAACTTATATCGTCACTTTTAGATATCTTAACATATACACAATTCCTGACGACATGCAACACCAACCAACTAGGAAATTCTTTGGATATAACCCTAAGATGCTCTTCCATCTCTGCTTTCGTCAAATGAGCTCTATAACAATTACCTAGTTTTTCTATAAGGACGTCCAGTGGTAAGACACTTTTCTTTTCAGAAACGAAGAGATTTCTTGTTAAACGGGCCAATTCTGGTAGCCTTGAATAAATTTTCAGCTGCTTTTCCTCATCAACAGACCTTGTCATCGTTAGAAGGGCTTTGGCTGCTTGTTTTTGTCTTACTTTTTCCAACAGAGCTTTAGGAATTCCTAAAATAAATCAAACCGAATTAAAACGATTTAGAGTGAATTAAAACATCATATACCTCTCAAAACTGAAGCAGGCTGTCCTTCTTCCTTCTGTTTAGCCTCTGGAGTTTGAGTGTTCTTCATTTCCTGTAATCTGTGCAGAGCCTGTTCCATTCTTGTATTGCAATTGTACATCTGCTTGGCCTTTTCTAGTACATCTTTTCCAGTCGTAAATTTCTCTTCTGCTGGTGGTTGTGGTAACTCTGAGTATTCAATGTCTGGTACTCTCTCAATGTCAAATTCGGGGTGCCACCTAGATGTAAAGAAATAAAGAACAATTTTGAATTGTATCCAGAGAGAAAATAATCGGGCCCCATTAAAGACAGAACCGTTTACAAGAAAAAAGAAGAAAGGAAAGTTTGTAGTTTAGTTGAAATTTTTCTAATAAAAAAATCTATTAAACCTGTTTACATTTTTTAATAAACCAAAACAATACACACCTGGTAAGTTTCTGTTTATTTAAAACAATAGGAGGATCCAGCAAAGACAAGAATTCGTCATGGTAATGTTTAACTTTATCAAGAAGAATACCAAACAGTGTCCGCCTTCGTTGTAACAATATTTCCGAATTCATGTGGTCAATGTCTCCAAATTTCGGCGTCACTACAAGCTCCCATTGTTCCTGTTTCATTCCTGTTCCAAAAACTTTAAGTTTTTCTTGTGTAAAATCGTAAGCGCTCGGATATATGGTTTTTATTTGAGCCAAATGCTTCTCCATTATGTTTCTTTTCAGCATTTCTTCGACGGCTGGTTTGAGTTTTCTAAATGTGATGGTCTCTTTTCTGTTGAACATGATTTGACAGACGATATCTATCGATCTAAATATCTCCGCCGTATATCTGTATTTATATGGTAACGTTAAAGCCGGTTTTGACGTTTCTTGGAGGATCTGTCTGGCAGGACTATCAGAGGATAATGATATGGCGTTTTTTGTAGGGCTTAGAAGGTTGAATAGGTTTCTTCTCGCTCCTAGATCTTTTTTAGGACTCAAGTATTGTTTTTCAGGTGAGAATATTTTTTGTGGGCTAAAAATTTAAAATAAATTTTTTTCTTATGTTATAAGAGCTCATATTCTTTATAATTGTTAATTAAATATGTTCAATATTAATCCAAGCAATACTTAAATAGTTAGCAGTTTGAATTAAATTAATGAGCTTTATTAAAAATACTGTTTATTTTAATGACTATACACAGCTTAAAAAGAAGTATTAATTTATAAACCACCCTGTATAAATAGTAAATATAATTTTCTACTATGAAAAAAATATTTCATTATGATTACTTATTTCATTTCTTAGTCAAAACAAAATAACCTTGTAATACTTATATGATCTAAAAAAAAATGTTTTAAATGTGCTGACTGTATTAAAACAATTATTATTGTTTTTAATATAAATAAAATTCATTAAATTATGTAATGATCCATTAAATGTATTCTCATAGATTTATTAAATAGTTTTTTTAAATCTAATTCACCATCTTTTTATTTTAACAAGTATTATAAATTAAAAATTTAAAAAAACCGACTTGAAAAACGTGCAGATGCCATCACCACATCTTAACCAAATTTATATGGGACCACCCCTGAGGTACCCCCTTACTAAAAAAAAAGAATCATATAAATCGGACAAGGTAGTAAAGCATTATTGCTAAACATACATAAAAAATGAAGAGTTTGAGGATTTTCTCATGGACCCAATTTTTAGATTTTGACCAAATTTATATGGGACCACCCCTGAAGTAGCCCCTTTCTAACAAAAAAAGAATTATTGAAATCGGACACCGTGTTAAAGAATTATCGCTGAACATACATATAAAAAAAAAAAAAAATCGCGACGAATTGATAACCTCCTCCTTTTTTGAAGTCGGTTAAAAAATAATACAAATCAAGTCAGTCACAGAGAAAAATTTAGCAATTTATAATTTAATAAATTATAGAAAGTTAAAATTCTAAGTGCATATATTTGTATAGTGGTAAAAAGATTAATAAAGCTTTATTATTATAAATTAAATCTATAAAAAGTGAATACATAAAACTGAGGAAAATATAAATTTATGTTGCAAAAAGAAAATACCATGTACAATTGAAAATATTTATGAAATGGGTGTCTAAACCACTTTTATTCAAATTTGAAAATTAAGAACATAATTTTAAGGAACCATTTTAAAGATAGCTTCAATAAGAAAAAAAAATAATAAAACAATTATTGTAAACAGTGTCAATATAACTCTGTACAATTGAAAATTTTTAATAAATGAGTATCTAAACCACTGTTTTCAAAAATTAGTAAATTGAGAGCAAAATTTTAAAAAATCATTTTAAAAAATAGCTTCAAAATGTAAAAAATAAATTAAAAACAATTATAAAAGATAAAGGTACCCATATAACTCTGTACATTTGAAAATATTTATTAAATAAGTGCCTAAACCACTGTTTTTCAAAAATTACAAATAGTGTCCAAACTACATAAACCTACATATGATGAAAACTTGTATGAAAATAAATGTTCCTGTCCTGTATTAGAAAAAAAAAACAATGATCAAATACTCTGGAATCATGTTTTACAGTATACAAGATAGAATGAACACATTTTTATATTATTAGAGACATTTTATCTAGAAAAAAACTTAATTATGATGTATAATACACTAATAGTATCTATGCTTGGGTACTGTACTAAGAGCTGAGGAGATATTTTTACCATATTACAATTTTTTTTATAAACCACACATAATATGCTTTTAAATATAATACCTACATAAAAATATACTTATTTTCAACTGAAGAACTTTACCAAGAAACGAAATTATTTAATTTCAAACAGATATTCTTATTAATGTCTTTTGAAAATTAATTTTAAAAAAGAATAGTTTTCAAAAAACTTTTAAATACTTCAAGCTGCAACTAACTTAAATTGAAACATTAAACTGTTTAATAAATCAGTTACTATGACCTGTAGCTTTTTAATTTACTTCCTATAAGAATAAAACAAATTTTCAAACCAGTTAAATTTTAAACTGAAGTAAAAAAGGTTATTTTAAAAAATTCTGATATTTTCAAAATCTGCATTTATTTTTAACACAATTATAGTACTCCCAGCTTTCTAGTTTTGCTCCTTTCTACTTTCTAAAAAAAATATGATTAGAGGAGTAGGACTATGACAAAACAGACGTGTCTAGGTCACCCCTTCTCCAAAAAAAGCTGTATTACGAGGCTATATGTATATATTTATCAAATTTAATTATAATGCAGTATAAAAATAAATTTGAAAAATAACTATACAAAATATTTTCATTAAATGGGTGTCTACCAGGGGCGGCTCGTGACCAAAATTTTGGGGGTACACAGTAGCAGAATATAGATTCCGGTACAGATATAGGTAAAAAACTGTCAGTGTTTTAGAAAGGTATATTATAAACTTTCTAAAACACTGAAAGTTTTTTCATACATCTGTACTGATACCTATATTCTGTCACTGTGAATCATCCCACGAGCCGCGACTGGTGTCTACACAACATTTATCCAAAATTTGAAAATAATAATAATAATAAATGTCTTTATTTTAATAAAAATATTGAGAAACCAGTTGAAAAATACCTTTAAAAAGTAAACATTCTTTCAAAACAATTATCAATTCTTACCTTGTATGCACCTCCAACTCAATGGTCCTGAAACTTTTCAATTTTGGGGATTCAGGAATATCAGAAGTTTTCTTTTCAATTTCTTTTAGCTTAACCACATTATCCTGGAATCTTCCTATAGAAGCTTTCAATTCAGCTAAGCGAGCGCTTCTTGTCATTTTCCTTTTAATTTCCTTTAGGGAAGGCCCATCTGGCTTGTCTCTCACCTTGTCCAAGGCGTTAGTGGTTTTCGTTGGGGTGTTTGGGGGTGTAATGTGATTTGTGATTTCTCTAGGTACAGTGATTTCTGTTACTTTACTTGTCTCCGATTTCATGTTATTGAACAAATTTTGGATGTCTCCATTATTGGATGGAGTTCGTAGGGCTTTGGTCCTCGTAGCCACCATCTTTTTTACTGGCTTCTGCTTATTGAAATTGTTACTTACAATTTTATTCGCACCAACAACTTTTTTCTTTTCTTGTAATTCAGATAATTTTGTAGATGATGAGACATCTTTTAAATCACAATATGATCTAATTACGTTGATTGATTCGTTTTTACACAACACATCACTGCCATCGTGCTCATTTGCATCGAGAATTAATACTTTCTTTGAGTGATTTATTTTGGTATCTTCAATTGCTGACCTTTTCCTTGCATTAAAATAACACGCAATCGAAGGCTGAGCCATATTTTTGTTTTAATAACATAAAAATATAACTATAAACAAAGTGAAGAATTTAAAGGGATTTAAATGGACACCACAACAAACGACACATGAAAATAACGGTTATGTGTAATTCGATTTCCCTCCAAAACAGAAATTAAATTATTTCTAACGATTAACACCAGATGGCGCTGAGACTGTTATTTGTAAAATGCAATTTATCGAAAAATAGGTCTTTGATAGCTTTTAATTTAGATATTTATATCATTTTAATAAATGGGGTTTAATTTTAGGTTAAAATTGTAAATAAATTTGGAAATTCATTACAAATAAGAAATTGTGACATCATTATAAAAGTAGTCACATAAACATCTCGCTAAAATTGGCCTTTTTCTAAAATCAATTTCAGTTGGCATTCCTGGCACTATCTGTCATGTCGGTAGGTCAGTTGTTGACTTTTTCTAATAAATGTCAGTCAAATATTTTATGGAATGTGTTTATTTTTATTTTGAATAATTGGAATTATAGGAATTATATTTGGAATTAGAAATAATCGCTTAAGAAGGACGAAAATGTAATGAATATTTGCGATATTCGTTGTTATTTTAGAGGGTATGTGTTTCATTAAAATAAATAATTGTTCATTATATCTAATCTCTAAACCCTGATTGCTATTTTTCAAATAGTTTTCAAAATATCGAGTTAATTTAGGAATTTTAAAGTGAATTGTATTAAATCGAAGTCCCTTTGGTTCAGTATTTATTAATTATTGAACCAGTAGTGACTGCTTTACCAAACAAACTATAGATAAGATTTCATTCGCCAGTAAAACATAATTACTCATTTACCCTAGTTATATGTACTTTTAAGGAAAATTATGTAGTTTTGAAGCATTTACTGATTAATCATTAATCGCACACGTAACACAATACTAGTTCTGGAACAGTATATAAGAACAGTTTTACATAAATGTAAACAATAACAATTAAAGATTTTTAAATTGTGTAGTTAAGTGCGATTTTTATAGCATTTAAAAAATTAATTGGCCTTTAATTTACTTGATATAAACAAACTCGTTCATAAATTGTTTCATTATTACTTGTTTTTTATTTTAGAAGACGTAAAAAGTTTAAAATGGAAGGTCCAAACTATAAAGTTGAAAGTGTTACATAGAATATTATGAAAAAATAGTGGTGAAAATGTCCAAAAGTTCTGAACTGGACTCAGTGAGCACAGTGCTTTGGCTTCAGCAAGCTGATGCTCTCAATACATTTACCAAAATGTGGTACCATGTCTTCCTGTGGGCATTTTTTTCATCAATATTTGTCCATACCGTAAGTTGTAAACAATTATAATATTGTTTATTTTTAAAATCTCACTCATAGTTATTGAAAGAAAAGGATAGGATTGATGTAAATCATTTATTAAGTATGCTTTCATTGATTTAAAAATGTTGGAAAAGCTGATTATCTCATTTAACCTTATATTAATAATAAAGAACAATATACCTAGTATTTATCATTTGTAACAATATTATTTGGATGAAACCAGTGAAACAGAAGATCAATGCAAATTTCAGAGGAACATTATTTTATTTTTTAATATTTTAACGAATTTAATCTATAATTAATCAGCATTCTACAGAATATACTCAATTTTGATTGCTTGGCTGAGAATTCATGTATTATCAAATAAGTAAATACTTGAAATCACTGAAATGTCAATATTTATTTAAGCTATTGTATTATAATGAGGTCTTACAATATTATGTGCAAAGGAAATAATAATAAAATCAATTTGAAATATATTTTTTTGTTGCTTATTTTAATTTTAAATGAAATTAACAATTGTTTTGAATTTTTAAGCTACTCAGAAATAGGAATAATCTTTATAAGTACATAGCCATAGGAACTTTTACATAAAAATGGTTTGATATATAATTAATTTTTATTCCCTTTCAGTATATTGGGAGGAGCCATTAAATATATGCCCATTTAAACAAACAGTTTTAAAGTAAAATAATCTACTACCAGAAAATAGGTTTTTCTGTGAGATTTTTCTTGACAGTAATGCAACGAAATCTCACAAAGATAATTCATGAATTTACAGATACTAGTTATTAAAGGAAAGTACAAAGGCATCATATCTGTAACGTGAGGATGGTGTGTTGCCCCAAATGATACATTTAGAGCTTGTAAGAGATTTTGAAGTATGCAAATAGCATTTTTTTTAAATTTGCATTTATTACATGAAGACATTTAAGATTTCCATGTTTATTTTTATTCATGCATTTGAATTATATAAATAAAAAAATGGTATGTTATAATAAAAAAATTGTTATTGCAACATTAAATAATATATTGAATGAAGAATTCACAAAAAATATGAATGATCATTTCCATACAGAAAACTAATACTCCCTAGGCTAATACCTGGACAGGCATTAAAATAAATAATCTATAAAGAGACAGCAGAAATAGAAAATAATTTTTAATACTCTAGTTTTGATTTTGCTTAGTAGGAAGAAAGGCACCTAGGTCTGGCAAAATTTAACAACCCTAGGAAATCAAAGGATTCTGTTTTAAGCATAAACATTTTATCTAACAATACAACTAATCAGTGGCGGCTTGTAACCAAAATTTTGGGGGTTCACAGTGACATAATATAGATATTAGTACAGATGTATTAGAAAGTTTATAATATACCTTTCTAAAACACTGACAGTTTTTTACCTGTATCTATACCGAGATCTATATTCTGCTACTGTGAACCCTCAAAATTTTGTTCACGAGCCGCCCCTGCAACTAATAATGTTAATGTAGTCCCTCAGCTCACTGCAAAAAGTGGTATGTCATGTTTTTTGCTTGCTATTTGTAGTTGGGTACTGAAGAGGTGACTGAACAACATGTACTATGTCCCAGTGGTTGGAGCTGTAGTGTAACCTGTCAAATTCAAAGTAAGATTGCTTATCAAAGGATTTTTTCATTTTTTTGCAATGAAATAATATGCTTCTAGAAGTCTACAACAATAAAAAAAATCCTTGAGTATTAAGCCAACATAGCTAATGTTTCTCGGTAACAACAGGAGCAAAATAATTAAAAATTTGGTAAAAAAAATAGTTCAAAAAATTTAACATACGTCGCTCTGAGGGCTTATGCCTTTACATGTAAGTATTTCTGCTGCAGATGACTTTATACATTAATAATATGACATGCTACAGTCGAATTACTTCCAATACGACCAAAAATGCAGATACAACTTTTCTGATTAGAAGAGCAGAATATTTCTTTTGGTCCAAGTATTTTCGTGACTTTTGTACTTCCAAACTGATCTTAAGACAGACTGACACCACAGGTGCTTCTTGTATAACGGATGGCCCGAGCATCTTGAATATTCTTTTTACAAATTTAGTGTTAAAATTCAATAGCTGGCCAGATAAATCTTTCTCGAGTGCCGCCGTTTACCCATGTCTACTATAAACAATGTTTTTTTGATAGTTCTTGATATGTAATTGAAGTTCTGTTGTAGATTGCTGGACTTATAGCATTCCTAACCCTCAGGAAACACAAATTCGGCAAGTTCTTTCCAATTGCGATACTAGTCATGGGCGTGGTGACGCCTGCTATAACCGGCGTCGTGAGTAGCGCTGCAATTGCATTCGTATACAGAGCATCGAGTTTACCAATGAATCCACTGTACGCTCTCTTTTGGGGATGTGGTCAGACTATTTTAACTGGGTGTATGGGTTTCACGAGAATTTTGGCAACATTGTAATTAATAGGATAAATAATACATGCAAGTCCACGCAGTGAGGTGGTACATTTTGATGAAGCATTGTGCATTGCTTTAGAATGAAATTTATTTTGGATCGACCTGGAAATCTGTCTTTGGTATCACAGTTTTAAGTTCGTTTCAGGGTTATTTATTTTCGCGATCGCCGTTTTTTGCTTTTGAATTGTTTGGGATTATTAAAATTGTCCCAAAATTATTAATTTTTGAAAAATAACCTTTTTGATTTTAAAAATATACAAAAATACATATCCTTTAGGCTAAAAACAACTTTTATGTAGTAATTTATTTTTTAATATTTTCCATACTCACCTTTTTAGCCTAAATAGATAGTTACAAAATTTAAATATATATCAACTAGTAGTTTAAGGGGCAATTTTAAAAATTAAATGGCTTAAAAACTGGAAGTAAAAAAAGCATTGTTTCACTTGGTAAGGAACCAAACCTGTAATTAAGTTCCAAAATGTGTTTATTCTGATTAATTTTTTTATAAAATTAACCTAGAAAAATTGTAGATAAAAGTTTCAAGTCGACATTCTAAACTTTAAAAGTATATAGTCAAATTTATTTCATTTGATGGATTGCGAAAATGAAAACAAAGTAATTACACAAAAGAGACAAATATTTGGTACTAGAAAGCGAAGTAACGTACCTTTTTTGCTGTGATATATTTTATTTTAAGAAGAAAAGATGTCTAGATTCATAACTAATAAAAAAAGTTATTAAATTGAAAAAGGTACCATATGATTGCAATAAATGCAAGGTCTAATACCAATATGTAATTATCAATGTTTCAGGCCTTTAGTTAAATGAAAAAATAATTGCTAATTCCTTCTGATTTTTTTTTGTGTAAAATAATGAAACAATAATGTGCCTTCCATGAGTAAATTTTGAGTGGTTATGGAACTAGATATCGATAAATAATGTAAAAATGAATGTGTATTATATTGTAGATATTATATTTGTTTAATTAAATATCTCTTGTGTAATTATGAGTATAATTATATATACAAACCAAAATTAGAAACGAAAAATACGATTTTTTAATTTAAATATTGAGGATAAGAGTTTGATCCTAACAATCTGAATTTATTTATCGGATTGTGACTCTTATTTCATTTATACGGGGTGGTCAAACGAAAATGGCTGTAATTAGAAACTGCATCAACATTTTTAAACAAACTCCTAGTTCTTTCCCTTTTTTTGTTAGATTAAAGGAGGACATATATCAATTTATAGGGCAAATCTCCTCCAAACTTACCTCCTATCTACAAATATTTAGAACTTCATCTCTCTAATTCCTCCAAATGATCAAAAAAGTGATAAAAATAAGTGCGTAAGGTGGGTTATGGGGGGAAAACGGGGGATCATATTCGCATTTAGGAGTTTATTTTACCTAAAAATCAGCAATTAACATGACACTGAAAATTAAATTAAAACCATAACATTTCCCTCATTATTCATATGAAAATGTTTTCATTGGCATGTCTTTTTTTACTCATTTACTCAACTTGAAATTACATTCAGCATATTTTCTTTCGTATTTTCATGTGTGTACGTCTTGCTGCTTTATATTTTGTACCAAAATTCCTGAAGGAATGTAATAAATCAAAATTATATAAAGAAAATTCTTCCTTAAACGTTTAAACAACTCATAAATAAGAGATTTGGTAAAAAAGATAAAAACAATAATTTTAAATACACCTCTTTAATACTAAATACCATCACAGATATGTTACTAGTCACATCAAATAGAATTTTGGAAATTTTATACTTTTAAAGGCAGCTAGCTATCTTTGTAGCTGGGCATCATATTACTAGTCAATAATTTTATTAATTATTTTTAAACCGTTTTGTCGTTGTAAGAAAGTTTATTATTATATTTAATAGTCTGAAAATTCCATTCGACGAGTATATTTATTTATTTTTTATCCTTAAAATCACCAAAAATATCCTCCAATATCATCAGGTTTGTAAGGTCAACAGGACTTTAAAAGTGGAGCCATGGAGGAGAGGGTTACTATAGTATAAAGAGGGAGGAAGGGAATGAATGGCGAAGACTCTGTCTGGGAAATATCCTACTTTACTGGATAGTCATGTGGTTTTCACATTCTTTCTTATATATTTTTCCTATAAAAATGTAAGATGGCAAAGTTCACATTCGTGTTCAGCAGCCTCAAAAACATAGAACAATACCCCTATTCCACGTGACCAAATTTAAAATAATGTATTGAAAGGAACAAAAGGGAGAGGATATTAATTTTACTTGCCATGACATATCCATTACGGATATGCTACGTAATTTTAATATACAAAGTTAAAAAAGTCACTGTAAATATATATAAAATTATGTCGCAGAGATTTTTATTTTCAAAGGTTTAAAAAACCAAACCAAAATAGAGATGCCTGCTTGAAGTTGAAAAAACCAAAAACAATATTTCAGTTTAAATGAAACAAACCTTAACTTTGTTTTGTTAATGTATTGTGATATTGAGCCTCAAAAATCCTTGTTAAAAGATCTTCAAGACTGCTATATTTTCTATTATTTCTTGTCGGGTATATTCGGAACCATCACACTATCACACGCGTTTTCTAGTTGAATTAGCCTCTAACATTCATTACAGTGACCAAAAAAATGTTTTTTCTAAAGTTGCACAAAGTTTCACATCACCAACTACAGCACTATTTAAAAAGAAATTAGATATTGTAAATGTGATGGTGCTATATGCAAATAGGCTTCTTGTTATTTTGGCAGTTTTCAAAATGGCGCAGAACTTTTAAAAACTGTTATTTTCTAAAAAATGTGTACATAAATGTCATTGTCTAGGAAAAATTGAGTTATTACTCCCAGAATCAATTTCGATATTTCTAGTGGAAATTGATTTATTATAGTTTTATATTTCACGGTCCCAGTTTGGGTTTTTGTTGGATTTTTCTATTGTAATAATTGAATTGTGTCAAAATAATAGAGCTTGCAGTTGTATAGGTATGAAATAATATAGTACCTATAGATTTTTTTCTATCGTTATATACTTATATAAAAGTGATCAAGGAGTAAGAATGTGTAAGTACGCAAATGTAGTTAGAAAATCTTATTTTGTATATATTGTGCACTGTACATAAACCAAATGTTCTAGAATAAGGAAAAAGTTGTAATGCCTAAGTCAATATTGTATTTTTACTTTAAAAATTTAAAAATAAACTACGATAATATGCGAGTTTTATTTTTTTCTCTCCCTGATCTCTGCATAAATTCCTTGCCAAGCCAATTGGAGGTTCTATCAAACCTGAATCACCCAAAAATAATAAAGTGGGATGAATACATTTAATCTATATTGTATCTTTAAAAATATAATTATTAACAAGTCATGGGAAGACATGTATAACGCATCTGAGTTCAATAACAAATTTAACATCTTTTATTCGACTTTTTTGTACTATTTCAACAATGCTTTTACATTTTTTGAAATCTACAGTGACACAGCACAATGAACCAATCAATTCTCACAAATTTTATTTAGAAAACGTTCCATTCGGAGTGGTAAAAAGAAATATAGTATATTTCCTTGTGTTGTAGGTATTTATTTAAATATATAAATTATTATTGTTATAACCGTCGTAATATAATTAAATTTAAACACTTATAACGTAATGTAATTTCAACAATAGTAATTACAAAAAATATAAATAATTTTAATGAGGGGGATATGTACTTGATGGATTGACAGCAAATTATCAATATTTGGCTTGATTTTTGTAAGGAATAACCATAAATCTCCCCTTTCTGTGATATTCAATCTGCTCCTTTTTTTTTTGTTAATAAAGTTTGTAACGGCACTAAAACTTTTTTCGACGAGATATGACGAGGGAAACGCTATCAGAAGCTTTTGAACAATTTCCCACAGTCCAGGATATTTTTCAGGTATTTCTGCCTGCAGCCAAAATTTTTGATACCCTCTTTTTAAATGTCACTTTTAGCTTCTCATTAGTGCTAAGCTCGAGTAGCTCCTCTTGTAATATCACATTCTCCACTTCCGTTTCATCAAACGGATTTATGATCCATGGTGGTATTTCCATCAACAGAATATCTTCAAATCTGAAGAATTGTTTAAAAGTATATTGCTACACTATCGAAACCAAATTAATTTTCATTCACCCCCGATTACGATTGTGGACCCCTATTTTTTATTACGCCCAACGTAGACCCCCGTCGAGTCTCCCGTGGACCCCTGGGTGTCCACCTGGACCACTTTGAGAAATACTGAACTAAATCATCAATTATTGATACAAACAAATTCGGGCAAATTCTTAGGTCTAATTCTAGACAGCAAGTTAACGTGGGAGAACCATGTAGATCATGTATCAAATAAACTATAAATCCCGATGTTTTAAAATTAACATATTTCGGTTTTGTTGAATCACTTATCTCATACGGTCTAATTTTTTGTGGTTACTCAGCTCATCTGGAGAGAGCCTTCTGTGTACAAAAAAAAAGTTATAAGATGCATGGCTGGGGTTTCAAGAACAACTTTTTCATGACTTTAAAATCCTAACACTTCCATCTTTGCATATATACTTAATATAAAAAAACAGGAATCCCAACTATCACATTGTAGACACACAATCACAAATATCTACAGAAGTGTTTCTCTAGACTCTCAGTTGGATAGATTTTCGAAATCTACAGAGGTGTTGCAAGTTTTAATAGATATATTCAAGTCAATAGTAATGAAAAATAAGTTTTATGCATATCTTTCGTCCAAAACATATTATTCCTATGCAGAATTTATGAATTATACTCGGTGTTCCATAATAATATATCTTTATTGTATACTATTTTTAATTTGTACTTAATTTTAAACTCAATTGTAGCGTCTCTACTTTTTAAAATTGTATGTGTTGACAAGGCTAATAGGTCTTATATGTTTATACATTTTTTAACCTTTTTAAAATATTAATATGTATGTCTCAAAGCCGAATAAATATTATTATTAAAAGATTGATACAATCTTGAACCATTTTAATTGTACAATTCTGAACCTTTGCGCAGTTGCCAAATGTAAACTAAGTATGAAATCTACAAATACAAATGCAACTTTTTATTTTACTCCAAACTATGAATTCAATTTAAAAAACATTTAAGTTGGACATGGTGAGAAAGATATTGTTTATGGTTGAAACGAAACTGGTAAATTTTAAATCGATCTGTCAACTGATACGACTATTGTAGGCTAAAAACGTCAAATTTTACAAAAATATGAAAATTGCAGAACATAAAATTAAATTACTTACCTTGAGACGTCATAAACTTTAGGAATCGATTTATCATAAAGTAAAAGGTCCTTTTATAAAGTAATAAAAAATAAAACTAAAAAATAAATATAAAAAGAAACATTTTTATTTTTCTAGGGAGTTCAGTCATTTCAAACGTCATAGCATTGTATTTAGATAGCCTAGTAGAAGACGACAAAATTATCAAAGACATGACTCTGAAACGATGGAGCTTGCTGCCATCTATTGCTACTGTTCATTGTTCTCCAAGATAATTGTCAGCCTATTAGGCTATCTAAATACAATGGCTATAGTAATAAAAAAATCAGAATAATTTAAACAAAAACTGGGAAATAGTAAAAAAAAATATTGCCCATAAAAGAATATAATATTCATCTAATCTTGACAAAAAGATAAAACAAAATCCTGAACTATTTTTTTCGCACCCTGTATAAATTCAATTTTTCAACGAATTTAGTAGCGTTTTTAAATTTTATGCTTTTGTCACTATTTAGACGAAATATTTACCCAAAACTAAAATTTTAAATGAAACACCAAAGATAAGAATTACTTATAATTATTGAGAGATTCAATGTACATTGTATATTGTATATAATAATTCCCATAGGTTTTTTTTTTTGTTTCATATAAATATTGGTGCTTCTAGTATGGAATTTCATGACACAAGTCACTGACTCTAATTAATTGTTTTCTAAATCTAGAATCCAATAGACTCAATTATAATTGTTCCCCCTTCTATATAAAACGTTTCACAGATTTTCATCTACTTAATACATTTTTTTCTTCTTCAATAAGCGGTACGTGAATTTTGATCAAATAACAATCTATCCACAATTTTACAAACAAAAATCTACAGAAAGCTCCTTGGAAAAAAAGTGTTATTCAATTCCTCGATTGATGGTGGTAAAAGTGGGAATAGCAAATTTAAAAACTAATTCTTAAAATTAATATTATAAGATAAATATAGAACAAGTAGACACGTTTCATAAAAATGATGATAAAACAAATTTAGAATTTATACAGTAGTGGTACTGATGCAGATAAAAAAATTGGTATTTATTAATTAATTAGTTTTAATGTAATTACTGAATGATGTCAACCATTTTGTCTCCTGTAGGCCTTATTGTAAACATTATTGGAAATTTGTGTAAAAAACTGAAAAACTGGCAGCTTTTTATATGATAAGCAAAATTATTGTTTCTTTTTATAATTAACATCATTCTGTAAAAACTATTTTTCATTTTTTGCAACTATAAGAAAATTATTAGTAATGGTATACATAGTGCACATTAAATTCTACATCCAAAAAGGAATTTAAAATTACAAATGGAAGAAAACACATACATTCACTATTTTAAAAGCATTAACAACAACGTGTTGTATTTTTTAAGAGCACTTTTCTACCTTACATTGGGTACATCTACTTTTAACATGATTCACACATCACTCTATTTTAAGCATTCACAGCCATAATATCGAATTTTCCAGAATTCAAAAGTATTAAAAAAAAATCATTCACTTTTAGATAAAGAAAATGGCACATTAAGCTGATTTCATAAATTTATTTTAAAGAGACATACAATGAAAACCATTTTTCTTCCAATTAAAGTGCTTATAAACGACTACAAATTTTATGTTTAACAACAAATGACTTTAACTTCTTCTACCTTTTTTAATTTATTTGTAAAAAGAATATAACCCAGAATGCAGAAATATTTTCTTTGAGTAAAGGATAATTTTGCAAGAAAATGGTAATTAGGGATAATATTGCAGTTTGTGAACTACTCAAAATCGACTTAAGTGTACAATGGATGTTGTTTTGAAAATTGGCAGATGAAAATAATTTTCTATACACTGAAGGGAAAAGAAACAATGCATCAAGATCATAGGGCAGAAAATAACAGAATAAAAAGTAATTCATCATTCAATCCCTCGAATGCAAAGAACCAAGAACATTATTTTGGAATTTTGCAAAAAATGTAAGTACTTACGTTTTTTCCACAAAATTCCAAAATAATGTAAATATTCCACTCATCTTTAAAAGAGATGTAGAAGCGAACAGTGTTTTTGTGGCACAGTGACTGGTGAACTTGAATTTCCTGTGTCAACTCCTCCTTTCGAATTACCTCTGGCATAATCTTCTTCAAAACTATTTTAGAACATTCATTAGCTCATAACATCTTGCCCGAGGTAATTGAAAAGGAGGAGATGACATAGGAAATTCAAATTCCCAGTCACTGTGCCACAAAAAGATCGTTCGCTTCTACACCTCTTTTGAAGACAATTGGAATATTTACATTATTTTGGAATTGTGTTGGAAACCAACCAAACTAGTTAATTTGCTGAATGAAGTAGTTCAAATGAAATACTCAATTGAAGTAATTCAAATGAACTAAATTATTTAATTCACTGAAGTAGTTCAAATGACCTGCAGTACAGAAGTAATAAAAAAGTAAATAAAATATTTTCAAGAAAGTCAGAAGTTAAAAAAATATGTAGCCATTTATCATAAACCTATTCTAATATACAGTTATTAATTAGACATTTCGAGTATTATTTAGTTATGTTTTGTTACTTTTTTGTTTGGATAGACTGCTATTTAATCATCGCCCATAAACAGACAGACAGTAATAAAACAGAATCCTAAGGAGGACATTTATATTGTCTATAAAACACATACATCACAATTTTTCTATTACAAATGCTATGTACATTAAATGAGGGCCCAGTCGAACCAATTAATAAATTAAAAACGGATGTTTTGGACATAATGCATCAATTAATTCTGAGAAATGTAATTTTGCACTATTATGCCAAAATGTAAGCAAAAATTATACGAATCAGTCACCTAGAGAGCTTTGGCTCATTTAATATTTAACCATGGGTGTGTTAGACAATCGGCAGCTGTGGCTCTTTTGTTTGCATCAAAATCGAGCATAGGCTTTAAAAAAGCTGCAAATTCCTCTGCATCCTGCCTACTCCAATCGTACTTCTCCATCAGAACATCCTCCATGCACCACGGTTTTAAATTGGTTATGTGACGAAGCTCATTCTTTTTGTTGAAGAACAATTTCGAGTTTTTACCGCTTTGGGCTATCTTCCTGGGTATGTTTCCTAATAGTTCTATGATGTGGGCAAGGTGGTCTTCGTCCCTGCAAAAGTCTTCACCGGAATGGGGCTCGAATAGGTAATCGCCGGTGGCCAATTCAAAGGCCATACAAGCCGTACTCCAGATATCAGCTGAAGTGTTGTAACCTGCAAAAATAAATTTCTAACCTCAAAACAAAATCTTTTTGCATCCCTAGAACGTTTAACTAGGGCTTGGAAAGTAAAAACCCATTATTGTAATGGATGTGGTAAAATATACCCAGTTAGGGCACAGTAAGTGATGTAAAGCATACTGTAAAACCTCTTATTGGGTGTTCAAACAAAAATATTGAACTTGTTTGATCAGATTCATTATTTGTTAATAATTATCAGTCAATTATTATTATAAATTGAATCACAAAGTTACTTAGTAAACTCAAGGAGCTGGACATAGCAGAAGATGTTTATTATTTTATAAAATCATACATTTCAAATAGAGTCCAATGGGTTAAAAAAGGCAAGTGTAAATCCAAAACAAACATTGCAACTTCAGGCGTCCCGTAGGAAAACAATTTAGGGCCTTTCTTTTTTTTTTGTGGTTTGATTGCCTCTCTAACTCCACTACTTTGTTTGCAGATGATTTCAAACTTTGCAAAGTTGTCAAAATACAACCTGATTGTGATTTGCTTTAGCTAGATATCAGCAATGAAAGTAAATGGTTTGCAGATAATAAAATGAGATACTTCTTTGATAATAATTTGTCTTACCTGCTCCTAACAGTACTTCCAAAGATCTGTACTGCCTTGTCTGGATGTCCTCGGTAAAATGTTTGTCCACCCAACAAGCGTTTCCAAGATCGGCGATTTTCACATCAAAAGTACACTCTACGAAGGCTACAAAGGTCGGATCGAGGTCTCGTTTCTCTTGATTGGAATTCAATGGCATAGAATCGTCTTCAGACATGTGTTCAGTTAATGGACTGTCATCTTGAGGCGCCGCTTCTCTTGGTGCCTCGCCGCCCCCAAGATCATCGATGCAACCGTTGTCGAGTTTGACCTCTGTTTCGGGAGTAGTTTCTGGACTGCAAGTAAAAATAATTAATGTAGCCTTATATAGAATGACGATCAAAAAGTATACATGGAAAATAATAGTCTGGTCTTACAGGCCAAAATCATAGGAATGCATCAATTTTTTTTAGCCACTAATATATATTACAATAGTTTTTCTTTCAAAAAAAAAAAAAAAAAAAAAAAAAAAATAGTACCTATTTTCATACTTTTATTTAAAAATGCTTTGCTCTCTGATTTACCATTGAAATTTAAAAAACTACAAATATATAAAGCCAATAGACCAAAGTTTTTTTACACAAAGCTTAAATTTTTTATTTTGTACAGGGTAGTAAAAAAATTAATTTTGTTTTCCAAAAATTTCAAAAGAAATTTTTTCTAATGGAACACCCTGTATCACTATTTATCAAGGGAGAGCGAATTTTATACCCTTTAACTTCCTCATAAACTTTCCTATACCTGTCGTCATTAAAAAGTAAATTCAAAAATTATTTTTTTTCTTATGGTTAGCTAAATTAAATTGTATCCTTTAATTAGATCACTGGTCTACTCGTATTTGGAAGTCAACTATTTACTAAATAATAAATTCTTTTAAATTTTGCACCATTCTGTACAGAGAAAAACAATATTTTATAAACATAAAAACAATAATTATAAACATACTGCTTTGCCCCCTTTACAAAGAAAATTTGGTGATAATAATTCTTGTAAATGTTTAGTTAATCAATTTAAATCGTCAGTCAGCAATTTGACAAGCTGGTCTGGTTTTCATGATGATAAAAAATAGATCAATTAAAAATAATAGGATAATACAATATTCTTTATGGTTTGCATGTATATTTGTGGCATAATTTAAAAATAAACTTAATTTTCTATTTAGCAAACACAAATCTGATATTTAAAAAATCTGATGTGTGAGGGGATAGAGAAGATGGAGCAATGGTGCTCCTCTTCTCGTCTCCTTTCACCTCTTTCTTTTGTTCTCCCACAAGCAAGCAATCTAAGCTACAAAACAATGGCTAAACTACAACCAACCCCCACCTAGAAGTCAATAAGAGGAAGGAGGATATGATTTTGTTTCTAGGACCTTTTTTTAGAAGTCAGTAAGAGGAAGAAGGATATGATTTTGCTTGGAGGACCTTTGTTTTTGTAAGGGCTCCGCGAAAGAAAATAATAGTCATAATAAAAATCTGATGTGTCCAACACATGACTTTCCTATCTAGTTATTACAGGCTTTTTCGGTTATTTTGTACAACCTATTGCAGCACCTCTATAAATGTTTAGAGGAGGATAAACTAAATATATACATTTTCCACATACATCTACCTCGAAACATTTTTCTATAGATATTCATTGAAAACGAAAATACTGAAAAATTTAAATTTAGCGCTTTTCCTACAATTTTTCCATTACGGGCCATTTTAGAAAAATCATGTATGAACAAAAATTATAGAGATCGATATCGCAAACAACTTTTATTTCAAAAATTTTCATAAAAATCAGAATTTTGCACATTTTGTCAAATTTCTGGAATACGGACCATTTCAGGAAATTTTTACATAAAACAAAAATTATAGATAATAATATTAGAAGTAACTTTTAGTTAAACAATTTTTTTCTCCAAACATAAATAACAGATATATTCCATAAAATATAAAAACGGCCTCCCATAAAGTACCCCCCCAGATGTTCCGACTTTGTCCAAAATCTAATCATTTCACGTCAGGCCAAAATAAAACTCAAGTTTAAAATTTAATGTTTTTTTCTTTATCCGTTTTTGAGTTTTCTTCAAATTTCGAAATTTACACATTTTCTCAAATATCTCGAATACGGTCTATTTTAGAGAAATTATGTATAGGATAAAAATTGTAGAGAATTATATTACAAACAACTTTTGTTTGAACAATTTTTATAAAAAAATAATTTTTTACATTTTGTCAAATTTCTCGAATACGGACCATTTTAGGAAAATTTTGTATAGAACAAAAATTATAGATAATAATATAAGTAGTAACTTTTATTTGAAGAATTTTCTTCCCCAAACGTAAATTACAGATATATTCCATAAAATATAAAAATGACCACCTATAAAGTACCCCCCCAGATGTTCCGACACTGCCCAAAATCTAATCAGCACATTGGACGCTGGAACAAAGCTTAAGTTTGAAATTTGGTGTTTTTCCGCGTATCGGTTCATGAGTTATGCGACACACAGACATCATCGCGAAACTAGGCAAAACGGATTCAGGGGACCTCAAAACGTAAAAATCCAACAAAAACTCGAAGTCGAAAAAAATCATGATTCCTATACTTTCCTTATATCTGTAGGAAAGTAAAAAGGAAAAATGTTTATTTATAAACTGATTTTAAATAAAAAAAATGAATGAAAAATACGGATAAATACATAAATTGAATTGAGTTCAATAATATATTTATTAAGACCATTTCTTTTAGTAAATAAAATGGAGAATGTATTGGGACCTCTTACAGATTTTTGATTAAATCTTATTGAATTATTTAATATTAATTTTTCAATATTCATTAGCGAATTAATTTCAATTAGGTAAATATTTGTTTGGTATATGTAATAATTTAAAAATATCTCATTGAATAACAATGTATTGAATTTGATAACTGTTCAAATTTTTGCCTAAAAAAAAGTATGAACTATATTAAAATTTGGTTTTCCTAGAGGGAAAGGTCTTAAGTTTCTGGAGGTGTATATTTTTAATTTTTTGCAACAATTATAAAAATGTGTATTTAAAAATTTTCAAAAGGGGAAATGTTTCTATGTCACTCTCCTGGCTATGCCTCTGGGTATTATTAAAGTGTTTTTACAAGAGTAAGAAATATTCATTGAATTATCCTATTAAGCTAATTACATGCAAATTTTCCAGGAAAATTAGAGGAAATTTGGTTCGAATGCTTTTCCAGAAAAAAAATTACTGAAAGTGTAGATAGAACAAAAAAACTTTTATTTTTTGTAACAAAAAACCATATTTTTTTAGTTGTATCAGATGAAAATTATCCACCAATTTGTTTTTAATTTTTTAGATTTGTTTCAAAAGTTTATTATTAACCAAAAAAAGGATACTTACATAATTTTTTATATATGTATAAAAACAAAAATAGCAGGAACAAGGTAAATAAAACACTAGTATTTTTTAATATATAAATATTCTTAAACTTGTAATAAGAAAATATTAAATATACCTGTGAGATGGAGAAGTACCATTGAACTCAGTATCACCATTAACATTTACATCGCTAATTTCAATTATATCTCCATTTTCCTTCCCCTTCTTCTGTTCTTCAATTTCAATAATTTGTTCCATCTGTTTCTTTAACAATTCATTTTGTCTTTTGGCCTTCTTTTTCAGTTTTTTCTTCTTGTTTTTACTCAACTTGGTTTCTATAATTGGGGCAGTACTGATTAAGGAAGTAGGAAGTTTCATACCTAATTGATGCATTTCGGCTGCTTCACACGCCAATCTCCTAATTGCTTCTTCTGATATACAGAGTAAAACATTTTCTGGTTTAATATCAGTGTGAATAATTTTACATTTGGTGTGTAGATAGTCCAAACCCTCCAGTACCTGTGAACAAAATAAAAGATTCATTGACTAGTTTATGTATGAAATTCCTTTTAAAATGCAACTAGTAGTAAGAATCAGTCACTTTAACTTGTCCTTGAAGAAATTCATGAATTTATCCATGTGGACTTAAAATATCTATCAATTTTTTCATAAATTAATTGTCAGTTTTCCTTGCTAACGAAAATTGTAGCAAATGCTGACTGTAAGGACTATCTAGTTCATCTAGCAAGAAAAACTGACAATTAGTTCATGAAAAAAATTGATAGATGTTAAGCTCACATGGACAAATTCATGAATTTCTTTATGATTTCTTAACAATAATTTTACAAAAATGTTCAATGGATTAATTTAGAATAAGTTTTATGATTTAATAGGTATTTTTAAATTTAACAGAGTTTGCAAATGTTTAAGTTAGATTTGGATTGTAAGAATACTTGTTCAGTCTAGGACTAATTTTACAAAATAGAAATGTATGCTATTTTATGTTGGCCTAAGAAAGTCTTTCTGAGAATATATAGAGTAATTCAAATATGCTAACAAATTTCAAGGATTTTTTAATTTTTTCCTAAAATTATATCTAATAGGTACAATGTAACATATCTATATATTCAGAAAAGAATATTACCTTGGTTATAATTCTTAGAGCACATAGTGGATTTTACCAGTATATAGAGCGGAAGAAATCCAGTCAAAGGATGTAAATAAGTCATAAATAAAAAAATTGACCAGGGTGTTTTGCTTATAAACAAATGATTTGCTGAAATGGATGTAGCCAGTATTGCAAGTAGATGACTCAATTAACAATTTTGTTTCAAATGCAATAGACCTTGCATTTGAAGAACCTGCAATAATTCTATCAAAATTTAAAAAATAATATTTTACTTCAAAAGCAACTTTTTGAGAGATAAATGTTGAATGCTGATATTGATAAATGTCACTTATCCATAATTGATCTTGACCTAGATAAACATACCTATATACCTACATAAAAAAATGTATAAATACCTATACAGAGTTTAAAAGATATACACTTGTTAGTACTATGTATACCTATTTAATTATGAAAAAATATATTTCACCTAAATATTGTTAAACATCTATATTAAATGAATTGTAAGGACATAATTGTGTGCAATCTCTCACCTGTTTCATTATAGTACGAACATTTGCCAAAGGAATCCCCCGATAATTGGACTTTATGATTAATTTTAACAAGTGGTGGCCTAAAACTTCAAAAACCATGCAAACATGCACCCCATTAACGCCGCTAATTTTGAAATCGTTAAGGAGCTGAACGGTTTTATTGCGTTTGGGATCATTGGGGTCGGACTCACGAACAGCTTTGAGAATTTTAATTTCATCCAAAGCGGTTTCGGTGAAATGATCGGCGGATTTTACGATTTTCAGAGCGACGAATCTTTTATCGTCGAGATCCCAGCACAACCACACAGTAGAGAAATGACCCCAACCCAGTTTCCTCGTTACATGATACCTTCCGAGAAACAGGTCGCCAATTTTGACAGGATGGTAACCTCCTTTGCGATAATCGGTGCTATCCTCTTGTTCCTCTTCTTCGCTCGTATAAGGTTCATCGGGATCAGCGATCGTTTCATTACTCGAGCTATGAGAAGGTTCTGCCTTTGAATTGTGCCGATTTTCTCCTCCGTGGCCGTTCATGTCGTTTTTGCCTTTCTTTTTTGCAGGCTTGTGTCTCTTCTTTTTAGCTTGAATAGCTAAGACACGTCTGTTTACATCTAATTTAGCGCTCATCTGTATACCTTTTTTTAACAATCGCCACTAAAATGACTTAAAAACGAAATTAAGGCGTCAAATGTCCTTCATTTTCTTAAAAACACTTTTGTTTGATTATGGCCGCCTTACCACTCTCCCCTCGCAGTTTCGCACGATGAAAGATGAGAAACATGAAACAACAAAGACAGGATAACCAACATGTTTTCGACTTTTCTACGAACTAAGATGTTTTATCTCTTACTACAAGGCTTATAACATAGATTTCCTGTCTTTGTTAATAACAATTGTTAGATTTATAATGTTGGCTTTACTGCGAGATAAAGTAGTTTTTACACTTATAAAAAGTAAAGGCGCAATAAAAAACATTTCAGTTCTCTTTTGAACAAAAAATATATATTTGTATGAGTTAGAAAGAGTACAATAATTAAATCAGTAAAACGCAGTGACACCAACTTTGTCATTTCATAATCACTAATTTTAATTTGTTCCATAGAGGTATAATATATAGATTGAGCATATATCATTTCACATTTTAATACAGTAAAAGGTGATTTCACCGCACACGTCTTATGATCTAAGCAGAACTGGACAGAGTACTGCGTAAAGTACTCAGTACTTTACAAGAGTAGCTTTACAAGGTACTCATAAGGATCTGTGTATGAGTACTTATATAAAAATAAAATTCAAAGCAAATGAGTACTTTTGCATATTTTAGGGAGGACTCGTAAAAAAATCGAGTAGCGAGTATATGTACCTTACCTATTTTAAATAATTTTAGATTAAAATGACATTGTTAATGTAAAAATGTAAGTTTATTCTTCATTTAGTAATTTAAACTTCGTTTAACACAGCAGTGGAATCGGCCCTTAAAACTAAATTTTATATAATGGTGACAGACAAATACCTTAGAGTACAAATTGACTCTCATCATAACTGGACTAAGCATACAAATAATGCATTGAATGTATATTTGAAAATAATATATTTTGCAATCATACAATCATTATTATGTTATAAGATCCTTTCTTGGAAAGGTGTTTTACCTGCTTTTGCAAAATTGTCCTGCAAAAAATATTACTAATAATATTATGTAATAAAATGATTAGAAATTCTCTTCAATATTAGGAAGTTTTATATGTACTCCAACAAAAATATCTAAGAAAGAAATATCACAGCGGTGAAATATAATTATAGGATATTTAATTTTTTTTAACGCATATCTTCAAAATATATTTATTTTTCAAACCTTAATAATTTGTAAAATGTAGATCAATAAAGTCATTGTCATAATAAAGACGTAAAGAGTCAATATTTTTATTGCTTTGATTTTTCAAATGAAATCGGTAAATTTAGATAATATGCAAATGAGAATTTATTATTTTCTTTTCTACGCCCTTTTATAACAGTACGTCACTGGTAGACCGGAAACACTTGTCGCCATATTCGTTTAGTTCACTGTCAAAGTAGAGTAAGTGTTCTGGAGTGCGTTTAGAAACCTCGTACGGCGCGCCTGACCACGTACATTAGAATAGGGTCCAGACGCGCCGTGCGTGGTTTCTAAACGCACTCCAGTGGTCAAAGTCATCTGTCATCCTTTGTTCTGTCATATGTCATCGTGTAGTTTTGTAAAAATAAAAAAGTAAATATTAATAATTCTTAAAGTTTATTAAAATTTGCTCAGTAAGATGAATTGTGTCCTTCATAGATATTTTTAGGCAAAACAATTTTTACATAATTTAATTAACCTTAAAAAGAAAAAGCTAGTTAACCTCAATAACATCACAACATGAATGTTGCCGACTTACAAGACAGCGATTCTAGCGACGAAGATTATATTCCTAATGAGAAAGTAGACGATGTACCTTCAGAAATTGATGAAGACGATCCTATTTCTGATGAAGAAACGAATCAGAAATCCAAGCGAAAAGGAAAAGCTGCAAATAGGCTAAAACGACGCGAGATTATCAAAGAAGGTAATTTAGTTAAACTAAGCATATTTTATGACTAAAAAATGATTCGTATTACTTTTATAATAATAATAATAATAATATAATTATAATTTACCAAAAATTTAAATACAGTACAATTAATTTAATAGTACACCTATAGAATATAATACACCTACCACAAAGTTATGAACTGTTCATGGTATGTTCTTATTCATTATGTACTTAACATAATGTAGATAAATTAAAATCCCTAAAAATGTTTGTACCCTTGCAATAATTAATAAACAGAAAATAGCTCGACTTTAAACTAAATAACAAAGGCAAGAAGAATGAAATGGATACAACTTCTGATTCTACTATTGTAAATATATTAGATTCCTATAATAAATTTAGACATAAAATAAAACAATTGTGATTTTTTAACTATATTCTACTCTCTTACTAGTCATATCTTATGTTTATGTTGTCAATTTTATATGTTTAACAATTTCATAACTGGACTAAGCATACAAATAATGCATTGAATGTATATTTGAAAATAATATATTTTGCAATCATACAATCATTATTATGTTATAAGATCCTTTCTTGGAAAGGTGTTTTACCTGCTTTTGCAAAATTGTCCTGCAAAAAATATTACTAATAATATTATGTAATAAAATGATTAGAAATTCTCTTCAATATTAGGAAGTTTTATATGTACTCCAACAAAAATATCTAAGAAAGAAATATCACAATTGAATATTTGAAACTCCCTACTATTAGAAAATACATTTGCCTAATATCTATGATTTCACTATCATTTTAGAAGCTAAAGAAACAAATAAGGCTGTGAATAAAGAAGAAAAGAACAATGTTGACGATCTTTGGGCTGATTTCATAAAAGATACTGGTTTTAAATCTAAAACTGATGTAAAATCAAATCTGGCAGAACCAGAATCTGATAAACCTAAACAAACGAAATTAAATAATTCTGAAAATAGTACAGTAGTAACAAAGAATCCTCATGACAAAGTAAAAGTTACTCAAATATTTGAATTTGCTGGTGAAGAAGTAAGAGTTGAAAAAGAGGTTAGGGCTGATTCTGCAGAGGCTCGTTTGCTTAGTGAAAAGCAACCATCACATTCCAATAGTAGTAAAAGATCAGCTGGACTTAGTGGTATTGGTAGTGTTTTAAGTCAGCTTTCCAAGAAACCCAAAATTACTACTTTAGAAAAAACAAAATTAGATTGGGACAGCTATAAAAGGGATCACAGTATTGAAGAGGAATTAGAAACACATAATAAAGGAAAAGATGGGTAGGTTTTCAAGATTCATTCTGTCATTTCAGAAAAAAAAATTGCTTAAATTATTGCATTATTGGTATTTATAGACTTCACTTATTTAATATTTACTAATAAGAATTTTGTGTTACTATAAATTGTAAAAAGGCAAAAGATCCCTAATTTGTTAATAAACAAAATACAATATTTATCAGATCATTGTCTCTATTTTTTTAGAAGGTGTTTTGATGCTTTGACATTACTGTTACTCTATTTTTGGCATTTCTTCTTTATTACAATAATAAAAAAATCAAGTATTTATACTTTTTCATCAATATTAAATGTTTCTTTTTTAGATATTTAGAAAGGCAGGACTTTTTACAAAGGACAGATTTGAGGAGGTTTGAAATTGAAAAAAGTATTCGGGATGTGGAGAGGAGCAAAAGATTCAATAGTACATCATAGTTCTTTTTTTCTAGGCAATATTATTGCATTGTTTCTTTGCTTTGTTTAATATATTTTTATTTCAGAAATTTGATTACTTATAATAATAAAATAAATTAGTAATATACAATTTAAAATTTGAAAAATGATGACTTTTTTATTCTTTTACAGAATTCAAAGATAATAACATTATTTTATAGCTTATTTTGTTTGCATTATCCTTTGACTTTTAATATGTGTTTCCTTGAAATTATACTACAGGGTATCCCAAAGAATTTTGACCCATTTATGTGAGTGTAAAAACAGGGTAATTACCTACCTTGGTGCATCTTAATTTTGTTAGTTATTTGATATTTGAATTGCCTTCCAACTTTTTAAAAATGTTATTTTTTTATTTAAATTTCGTAAACATTACATTTTCAATTATTGGCATGTATTTTTTGTTGTATTTTAATTAAAAATCTGATGTGTCCAACACATGACTTTCCTATCTAGTTATTATAGGCTTTTTCCGGTTATTTTGTACAACCTATTGCAGCACCTCTATAAATGTTTAGAGGATAAACTAAATATATACATTGTCCACATACATCTACCTCGAAACATTTTTCTATAGATATTCATGGAAAACGAAAATACTGAAAAATTAAAATTTCGTACAATTTTTTCATTACGGTCCATTTTAGAAAAATCATGTATAAACAAAAATTATAGAGATCAATATCGCAAACAACTTTTATTTCAAAAACTTTCATAAAATTCAGAATTTTGCACATTTTGTCAAATTTCTCGAATACGGACCATTTCAGGAAATTTTTACATAAAACAAAAATTATAGATAATAATATTAGAAGTAACTTTTATTTGAACAATTTTTTTCTCCAAACATTAATAACATATATTCCATAAAATATAAAAGTGGCCTCCCATAAAGTACCCCCCCAGATGTTCCGACTTTGTCCAAAATCTAATCATTTCACGTCAGGCCGAAATAAAACTTAAGTTTAAAATTTAATGTTTTTTTCTTTATCCGTTTTTGAGTTTTCTTCAAATTTCGAAATTTACACATTTTCTCAAATATCTCGAATACGGTCCATTTTAGAGAAATTATCTATGGGATAAAAATTATAGAGAATTATATTACAAACAACTTTTTTTTAAACAATTTTTATAAAAAAAAATATTTTTTTACATTTTGTCAAATTTCGCGAATACGGACCATTTTAGGAAAATTTTCTATATAACAAAAATTATAGATAATAAAATAAGAAGTAACTTTTATTTGAAGAATTTTCTTCCCCAAACGTAAATAACAGATATATTCCATAAAATATAAAAATGACCACCTATAAAGTACTCCCCCAGATGTTCCGACTCTGCCCAAAATCTAATCAGTTCATTAGACGCTGGAACAAAGCTTAAGTTTGAAATTTGGTGATTTTCCGTGTATCGGTTCATGAGTTATGCGTTATACAGACACACACACACACATCATCGCGAAAATAGTCAAAACGGATTCAGGGGACCTCAAAACGTAAAAATCCGTCGAAAACTCGAGGTCGAAAAAAATCATGATTCCTATAATTTCCTTATATCTGTATACAGATAGGAAAGTAAAAATAAATATACCTATACCATAAATTGAAATTTGTTTTTTATTTATATGAAAATTCAGTTTTTAATTTCGTCTTATCCGAATCCATTTTGCAAATCATACCTATACAAAATAGATTATACAGGATGGGCCAACGAAAATTTTACACCCGAATTTACGGCTTTAAAATGAAAATCGGGAAAAAAGCTCGAACCCGTCGATTTTTGATTCGAGGGGGAACAACTTGTTTGGTTTTTAACCAAATTCAAAAAAGGAGGAGGTTATCAATTCGTCGCGATATTTTTTTTTTATGTATGTTCAACAATAATTCTTTAACACGGTGTCCGATTTCAATGATTCTTTTTTTGTTAGAAAGGGGGTACTTCAGGAGTGGTCCCATATAAATTTGGTCAAAATCTAATAATTGGGTCCATGAGAAAATCCTCAAACTCTTCATTTTTTATGTATGTTTAGCGATAATGCTTTACCACATTGTCCGATTTATATGATTCTTTTTTTGTTAGTAAGGGGGTACCTCAGGAGAGGTCCCATATACATTTGGTTAAGATGTGGTGATGACATCTGCACGTTTTTGAAGTCGTTTTTTTTTAATTTCTAATACTTTATTAAGTAGACATTTTTTCCACATTGTCTCTTTCACTGTTTTAGCTGTTATCGATAAAAATTTTGTCGCGAAATTTTGGGGTCAGATAGTACTCGATGAGATCTTTAAAATGAGGTATGCAACACCCCTCGCCCCTATTCAAAAACAGGGGGTTGTGCATCCCCCTGTTAGAGGGTTGAAGTTACATGGATGAAAAAACCAAACAAGTTTTTCTCCCTCGAATTAAAAATCGACGGGTTCGAGCTTTTTACCGATTTTCGTTTTAAAGCTCTAAAATAGGAGTGCAAAGTTTTCGTTGGCCCACCCTGTATTAAGGGATTAACATTTTATTTAACTCTGAGATAACCAAATTTAAACTTCGTTTAACACAACAGTGCAATTGACCCTTTCCTACTGTTCCCAAACAAAAGTTAGAGCCCCATCGATCATCCCCATTCATAAAAATGGGAGAGTAATGATCGTTTTTTCGTTCTAATCAATGAACAGAACTTTGCTGTGTGTTGTTACTGTTTGTTTATGATATGATAACCGCCAAAAAATTCAAGCAGCAACGCCATGTGAAGCTGGGCTAGGAGATTCAGAGAGAAAGAGAGAGAAGAGTTTGGCTATGATTCATACTGACCGGAAAGGAGTTAGAGATGGGAACATTCGTTACATTGAAACGGTTGAATTTATGAGGTATACACAAAAGTTTGTACTCACATTACGCGACCTATAACGACATAAAAATTATTAAATAACACTTTTTTCTTCTATACAGACAAAGAAAGATAAGTATTTACTTGATATGGGGCAAGGTTAGTACAATAGTCAAATTACTTAGTTTTTGTTTGGACCTGTATAGCGAAGTTTCTTTACACAATTACTGAAGTTAATTTCTTTTTGCATCCGTACCACATGTGTGATTTATACAGGATGTCCAAAAACTCTCCTACCCATTTCTAGATATACGATTTTTAGTAATTTTTTTTTTCTAAATATCAGGACACGTTAAAAGAAATGTTATTTGTGCCTAACTTATGCTAGAAAATAAATATATTTGTATGTCTAGGAAGCCAGATATTTGATTCTGACTAATCTAACGATTTGCAATCAAATTTTGGGACTTTAGGATGACGTAGATTATTTTCGTAAAATTCAAATATTAAAGATAAGCAAATTATATGAAAACAGTCTTAATTCCTTTGCACTACATCTCAAATTTTCGCTATGGAATTTGATTTTTCTTATGATTTCGCTTTTTCTTGGTTCTTGTGAACTAATGGAGTATTTTAATTAATGTCCTTTCATAATCTTATAGTGATTATTTAAGATTTTTTCTTCATATAATATACCCAGACAACACACCCAATCCCAGAGATATCCACAGAACATCTTTTGTGGATATCTAATATACCCACAGGATATCTGAAATATCCCATGGATTTAATATGGATATCCAAATGTCCGTCTATATCCAGAATATAGAAGATATTCTATGGATATCCAGCAAAATATCTAATGGGATCTCATGGATATAAAATAGATATCCACCATGGATTGGACATTCAGTGGATATTGGGATGTCCAGTAGATATCCAAAGGATTTGGTGTGCTGTCTGGGTACTAGATGAGTTGTGGATACCCTGTATAAAAATTATTCATTTATAATTTCTTCTACCAGAATAAAAATTGTGAGGTTCTAAGTTATTGCCTTTGGTTAATATATTTCCCAAATACTATCATTTAAATCAAATTCGTAATAATTATGGCCTCAATTTTTTCAATGCAATCTTTTTTATTTATTCTTTTAACGGGATACCCCAATAAAAATACAGAATAGAAAAGGTAACAATACAGGGTGTCCCAATGAAAAGTAGCTATTTTCCAGAGCTTATAACTTTTAAATAAATCGTAGTAACGTGCAATTTTTGCTGATATGTGTTATTTTGCTATAAGTTTTGCTTCAGTGACACAGAAATTATGTATTACCTATACAGGGTGTTTTTTTAAAAATCTCGTTTAAATTCACCGTAACCAAATTTTATCCAATGGAAAGGGGCTATTTTTCATTGGGACACCCTGTATTTCTTAAGTTAAAATTAAAATTTATAAATAGGTATATTTAATAATTTCTTTATTATTTTGAAATATTTATTCAATGCAGATTTTCGACAATCACTTTGGGTAGAATACATATAAATTAGTTATTTTAGTTGGGACGTTCCTAACTGTTATCTGATTGGGTCCCACCTCTAAAAACGGTTTCGTTGGCTAAGTTGACTTTGATCTTTTTGCTTTCATGTTTTCGTTTCGTTTTTCGTTTCAGTCGGTTGCAAGCATCGTTGGATAAGGGGTGTAGTCTTTTTCCTTATTTTTATAAATGGATTTTTATGTATTTCCAATGTTTTGTTAAATTCACTTCAGTTTTATTCGGTTGTTTAATTGTGTCATGCCTCAACAAATGGATATACCTTCGCAGGTATGTATTGGTTTTACTCATTAGATGTAATAAGTCTACATATAATGTTAGATTTTAGTTTATTCATATGTGTATCTATGTTTTTAATATGACGTAAGATAGATGGGTATGTTATGTTTCCAAGAAACTGATGGTATATTACAATCTACCTGTTTTGGAGGATGATGTGTTCAGTTTTGATAAAATATTGTAAACATCTCTAGGTATTTTATAAGCACTCCAGTATGTACATATCGAATATCCCTATATCTTATAGATACTAACTATTTACATACAGTGTGAGTAGATACTGCCAATTTGATGTTTCGACAAACTATAGTATTTGGTGGGTATTTAATAAGGATTCTCTATTAATTTGGGATAAATAATTTTATATGTATCCCTATTTAACACACTATGCTAATTATTGAATTAAATTCAATTGTTTACATTATATAGGTACCTACCTATATGGTATATTTCATAATAATTACATTATGATTAATTAACAAATTGTGTTGTGAAAAAATTTCAGAAAAGATAAAACGGAATCTCAATTGCCAAGTTAGGGACTGAGCATGCTCGTATTTGTGTTTGGTATACCTAGGTAGTATGTATACAGTGTGATTATTTAAAAACTTATATCTCATAATGATACAAAAAAATCCCTTCGGACCAACTTTCTTTCACAATCAAACAAATAAATTTAATATTACACACTGTAAGCGAAAATCCCTTCCGACCCGTCAAACAGGGTGAAATTAACCCTTAAACTTTATAATAAATAATTACCCTATGAAGACGATTAAATCCCAACTTGATTTTAAATTTAAGAAATCATAAATACACTCACCAAAGTACACTGTAAGCAAAAATCCCTTCCAACATGTCAAACAGGGTGAAATTACCCCTTTAACTTCAAAATAAATAATTACCCAATGATGACGATCAGATCCCAACTTGGTTTTACATTTAAAAAATCATAAATACACTCATCAAAGTACATTGTAAGCGAAAATCCCTTCTGACCCGGCAAACAGGGTGAAATTAACCCTTAAACTTTATAATAAATAATTACCCTATGAAGACGATTAAATCTCAACTTGATTTTACATTAAAAAAAGCATAAATACACTCATCAAAGTACTCTGTAAACTAAAATCCCTTAGGACCCGTTAAACAGGGTGAAATTATTTTTTTTTCCTTCATAGGATAATTTTGTATCAATTTTAAGGGTTATTTTGAACCGTATATTAATTATTTGTCAACAAGCTATTATATGACAACCGTCTCAGTTATTCAGTATTCCCTTTTAAAAAATACCCTTTGGGTAACATGAATTAGACTAAATTTCTGATTGGCTTTCTATTCTGGAAATCCCAAATTTAGTTATCGATCAGACGATCAATTGCACGATGTTGGGACGCGGACTGACAAATTTGTTGGTTTATGGAAGTGACATATTAAAATGCATTTGGGACTTTGAGAGTGGCTGTCAGATGCACTTGAAATTTTCAGAAGGCATAAAATAAATCAACAGATGTTGCTGTTAATAATACTCCAGTTGTAAGCTTTTGGTATTTGTGGAATTTGTTTCACTGGCTGTAGGTAAAGTTTTATCACTAAATTAGGGATTTTATAATATAATAAACAACCATTATCCCTTGGGACAGAAACTTTTTCTAAAGATTCTTTTCTTTAACAACTGTCCGAAAAAAATATATCAAATTACTTTTGATTTCCACCTTATTTATTCCTATGTTTGCATTTAATAATGTAACTATATATATAATACTCGTTCAGTGAATATTTTGTTTAAACCTAACGTTATTTCCTTTTCCTGGAAACCCAAGGCACTTTCTATAATTTACAACAACCGATGTTTTTCCGCTACCAAAGTTGAATATACCTTTTAATAAACCAACATCAGTTTTACTGATGCATTGAAGGTCACAATAAGTCGATAGGTATATAATAAAGTGAGAAACAATGTAATGCTGTTGACCTTTTTGTTGACATTCTATGATTTACTAGAAAATTAATCCAATGTTTGCAAATTGAAAATTTTCTGATGACTCACTGAGAAAATAAAAATCAACTTTGGAACTGTTAAAATATCAATTTTGTTCTTTTTAATATTTACTTTTGTTTTATTTTTAAACATATACCTACTTATTTAAAAAAAATACCTTTTCTTGGAGCAATTAGGTACCTACAGTCAAACAGTCTTGCTTTCGGAAAAATGTTAGTACTAATACTACTTTTATCAACTTTCACTAGTGATAATCTATCCTTAGAGATCTAGAAGCTAGATGATTTTCAACAATAGCCTGCAATAGGTAGGTTATTAGATTTCTCTAAAGCTTTCGAAAGGGTAGAATGACAAAATGAGTTACTATGACGTTTTCAAGGAAATTTCTCTTATACAATTTTATTTTAGTAATAATAAATTTCAAAAAGTACTTAGGTATAGATAAATTCTTCTAACTTTATAAGTAATACATCTAAAATTTCACTAGGATGGTAATAATAATAATGACTTTAATCATACAAATAATACAATTAGTCATACAAAAACAAAAAAATACAATAATTAAAAATGATATGAAACTATTTATTTACCATATTTTATTTCAAAATAGGAAAAGTAGTATTTGGAGAAACAAAATAGAAGCACATGGAAGTCTGCAATTCAATAAGATTTGAGCAAATATAACACCCTGTAACTAAGCTCTTTTGAGGCTGCCTGTTCCTATATCAAAATTCAACGAGAGCTCTCTGTGGTAGAGCGTAGTTGGTCGAATATAATAACACCCTATATAATGTATTCAATTATAAAAATATTTGTTTTACCCGATTTATCTGTTAAATATGTAATATCCAGTAAAGTGGAGAACATAAAACATCAATGTCATATTTTAAATTTTTTTTAGGATGGTCAATTAATGTTTTTCAAGCCTTTAAAAATAAAAAAATTCAAAAGTGAGATATAATGAACTATTTTATGCACCTGTCTCTTTTTAGATAAAACTGTTACATTATGTTGAAACTTTGATGTAATCAAACTCGCATATTATGTAGTTTTGTTGCACAAAAACAATTATTGTGGAATATGGTTGGGTAGTGTGTTTTATTTTTCGTTTCTAAGAAATACTTTATTAACAGGTGTAGGTGTATGTGCAGTTACTTTCATTAAAAAGAAACTAAACAATAAATATTTTTAGTAAGGTGATATCATTCTAAAAGAATGTGCTTGTATTGAAATTTCTTCTTTGTTAACAAATGAAGAATATAAAATATTAATATTGATCATTCTTTATAAAATACACTGTATATATTTTTTTATGAGCATGTACTATATTTATCTGAATAAAGTAAATATCTCTATGCGATATATTTTTCCGTGAAAATCTATCGTAATCATAATCTGTTGCTGATATGTTATCTTTAATATTTAACATTCCATTTTGTAATAAAATAAATAGGTACATGAAAAATATACCTAGGTATGTAATTAATTTTCTAAAGCTATTCGGAAAGGCATCTAGATATGACTAAAAATAGCATTAGCAAGTTTGTTGTTCTAAGTACCTATCTAAGACTAAAATGTCACATGTCCTTCTCGCAGAGCCATACACTTTTTTTTCTATAAATAGTATCTCGTCCTCTTCCTTTTTTGTCACAACTCACAACAACTATCCTTGCTAAAGATGCAGCTACTAATCACCTGATATCCTAAAAAGGACAGGTCAGCCGCATTTATATAAATAGTATCTCCAATGCAGTGCTTTTGGGGTACCACAAGGGAGTATTATAAAACCACTTTTGTTTATAGTCTATATTAATGATCTACAAAGAGTGTTAAAATATTAAAATTATAGGGAGTTGATGGAAATAAATTTTTACGGGTTTTGTGAAAATAAGTTCATGATTTTGCGATCTAAGTTAAATTGTTAAAAATTTATAATTTAAGATTTTAAAATATAAACAATGTTCAAATAACCGTGTTACTGAATTTAAATAAAACTAGGAAAGAAAATTGTATTTTTTAGTCTAATTTCATAAAACTTGTCCCATTGATTGCTCTAAACTAATTTTTACAGTATTATATCACCTCATTTTAATTCTTTAAACTGTTTTACGGGAGAATAGGAACCATGTTATCAATGCCTAATATACCTAAATGAATTATTCTTATTGAAAGATTTTATATTTTCTTAAGATTCAAGCATACGCTGTTTGATGGGAAAGGACCACGCACTTTTCTTATGCAAACGGGAGTACCGTCAAAATGTCTGAATTTTTGATGTGTTAAATAACTTGATGTCCCCATCAAAAGTATCCATGGGCCCAATCGTATACTGTGACTAGATTTTGAGATACAGGGTGTTGAAGTTAGAAATCCCTAGTTCTTTAAAATGGACACCATAAATCACCCTTAAATATTTTTGGAAGTTTTTTGCTCATTCTGTGTAGCCAAAATACATACTTAACTACTATAATTAAAATATTGTACCTTACAGGGTGATTAATGATTCGACAAATTTTTTTGGTCAAAGTAGGTATTCCCACCGAACAAAAATAGCTAAAATACCGAAAAAAAATATCACCGTCAAAGTCTCTCAATATTTGATATCGTATAGTACTCGATGTACTCGTTAAAAATTCTTATTGGTAAAATTAGATCCTATGACTAGTTTTCCAAATATAACTTAATATGTACCAAATATATGAATTTTAAACAATAAATATATACTGACATAAGTAGATATTTTCAAGAGAAATATCTTTTATTAAATATTTTGACATACTGTTTTAGATTAAGAATATACCCCTTGTACTATTTGCAAAGGGAAAAAAATCGTACTTACAGGGTGATCGCGGTTGAATATGTAAGTTAAATCAACAAAATGTTGAAATTGTTGCCAAAAAATAGAAAATAATTGTTGTTCATCAAAAAAATAGTATAAGTCCATATACAGGGTCATACTTTCCTTGTTAAACTAAGACATGGATTGTCAGATGAGTTCATAAAATTACAACAACAATTGGTTAATGATAATAATGAATTTAGAAACTGGATTACAGAAGGACATATAGTAATAGTAGATAGAGGCTACAGAGATGTTATTCCTAGATTAGAAGAACTTGGATTAATTACTTATATGCCACCTTTGCTTCATCAAAACCAACGGCAATTATCAACAAGTGAAGCTAATAGAGCGAGACTAATAACTAAAACTCGTTGGGTTGTAGGAGCCAGAAATGGACATTTTAAATCCATTTTTAAATTTTTTAAAGGCCGCATACCCACGCATCATGCAGTTAATTTGAGTGGTTTTTATCAGATTGCAGGTGCGTTGTTAAATAAGTTTCATCCTCTTATAAACCTACCAGGTACAATGGACATAGCAGTTGAAATTTTAAACAAACTAGATGACGTTGATATTATACAAGCACGCGTCGAAGCCCAAAATCTGACTACCGGAAATGGTCGGTGGCGAAGATTGAACCACATGCATATTCCTGAATTTCCTCGCGTACAGATCAATTTTCTAAAAGACTTGGTAGGTTCTTACCATATTTATTTAAGTCCATCATATATTCAAGATAAACTGCAAAGAGAGGAAAATAATGTTTTAGAAATAGACGAGTTTAGAGAAGAGAATAATTTTTTACGTTTTAGAATTTATTCTAGGTTCAGAAACGCAACTAAATATATGCTGTGGTTGGCATACAAAGAGGAACTTAATGAAAATATTGATCCAATTTTCTACTATTATTGTACATGTCCATGCAGTTCGAGAACTTTAAGTACTTGCGCACATGTTGCATCAGTGTTATGGTTTCTTGGTTATGCAAGGCACCAGAATAATATAAGATTTTCAACAACACGTTTACTAAATAGCATCGATTATGCAGCAGACCAATTATTTCCAGAAAATATCGATCTCGGTCCCATAGTAGAAGAAAATTAATTGGTATTACCATCTCATATTTGCACCTAATACTTAACGTTAACGTCTTGGTTCAGTTACGTCAGTCATTTGGTTGTTTATCTTTAGTTCAGGCTGTTCTTTTAATTTAATATTTGACTTTTGTTTTCTTATATACCTTACAAAGTATCTGAATTTATATCTTTAGTGTTTGTAATAAATTCAGTTGTCCTTTGTAATTGATATTATTGTTATATTTTTCCAAGTTATGAGAACATTAATAACAATGCCAAAAAAGAGAAAAGAGAATTGGGTGTTGTGAAAATTCTACGTACATACGTGCTAAACTTGATGTCAAAGAAGACCTAAAAATGTAATGATCTCTTTATATAAATAAGTAAGATATATTGAGATAAATGGAGAAATGGGTGGGTGGGTGGAACTCGAAGTGCGGCCACCTCCCCGTGGTGAGTTCTGGGTTGATTTAACATTCAAAACCGGTTTTATTATCTTGTAGCTGCCCTAAACCCCTTGAGTTTTATATCAAGCGAAGAGCTGCACAAAGCTGAATTTTTTTAGTTTTTTAATTTCTCACCCCTAAGGTCCCAGCTAAATATTTTATTTTTTCACTAATTTTTATATAGGGTGTAAACCACATAAAACACAATTTTTTCACACTAGCCTAAATTAATGTTTTTTTGGTAATTTTTGACCTGCACTATTCCTACAGGGGCTAACACTTTACACGGAAAGGAGATCCCAATCTGATATAAATATACAATATAAAGAGGCAATGCTCCAGTCAAAATAAACATTTAATCCGATCATTATTCATTTCCCTAGATCCTACTTATACCTACCGTATAATGAACTTTTTTTGTAATGCAATAATGTATGACCCTGTATGTAAACTAATAAAAAAAATTTAATAAACAACTCGCAAGTTAAAAGGCAATTATTTTCTATTTTTTGCCAACAATTTCAGCATTTTGTTGATTTTTTCCTTTTACATATTCAACCGTACGATTTTTTTGTCTCTTTGAAAATAGTACAAGGGGTATATTCTTAATCTAAAACAGTATATCAAAATATTTAATATTTCTCTTGAAAATATCTATTTTGTCAGTATATATTTATTGTGTAAAATTCATATATTTGGTACATATTAAGTTATATTTGGAAAACTAGTCATAGGATCTAATTTTACCAATAAGAATTTTGAACGAGTACATCGAGTACTATACGATATCAAATATTGATAGACTTTGACGATGATATTTTATTTTTCGGTATTTTAGCTATTTTTGTTCGGTGGGAATACCTATTTTAACCAAAAAAGATTTGCCGAATCATTATTCACCCTGTAAGGTACAATATTTTAATTATAGTAGTTAAGTATGTATTTTGACTACACAGAATGAGCAAAAAACTTCCAAAAATATTTAAGGGTGATTTATGGTGTCCATTTTAAAGAATTAGGGATTTCTAACTTCAACACCCTGTATCTCAAAATTTAGTCATATAATACGATTGGATCTATTGACACTTTTGATGGGGACATCAAGTTATTTAACACATCAAAAATTCAGACTTTTGACGGTACTCCCGTTTGCATAAGAAAAGTGCGTGGTCCTTTAAAGTATTTAAATTGATCCAATACAACATATTTTAATTTGAGTAGCGCTACTGGTAAGCGTCATTCTCATGCTCCTCGACATATTTGCGGGTTTTACAAAGTTGTCGGAAGATGAAACAGTTTTGAACTGAACGTTGAACGTTCCCACAATCCACAAGTAGTGATTATTCAACTTGTGTGGTTAGAATATTAAGATACATACCATATGATGACTTTCTGTTATAAGTCGTCAAAGTGTCCACCTCTCGAAAAAGAGATTTTATCTAAGATAAAACCACATGTGCATAAATGTTGATAGATCGTATGTCGTGACCCAACTTAACGTTTCTGGGTGTCTCTGGCTTTGCGAATTTTTTTCATGTGGTCTACTGGTTTGAGATAAAAACACATTGGCCACAATCTTGTTTTTGTCAACGCCTTCAATGCAGTATGGTGATGTAAGCGCTATTAAGTGAACCCACGTTCATTCCACATTGTGTATAGGGTGTTAGTTTATTGGATATTGCAATTATTGGACTCCAAACTGTTCAAATTATCTTCGTATGCATTGTCTAAACAATGCTGCTGATTTTGTATAATAATTAAAAATTTTAATGGTCTAAGATTAGATAAACCCGCAACCGACAGGTTGTTTAATATTATGCAATTAACAAGAGTATTGTTCTATTATGATAAATTGATTGCAGACCTAAAAAAATAACATTTATACTCATTAAATCTTTAGTTAGTTGACCGCTCATTGTTTTGTGATATTTATAGTAAATATTTTTATCATTGTGTAAAACCGTCTGGCACCATGGCGCGACAACATACTGTACAAACATTGTAATTAATATTATTTAAATATTATAGCATCTTTTTATTGTATTCGCTTTATACAGTGTGATTCACTTAAAATGGGGCCACCTCTATAAAATATAGAGCATCAAAAAGAATACCGTGACACACATTTGCGTATATTGTTATTAATTTCAAGGGATCCTATGATTTTCTTCCAAGCGAATTATGAGACTGGATTGACAAAGATTCTATAATAATATTAATAATCTGAAAATTTATTCAAAAAGTTATAACAACATTAATTTTGGAAAAAACAACACCGTCAATAAAAAGTAGAACATAAAAAAGATGAAAATACGAAACGAATTTTAGTTTCGAGCTATAATTTCTTAAAATTTTGAAATTTATGTCAATTCTTTATTATTATAGATGTAATATACCGGGTGTCCGCGCGAAAACTTTAAATGGAATTATTTCTGGTGTTTTAAAATATATCGACTTGAAATTTTGGAAGGTCATTAAGGAAGTAGGGGGTAAATTAATAGTGTATTTTTTTTTACATATTCTGAAAGAGCGTAGTTTTTTTAGTATCTCTATGTGAAAAAATTACTTAATTACATAATGAACTTTGAAAGATATTTACAGCTAAAGGTTCAGATACCAGATATTCAAATATCGAAAGCAAAAAATAATAGCAAGCCATGAAAGCTGCTTCGTTGCTTGAACTGTCAAATAATATTGTTTGTGACACTTCTGTTTACTCGTTAGTACAAAAGTTTTCGAAAAAATTTGACTTAGTTTAAATTAAATAGCTAAAAAAATAGAAAAATGGTTTACAGTTTGGAAGAAAGAACTGAAATTGTAGTTTTATATGGGATTGCAAACAGAAACTATTCGCAGACGGCAGTATTATTTAACGAAAACCATCCCAACAAAAATGTATCTGCTGTTTATGTAATTAATCTAATACAAATTTTTTTTGAAACTGGATCGGTAAATAATAAAAAACGTGATATGAATAATCGTGGAGCACGAGATGAAGCAACGCAAGTTGCAGTTCTTGGTCACGTACATTTAGACCCACAGCTTTCAGTTAGAAAATTATCAGAAGCTTCGGGAGTGGCAAAAACAACGTGCCTTAAAATATTAAAATTAAATAAAATGCATCCTTATAAAATACAGCTTCATCAAGAGTTGGGCGACGATGACTTCGATAGAAGAGTCCAATTTTGTGAAACTATGACGGGCATGATTCGGCAAAATAGAAATATTTTGCGAAATATTTGTTTCAGTGACGAAAGTTGCTTTTCCTTAAATGGTTTCGTAAATAGACACAATTGTCGATATTGGAGCGATGTTAATCCCCACGTTTTCCGAGAAGGCCATACGCAACGTCCCCAAAAAATTAATGTATGGGCTGGAATTCTAAATAACCAAATAATTGGTCCAATTTTCTATCACGAGAATTTAACTGGGCCTAGATATATCGAGTTTTTAGAAGAATTAATAACATCCTCTTATCATTCAGTGCTTGGAAGAAAACTTAGATCAAATACAGGAGGATCAGTTATACTTTCAGCAAGACGGAGCTCTTCCTCATTACTGTTTAGAAGTAAGGCAATATTTAAATACCGTTTTTCCAGGACAATGGATAGGTCGTAGAGGTCCTATTGAATGGCCAGCTCGCTCCCCAGACTTGACCCCACTGGATTTCTTTTAATGGGGACATTTGAAGTCTGTTGTTTACAGGACACCACCACAATCCATTGATGATTTGCGTAATAGAATCATAGAGGAATGTAGAGATTTAACACCACATGTCTTTGAAAATATTCGGAACGCTTTCGAGAATAGACTGTACTATTGTTTAAATGTAAACGGTGAACATTTTGAACATTTGATTTAACTAAAAAAATAAAAAGAGTCCTTACTTTAGTTTATAAAGCGAAATTTTGTTGGTCTATAAGAATACCTATTTTTGTGATAAGTTGTATTTTTTTGTGATAAGTTATATTTTTTTGGATAATTAGATTTTTTGTTTCTATCTGCTTTAATTATTTCGAAATTTGTCTACTGTCCAAGGTTACTAGTTCTTTTTTTTAATATCTTGTATCTGAACCTTTAGCTGTAAATATCTTTCAAAGTTCATTATGTAATTAAGTAATTTTTTAACATAGAGATACTAAAAAAACTACGCTCTTTCAGAATATGTAAAAAAAAATACAGGGTGTCATTTAAACTTTTGAACCGGGGGTGGCTGGGGGCGGCAGATATCACGTTGGAGTGGTATCTTATACACTATTAATTTACCCCCTACTTCCTTAATGACCTTCCAAAATTTCAAGTCGATATATTTTAAAACACCAGAAATAATTCCATTTAAAGTTTTCGCGCGGACACCCGGTATATATAATTCTACTCCAGAAGGGCACGGATGTGTTAATGCCAGAGCTATACAAAATCTTTCGATCAGCAATATGGCAAAAGGCGAAATTAGTTTACCTTACCAAATAAACCTATCCATTTTCTTACTAAAACTACTAGAAAGATTGTTAGATAGATTAGGGGCGAGATATTAGAAATGCATACCAACCAGGAAAGTCAACTGACCTGGTGCTGGACGATCTAAATAGGCTCCTTTCAAAGTCAGTAGATGACAAAGAAATCCCAATAATTTAAAATAAAATTAAGAATTACCATTGTATCATATTTTATAACTTCATTATGTGCATCATTCATCATCCTTTTCACCTTTTGTAATTCATTATTAACGTCTTAAATTTTTTTTTATTTAGAAAGAATGTAAAGCAAACGAGTAGTCGTTTTAATATCTTTAGATAAGAAAATGCATTTCGTTGCAAAATATTCTGCTTATCTGCATTCATTTAATGAACAGGTGGACGATTTATCAACTTTTATTTCATATTACAAAATGTCTAGTTTATTCAATAATTAACTTTGAAATGAAAATGACGTATAACATCTAAAAATAATACTATTTTTAATAACCAGGCAGTCTAATAATTTTAAAATCTACTCATTATAGTCTAATCTCATCTAATATTTCTAATTATCTTATTTCTGGATATTATTCTTAATTAAGACATTTTTTTTATATACAATGTGTTCCATAAAGTTAGATACATATGGGATTTTTTTTTAACAATACGATTAGAAAAAAGTATGTATTGTAAAGTATGGACAGTTCGTTTTTGAATTTTAAGCTATTTACGTTTGGAAATAAACTACACACAGTTTTAACGTCCTCATTTGGAAAACAACCTCGGTAGTCTTTGAATTTTTCACTATCAAATAAACTTGCAATTGTTAGGTGGGTAGTAAAACTAAAACGTTCATTTACCTGCACTACTATTGTATCACAAATTTCCTTACATATCCTTAAATTAGGAATGTGGTCCTCCTTTTCAACAAACCGTCTCTTCTTGCTTGTACTTGGACCTGATTGGGTGTTGTCGTTTACATTTAGTTCTTGTGGGTCTTGTTGTGATTGCCATTCTTCACGAATTAGCGTGTCTATATTATTTATAATATTTTGAATAGCTGCTGCAAAATTTGATATGTTTATCTTAACCTTGAGAGCATCGAGCTGTCTACTCTGCAGTTGATCAAAAGGTATATCGCAATTTGGCATTATTTTGCTGAAGAAAAATAACCAGAAACTAAAATCTGTCTTTCAAAATTTATCAACCCTTTAGTCTGATTAAATAAAATAAAAATTCTAACCCTTCTTACTACTTGTTATGTAATATACTTACGACTGTTATAAAATAAATGCTATTTTATCATACTCACCGATAATTTTTTAGAGGAATTTTAAATCCTTCATTTGCTTATTTTTCCATAAATTTAGTAATATTATATATAATTTCTCTTGTTTTTCTGTTAAGGGACCTCCCTTTTAATACGATACTCTTTGAAGCCATTAAAACACAAAAACATAATACTTATATGTAAATATAAATCGCAAGGCACTATAATTATATAAAATTGTTACTTTTCGCACTATATTCACTTCGTATATACTCGACCCAGGTTACGCCACTGAATGAGTAAGTTTGGCTTCGCCGAGTGGCCGTTGCTAGGCAACAGCCAGAGCGCAACTTTTGTCGTCTCCATGCTGTGTACCAATCTCATCTTGGCCCGGTACGATAAGGACAGCACCCTGCTTGTGACGTATAAGCCATCGCATGTTTCATGTCTTGCTAAGCGATATTGTTGTTGTCCTTGTTTTTCGCATCATAATGAGAGAGAAAACAACAGAGGCACACATTTACTGTGCCCCCTGCCCATCTTCCACTTAGGGTGCGTTAAGTGAGCGGTCGGACCGGTCGAAACTATCTAGCGAAGGAGAAAACCGACCAACATGACCAGTCATGACTAATCAGCTGATCGGTCAGAGTCAGTCAGAACGGTCGAGAAATTGAGTGTGACTTGGTTAGTCAAAACTGTCTAGTGAATGGCCAATTGTCAATTCATGTTTTTATTTCATTTAAACATACAATAAATTAATAGTTATGGATAAACTAATGTTGCTGAAAACCAATTTAATACATAAAACGGGAAAAACCAAATATTATGTAATATTATTACGGGATTACTCACCAGTTATTCTAAAATAGGCGGAAAATCAACACAAGAATCTTTCCTATTCAAGATGCTGATGCTGGAACTTACACTTTAAAAAGAATTATGTTTATTAGTGAAATTTCATCATCAGTTTGAAAATCCAACTGACAAATAGCCATAATAAGTTTATTTCTCTTTCTGCTGTTCATATAATTTTTTTAAATGCCTTCTAATTGAGTTTACCGCATTCTTTAGAACTGTCGATGTGTCGAGGAACTCACAAAACACAGGAGACAGGAGGGACTGCCTGTTTTTCTAATTTTCGGTTAGCTAATCATGAAGTTTACAAATTAGGACTAGACAGTTTCGACTACATCGCCTAGCGAGCGGTCTGACCATACCAGTCAAGTTGACCGTTGATTTAACGCAGCCTTAATTTCGGAATTCTCGGAACGTCGCTCAACGCCTGGTCGTCCAGTGTCGTGCCAACGCGGTTTGCGCTGAATATTAGATAAAATAATAATAGGCATTGAGGAAAATATAAAATATGTAAGTTATTATTTTTTTTTGTTTATTATACTAGGGCACGTGCCCAAGTGCCCTTACGGCACTGCCACTGGATATAACGCCACATTCCATAGGCGTACTTTGCAAAATAAGTTTCTATGAAAAAAGTAGCACAAAATTTGTATTTTTTGCGAATTTTATTAGCAGTTCTCTTAAAAATGAATTCATAGTGATACTCTTTTACACATAAACAATATGTGGACGGTTTGTGGGTGAAAATGAATTTAAATAGTTGGTAAAGCTGTGGTTTCTCTGAATCACATTCAAGTAGGATACCAATTCCTACGCAAAAGATAATAATTCTTCGTAAAATTATTTCAATGAATTTTTTTCGAAATATTTCAGCAGCCAGATGCATGTGGCTGGAAGATATGTATTAATACTTAAATTAGATGCAAGCAATGTATAATTCGAATTTTATTATTCATAAAAGGTAGCGCGAATTCCAGTAACCCACTAGTCGTTTTGTACCGACAAATTTAATATTAATTGAACAATTAATTAATTATTATAAACTCTATAATAATAGTACCTATATGTTGAACATTTTAAATATTTACTTTTACTTTACTGATTATGTATGTTTAACCGTTATTTTTGATTCATTTTCATTTATTTATTTTAGCAGTTACCACCATAGACGTACAAAAATATTAAATACTATTATAGTATAAATCTTAAAATCAATTCAAAAAAATGTTATAGGACGCCACATTGATACATTTATTTATTACAATAACAGTTTGAAGGTACAGATATAATTAGTTTTCTTCTACTTCTAAATAAGAATATGTTATTTATTATTGTTCTGCCTCTTTTGATCTTGGTGCCGGTCATTTATATTTGTGTCTGGTTTTCTTAAATCTTTATTTATTATATAAGTTTCTTTACTACTAAGAGTCATCCGTTTTTTTAAATACATCAGTAATAACCCGCATCTACGTAACATTTATAATTTATTAATCTATAACGTTAAATTAGCGATTAGATCCATATTGATTAAATAGATAGCAAAAACTAAAATAATCTACTGGATCGTGAGAAATATCACGTAACTTTTGCATTTTGTTTACGATCTGTAGTGAATTTAAGTCTAAATAAGGATAATACAACTTTGTATACAGACAGCGATGCCATTTGCCTAGTAGATTAGAAAATCCCGTACTTCCATGCATCTAAGTAGTACAAATCTTCAACAATACCACTATCTCACGTGATATGTTAAAACAAATTAAATGAAAATGGCGGTTCTTAGTGACTTTTTTGAAAATTTTAATATCAGTTCTTTTAAAAAGGTCAGTGACATTGTTGTAGGATTACTATAATCTATTTTTATGTATGAGAGAGTATTAAAATAATAAAGCGTTCGTAATCCATAGGCGTACCAATTCTTTTAGTAGACAGTTACAATATTTTTTGAAGTTATTCCTCGAGTATACACTCATATTTTCACCTAATTAACCTGCTTATAACTTCTAAACAGCTGAAGGTAAAAAAGTGCAATTTTTTCTAAAATCTTTTATTTTTCCACAAGGTATGTTAAGAACATTGTATCAAACGGGTTATGTAGGTATAAGGGTTTAAACTTTGACTTTTAAACAACGTTACGTTCATAAATAATATTTTTAATATAAAAACTACTTCTTACCTACAAATCAGGCTTCACATTACTTACAGCCTCCAAAAACAACTGTTTAACATCACTCATTTTAAAAGAATTATTTTTTCTTGAAACTTCTCCCTTTATCTGTGCCCATATCAGTTTAATCGGGTTTACTTCGCAATGATATGGTGGTGATCTAACCACCGTCATCCCATGATTTTTTGCAATTTCATATTTTTTGAATTTCTCTTTATGAAGGGAACACACATGATACAGTTCTTTTCTCACAGAACCGGGATGGAACTTAATATTCTTTGAATTTAGCCAATTCTGTAAATCTTCTTTTAACCACTTGGCTGTGGGCATTTTTTCTATAAGTCTCGAGTGATAACTTGCATTATCCATTACTATTATACAGTTCTGAGGAAGAAGATCTATAATTTGTTCGAACCACTCTTTAAAGACATCAGCATTCATGTCCTCATGGTAGTCACCGGTACGAGTAGATTCAAAAGTCAATAAACCACCTTTAACAAAACCGTTTGAACTACCGATGTGTACTATTATTAGTCTGCGCCCCTTTCCTGATGGTGGATTTAAACCAGTAGATAAATTATTTAAAAAAACCTATCTTCGACTTGTAACAGTTTCATCTTGCCAAAATTTATTTGGTTTATGTCCCTCGTTGATCCATGTTTCATCTAAATAAAATATATTTCTTCTTTTGTTTCTCATTTCTTTTATAGTCCTTAGGTAATTTCTTCTCCATACTACAATATCGCTTCTTTCTATTAAAATAGACTTTCTGGAATGCTTTTTCCATAGAAAACCTATTTCTTTTAAAAGTTTCCATAGTGTGCTTCGACTCATTTCAGGGTAATCCTTATCATCTCGAACCGTGGCAAGAACTTTGTCTACTGTCAGAAATTCTTTTCTAAAGAAGAACCTATACACTTTCCTTCGAAGTCTTTCTTTCAAAAGATTTTCTAATTGAAATTTTGGTTTTCCTGGAGCTTTACGTGCTGTTTGAAACTCACCACATTTCTCTTCTTTAACAACTTCGTAAATCGTAGATTTCCCAAGACCAAGCGTACTACTAACTAATTCCACTGTGTCATCAACACTTTTACATAAATGTTTGTCTGTAAATGATTTAAAACAATTAAATTTTAATGTTTTTTCATTAACTGTTAAAGGACCGATTTTTTGTCGTTTACGCGGCCCTTCCAAATTTTCCATGATCACACTAGAATTCACAATGCACCTTGCAAGTTGCAACTAAACGACATTTAGTAAACTGTCAAGAATACACAACTTGGACCTCCTTACTAAATGGAAAACCTATAATCGCATTTTTGGTGAAATTTGTTGGGAAGGTATTTATCTACTTATAATTCGATTACTGTAAGAAATTCTTGGAATTAAAATAAAACAAAATTGGCAAATAGGTACTTATTGAAAGTAATCTTAAGATACGGCTATGTAATCTTTAATACACAGGGCTTTTGGCCGGTCCAAAGCTTTTTCTATTGTTCTGTACAGCTTATGTTTATAAAGGACCAATAAAAGACCCAAAACTTGTAATAGCTCAGGTACATTTATTACAATTTTAGGAAATATTTAGATTATTCTGTAAAAATATTGACCGTACTAAGTTTTGCATTAGAAATGCTGTTTTATTACTCTCTCATACATAAAAATAGACTATAGTGAAGTTATTATTGTTAGTTTTCCCAAGGAAAAATAATACACGCTTTTTTTAAGGAATTAAATTTCTAATAGGATAATAGAAAAAGATTGAAATATTTTACAATACAACCTCATTTAAAATATCCTAATCCACCTCTTTACCAAAAATACGTGTTTTTGTAATCCAAAGAATTCCAACAAAAATACACTCATCTAAAATCTCGATATGTCACTGTAACCTATACCATTGTCGGTATTTGATCAGACAAGTTTTGTGTTACGACGTGAAAAATGGGACGAATTAGCGGTTTAATCTTTTAGAAGAGAACCACATGTTGGTCGATGTTCTTCACCCCTTGGTAAGATGATACCTAGATTAGATAAACAAACCTTTTGTAGGTGCTGAGATTTAAAGGGATTTATAGGTAGGTATGCGAAGTGAAATCGTATATTGACGTGGGTAAATCATTATCAGTGTCACCATTGAAGTATTATTTAATTTACACAGTTTTAGAGTTTATGAACAGTGCCTATGCATGATTTAAAACATTTTTGGTGGATTATTTATTATTTTTTATTAATATTATACTTTGAAATTGATTGAATCTCTTATGTTACAGCACTGTCTAGCCAGGGCCCTGTACGATAACATCCCTGACACTCCCGATGAACTTCATTTTCGCAAAGGTGACACTCTTGTGGTTCTCGAACAAAACACGGCAAACATCGAGGGATGGTGGCTGTGTTCTCTGAGAGGCAAACAGGTAAGGAATATACAGAGTCAACAATACCTGTATCTCACGTGACAAATTAATATATATATATATATATGCTTAAAATTTTATAATTATAAAAAAATAATTTTTGGGCTAAAATATGCGCAAATATATTTAGTTGAAATTCTGAAATTTTGGGTTTTGTATGTTGACCCGTTTAAGCGCTATAGGTTTGATTCCATCTTTAACAGCTACCCTGTATATCAATACTAAAGTAATATTCCCTAGATGCGAGCTAGCATAGATATTATTACTAATTTTATAGTAATATTCAATGATTTTTTTCCTTGCATAAGAAACAATTTTATGTCTAGCTCATTTTCTGAATACCAGTTGTTAATAATGTCATGAATATGTTGTAAAGTATCACAATTTGTTGATGAAAAGATTTTTCACATGTTAGACGTTTAGGCAAATCATTAATAAAAAATAAAAAGGGAAGAGGTTCAAGATTTGATCCTTGTGGAACTGCTGATGCACGATATTGGCCAGAACTGTAGACGTTGTAAAAAACAAACTTACTTTTATTTCCCAAATTTACAATGGCTATATTGAACTAAAGATGATATACTTACAATCTGTTCGGATTAAGAAAATTATGCAAATTAGTCATTGACAACCAGTTCCAATAATCGCCTTCCCAAGAAATTAGGTAAAATTGCCCTAATAGTCAGATTTAAATTAAAATAACATTAGGGTAGCTACTAAATTTGTTACAAATATTGCAGTTGAATTGATTCTTTGCAAGTGTTGACATTGTATGTATATTGTAAATTTAGTGGAAATTTTAAAAATGCCTAGATGTGTGTTAGATGTAGATAGTCTAATTTGTAGTGTAGTGTAGTATTTTACGGATGAAAAATAAAATGGCGGTCCTTTAAAATCGGTAATGTCTGTACAACAACGCGTATGCGATGCTCTAGGAATTAGTGAAACCAAATTAAGAGGAGTATTACAAAATCACAATAGTGAACTACCGAAAGAAGATCACCGCAAAACTCGTCCATCATTGAAAACGAAAGATATTCCAGTAGGAAAGAAATTTGAAATTCGTGATACCATTTATCGAATGAGGGCCAACAAGGAACATGTGACCTTAAATACAATTCTCTCGGAATTAATAGATAGAAAATTTGACGACATTGGCAGAACAAGTCTATGGCAAGTGATACATAACTTGGGTTTCAAATTTCAAAAGGAGGATAACAGAAAGGCCCTTTGTGAAAAAAGTTCTGTCGTGCACAAGATAATTAACTTTCTAAGAAAATATTTTAAATTTATAGAAGAAGGAGCGAATTTTATATATTTAGACGAAGCATGGATATTTTCTAGGGGTGCAACCAAGAGAATATGGCAAGATGATAACGTAAAGTCCATCAAACATACCAGTGACTATCACGATAATATGAACACAGAAATGTTTGTAAATTGGTTGCATGAAAAACTTCTCCCATGTTTAAGTGAGCCCAGCGTAATTATTTTGGACAACGCACCTTACCATTCTGAAGTATTAAACAAAAGTCCAACGAATTCTTGGACTGTTGATAAAATTAAAGAATGGTTGACAAAGGAACATATACCATTTCCTCAATATATATTAAAATCAAAATTATTACGCTTGGCAAATATACACGCAAAACCAAAAACCTTTGTTGTGGATCCATAGAAATAATATAGAAGACCAATATAAACATAATATTTAAGCAGAAATTGAAACCTACTGTGCATAAAAACGCGTCTCTGCGCCTGACATCGCAAAATAGTGTGTCTAGAAGCTTGCGCAATATGCATGACTTGTCCCTGTAGTGTTGCCAAATATATTAAACATACCTAACAGAAAAGAATTTTAAATTAATTCATTTTTAAATTATATGATTTAAACAGTTTATATCTACGAAATATCGCCACAAAATAACTTATACACATTTAAATAATCAACTAATAATATTTATGTGTAATTACATTCCCAAAAATATATACAAATACCGTATTAATGTCATTAATACCGTATTTTTAATGTTCAATAAGCGATTCACCTACAAATTCAATATTGACCTGGCAATAGCACTAAAATCCGGTGTTTCAAGGCTATATGACGCTGCCCTTACAGGACCGTTTGTAGTTTATTATTTATGCCACGTTTGAGAATCCACATCGGATGTATCTGAGATGTAGTAAGTAGTAAATCTTTGATCACGTGATTCAGTATACGTAAATGTAATGGGACAGATGTGTCCGATGTGGATAAAAATCGCTCGAGATGTAAAAAATGCATCCGATGTGGATTCTCAAACGCGGCATTAATTACACGATGAAAGTGGCATTTTATTTTTAGGTTTGTGTAGTGTTTAGTCAAATCCTAGGTACAATAAAAGACATTTTTACATTGGCTAATGAAAATGTAATCAATGTATTAGGCAGCTGTTATATTTATTACAAGATTTATGTCTGCAAATCTAAACCTACCTAAGAATTATAATTATGTAAATAGAGAGCTGTATATTTATATACAGGCTGCCCAGCGACGGGGAGACATTATCGATATCGGTTTTAAGGCATTTTAAAACATAAACCCGATCTCAACAATCTTAGGAACTCTTCTGTCACTCGATATTTTAATCGGTACTTCCTCTTAGCTTTTTGGCTGGCACAACAATTATTTACATTTCTTCATTCCTTACCGCGTTCGAACCAGTAAGGTTTAAAGAAATTTAAAAAAAAACCTACTTTAAAAATAAAGATGTTAATGATTTTCTTATGGATCCCATCTTCAGATCTTGACTTAATGTATATAAAACTGTTTCCTTTTCTAACAAAAATAATCCTAGAAATCGGGCAACGTGGTAAAGAATTATCGCTCAACATACATAAAAAAATATTTCAACGAATTGAGAATATCCTACCATTTTGAAGTATGTTAAAAAAAAATTGTTAATAAAGTGAAAAGTAGGGCATGAACATATATTATAAAGTATACAAAATGATAGATAAATCCAGTTTAGAAGGTATTATAAATAAACTGTGGAAATATCGAGAATCTCGATTTTGAATCGGAAAAATATTCTACGCAATTTAGTATGAAAGCTGATCAAAATGAAACACATGAACGACAAACTGTTATTGACAACTTTCTTTAAACGTTTTCTATTTTTCCGAAAACTAACTAGATAGTTCGAAAATCATTTCCTTCGTTAAAACGCCTCTTGTTCCGAAAAAGGTACACGCCTGCCAACATTCATCGTTCATTAAAAAAGTGGTAGATACAAAACGCTTCGTATTGTAAGGCCAAAATATATTTAGAAATCGAAATAGTCATATAAACAAAAAAATCATATGAGTGAGATAACTACCAAATTAATGATTTACAAGTTTATTCCTATTATTTATAAAATAGGTTTGCAATGTGCTGGTGTGGAATGTTATCATCGACTAAAAACTTTAAATCTTTGTATTAAATTGATCGAAAACAAACTATAAATTGGTTTAGACTATATAGAATGTTTCTAGTAAGCAGCAACTAATTTTTATTATGGAACCGAAAGACCCTTTTAAAAAGGTTCAAAATTAAAATAAAATATGTACCAAGTAAATGTAGTAGTATTTTTTAATTTTTTAATTTATATTGAAAATGGTAACATGAAAGGTTTTCTGTCTAACGACTCATAGTCTCGGCTGACAAAATGTAAAAAAAATATCGAACATAATATTCCTGGGCCCTATCTTGCACTCCCCAGATTAAATTTAGTTGTAGCAAATGATATTATCAAATAAGATGTCAAATCACAAGCAAAATCTCGTGACTACAGTACTAATGATTGCCTGTTTGGAAAAGTATCTTTGTAAATATTTATATGCATAGTTATATTTAAATGCGCGAGTGTAATGTTAAGTATAAACAAAATCCGCGCATTATGTATATACGTTTAGTTACCGACCCTAGTAGATAGGCAATTTGTTATTGTTTTAAGTTTTACCGTAGGGAGAGAGAAAATCAATATTAGGATAAATGGTCCAGCTCCTTTCTGGTTACGTAGGTACCTAAAAAGTATTTTAGTTTTTGGTTAAGTAATTAATTATTGTAACAGTGATTTTCTTGTGATAGTACCTAATTTAGATTGTGGATTAAAGTTTTTGTATATAATTTCGCTGTTTAATAATAAACGTAGTCAAAACCGGAGCACGTGGTTTTTCTGGAAAGTATTTTTAAAATCACAAGCAAAATCTCATGACTACTGTACTAATGATTGCCGAAAATTAACTAATTCATATTTTCTGCCATATCTTTCTTAATAAGGACTGTCAGAACCATATTTACCTTAACTTGAAATTTTTTTAATAGTTTTTTGTATATAATCATCTCTAAAAATGTATGATTGAAATATCGTGCGAACTATTTGTTCGATCAATAAAAAACTTGCACCGGTCCTGTTCGCGCCAGCACCGTTATACGCATGAGCTCCGACACACTATTTTCTCCTTATGGTTTCATTTTTGATATATGGAATCGGCTTTCTATACTATTTCTATCTGTGGATCAGATTATTGAAAGTTACGGTCATCAAGTTTTACGTCTGCCACCGTATCATTGCCAGTTTAATCCCAGCGAATATATATGGGGAATAGCAAAACAATATTATGACCATCATATTGGGCCTAATGGTTATAGTAACGACGCAGTTCGGGAAACTGGGCGAAAAGCACTTTCAATTGCAACTCCAGAAGTGTGGCGGAACTGTATATCCAAGTGCGAGAAACTAATAGAAGATTGGTGGACTCGTGAAAATAAAATAAACGATATAAGTAAATTTTTATGTTAGAAAATATTTTATTTGATCTAAATAACCTTCTTATTATACATAGAACATATTTTTTGTGTGAAGTGTAATATAAAATTATTATTAGGTTTATAATAGCCACATTAGACTCCATTAATGAAGAAGTTTAATTCTGCTCTCAATTATACAAAAGATTCTTCATTATTATTTAATTAAAAAGTTGTACATTATTTTTCATTTCATTTAACCAGTTGATATTTCCTCAAAGAACAGGTCAAACTTTCGGGTACTTACCTGGAAATACTCATAAAATTTTTAATCCGAAACCCGCGTAAGTATAGCGAACAGACTGTAGGTAAGGTAGTCTGTTATAATGTTCTCAAAAATCTTAGGTATAGTACTGAGAATAGATATAGGTCGGTAATTTTTGACGTCTGACTTGCCACCCGATTTGTATATTGGGGTGACATAAGATAGTTTCCAATAATTTGAAAACTCACCCGTGGCCATAGATTTATTGAAAATATAGAAGAGAGGGCGGGATAATACGAAGCTGCAATTTCTGAGTAGGATGGGAGGAATAATGTCAGAACCTGGACCTTTCTTTATTTCAAGATTAGATAATTTCTCATAAATGGTCGAAATAGGATACATTAAGTTTTGATTTAATATCGTTAAAATTTTGATTAGTGTAAACTGATATCAGAATTTTAAAACCTAATAAAAACAATTTATTTTATAATTCTTGGCAAAATAAATATTGTACTGATTTAATATTTATCTATATGTGACAAAAATAAGTACCTACGGAAAATGTAAAATGTTTTATTTATCAACCAATATTATTTTATTTCTATATTTTAAATGTAAGCTACTTTATTTGCTTTTTTTACATTACTAACTACTTATTTATGTTTAGAGAATTACAAAATAAATTTTCTTCTTATTTAATAAAGTAGAAGACATTTTTAACGTGCCACATCCTGTTTAACGGTCCAGGAATTTGAATAATTCATATACAGGAAAGAAAAGGATATATATATATATATATATATATATATATATATATATATATATATATATATATATATATATATGTTATTCGTTATTTTTGCTCTTCCTCGTATATTGAAAAAGTTGAATGTATCGTTATTAGGTTTTATATAGATCAAATTATAGTATGGCTGGCAAACAATGTAATTGCTACATAGTAATAGTGATATAGTAAATTGATCAATTATTGGTCCCAAGGATATTTAATAAACAATATCTATTGTTTTCTAGAGATAAAATTGATTAAAAATCGTGATTTTCTTATAGGTATCTTAAATCTTAATCCTCTTTTGTCTGTTTATAAGTTGAAATAGTTTAAATAACAATTAAATTTAATATTTCTTGGAAATTTGATAACATCAAAAGCGTCGTGATAACTAGGACATTTTCTCGATATGAAGAAGAAAATTCTGTTAGCTGAAAAAATATCATGTCATGTATAGACCTGGGTTATTAACATTTGAGAAATAAATGTATGTAAATATTGCGAGTAATAAAAATTCTTCACTACATACAGGATGTTTGCATTAACTGATTGTAAAAGTGTTTATTTCACAAGCTGCAAAATCTTTTTATCTACATTTCTCATGAAAAATAAATCTTGCATTTGTAACGCCGTCAAGAAAGGCAAAGGAGGCGAAGAATATCGCAAAATATCTGTAAAAACAGTAAAATATTCTTAAAAATTTGCAATTTTAATACTCTGTATATCATAAAACTTGTCATAGACATGGAAGCTTTCGTTCAGAAAGTCATCACAACTTGTGAAACATTATAAAAATTTAGGGGATTATGATTAACAACTTGTGTTATTTTTAACAGGTCTGTTATTTTATAAACACACAGAAATAACAATAATGTTTACAAATAATAGAGGTTATGATGGACAAATAATGTTAGTTTTAACATCCACTTTATTTGTGAACAGCTTGTTATTTCTATGTGTTCATAAAATAACAGACCTGTTAAAAATAACACAGGTTGTCAATCATAACCCCCAATGTGTCTGTTAAAAATAACATTACTTGTCCATCATAACCCCGTTAACCATTTTTTTATAACGTAAATACAGGGTCGTCCTCAAGTTTGCGAAAAAATAAGCGAAGTTTTAATTCATTTATGGGGACTTATGTATAAGCAACCGAAAAATTCTTATTCACTCCTATTTCGACTGGATTAAATAGACAAATTTTGATTGAAATGAAACATTGGACTGTGCTTAAAAATTTTATTAGACACCGTCTCTCAAATGTTAATCACCCTACTAAGTTTATGTATGCGATTGAGAACGATATCGCCTTGCTTGATTACTGCCTTAAATACTTCCATTTTGCTTTCGCTATGCTCGTTCACGACTTTACCGCTAATTTTATCAATTTTGTAATTCAATCTACCGGCAGCGATCAATTTACTTAACTCATCTTCGATGTAATCTTCCGAAACTCCAAATTGATGGCTCATGTATGATATGTTGACGGAAATGTATGTAGACAGCAACTGATCGTATGCTTTGATTTTCATCTCGCGAATATAGTTCTGATAGTGCGGATTCAGCAGCATATCTTGCTTGATTAGTACTTCAACATCGGCGAGCCTTAAGAAAAAAAGCTTGTAATCACAGTTGTAAAGAGAGAATAAGTATTCTTTGAGGGTAACGACGTTGTGTAAGGCCTGCTGCATATCGGGATTTTGTATCAATTTACTCTTTAATTCGCTTCGATTCAAGGTTAAAATTGCCGACAAAAGCGTGTAACGTATGAACATATCGAACGATAACACTTCTGTACAAATGAAAGTGGATATCGAGTTTACTAAAAGATTAGCGGCAGTTTTGAAATCTCTGGTGATCAACGAATACAAAGCTTTGTAGATTTTGAAACAGTTCCTGCTGTGCCAATCAGCACCTTGTTCGAGCATAGATTCGGCTCTTTGAATGTTCCTCCGTATCAAACCGGTGTCCATAAAGAACAAACCGATTCTAATGCAATAGAAAATGTTGTCTAATTTGTTCTTCAGCGCTATAGTGCTGTCGTATGCCTGACTCAGCGCTTTTATAGTGTTTTCTTTATCACCGATTTTACTCAAGTAATTAGCTTTCTTCATATACAATTCTCGCATTTCCGTCAGACCCATGTCTTTCAAACTGTCTTCGATTTCTTTATCTATCTCCTCTAGAACGCTGTCGTTGTGCTGTTTCATTTGATAGTACATGCAAACATCGAATTCCCAATCTAAATCTTTAGTAACCAATTTGTAGTAAGGTGCCATGTCTTCGGCTAAAATCATTGTAAGAAGTTTATGTTTCCTGCAGTAATCGTAGCTGTATTCAGGTAAACTTAAAGCGAATTTTAGTTGGGCTATGTCCAAAGTTGGGCATTTCGGTGGTTCTTCACTGCCTGGAATTTCGCAAGCCATTAAAAAAAATTAAATTATCTTCATCTTAGTAATTCATGACATCTATGCGTTTTATTATGACATGTGGCGTTTTCGAGTATCTGCGAACATAAGCTCTGTTTGTGCCTGTAAATAAGAACGTTTGACAGTTGTATTCTCCATGGGCGTATCAAATAGTTTTTTAAATATAATTGTCCAGTTTAAAAGAGTTACTACTTTTTACGATATTTATAAAAAATAGGTAAAGGGGCTTTTCAGTAAGCGATAAAACAAGGGGTGGTGGAGTGCTGATTGCGACCCATGAAGAATACGTCTTTACCATGATAAATCTTTAGGAATATTCTTTCCCCGTTTTCAACTTTATAGACTGCCTTTTGATAAAAATTAAATTTAAGTTTACGATATACAGGGTGTTTGTAAAAGTTGCTTCGTTTGGACTCCAGAGGGCCTTGAAGTTACAATTTTTAAATCGTTTTTCCCATATAAATTTAAAACGGCATATGCGATTTTGCTGAAATTTGGTATATTAGTAGAGTTTTATGTGGCACAAAAATAGTATTAAAATTTTGTCCGATTATAATACATAGGCGTAGAACTTGATTTTTTAAATAATTGCACCTTTAAAAATTCTACGCCAATGGAAGAAAAGGAGTTTGAGTATGAAATTTAGATTGCGCAACTCATTTACTTTAAAAAAGGTACTCTTGATAAGACTCGATTACTCTCATGGTTTTCGCTAAATTTCTGTTTTAATAATTTAGAGTGTATAAGTTTCACAAAAATATTTATTTACAACATAATCAAAATAGAGATTTTACAAAAATTGTTCAAAATGTTCACCATTTTCACGCATACAAAGATTTATACGTCAAAGAAAATTAAAATGTATCCTTTCCATAACTTCTTCATCACCTCTAAGATTGTTTATTGCATCTTGAATACGTTGCCAGAGTTGTTCCTCATTTTTTACAGGTTCCCTGTAAACTGTGGATTTCAGATGTCTCCATAAAAAGTAATCCATCGGTGGTAGGTCTGGGGAACGCGGTGGCCAGTTTATAGGTGCGTCATTACCTCTGTCTATCCATTTGTGTGGATATTGTTCATTCAAGTAGTTTCTAACGTTTAAAGAAAAATGTGGTGGAGCTCCTTCTTGCATAAACCACATATCTCTCCGAAGTTAGAGAGGTAAATCTTTTAACAATTCTGGCAACGTATTTTGTAGAAAATCCAAATAATTTTCTCCAGTTAATCTTCGTGGAAGTATGACAGGACCAACAATGAAATTACCAATTATTCCAGCCCACACATTAATTTTGAATGCGTGCTGAAAATGGTTTACCTTTATTGCATGCGGATTTTCAACGGCATAAACATGTTCATTATGGGTATTAGTTATACCTCTTCTTGTAAAACCCGCTTCATCGGTAAAGAGAACCTTCTTGACAAAGTTTGGATCTCTTTCTCTTTGCATATTAACAAATCGACAAAAACGCAAACGAATTTGAGGATCATGGACTAATAATTCTTGTACTGGCTTCTTATGGTATGGATATAGCAATTGTTCTCTAAGCACTTTATGAACGACATCTTTAATTACTCCTAGTTCCCTTCCAATTCGTCTGGTGCTTAATTCTGGATCTTCTTCAACACGTTCTAAAATGTCTTCTTCAACTTCAGGAATCCTTACAAAACGTTCTCTTCCATTATCAACAGTGTTGGGAGCAGAGGAACCGGTCTCCCGAAGATGTCTCTCAATAGCAGCAAAAGTTGGGTGGCTAGGTACACGACGATTTGGAAACCTTTCAGAATACACCCTGACACTCTCCCGAGCATTTCCTTCACAAAATCCTAATGTCAGTAACATATCGGTATATTCTGCATTGGTATATTGTACAGCCATATTAATAAACCGCGTATTTGTTTTTTTAATTATTGAGTCAGATAGAACACATCGTTAACAAGAGATGGATTAATGTGTTTTGGTCTAATATGTGGTATGTTTTTGTAAAGACCTTTTACAGACACCCTGTATATTTGTGCAATTTATCTATACCACCAAAAACGCCTCGAGATGAACTCGAAAGCCTTTTTAAGTCACTTTTTGTATGGTGGTAAAATTTTAATCCTTGGTGATTTTAATATCGCTGACTACGTTTTATCTCTTTCCATCCCCTAAACTAGCTATAAGCTGTTTTAAATAATTTCGTTGATGTCACAGATCTTACACAAAATAACTTTGTTTTCAATAAGTTTAATAAACTTTTAGATTTGGTAGAATAGTTACACTTTTAATTCTCTTCTAAAACAGGTTTTGAAATTACGATATGATCCGAGGCTCAAGAAATGTGTAATATTGCATGTCGTAAAAATGCTTCAGTACACACATGCAATTTTAATGAGACCAACATTTTACAACAGGATAAAATATATTTACTCGAATAGTATAAATGCATAACATAAATGGCTTCCTTATAATCGGTTTCGACAGTACAGAGTTATTTTCTATTGTAGAAATAAATTCTGTATTCCTTTGGTTCTTTTATATATCTAATTTAAAATCTTTGATATATTTGTGATTTTTTTAAATTCTTTATTACATCAAGCACTTCGTTAATATTAGGAAGAATTGTATTTATTATTTCTTTGTTTTAGGGAATTTGTCCAGCTAATAGACTGAGATTGATACCGGGCGTTTTCGAAGATACGGGCCAGTTGATTAGAGGCGTGTCACCTAATCAGTTCACCGAACCAGGCGAATTTAGTTCCCTTCAACGTCAAGGCAAACGAAGAAGTTGGCATGTTCTTCCAAATCAGGTAAGTTAATTTTATAACAGTTTTCATCGAAAGGTACATGCTATAATTCAAATAGATCAAATAAATACAAAAATTTCGATTTAGATACTTAAATCACAATTGAACCCATAAATATGTTATCTGGTCATCGACAAATAAATTTGTTATTTAAATCCACAGCGGACTTTAAACAGATTTGACTTTGACCCTCACGTTAAAATATTTTAGCGTTGGCAAAACTTTAAATCAATTCATCAAAAAAAAAAAAAATCGAAAGTGCAAATGGGATCATCGATTACTAACCGAATGACTTGTTTTTGTTGCTTATTCCTTGCAATTATCATAAACATGGGCGAAGTTATGTCATCAGATCTGGGGGGGCTAAAGCCCTAACCCTAGTCATATAATATATAATAGTTCTAGAGGTATACTGAAGTTAAGTAAAACAATTCTGGCGAATCTATGAAAATGAATAAAATATCATATATAAGTGAAAAAACTGAATAATTTTCATTACAATAATTTTCATCACAAAAATTTCCTTAATTTTCGCAACAAGAGTAGATATGGACAATCCACTCGAGTTGTGCAATATATTTTTTCTACGAACTACTAACGAAAATCTACAAATTTAAAAAATTAATTTAGGTTTGGACAAAATAAGCAATTTTAAAATAATTTATGAATTTTATTAATTTATAAAATAAAAAACATTAGCCCCTAGTCCAGATTCGAACCCAGGCTATTCGCGTGGAAGGTAAATGCTCTGTCCTCAGCTCCACCGCCACTTTTAGGTTTTTAATTTTAATACTCGTAATTAAGTTAGTTTCATACAATTTGATTAAGATTTACTTTTTTAAATGTGGCCCAAATAAAATTAAAATGTTATTTTTTATCGATTCTAAACAAAAATAACTAATTTTAACGTATATGTAATTTTATTGACTAAAAAATATACTGACAGTTTGTCAGAATTTAAAATTTTAAAAATAATAGTAGTTGGATGTCCAAAATATGAACTGGGATTTGTGGATTTCATTATTTTGCAGTTTTCTCGCTATGTTATGTTGGGAATGGGGTGTTAATACACTGCGACCTAAAATATCTATTGTGCCCCCTTCTGTCGCTAATGCAGAAAGAAAATGTCTCAATGCCTATAACGACCCTTTCAATTATATCTTCTCAAGGAAGTGTAGGATTTGGAGTGGCTTCAAGTTTCTATTTGATATGCTCCTAGGTATAGTGCCCTTGGATTCTGGAGTGCTACACATTCAGTTAGAATGTAAATGAAGGTTTCGTCCTTCTCCTCACAGAATCTTCACTCACTATTTTCTACTACTCTCAGTTTACTAAAGTGTCCTTTTAGTTGGCAATGCCCAGTAAGGATCCCTGTTACAAGTGTTTTCAGTACTAGAAAAATGTATATTATGATAACAGATTAAAATACAATCTGGCTAATGTGGAATACCCCGAAAGCCTTGCCAGACTTGTCTAATGATCGTCAGGCGCGCTAAATTCTGCACGTTCGATTACTATTCCTCTCCTCGTTTAACTACCTGGATACCTATTCTCTAACTCATGGGAGCACTCCCATGCTCCCATACTCCCATGCCAACGTTGCCAAGTCGACAGAATAACTTTGATCTACTATTTAAGGACCGATCCACCGTTGTGTTAAACGAAGTTTAAAATGACATTTTTACATTAACAATGTCATTTTAATCTCCGTTTAACTCAACGGTGGAATCAGCCCTTAGCTTTATGTTCTAGTTTAGTAAATGTAAAATATTTATGACTGGGAAAATAAGTGTCAGACTCAAAATGTTTGTTTTTTGTCACTAAGAGAACAGTTTATTTTCATATACACCGATTGGAAAAATGAGTACGAGTAAAATTCACTGCCTCCTGAACTAAATGTAAAATTTCAGAATCAATCAAATGGCACGATTTTTCTTTATTTATTAATTTCTGTTCTGAAATCTGAAATGTGTGGATAGATGTGCGATAAATGTTCGAATTATTTTTGGGGGGGCTAATTTGGTTTTTGGGGGGGCTTAGCCCTCCCCCCCCCTAACTTCGCCCATGATCATAAATTGAGGTTTTTCCGAAATATGTAGGAACTTGTAGCATTTTTTATTTGAATATAACAATAAAATATAAAAAAAGTATATTAGACCAGATTGATTGTTATATTATTTTTACTAAAACTAATTTATATGAGTAAAAGTTCACTTCCAATTGCTACAAAGAACAAAATAAAAAAACTTCTTATGTAAGAGGCTACGATTTCATATTTGATTGCATGCATAACAAGTTTTTTTGGTAATATTTTCCCCTATTTTTAGAAATAATGATGAACTAAATTCAATTTTTTTACTTCTCGTGTATATGTTACAAATATTTTATTATTTATGAAGTTTATATTGTGTTTTAATTTAGGAACAATTTAAAATTTAATAAAAACTTCACAATAAAAAGCTTTAACATATTGTTGAGGTCCATTGTATATTTAAATTAAAAAAAGGTTAGTTTACAAATTCAAAGTACAAAAAAAGTACAGAGTTATAAATGGTTTTAATTTTTTTATTCTGTAAATCATGAGAAATAACCATTATAAGTTTTTATTTATTCTACAATTTTTTAGTAATTTCTCTTCTATTATACATCATTTTCATTTTTAATTTAATTTAAAATCACAAGAATGCAAATTTTCTAATTCCCTAGTTCTTTCATCATTATTTGAAATGTTTACCATAAAAAATTGCTTGAACAATTTGTTCTTTTTTTTTACACTCTATATATTATTTCGCAAGACCTGTTTAGCTTGTTGCTAATATTAGATTTTTACCGGAAACAATTTCTGGGATAGCTTTATGTTGCATCGAACGACATACATAGCTTTCCGAGAATTTTCAGTTTTCCCAGCAAAATGATATTACCATGGAAACTATCTGGGCACTTTTATCTAGCTGATGCGACAGATTGACGTAAGCAGAGCAAGCAGTGCAAATTTATTATAATAAGAGATTGTTCACAATACTTTGTCAATATCTATTTGATATATAATTTAAATTTATCAATGAGAGTTATTAAATGACTTATATCGTTTAATTCTAACACCTTCCAGAAGCCAACAAATCTTGCATAATCGTAAGAACCCTCCAAATCTCCCATTGTTGCCGAAGAAGGTCAGAGTGGGTTAGGTCGTTGACTTCTCCCAAATCCTTATAACGATGCTAAATCCTTGAGCCTGATCCTTTTTCTCCCCTTTTTAGACGTTAACTCAAACCGATATCGCGTTTAAAGTTTATCCGTGTTTTTTAAATTTAATTTTATGGATTTGAAATAAGTTTTTTTATCAGTACCTAACTAAACCTTCTAACCTTATTAATAGATTTAATTAAAAATTATAGAAAAAACTAGATTGAAGATATATAATGCTTGGCATTCTATATTATACTATCAACAAATTCCTCTTCAACCCCCATTTTCAATCAGATTTTTTTCAGAATTCAATAAGCTTGACTTTTCCTGCAGATATCAATTTGATATCGTTTTTAATTTTTGTGTTATGATGTTTTTCAATATTTCAACACCCCTCATCCCCCATTTTTATTCAGAAATAGTTTTTAAAATTCTGTTTATGAGTCCAATTGAATAAAAATGCATTTATCAACAACATTGTCTGAATGAATCTCGTTTTCGGGGGCTGTATCTGTTGCATCATTCAGAAATAGCTAACGTCGTTGATAGGACGAACATAAATTCATCCCTTAGTTTCTATGACGATCACCAGGGAATACAGCTACGCAGCGCGTCTGGAATATTCCGTGTGGATTATTCTATGTGCAGTAAAATGGGAGACGAAGCTGATAAAGGTGGTCGAAAGTCAAACTCTGCAACATTACGATAACACGTGATAGAACAACCAGAGGAAGAGAACTAATTTATCAAGGCTATATCTCAAAAAAATAATAGATATTTGATTGATTATTTAACATTATAATACGTGAATCAATGAAAATCGTCTTTAATTCCAACACACGCTAATCAGAACAAACTGTATCTAAAAACACTGCTTTTTTTCACTCAATCCCGATTGGATTTGAAACATTTATTGATGTAGAGAATAAAAATGTTTAATACTGTTTTACACCACTCCCTCCTATTTGTGACATTTCAGTTAGACCAATACACTTTTTGAACACATTCAGAATATACATTTTGAAGTATTTATTAGTACCGGTTTCGAAAATCTCATCAAATAAACCATTTCCAGTTCAAAGGGATGTTGCTTTCTTATAAAGCATTTTTCCTTATGTATTTCACCTGTAAAATACCATCCTCTAATTTCGTCTATGGATCTGGACCATTCGATCCACAGTGAACCGTCCGGGATGGGCTCTGTCTCCATGGAAACCCATGCCCCAGTCCTATCGATTCGTCTGGCTAGACCTAGGACGGAGATGCATCGCAGAAACGCAGTTTTCACGACCCCCATCAAATCCAACCCAGACCTACTTTGATTTTCACGTAGTTCGGAACTGCATCCGTGTACGAAGCAAATTTTTTCATTTCCCAAACCGAATATAGGTCATTAAAGTCAAAAATTGTTAGAATTTGCGATGAACTAGCGGTAGTTTACATTTTGTGTACGAATATGGTCAATTGGTTTAGAGGTCGCAACACCGGTTGTGGTGAATGGTTTACCTTGTTAACAAAAGTCAGGACGTAAGTCTATTTTTGCTTATTGGATGTTTTTATATAACGTTCTTATGTTTATACGTTTACATCTATCGTCTTATCTTATCTGTGTCTGTATAATATTAAATTTTATTTTGTTTGAGTGCACTTAAAAGGCGGTAATCGATAAAGCTAAGTTTATTGATTGAGAGTAAATTCGTTTTTACCCAATTGCGTCTAATTTTACTCATACAGGCTGCGCCATATGTTTCTGGTCATTTGCGTCGTACGATTTTTATTAAAAATGTAACATTTTTTGTTTGGGTTACATAGGATTAAATAAGGAACCATTTCTTTCACCCCATACATTTACATCCGATATATGATCCAGCTAGTAGGGCTGAAGAGGTTAGGAAAGCCTATAGCTACCAGCTCCCAACTGGAAGAATGAAATACACAACCTTTACCTTTTTTTACCAGCTTGGAGACACTTCAAATCCTACACTTCTTTAAAAAGATATAATTTGAAGGGTCTTTATAGACGATGAGACTATTCTTTTGCTACTTTTGCGGGCACATGTATTAAATTAACACTCTTGTACAAGGTTAAATAAAAGAAGAATCTTGATTCACAGCCACAGACTGCTGCTGGTAGTATTAAAAATATTGTACTAAAGTGGATGAAATCTTACCTGTCCGGAAGGGAACAGTAAAAATGATCAAAAATATAGTTGATAAAATATATACAGGTACGAAAATCTAAACGCGGACCCTCTATTTTACTACAAATTGGACAAAGTATAATAGGACCGCGCGTAAAACAAACAAAAATCACTGAGCAGCGCAAACGATCTGACACGCGATACGTACGACTTCCACCTCACTCCCACTTACGCTCGTCGTTAATAGATTTGTCTTCTGTGGTTCGCGGTCAATTTTACAAACGCGTATACTCTAAAAGGTTGAGACATAGCTTAACTATATAAACCTAGGACAAAAATTAGGTGGTTTAACCCAACTATAGTCTATTTTTATGTATGAGAGAGTATTAAAATAATAAAGCGTTCGTAATCCATAGGCGTAGCCACTTCTTTTAGCAGACAGTTAAAATATTTTTTGAAGTTATTCCTGGAGTATACACTTATATTTTCACCTAATTAACCTGCTTATAACTTCTAAACAGCTGAAGGCAAAAAAGTGCAATTTTTTCTAAAATGTTTTATTTTTCCACAAGGTATGTTAAGAACGGGTTATGTAGGTATAAGGGTTTAAACTTTGATTTTTAAACAACGTTACGTTCATAAATAATAATTTTAATATAAAAACTACTTCTTACCTACAAATCCAAATCAGAATCAGAAGATGAACTGTCGCAACCAATATTTACAATGAGTGGCTCGATCATTTCATCAGTAATATTGTCCAACTCCCACATTTTCTCTTCTTCTTTAATCGTATGATTTACTGCCTTTTCCCAGTTTTCAGGCTTCACATTATTTACAGCCTCTAAAAACAACTGTTTAACATCACTCATTTTAAAAGAATTATTTTTTCTTGAAACTTCTCTCTTTATCTGTGCCCATATCAGTTCAATCGGGTTTACTTCGCAATGATAGGGTGGTGATCTAACCACCGTCATATCACGATTTTTTTGCAATTTCATCAATTTCATATTTTTTTAATTTCTCTTTATGAAGGGAACACAAATGATACAGTTCTTTTCTCACAGAACCGGGATGGAACTTAATATTCTTTGAATTTAGCCAATTCTGTATATCTTTTTTTAACCACTTGGTTGTGGGCATTTTTTCTATAAATCTCGAGTGATAACTTGCATTATCCATTACTATTATACAGTTCTGAGGAAGAAGATCTATAATTTGTTCGAACCACTCTTTAAAGACATCAGCATTCATGTCCTCATGGTAGTCACCGGTACGAGTAGATTCAAAAGTCAATAAACCACCTTTAACAAAACCGTTTGAACTACCGATGTGTACTATTATTAGTCTGCGCCCTTTTCCTGATGGTGGATTATATTTCTTCTTTGGTTTCTCATTTCTTTTATAGTCCTTGGGTAATTTCTTCTCCATACTACAATATCGCTTCTTTCTATTAAAATAGACTTTCTGGAATGCTTTTTCCATAGAAAACCTATTTCTTTTAAAAGTTTCCATAGTGTGCTTCGACTCATTTCAGGGTAATCCTTATCATCTCGAACCGTGGCAAGAACTTTGTCTACTGTCGGAAATTCTTTTCTAAAGAAGAACTCATGCACTTTCCTTCGAAGTCTTTCTTTCAAAAGATTTTCTAATTGAAATTTTGGTTTTCCTGGAGCTTTACGTGCTGTTTGAAACTCGCCACATTTCTCTTCTTTAACAACTCTGTAAATCGTAGATTTCCCAACACCAAGCGTACTACTAACTAATTCCACTATGTCATCAACACTTTTACATAAATGTTTGTCTGTAAATGATTTAAAACAATTAAATATTAATGTTTTTTCATTAACTGTTAAAGGACCGATTTTTTGTCGTTTACGCGGCCCTTCCAAATTTTCCATGATCACACTAGAATTCACACTGCACCTTGCAAGTTGCAACTAAACGACATTTAGTAAACTGTCAAGAATACACAACTTGGACCTCCTTACTAAATGGAAAATCTATAATCGCATTTTCGGTGAAATTTGTTGGGAAGGTATTTATCTACTTATAATTCGATTACTGTAAGAAATTCTTGGAATTAAAATAAAATAAAATTGGCAAATAGGTACTTATTGAAAATAATCTTAAGATACGGCTATATAATCTTTAATACACAGGGCTTTTGGCCTTTCCAAACCTTTTTCTATTGTTCTGTACAGCTTATGTTTATAAAGGACCAATAAAAGACCCAAAACTTGTAATAGCTCAGGTACATTTATTACAATTTTAGGAAATATTTAGATTATTCTGTAAAAATATTTAAAATGACCGTACTAAGTTTTGCATTAGAAATGCTGTTTTATTACTCTCTCATACATAAAAATAGACTATAACCTATATCCAAAATTGTTAGGTTAAGTCAAGAAGAAAACGTGAGATTTAAAATTGACGAACTAGTCATTTAAATCAATAATTTTGTTACTTACTAAGGACCGATTCTACCGTTGTGTTAAACGAAGTTTAAAATGACATTTTTACATTAACAATGTCATTTTAATCTCCGTTTAAACAACGGTGGAATCGGCCTTAAGCTGTTAAATTTATTACAAGATTAAATGGTTAAATATTTTGCGCTGAAATTTTTGACTTCGAAAATGAGTATTTTGAAAGTTTTCCCAAACCGTTTCAGCTCCAACAAAAAAACTTTGTTATATTATACAATTTTCATTTAGTTATTGATTGGTCGGAATGATTTATGAATTTTTTTAAACGACCGACTCACTTGCATACAGATGGCCCACTTTCATTTTTGTGCTTGTGATTCATCAAAAGTAAGTTTAAAAAAAAATACCGAGAAGGCAGTAATTCACGTTCGGTAATTTATTGTACCGCAATTAATTTGCGATCCCTGTTTTTTTTCTTTTTTCACTTGAATACAAGTTACAAGTAGTTGCAGGTGATTATAATTATTATTTTAAGGAGGAGCTATATATTTACGATTTCACAAAATATATTTGTAAAATTATGATTTAAACGACTAGATTATAAAAGTGACCCGTTTTTTTGTCTCCAGGTTATATTAATTAAATAATCCTACTATTTTTGTGAACAAACAAAAAATTTCATTCTTTGATCCATCATCCATTTGTTCTCGTTAACATAACATTATCTTAGATAACAAAAACAAAATCTAGAGATAATAAATATTCATGGATAAAATGTATTATCCTGTTTGTAAAATTTGTTATTTTTTTAACTAATTAGCTATAATTTTCTGAAATAACTTGGAAGTATATAAAGCTATACACACTTTCAAGCATACAAATAAAGGTAGATACTTTTCTATAAAATTAAAACAAATTTATTATAATATACCAGTTAGAAACCGTACAAATTGATTATAAAAAAATTAATAGGATACACTTTGTTACTTGTCGATTGATTAAAACCTTAAAACCATGTAGGCATAATAAATAATATATGCCTATTAAAAATAAAACTGGATACAAATACATTACAAATTATTACCCCCATGAAATAAACGAATGAATACAAAAGGCGAAAGACGGTTGGATATTATTTATGTTTCTGTACAGATCTTTGGTACATATGCCAAATGTGTTACCGTCTCGACCGGAAATATCAAATATCTTCTTTTATGACAATACAAAACTTCCTTTCTGTCTTATTCTTTTTGAAAGCTTTTAGCTTCAATAAGCAGATTTTTTAAAAAATATACAGAGTAAATTTAAATAAGGAAAGTATAGTTCACAAATCAGCTGAATTTAAATATATTTAAACTATTTCAGTAATCAAAAATTAAATTTTTATTGGTTGATCAAGTTAAAATTTTGCAAGTCATTCGTGGTATTAAGGGCCGATTTTTTTCACCTACGAGTAATGTATTAAAGTAATAAAATATAGCCTATAGTCGAATCACCAAGTAGTTACAGTAAACGCCAAATCTAAAGAACCAAGGACGCGCATTTATAATGCTACGAACACGCCTACCGATGAATATATTTGGTAGCTTACCTAGAAAGTTGTAAACCAGGGGTGCGTATATTTTGAGACATAAAATAAATGGAAAATAGTGAATGATACTTGTTCATACATATTGCTTAGTGTTATTATTAGTACATAATTCTATAGTCAATTAAAAAATCATTATTTTTAAGTAAGCCGACTTTAGGTTATTTCTTTAAATAAAAGTGTGAAAATCTACCATGTTTGGTTTTTATCATTTTAACAATATGGATTTTCATCAAGTAAAGGCCGAAACTATCAAGAAATTAAAATGAAATGTTATTAAATACTTACCACTTATATAGCCTATAAGTAAATACAAACAACGTAAACAGTAAATCACAAAATTTTAAAAATTTAAATATAAAATATTAATCAAAAATAAAATACATAGATATGTGTGTAAAATACAAAAAAAATATGGAAAACTACGCAAGTTTAATTGCAAATAAACTATAAAGTATGTTTACCTGTTGCTTGTGCAGTTTGAAGTTTGATATCATCTAAAGTAACTCCTTCCGTTTTTGTTGCGTCAAAATATTTAAAAACATTGTATATTACTTCACGACTTTGTCCGTTAATAACAGATCTGCGCTTTTTTTCACCCACAATAGAAGACATTATCAAAAATAAAACCAGTCACTTTAACCAAAACACAGAAACAAGAAACAAACAATGATCTAGACGTTACGCTACTGACCGTAAGCAAGGACAAAGTTCAAATTGTGAATGGGAGTGGCGATTTTTAAGTAAACGAACTTGAGCATTTGCGCTGGTTCTTTAGATTTGGCGTTTACTGTACCTTCAACTTTACTTGTATTGACCATATATTCATTAAATTTAAAACAGAAGTAGCTAAAGACTATGTATTACCATTTATAATCAAAACATCCATAACGGATCATTACACTACAGCTATTCAAATAATGCTTAAAAATAATACAAAAAAAGGCGCTTCCAATATATCCAGCTTTAAACAGTATATAAATTATGATAAACTCAGTACAGCCTTCCGTAGCGAAGATTGGTTTTCAGTTTACATGGCTCCCAACATTGACTGTGCAACAGAAAATTTTGTAAATATCGTGACCTCCAACTTAAAAAACTGCACAAATAAGATAAAAATAAACAGAAAAAATACAAAAATATGTCCCTGGGTAACAAATGGGCTCTTAAAATCCATAGAAACAAAAAGTAAAATGTTTAAATCAGTATGCAAAGACCCACATAATGAAGCTCTAAAACGTCAGTACAATATATACAGAAATAAAATAAATAATTTAATTAAAAACCGTAAATATGACTATTATCAAAAAATAATAACACAAAATCAGTCAAGTTCCAAAGAACTGTGGAACATTATTAATGAAATAAGTAGTGCTAAGCAACAAAAAAAAAATTAAAAAAGTAAAAGACCATCTTGGTAACCTTATAACTGATGAAAAACAAATTGCTAATGAATTCAATAAAACATTTGCAGAAATGGGTAACAAATTAGCTGCAAATATATTGAGAGATCCTTCTTACATTCCCCAAAGACAACACCAACAAAATAGCATTGTCTTATTACCTACAAATCCTCAGGAACTTGAAACTATAATAAAAAAACTTAAATTGAGTAAATCTCCAGGTTGTGACGGGATTCGAGCGGAAACTTTAAAGAGAATATCAATTTTTATAATATCACCATTAAGTTTCATATTTAATACATGTATGGAATATGGAAAATGGCCATTTTGTTTCAAAAACAGTGTTGTAACACCAATTCATAAAAAAGGAGATGAAACTTCTGTAACCAACTACAGGCCAATTTCATTGATAACTACACTGTCAAAGGTTTTCGAAAAGGTCATAGAATCACGACTGCATTCATTCCTTACCAAATACAATATTTTGTCTGAGCATCAGTTTGGATTTAAAAAAAACGTTTCAACTGAAGATGCTATTTTGTCACTTACCGAGAAAATATATTATGCGCTAGATACTAGTAAACCTTGTCTGGGATTATTTCTCGACCTTTCGAAGGCTTTTGACACAGTAAGTCATCAGTTGCTATTAGATTCTCTTGAAGAAATAGGAGTGCGTGGTGTCAGTAACAACCTATTCAAAAGTTACCTAGAAAACAGATCCCAGGTTGTGAGAATTAATCAAATTTATAGTGAAAAATTGCCCATCGAATTTGGTGTACCCCAAGGAAGTGTCCTCGGTCCCATTCTGTTCAACATCTATATTAACAATTTATTTAACATCGACACTAGGGGTGATATTATCGGTTTTGCTGACGATACCGTCATTTTATATACTGCGAATACTTGGCTAGAACTTAAAGAAACCGCTGAATCAGATTTTCTAAAAATACATAAATGGCTAAAATATAAAATATTAACTTTAAATGTTGAAAAGACTTGCTATTTGCCATTTTATTGTAATAATCTGACTTCACCCACATTCAGCCAACTCAAGATAAATGCCATTAACAATTCCTATGAAATAAATGCAGTGAATGCAGTTAAATATCTAGGAGTCTTCCTGGACTCGAATATGAAATGGGATATACATATAAAATACGTTTGCAAAAAATTAAGAAGTCTTTTATCTAAATTTAGATACTTAACAAATGTATTAACCCTTAATCAGCTAACAATTCTTTATTACTCCCTAATTGAGAGCCATATTAGATATGGACTTGCAGCTTGGGGAGGAGCATTAAAAACCTATATTCACCCTCTTCAAGTTTTGCAAAAATATCACTTAAAAATTATCTATAAAAAAAATCGAAGATTTCCTTCAGATGAACTGTTTAATATTTCCAAGGTTCTTGAAGTGAGGCAACTTTATTACAAAAAAATTGTTACGCATTATCATTACAAAAAAAATATATATATATTTCCAATACACGACCACAATACCAGACAAAAGCAGTTTCAAATACTACCTCTCATGCAAAAAGCTATTGGACAGCGTTCTTATGCATTTGTCGGTCCCAAATTTTATAATAGACTACCTGAAGATATAAAAGAAATAAACAACAATTACAAATTTAAAAAAAAATTAAACAAATATGTCTCAGAGAGTGGTATAAAGTTCATTACAAATCTGTTGGAATAATTACTTTAGGAAGAAAAAATTAAAAATAATAGCTATCTAAACATTAACAAATATCCTAAAATTATGTACCTCTTTATACTTTGTACTCAACTGAATTCAATATTTTATTCTAATCTACTTTTGTCTACAAAAAAAAAAAAAAGAAAAAAAAAGAGAAGAAAAAAGAAAAAAAATAGAAGAAAAAAGAAAAAAAAATATGTAAAATCTTAAATCTTTAATCCAAACTTTAAATCATAAACTTTATTTTTCAATTGTTAATTTTTATTTTACTTTATTTTAAATGTTCATATTCTATATTATGTATATAACAATTTATTCTCGTATTTATCTGCAAACAAGCTTATGCTTATGCAGTTTTATAGTTTGTTCAATTTTCTATATTATTTTATAATATTATACCCCCATTTGTAATGTGAATGAATAAACTTACTTATTATTATTATTATTATTACTTAGCGTTATAGTATTGATGATACTCCACCATACGTTGTTGGAAAGTAATGTGGTGAACACAAAAATTATGAAAAACCAACATAGCTTAAGCGTTATATTGGGAAAAAATAATAACTTTTCTATCTATTTATTATAGCTGTATGACTATGGTTGATTTTAAATAGTTGAATTTAATTTGTGCGTGTTTTTCAACTAGATCAAAATAATTTTTGTTTCAGGTAATAACCCCAAAAAAATTCAATGATGTGTACTTATACGACATGCCGCCTTCAAGATGTTCTCCAATTCCAGTGTCTAGCATGAGTCCTGGCCCGACTCCCCGGGACCAGACGAATGACTGCTACGACGTACCGCCACGCGCTGTTCCCGTAGGTAATGACAATTTTAGAAATTGCCCTCGATGTTCGCCCGCCCCCTCATGTGCATCACCGATTCAAAGAGAGTCGGGTGAAACCTATGACATTCCCAGACAGCTTTTAGGTATTATTTATTTTTATTTTATTTTTTATATTTTATTTAATTTCATTTAATATTTCACTTAATATTTCATTTGATATTTCATTTAATATTTCATTTACTGTTTAATATTAATATTTAATTTTTTATCTACCTTTTATTTTTTTTTTACATGGAGAAGTCTAATATACATACACTGAAAAAAAAAAATGAAGTTCAGTCTTTCTATTTAGTTTTTTATTTAGTTTACTTTATTTCTTACTTACTTATGACCACTTTTGCAGATTTTGATTAAAGTTTTTAATGCTACCTTATTATTTTAAATATATAAATATAATAAAACACCTCTGTATCTGTAAGTTGGGTTGCTCCGTAGCAGTTAAGCCTCATTATATCCATTGTGCATTCTCCAGGGTACCATAAGACATGTCCATCAACTTATCAAATACCATTAGAATATTTATAAAAAAAGCTACTTTACAGATGATTCTTGTCATTAAATATAATTTTATATCATCCATATATTTCAGGCGTTCCCAATCAATTGACTCCATCGAGTTCCGCTAGCTCTTTAACCGCCGACTCTTTGAGCTCCTCCAATCGCAGCAGCCTAATAAACATGCCGGACTACGACGTGCCCAAACCCCACAACCACAACCGAGGCCCCCAACTGCTCCTCCACCAAACCTCCTCAAATTACGACGTCCCACCCCACACCGCCAAAGAGTTGCCATTGGAACTGAACTCGGCACTTGAAAATCTGGAGAGATTACAGACTGACACTACCGGTGCTATATCGAAGTTGTTGGGCTTCGTGGGGCCCCATTGGAGGACAAAGGAACGATTAGAAACGAATTTAATGGAAATTAAATTATCTGTAACTAGGTTACGGACTTCTTTACACGATTTAGCTGAATTCGGAGAAGGGACTTTAGGGAACGCTGCCAGAGCTTCTGATAAAAATTTGGCTGGTAAATTGGCACCATTAGTTTCAGCTCTAAGGATATCTAATAATTTGGTGCAAGAAGCTTCGGATAAATTGAATAGGCATCACTGGAATTTGGATAAGTTATCCAGACCGGTTGAGGATGATTCTATTAAGAAACCTGATGAATTAGAACAGTTAGTTGCTTGTTCTCGAGCGCTAACTGAAGACATTCGGCAAATAGCTTCTTTCATTCAAGGCAACGGGTTGTTACTGTTCAAAAAAGAACAGTCCAGCGAGTGGGGCGAAGAGTATGACTACGTAAGTTTGGATTCTAAAGAGAACATTTCTAAAAATCACGCGGAGATCATGAAGACGTTACCGAAGAGTTTACAGAAGGGTTACGATAATTGCGTGAAGCACGCTGACGATTTAGCTTTCGATGTTGATCACAAAACAGCTGGATTAGATCCAGATGACAGGCAGCTCCTGGCGTTTTACGCTGCACAAGTAGTAACGCACCACTCCAATCTAACTCACGCTATTGATGCCTTCTTGCAAACAGTCGAGCATAACCAACCTCCGAAGATCTTCTTAGCACACGGGAAGTTCGTTGTCTTAAGCGCTCACAAATTGGTTTTAATTGGCGATACGGTTCACAGGAATGTGTCCTGTAGGGATATCAAGGACAGGTCTTTGAGTTGCTCGAACGTTTTGTCTGATGCATTAGCTACTAGTGTTAATAAAACCAAGCAGGCTGCATTGCAGTTTCCTTCTGTTAATGCTGTGCAAGAGATGGTGGATTCTGTTGTGGATATCTCGCATTCTGCTAAGGATTTGAAGGTATGCTTGGTACAAGCTGCAGTTTCTTTTTAAACTTTAGATGTGCTTTTAAGTTGATGTTTTCTTTTGATGGATGTGTTGTCGCGAGCTTTCATTCTTGACCTTACAGTAGCAATTTGATGGCAAATGGTAGTTTATTGGTGGTTCACTACTAATTAGTTATTCTTGGACTCCCACTAACAATTTATTATCAATATTAATGTCAAATTTGATGTCAATATTGATTGCAAATTTTAGTTTATTGGTGGTTCAATACTAATGAGTTATTCTTGGACTTTCACTAACAAATCGATGTCAATAATTATGGCAAATGTTATTTTATTGGTGGTTCAATATTAATTGCTGTTTGTGAAAGCTTGTGGATGACTTATCTGAATCCGACAACAATGTATTTAGATAAAAACGTATTTTTATTTCATATTTTTTATAATGAACGAATAAGAAAAAAGAAAATTTGACTGTTGAATGTTCGCAAAAGCGTTTTAATAAAAGAAAAAATGCAGACTATAAGCAAAACTGTGTTAAAATATAATGTGCATTTAGCAGGAAAGTGTTCCAGCTCAAATAAACTTCATAGACTGAAGTTGGTGTCTATTAAAAATTTATTTATGTATTTTTTTTTGTATAATACCTATTTACTTTATTCTGAATCCTAGCACAAATATCCTTATTATTTTTTTTTTTTGTTAACTTAATGGAGACTTAATTTTTACAAACGTATTCTTTGTATATTTTAATTGTACATAAATCGAGTTACTTTTATTTCTATAAATTTTATAATAAAGAAATTTAAATTTTTTTATTTTTGTTTTCGTTAATTTATTTTTCTTTTTATTTCCACAAAAAAAAACACAAACACACCCTTTAACCCAAGCAATTTTAATTATTACGAAGAGCATTCTTAAAATTCGCTGAAAATTCAAAACAGAGCACAAATTACATAGTAGAAAACGTTTTATTGCTTCTCAGCATATATCTTCGTTAATATTTGTCCGATTGAAATGAGACGTGTTTAAACTCGAACTGTCAACTGAATTATAGGTTAAAAATGTCATTCTTCGATCTTTAGTATTGCTCCTCGTATTATTGTAGTTGAAATAAATATGAATATGCGTAACATATATTCTAAAAGTACTTGTTCAACTTACACCAAACGCACAAAATAAATGGTATTAGTGTTAATGTAAATATGTTGAAAATTTATATAAAGTGTGGCCATATAAAAACGCACCAGTCATTATCAGGAACTATTTTAGACCCGTCAATTTTCGATTGGATTTAATTGCAAAACGAATAAAACGGTTACAGTTGAAATAGCGTTTCATTCACCATTTCAACTTTTAGTGTTTTATTTAACTATAAAATGCGACAATTATTAAAAATTACATTGACTGTATAGTATATAAAATATCAATAACAACGACTATTATTTATATATTAGTTCTTGAGCCTAATAAGAAGTGAATAATCATCCCTACTCTTCCCCACAAACTAATACCAATTAGTAAAGTCCAAGGCTCCACCATTTTTGAGTAAATTGTTAAGTACTAACCTGTGCATACAACTAATCCCAACCTGAGCTATAGGCAACACGATTTACACGCAAACGTAATACTAGTTGCCTAGGCAACAGCCATATAAATACTAAAAATTGGGGGTGGCTAAGCCACCGACCTTCAAGTTCAGTGGGCTAAGCTGTATCTAAAAATAAATATTAATATGACTAATTTACTAGAAAATACATAGGTAGGTAATCCAAATCGGCCTAGTTTAACGTAAAACTAAATATAAAAATAAAATTTATTTACAAGAAAAAACAAAAATGAGTAATGATTTTCTTATAGATCCCATAATCAGATCTTGACCTCTGAGGTACCCCCTTTCTAATAAATAAGAATCTTAGACATTAGACAACGTGGTAAGGAATTATTTTGCTAAACGTACATCAAAAAATTATTGATAACCTCCTTTTTTTGAAGACTGTTCAGAATAAAAAAAAAGTTATGTACTATATAATAAATTAATTATAAGTGACACAAAAAGATAATTATTAAATTTATAACCTAGCATAATCTACATAATAAAAATTGGAAATAGGTCGTAGTACCTATCCTATGTTAAGTATACGTTTTGCCGTAAATTCTTCAAATTTTCTTTGATTATAAAATATTCGTGATCAAACCTCTAGCACCCTGTATACAATAAGGATACAGCAAGCCAAGTAACGTTCTTTCGAGACCTATTATAAAAGGTATAATATTAATAAATAACATTACATTTTTTACTTCTCGATTTCAAATGAGATGTTCGTTCCATGCCAGAAAATAAGTGTTCTGTGAATCAAAGTTTGTCAATTTATCCTTTGTTTATGCTAGCATGAATATAAAAGTGATAAGTTTGTTTAATTTTTGTTTAGATTTAAAATTTAGGTTGATTTCTAGTCTCAAAAGTCAAATTTAAAAAGTATAAACTTATAACTTGTCATTGTCATTTTATTACGTGACCAATAAATGCCGCATTTGAATATCCACATCTGCCGCGTTTGAGAATCCACATCGGATGCATTTTTTACATCTCGAGCGTTTTTTATCTACATCGGACACATCTGTCCCATTACATTTACGTATACTGAATCACGTGATCAAAGATTTACTACATCTCAGATGCATCCGATGTGGATTCTCAAACGCGGCAGTCGGATGCATTTGAGTTGTTGTGAATTTTTTATCACGTGATAGAGAATTAGATCAGAATGTAGATTTAATAAACAAACGTTCTAGACTTTATTGGTCACGTGATAAAATGACAATGACAAGTTAGAAGTTTATGCTTTTTAAATTTGACTTTTGAGACACAAATCAACCTAAATTTGAAATCTAAACAAAAATTAAACAAACTAATCATTTTTATATTCATGTTAGCATAAACAAAGGATAAATTGACAAACTTGGCTTCACAGAACATTTACTTTCTATCATGGAACGAACATCTCATTTCAAATCGAGATGTAAAAGATATAATCTGCACCAATGAACTGGAGTGGAGTAAAAAGCTAATGTGCATATTGTATCAATTGAACAAGATGCGACTCTAGGGGCGCAGCCATTTTTATTTCTCATCTCACTCGGGAGTATTTATAGTAACCATTTTCTATTTCACATTGTTATTGTTCAATCCACAAGCTGGTGGATCAGACAATAACAAAGTGAAATACAAAATGGTCGTTATAAATACTCCCGAGTGAGATGAAAAATAACCTGTCTTCGCCCACTAGTGCAATAAAAATTTTATTGCACTCAATTGTCATTTTACTACAGCGTTTTATGATCATGACAAACATAAATATTCAAATAAATGCCAAATATTTAGTCCATTTTCATTTTCTGTGTTACGTTTAAAAAAACAATTGCATATTTTATATTATTTTCAATCATTTAATAAATAAATTAATAAAAAAATGTATTTTATTAAAAATGTCATTACAAATTATGAACACAAACGTAAATAAATGCCTCAAACAAAGGTACACGATCACGGCTACTATGATTTGGATAATACAACTGCAGTTCTATAAAACATTTTTTTGGTTTTTGCATGAACGTAGAAAAAATATTGTATGCAACTCGTGCAAAAAGTGTTTATTGCACTCGACGTGTTGTCCAACTCGGCCTGACGGCCACGTCGCGTGCAATAAACCCTTACTTTTTTGCACTTGTTGCATAAATAACTATTTTAATACTAGAAAATCATTTGATAAACAATATTTTTCATTTATTTTAAGTGGTACTCAATAAGTGTACTTCTGTGAAAATATTTTGAAAGCTGTTAAAATTATAAATGTATTTCAATAAAAAAAATTAATTTAACAACCTGTATCTTTTTTAATATCAAGAATTGAAATATTGCAATATTTTTACGTAAGGAATTCATAATTGCTTTGTGTCCCGTTATTAACGGACCACCCTGTATAAAACAAATTAAAAATGAATAAAATAAAATTTTCCCTCTACCTTCTGTATCATTATTACGTACTTAGTTACAGTAGTCACTTCCAAAAGCCCAGCTCCGAAAAGAAAGCCGTCTAGATTCAAACCGACGTTCATTTGTTTTCTTCCGATTGGCCCGTGACTCAAACGGCGAGCTTCCATTGGCCGAAATCCTAAACATTACCCTCTCTTAAAACGAATTCTCCTAATGTTGCACCATGTCAATCGAGGAGAGGTATCTTGGTATCTTGGTATCTTGGAATATCCGCGAATATTCGAAGTACGTGAACAGGTGTTTTTTTAAAAGAACTGTAATTTTGATATGAATTATAGTTTAAAATCGTTTTACGTTTGCGTTAATTTAATAAGACGGTGTGGATAGTTGTATTGTGTCGTTAATAACAAAGTGTTATGTACTTGTGTGCTTATTTTAGTAGCGTCTCTATCATGTGGACTATAGCTGAAAAATCCTTATTACAAGCCAGTTTTTACCCTATTACAATGAAAATTTGGATCTTTTCAACAGTATGTAAGTGTAATTAAATTAATTATTTGAAATATAACTTTCTTGATAATTTTAAGCGTCAATGCAAGAAATAGACAGCCATTTCGGTTACAAAATGAATCACCTTTTGACTTTATTTATTTAAATGTTATCTAAATAGCATATTAAATGCATTTATTAATAATAATGTCCACTTTAAATCCAGTTTTGATGTTACTATTTGTCAGATATCGTGAAGCAACCGGTATTATTTAGGTTTTGAGCTAGGGCAAAATAAAATCGAAGGGCTAATTATTATACTAAAACGAACAATTAAAACATTTACTACAAACTAGATACAGAATAAATTTAACAATTTTGTTTAATAATAGTTTAAACTTTAAATAAATTTAGGTAGTTATCAATTTCTTAACGCAGCACGAAGTGGCTAACGAAGTGTATCGAAAATAACCGATTCGGGGCTAAACACAAGCCACGCGATAGCGCGAACATTTGAAAAAGCACAGGGCTGTATTAGGTAATTTGAAATAACACTACTGCAGTTAAAATGTTACTAATAAAGAAATAAGTCTGATTTTTGGATAGGACGATGTAAAATAGATCAGAAAACATGGTCCATATTAAAAATTAGATACTTTTAGTAAAAATATGGACATGTTCACTTCTTGCATTGAACTCTTTGATTTACATTAAATTCAAATGAAGAAAGTTTCTCGAGTTACAAGTCGAATACAAACATATACAGGGTGGGCAACCTGTAGATCTACTTTTTTTAAATCTGTTTTCACAGCGAGATGTACCTATATCAGAAAAGGTAACAATTTAAATAAATCATTTACATTTCAGGAAAGTAATAGGTACATAAATATCAAAAATACATTTTTTAAATTTTATTTTACATTTGAATTGTTCTCGCTTTTCCTACATTAAGAACAATACAAAAATAGTAGGGGCAGGTGGAGTAAGTGTAGAATTGTAGACAACAGGTTGGGGGAATTCTTTTTAGATTATATTCTTGAGGAGATATTCAAATGGAAAAAAGGATATGAAATTGATACAGTTTCACAGTTCGCACGTTTTATGGGACATATCAAGCTTGAAACTGTTCATTAATTTACAATATATCCCAAACCAACACATATTCAAAAAAAGATGGTTAGATTTTCAGCATAATATGAAATATTACGCTATTTTAGAAGAGGAGGTTCTCAATTTTGTATGTATGTTCAGCGATAGTTCTTTACAACGTTGTCCAATTTTTTATTCTTTATTTGTTAGAAAGGGGTACCCCAGGGGCGGTCCTATATAAATTTGGTCAAGATCTAATGATGTGATCTGCTTTATATGAAAATCGAATTGATTTTAATAACCTGTATACTGCGAAACAATTGAAATCATATTTTAGTAAAGGGTTTGTTATATTCTTGAATTCCCAGTAATTATACTTTTTCATTGATGTGTTATACTTGGTATTTTACGGAAGGAAAGGGTTTTTGACCTACAAAATTTAGTTTAAAAGGTTTAGTAAGGCCATATCTAGACTTGAAGGGTGTACAGAATTAAACACTATAGTTATAAAGTATTTTTTCCACATTAGACTCCAAATAAAAATTACTTATAATAAGTCGACTTCAACAGACATCTAGAAAACTGTTTAATAGGCAAGTGATGTGTGACAATTGACGTATGACAAATTAACTGTGACATATGACAAAATTGTAATTTATATTAACACTGATATTATGATATCGTCGATGAATATTCCTGTATACTCCACAAAAGTGTATCTAGAATAATTTTGGTGGCTTTTACCGAAAAAACTCGCATTCACGTCATTAACTAATGTGCCTTATAAGCTACTCTACACCTTCTTGATATGCTATTGTGGTCAATTAAGGATATTTTCAAATTAGTCTTCTCTTAAGTAGTAATCCCAAAACAATGTCACTGATGTATTTGACATAACCGACAAATAAATTTTCATAAAAGTCACTGACATTCAATTTATTGTTTTACCAGATCACGTGGGATTATAGGTATTGTGAAAGATTCGTTACCCTTGTATTATGCTTAATTTAAATCTTTTTTAAGTAATATTGCTCCAAGAACAAATTACCCAATTAAAAATCTACATCTGCAAGATATTTATAAAATCCGGAATTTTAAAAATAAACGGAGTAATTACTATCAATATTAAATATTTTAAAAACAAGATGTCACAGAATTTATTGTTCTGATTATTAAAATGTCAATTTTATTTTTATAAGTAGTATTGGAAATCTTAAATTATCCACGTTTGTAGGTTTCTACTTAAAAAAAAATGAATGATGTCATAAGGACATCTTTATAGCGATGGTTATCTAAAATAAAAGCAAAACTAATTTTAAAATTGCACGTGTCTGCGTTTTTTGCCTATTTTATATAATTTGAAGTTTCCGACCCAAATACTCACACTGTATGTGTACAAATAAAATAATTTCTTTTGTTCTTGATAAAAAAAAGTATTTAGAATGAATGCATGCATAAATTATTAACAACTTAAAAGTTTTTTTCAAGAAAATACAACAAAATTCAGATCATTTAAAAAAATAAAAATTTTTAAAAAAACCAAAATTAATAAAGCATTTTTAAATGCCGTCAAAAATCACATTAAGAAAACGCACAAAATCTTTCGAGGATCGCAATACAGAGATGGTTCGTTATAGAAACACAATTCCTAAAATGAACTATACTTAGATCGTAATCATATCAATTTGAGGGGCAGTTTTTCAAAGGTCAAACTTCATTCGTTATCGAAAAACACATGCGAGTTTCGTTCTTCAATCAGAAAATGACACAATAAGAAAACTGAGTATCTAATCACTATAAACTAATCTTGTTTATTAACAAACGTAATAAAAAATATTTTTACACCTTGAAAACTGCTTCTTACTATAATATCTAACATACGAAATCTTGTAGGATTTTCTCAAAAAATGTATGTTCACATTTTTTTTTAAGTAATAAAATAGGCTGTGAATAAGTATTTATTGTTGTACTAAATGTCATTTCTTTTTAGTTTCCCAATTCTTAAATTTCGAAAAATAGAAATAGTATACCGAAAGTACTGATTGGATTTTTGGTATCAAGAAAAATGCTTGTTTATTTGGTGGAAAGAATATTAGGATGAGGATGCAGACAGTTAATTCCAAAAGAAAAACACCTAACTAGATCCAATTTCATATCATTATTAATATCATTCAAAAAAGACAATTTAAATTAAATAATTTTAAAAATATTTTACTACAGTTTTTATTTTAAAGTAGAACAAATTATTATTTTTGTGAAATATATAATTATTATAATTATATATTTTGTTTAAGACGTTTTAGACACTTATGAGTATTTTCTGTCTATCATTTCTATTTTAAAACAAATGCAACTCTCGAAATTTCTACCTAACCATAGTAAAAACCATTTGTTCTGATACTTGTGAATCTTATGAGAATTCAAACAAAATGATTTGTGTGTTAACTAGAGTGATTACAAAAAAGTTCGATGTACCCTATATCAAACCAAAATTTGGTGCTGTTTCTTTCAAAGACGGGACAAATAAAAGTGATACCACAATTTATGGACAAAAATAGTAACAATCGGAATAATAAACATATTAATACCTTTCATGTTCATTAAATTTTGTTGTTTTATTGTTAAAAAATTGCATAAAAAACGACAGTAATCAATGGTGAATATTTTTGGTTATAAAATATTTCTTTAACGACACCAAATTTTAGTAGGTAAACACAATGTTTTAATTCCTCTAAGTCAAGCATCTGTTTCTGGAAAAATATTTTAACCCTAATCTCCAAAATCAATACGTAATAGAACATAACGTAATCAAATAACTTGATGTGTGTTCTAATATGCGCAATATTTTAGATGAAGTAATATCTCAAAAATGGTTAATGATAGCAAAATTTTACTAAGAATAAAAATTGTATAGAAGTCTCCTATAAACTTTGGACACAATTTGAAGCATGGGAAAAGAGAAATATAAATAGTGCCATAAGTAATGAACCACTCAGCATATTTTTTTTATATTTGATACACATGTTTTGCAACCAAATAACGTATTAGCCACAAGAAAAATTCAGGTACAGATTAACAAAAAAAAAGTAAAAAACTGTTTTTTATTGGCCAGACTATTAATTGTACTACTCAAATTTTGAATTAGAATTATGGAAATTTTGATATACAGTGTGTTATTTTGGAGACAAACAATTTATTGATTGTTTTTTTGTTAATCCTGATCTGAATTTTTCTTATGGCTAGTTATTTGTTTGGTAAGTAGGTGCAAAACATGCATACCAAATATCAAAAAAATATATATATTGCTTCATTACATACAGGGTGGACCAATCTTGTGGAAAAGTTCCATATCTTCCTTGTTGAAAGAGATATTAAAAAAGTGTATTAAGAAAATTATGGACATGTTTGAGGTTAACATTTTAAAATTATTGGGAGGTATACAGGGTGTTGCATAGCTCGTGTACGAACCAAACATATGTTTTTTTTTAATGATAACCCCAGTATATTATTTTAGATTCTGTTTACTCATCTTTTTTCCATTTTTCTAATATATGGTTTGTTTATGTTATTTAGGGTACTTTTCAAGAAATTGACATTTTTGTGAGAGAATGTCAATTTGTATATTCCTGGAGAAAATAATGTGTATCTCGGTTTAAAGTCTGCAAGAACCGTTCTGTTTCCAGAAATAGATGCATATCCTCAAAAATTTAAGTGTTTAGTCGTAGGGTCTAAAACGCACAAAAGTTCTAATAAATTTCTATAATGGGACATGTATTTTGAGGTAGAATTTAAAAAAAGGTTTTGTCTCAGAATTCATTTTAAGGTATTACGTAATATGAATGACGGATGTATTAAATATAGATATTATAGCGCAAGAGCTCACTGCAAATTTTGGCTGTCATCTGATAGACAATTAATGTTATTTTCAACAGACAGTTTATTTGTGAACAGCTTGTTATTTCTGTGTGTTTGTAAAATAACAGACCTGTTAAAAATAACACAGATTGTCAAACATAACCCCCTATATGGTTTTCCAGAAAATAACATATTCAAACATTTCGTTAAATGAAAAACTTTCTTCCCCTTAACATGTCACAAAAAATCTATCCATATTAACAATATGAATTAATTTTTGATAATTTGAAGATTTATATCTAGTTTAAAAGAATTGTCTCAACAAAAGTTTATATTTATTATTGACTATCTGTTGCAAATGGTTTATTTAATAAAATCGCCATACATTACCGTCTCGATGATAGTGGGTGAGGTTTTCCTCACCTGTAAGTCAAATGGCACCATCAATCATCTTTAAGTCGCCCCGGTAAATAATAATATAGCCGTCCCTTTCCCCGCACAAGCTCAGCTTTTGGGGTTAAAATTCACTCGTAAGGTGGTGAATTAGGGAGAGTATTATTATTATTAATGCCATCCTTCTTCTTTTCACAGACGCACATGGTTAAATAATAATAATAATAATTTTCAATGAATTAGGATTATAATTTTGAAGGCAAATAAAATTATCTCTGTCATGTCTTATGCGATTTTTTGTATATGATATAACATTATTTTAAACGCTTTGCTCAGGATAGTGATTGGTACAGGTGCCGTTTGGTAAAGCACAATGTTTCATGCTACTGGAGCGTATTTTTATTTCGTTATCAGATGACGGCTGAAATTTGCAGTGGGCTCTCCTACTATAATATTTTTGTCAACCACGCACAAATTGTAACTTGAACAATAACGAAAAAGATTTGAAATAATCGGTATCCGTTGCAGATCATTATATCTTTATGTGTAAAAAATTAATTAAATATAAAAATATAACTAATAAAAATTGCACACAATACCTGGGTACATTCTTCTTAAAAAATATATTTTTTTGAGTTTAACATTCCATTATACATCTCTCTTTTAAATTTGTAGTTTTTAAAATACGAGGGTTACACCAAAAGTAATACACAATTGGCTCTAACTTGAGAAATATCTTTTGAAGAAGACACAAATGATGAAAGGCCTTCAAAATAATCCATCTATTATTGAGCATTCGAATCGTCGAAAAACGCACTACCTCTCCACCGAAGGGGTTCCTTCAGATCCGCGCCAGGTGAACGATGAACTAATACGCAGGTGCGTATTAACTTGTAAAATCACCACACCTCTTTGCATTGTTTTGTGAGTGTAGGATGGATTAGCAATAACAAAATTAAACATACTAAAAATTCACCTTTGCAAAATTGAAATAGTATGGGAACTATGAGGAGTCCACAAATTTAAACTAGTGATAAATTAAGAAGGGAAGCTACAATCCCGTCCAAAGTTAGATAGAATAGGGAATATAGGCTGAGTGGGCATGACCGGATCTGTCGCTTTTGTTCCAAATTTACTTCTACAGAACAAACACGCACAATATATTATTAAGTAGACTTTCCTCAAAACAAACAATGTTGCCGGACCCTCTGATTTTCCTGGTAGATACTTCGGTAGAGGGAGTGTTACACAAGGAAATTATAATATATTTTTTTTAAAAGAACACAGACTTATTTCTAAGAATAATAAACACTATCAGTACACATTTTAATATCTAATTTAACAAGCAAAGCGGCCATTCCTATAATGTGGTACTTATTAAAAAGTATATGATCGAAAATATTCCTTTTAGTATTTGTACCTATCGGTTAGAAAAGCTTTCATGTCATGAAGATGGAATATGAATTACATCGTTGCTTTCCAACAAGACCAACACAACTTAATAACATTGATTTTTGAAGAGAAGTGAATAAAAAATACCTGTGTTTTATTTGTCATAATGACTCCTAGTTTTTTATTATGTTATTAAAATAAAATATTTGTACAGGAAAAAATAAAAAGTGACAGTTTTCAATACAAAAAATAAATCAGATTAAATAGGTCTTGCTGTCTCTTTAAACGTAATACAATAAACTACATATTTAATAGTATTGTTTTATTGAATACAATATTTCAGTAGGTATATAAGGTATTCTAGAAATATCGAGGCTTAACCTTAAATTTGAAACACATTTTGGAATATTGTAAATCTAGAAAAATTAAAAATGGAACCTAAAATTTTAGAAGTTTATTTCTACTTTTCCCCCCAAGATTCCAGTAATTAAAGGCAGAAAAGGTACTTTACGCACATGTTAGGTACTCTTTTTTTCTACTCGAGTGAGGAAAGTACCGACTCACTTTTAAAAGAAAAAATAGAATTTAAAAACTATAAAAAGTATTTATTATTCTGGGGGGGGGGGGGGTTAGCGATCAGAACCCCCTTAGAGGGCCTTCACGTCACCGTTTCCACCATTGATTTTATCGTTTTATAAAAAATATTTACTTTCTTTAATACAATACTTTGTTGATGGAACCTCCCCCCTCCATAGTTCTCAGAAATCCCTCCCATACAAAATTTCTTGCTACGCCACTGGTAGTATGATTTAAATTTATGTTAGACTAGACCAAATTGTATATTCAATTCAAGGTATAGTTTAAAGGGACCAACATATTTACTACTTATTTATACAGTGTGTCTACTTAAGTTAGAACCATATGGAAAACATTTTTATTATTGATTTTAGGAAAAAAAGTTATTCTTGATAAAAAGTCCTGCATGACCCAAAACTTAAAATACAGTCATCAGATATCAAATTTTTTAAGCCGTATACGAGGTTTGTCAAAAAATATGAATTTTGCTCAAGAGTAAAGTACGTTTATTTTTGACAAAATCGAAAATTTTCATTAAGAAAAGTTGATTAGAATTGAATATTACATTCAAATATGCAATTACACCGAAAAAACAGATTTTCTTATTTTTTTTAAACTCTACACATTGATTGTAAATATCTGAAAACGTTATAAATTACGTTAGCTACTATAAACATGATACGCTTTCCTTTTGTTGATATTTGTGAAGAATTTAGCAAATTTCTTAATGAAAATTTTCGATTTTGTAAAAAAATGAACGTACTTTACTCTTGAGCAAAATTCATATTTTTTGACAAACCTCGTATACGGCTTGAAAAATTTGATATGTGATGACTGTATTTTAGGTTTTGGGTCATCCAGGACTTTTTATCAAGAATAACTTTTTTTCCTAAAATCAATAATAAAAATGTTTTCCATATGGTTCCAACTTAAGTTTTTCAACTAATTGAGTTGTTACCAATACGAAATATTTTCAATTGCATAAAATAAAAAAATAAAATTTGATTTTAATTAAATTTATATTAAATACTTTATGTTATGCTGCTCACAGTCTAGTATATCTAATAATCTATATCCAAAAATTAAATAAAATATGTTTAAATCATTATAATTCAACCAAAAATATTAAATTACAAGGATTGCCTTAATACCTCCTGAAAACTATGACAAAACTATTTAAAATTCAAAATTATGATTTTACAACTTGCGAATCTTAATGATCTGTGTTTTATACGCGATTAAATATAGACTCAAATAATAAATTTGTACCAATTGAGAAAAACTAAGTATATCTCAAAATGCATTTTGAGGAAACTAAAAAAAGTTAATAATTAAAGTTGTAAAGGTTTCAAACAAAATTATTTTGATGTAGAATATAATAGAATCATAAAAGAGATATTTAAAATAAAAATAACACGAAAATTATCATCTTGTCCAAATTATATACCAGCTCTTACATTGTTATTAATTCAGCTCAATCATTTTTATTGTCTTCGTTGTATGACATTACCATCTTCTACGTTTCCAATAAGACTCCTCCATAAATTCAAATTTAATAATATAAGATTGGAATCATGTAATGTGTGGCTAAAAAAATAAATGTCCATAGCTAGGACGAAAAAAAAAAATTGTAGTTTGTAACTAACCAAAGTCAGTAAATCTGTTTCTTTACATTAAATATACAGGATGGCTCAAATGTGTAGCCGGGCATAGCTACCCTGAATAGCTACGTTTATGTACTTCTTGCAGAGTCATTTTTTGTTCACCATACCCAACAATTGTGTAAAGCCTCAAAAAAAAACATAAAATCAAATAACGCTTGACGCTCCACACCCCATTATACTGATTCAATATTAATACACCGTTATAATTGGAAAAATAGACTTTTTCAAAGGAGGGGGGGGGGTACAATTAAAAAACAAAATATTTTCGATATTTCAAAAGATACTCTTATTATTTCACACATTTGAGCCACCATGTATAAATTTTTCCATTATATTATACATTTTTGATATCTTTAAATTAAAGATTTGCTTTTGCACATGCATTCTGTTGATCGGAAAACTGAATGATTCTAAAATAGCGGAAAATAATTGATTTTTTTTTGTGGTTTTCATCAAAATCTTAAATTTTAAGTACTCTTAATAAAATTGGAAATACTTTTAAATCAACCTTATAATTTTGATGAAAATGAACAGATTACAATGATTAAATAAAGCCTTACGTCAATACCTCATACAAAAAGAAGTAGTTTAATAAAATTTAGAAACTCAGGAAAACCATATCTGACCTCAGAAAAAAAAATTCATTTTGAAACAACAGAAAAGCGTAGTTTAGCAGACAAATATTTATCGTTAGGTTATTAAGATAGGAAATAGGTCAATGTTGTAAAAAAATAAGAGCTGATTTATACAGGGTGGTCCACCGGTAACGCCTCGGTCTGTATATCCAAAACTAAACTTTTTTTAAAAAATCGGTTTTTACGGTGAGATGTATATCAGAAAAGGCAACAATTTAAAAATAATTTCAATAATACAGGGTGCTCCATGAAATTGGAATATATCAATGTTAGCTTTTTTTAATCGGGACACCCTATATTTTATTGCATTTTTGAAATCTACAAAGAAAATTAATGTAACTTTGTTAAGGGGTTGTTATACCTAGAGTCTATCATTTTTGATATATTCGAGGATTTTCAAAATTTTGGGGTGTTTAAAAACTGCAAATATATCCTACATTTCTTAATATTTCAAAGTGATTTTTTTAAGGTACATTAAGCGTCTTCTGGGCTGTAATCTCAAATACTTACTGATCAAAAATAACGTATAGGGTGTTTACAAAATAGATATTTATTTTACGTAGATTTAAACATCAAAAACTTCGTTATTTTAAATAGAACACCCAGTATATTTTAACATTATTAGAAATATCTTTCGAAACCCTTTCAAACAATATACATAGGTATTCCTTATACCTATATGTTGTTGTTTTAGAGAATAGTCTAGTTCTTATAATTTATGTAAATAATTCATTAAATGTAGTTAATCAAGGTGTCTGGGCATTGATTGTCAATTTATGTCATTTTAATTTAAACTGTTTCCAATAGGTATTATTTTGTGTTTTGTGCAATGTTATTATTAAAATGAAGCAATATTCTATGCAAGAAATGGTGGATATGATTCTCACCATAGGTGAGTGTTATGAAAACTGTTTTTTAGCAACATGGGTTTATGCCCAAAAGTATCCAGACAGAAATCAACCGGATAAGAGAACTTTTGAAAGAGTTTTAGAACGTTTTCGTACAACAGGCAGTGTTGCATATTCAAAACAAACTGTGAGTAAACCCGTAGTTGATAATGAAGACAACGAATTTCTAGTACATATTAGGTTCAGTAACGGAGAATCCTCACATTAGCACCATATTCCATTTAAAGGAAAGGTAAAAGGGGTAGAATTGGTCCGCATGAAGAGACCCCCTACCCCTTATGTTTTTGGGGTCGCTGATCACGAAAATGAGGGTTAGAAACGCCGCAGGGGCGCGAAACACCCTTAAAATTGCAAAAAACACCCCTAAATAGGGTTGTTTTTCGACTGTACCTGTTGTTTTGCTCAACTAAGCCATCTTATATGTTTTTTGGGGCGCTGATTACGAAAATGAGGGTTAAAGCTACCTGCAAGGGTTGGAACACCCTTAAAATTGCAAAAAACACCCCTAAGTAGGGGTGTTTTTCGACTGAACTCATTGTTTCACGAAGCTAAGCCATCTTATAAGTTTTTTGGGGCGCTGATTACGAAAATGGCGATGAATGAACCACCCCTAAAATTGCAAAAACACCCCTCAGTAGGGGTGTTTCTCGACTGTACTTGTTGTTTTGCAAACTAACTCATCTTTTACGTTTTTTTGGGGCGCTGATTTCAAAAATCGGGGTGTCGAGACTGGAAAATTTGTGTGACACACCCCACATACTAGAAACACCCCTCCCAAGGGGTGAATTTTCGGGAAAAATTAACAGTTACGGTGTTTCGCGAACTAAGTCATCTTATATAAAAAGTTTACATGCAGTTGCAAGAAGGGATGTACGAAGAAATGTTCTTGCAAAAAAGTGGGATTGCGTTGCACCCAATTCTGCAAAGGATGTAGGGGCAGAGACTGCGAGAATAGCGAAAACACCATGACTATCCAAGACTTTGATGAAGACGAAGATTTTGAAGAAGAAATACAATTAGAACTTGAGCCAGAAATATTGTTTCAGGAAACTGAAAATCAAGGGGATATGAGCGATTTTTGCGACTCACAGATAAGTTCAGAAGTTGATTGGTCCGAAACAACAACAGAATTTGACGGGAATGAAGAAATTTCTCCATGCAAAGTACCAAGACTAGATTTGAATACAACTGAATAGTGATATTTTGTAATAAGATTGATACTTGTCATATTTCATATCTATTAATAAAAATATATTCTATATTTACATTTTGTAATTTATATTTTATTTTTCACCAAAATCCACAGGCTGAAATTTTCCAGTCTTGGCACCTCGATCTTTGAAACCAGCGCCCCAAAAAACGTAAGAGATGAGTTAGTTTGCAAAACAACAAGTACAGTCGAGAAACACCCCTACTTAAGGGTGTTTTTGCAATTTTAGGGGTGGTTCAACCATTGCTGCAAGTTTTAACCCCCATTTTCGTAATCAGCGCCCCAAAAAACATATAAGATGACTTAGTTCGCGAAACAACCAATTAATAGGTTGTAGATCTTCTTCATATTTGGCTCCTCGAATTTATAATTTCATTCCTATCGAAATACAAAAAGAGAAAAGTCTTTATTCTTTTAAAAAGAATCTTAAAAAATGAATTTTATGTCAATCCAGGTCAAATATTGAGAACATAATAAATCAAAAATAAATTCATCCAAACAAAATAAAAGTATATTCAAAAAATTATGTGTATTAACAAAATAATACTTACATACCGAGTCAAATTATTTATTATTTACTCTTATATATATTTTACTTACATACTGGTCTAAAGTAGTGTATCAATTTACACTATCAATTTAAATTTATATACCGATTTAGACATATACATATATTTATAGATTTAGACATGCATACCGATTTAGACATATTATAATGTTGTTCAAAGTGACAATTTATTAATAATCAAAATGTATGATAAATTTTAAAATTCAACTTATTCCTAGATGTATCACTCAGTATTTTTTTTTTTAATAATGAATTGAATTATAAGTACGCCCTGTATATCAATTTTTATGTTGAATCGGATATCAAAGGAGGAGAGAGTTTTTGAAGGTTGTTGGTGGAATGTCAATTTTGAAGATAGCGATGTCAAAATTATTTTTGGCAAAAGATTTATTTTGAAAAATAGTGAAAAGAAATTATAAAAACACATTGAATAAACAAATTTATATTCTCAGATACATAAATATAGTTGTATAAAGTAGGAAGTTATAAGGTACAATATGGTTACTGAAAGTCATATCTAACTGCATTCCGGAGAGATATCAAAGAAACCCAGAGGAGAAATCAATCAAAGATGGTGAAAACATACTTTTGGAAATAGACAATTTTATAATAATACAACAGTGAGTAACAATTTTACGAACTAATCACTATTGATCACTTTTTAACAAACTGCGTGAGAAAAGACGTTGTTGGTAGTTATATTTTTTTTTTGTAGATTTTAATTCTAGGTTGTAGTATAGTTGTGGTATAAATGGTGAGCGAATGAGTTTAGTAATTTAGGTTTAGTAATTTAGTATCCCCATGAATGTAAATACATGGGTATTTTGGTAATTTGTTATTTTAAAATTGGGATTTACCTATTTAACATTGTGTTTGAAATAAATATTGTAATCTGGTGTTAAGAATTTGTTTATTGAATATAGAACATACAGGTAGTAAAGTAAGTCAAGGCATAAGTTTTATTTTTTTTGATTATTGATAAATACAAATTTTAAATGAAAGTTAAATAAAATTTAAACAAAAGTTAAAAAAGATTAAAATAAAATTAAAAAAAAATTAAATAAATTAAAATATAATAAATAAAAGAAGATAAAACAAAATAAGTGTTATTCTGAATAATTTTGAAACACCCCTGAGATTAAGAAAAAGAAAGCCGAGGTAAATAATTTTTATAATTAAATTAAAAAAAAAAGTAAATGATATACAGTATGATATCATTACAATATATACCGTTTTAGACATATATACCGATTTAGACATGTATACCGATTTAGACATTTATTTATACCGATTTAGACATTTATTTATACCGATTTATTTATATTTACGTAATTAATTACCATTATTATTTCGTGCCACGCACAAGTAGAATTTTTAAAATTCTCCTGTTAGAAAATTATTATTGAGTGTAATGAGAATTCTCAAGAAACACCGATTCCACCCTTACGTATCCAATTTCATCAACATTTATATGGTACTGATTTTCAACGACGCATAGATTTTAGTTTATGGGCGCTAGAACAGGTAGGAGAAAATAGAGACTTTTTCGATTTTGTCTTATTTACAGACGAATCCACTTTCCATAACAATGGCTTAGTAAATCGCAATAATTTCCATTACTATGATACAGAAAATCGGCACCTATTTAGAACTATTGACCGACAAAACAGACGGAGCATAAATGTTTATGGGGGGATTATTGGAGAGAAAGTTATAGCACAGCTTATTCATATAAATAAGCTGTGGTTATAGGCCCATATTTTTTTAATAGTCATCTAAATGGAAATAATTTTTTGAGGTTCCCCGTTCAGATTTTTGGCTGCTTCTCGAAGATATACCATTGAACGTACGGCAACAAATGTGGCTACAATTAGATGGTGCTCCTTCTCATTTTGCGCGGGACGTGAGAAACTACTTAGACCGGAAATTTCCATTGGCCACCTAGATCACCCTGTTTAACACCCCAGACATTTTTTATGGGGTTACATAAAAAGTATTGTATACAATACCCCAGCAACCACGCCAGAAGATATGAAGGAACGAATTAAGAATGCATTTGCAACTATTACGCCGGATATGCTAAAAAGAGTAAGAAATTCGTTTGAACGAAGGATCACAATGTGTATTCAAGAAGACGGTCATCATTTTGAACATCTATTAAATTAATTTATTATCTTGTATTATTTTGTAATTCGTGTTTCAAAAAAAAAAAAAAATGTAACAATGTTAGTAAAACTATCACAGATAGGTATAGGGAATACCTACATCGTTTGAAAGGGTTTCGAAAGATACTTCAAATAACGTTAAAATATATTTGGTGTTTTATTTAAAATAACGAAGTTTTTAGTGTTTAAATCTACGTATAATAAATAGTATTTCGTAAACACCCTATATAATATTTTTGATCAGGAAGTATTTCAGGTTACAGCCCAGAAGACGCTTAATATACCTTAAAAAAATCAATTTGAAATATTAAGAAATGTAGGATATATTTGCATTTTTTAAACACCCGAAAATTTTGAAAATCCTCGAATATATCAAAAACGATAGACTCTAGGTATAACAACCCCTTAACAAAGTTACACTAATTTTCTTTGTATATTTCAAAAATGCAATAAAATATAGGGTGTCCCGATTAAAAAAACCTAAATTTGATATATTCCAATTTCCTGGAGCACCCTGTATTATTGAAATTATTTTTAAATTGTTGCCTTTTTTAATATACATCTCACCGTAAAAACCGATTTTTTTAAAAAAGTTTAGTTTTGGATATACAGACCGAGGCGTTACCGGTAGAGATGATGACAATTATTGATAAGAAAATTTGGATTCTACAATAATATCTTTCGATTTTATTGTAAACAATCCAAATTTAAATAAAAATTTACCCTTTACAACTTTAACACACGTCAAAAACGCACAGTTATTTATTAATCGTTCCATTGTACAAATTTCTTAGCAATATTGTACTTACCTTATTTCATAGCAATAAAAAAATAGAGTTTTAACTGTTGCGTTGAAATGGGGTAGTCGACCTTTGAAAAAATCGTTATAAATAAAAGAAAGGAAAAGTTATTTACGCTTAGGTCAAAAACGCACAAACCAGTATACAGGATGTTTCAAGTTATTTTCAGCGAACTAAAAATATAAATAAATCAATAAATATTCTAAAAATTTAGAATTTTGTATATATAAATAAAAGTAAGGTTCTATTTTGATTATCCTATTGGTAAACTAAAAAATAAAAGAAATAACTGTTTCCCAAAATGTTTTAAAATACAGAAGACAATTTACAAATATTTTTATAGGTATAGGTAGGTACCTTCAGTATGAAAATTTTCTAATATTTATAAATATTTAACAAAAATACAAACATATTTTTAATCGCAAATTTATTTTTCTAACTATAGATCTTTAAAATACATATAAATCTCCACGTTCTTCCAAAAATATATATAGTTATAAATTTAGAACAGATTCTTATATAAGTATTCATGCTCTTCCATGAACAGTCTTCCGTATGAAAAAAATATAAAAAAAAAATACAAAAAAAAATAATTTTAACGCTTAAATTTGTTTTCTATAAAAAACGAGCAGAAATAATATCATTTTGAAGAAAAAACTAAATCATACTTATCTCTCCTGTTTGATAATTTTTATTTTATTAATAAATTTAAAAAAAGGTACCTATTTTTATGTTTATATAAAATATATTTACTACTTACTGAAGTTATGCGTATATTATTTGAGACGTCCTGTATATTAATATTTTGCTAGTTACAATAAAAAAAATTGTCTATGTACCAGTTTCACAAATTAAAGATCGATTGGGATCACACTTGAATTTGCTTATAAATACACACATCCTAGCGTAATCTAGAAGAAAAATACTGCAAATTTGAAATAACTTTTCGCAAACACAATTATAATCCTTAAAAAAAAAAAGAAAAAAATACCACAAAGAAATATTGAAGCGTATAATTCTAAATAATGTATTGGCTATTATCGGGTGGACAAATAAGAATGACAAGGGGGGTAGCCATGTGTGAGTTGAGGTAATTTTAAGGTGAAGGGTGAGAAAAAGTCCTTTATATCTCACAAGGAAAGTCAATGTTTAATTGTTTAACATAACATTGAGTGCGACCGGTTTCGAAGTGTCATCACTTCATCTTCGAAACCGGTCGCACTCAATGTTTTGTTAAACAATTAAACATTGACTTTCCTTGTGAGATATAAAGGACTTTTTCTCACCCTTCACCTTAAAATAAGAATGGGTTTTGGCTATATATAAAGAAATGGTACAGCAACTAGGAAAACATTTCAATAATAATCTGGCAACAAGAAAAATCTGGAATTTTTTTATTATTTATTAGATGGTGTAACTGAATAACAAATGGTAAAATGCTTATTACGACACTCAATCGTATTATTACGGTTTTCGTAACAAATCTGTCTGTTTTATTAAATGTTATCTCGGTAATCGTTCGTAAAAAGTTCAACTAAATAATCAGTCATTTGCATTTGAGTGTATAAAATTAAGCGTACCGCGAGGCTCCGTCCCAAGTCCCCTACTCTTTCTTCTGTATAGGTCATAACTTGTATGAACAACCTCTGACATGTAAAATCTGTGAAATTTTTACCCAGAAGCTGCACAGTAAACATTCTTATTGAGTTACCCGATACAGCAACAACAGGGTAATTTTCTAACACGAAATAATACTGGAACACGTTTAATTCCACATATCAACAAAACTAAATTATTTTATAATCAAAATTAAAACTGCGTCCCAGTTCTCGGACTGAATATAATTTTGTCAAAAAAACAAAACGAATTAACAAAATTTTAAATTGTTGTAATATTAAAGGAATTAATCTTCCTAGGCTTTAGGTATAAAGAGCATGCGAATGGTTTTAATTAAATCAAAACCAAAATTAGATATTAATTCTGATTTTTCAAAAAAAGAAGTAGAATTACAATTACTAATTGGCTTCTTCCCGTTTGTAAGGAAGAATGTTACGTCACAGAATTACAAAGCTTGGTTCGTACATTAGTTTTTCAAAAATCTAATATTTTAATATTGTTTAGTGGTTTCTATATTTTCCTTACTGTTTTGTAGCTTATCTTTCAAAAAACCAAACTACCGATAATAAAAAACTCTATCACTAGAAAATAGTGCAAAAATTAAAATACGAAGACCACTAGGTAAATAATAATTAAATTTTTGTTAAAAACTTATGTACGAACCTCAGCAGAATATTTTCTCACCTCGCTTTGTAATTTTGTAACGTCACAATCTTTCTTATAGTCTATTTTTATGTATGAGAGAGTATTAAAATAATAAAGCGTTCGTAATCCATAGGCGTATCACTTCTTTTAGTAGACAGTTAAAATATTTTTTGAAGTTATTCCTCGAGTATACACTTATATTTTCACCTAATTAACTTGCTTATAACTTCTAGACAGCTGAAGATAAAAAAGTGCAATTTTTTTCTAAAATGTTTTATTTTTCCACAAGGTATGTTAAGAACATTGTGTCAAACGGGTTATGTAGGTATAAGGGTTTAAACTTTGACTTTTAAACAACGTTACGTTCATAAATAATAATTTTAATATAAAAACTACTTCTTACCTACAAATCCAAATCAGAATCGAAATCAGAAGATGAACTGTCGCAACCAATATTTACAATGAGTGGCTCGATCATTTCATCAGTAATATTGTCCAACTTCCACATTTTCTCTTCTTCTTTAATCGTATGATTTACTGCCTTTTCCCAGTTTTCAGGCTTCACATTATTTACAGCTTCCAAAAACAACTGTTTAACATCACTCATTTTAAAAGAATTATTTTTTCTTGAAACTTCTCCCTTTATCTGTGCCCATATCAGTTCAATCGGGTTTACTTCGCAATGATATGGTGGTGATCTAACCACCGTCATCCCACGATTTTTTGCAATTTCATCAATTTCATATTTTTTGAATTTCTCTTTATGAAGGGAACACAAATGATACAGTTCTTTTCTCACAGAACCGGGATGGAACTTAATATTCTTTGAATTTAGCCAATTCTGTAAATCTTTTTTTAACCACTTGGTTGTGGGCATTTTTTCTATAAATCTCGAGAGATAACTTGCATTGTCCATTACTATTATACAGTTCTGAGGAAGAAGATCTATAATTTGTTCGAACCACTCTTTAAAGACATCAGCATTCATGTCCTCATGGTAGTCACCGGTACGAGTAGATTCAAAAGTCAATAAACCACCTTTAACAAAACCGTTTGAACTACCGATGTGTACTATTATTAGTCTGCGCCCCTTTCCTGATGGTGGATTTAAACCAGTAGATAAATTATTTAAAAAAGCCTGTCTTTGACTTGTAACAGTTTCATCTTGCTAAAATTTATTTGGTTTATGTCCCTCGTTGATCCATGCTTCATCTAAATAAAATATATTTCTTCTTTGGTTTCTCATTTCTTTTATAGTCCTTAGGTAATTTCTTCTCCATACTACAATATCGCTTCTTTCTATTAAAATAGACTTTCTGAAATGCTTTTTCCATAGAAAACCTATTTCTTTTAAAAGTTTCCATAGTGTGCTTCGACTCATTTCAGGGTAATCCTTATCATCTCCAACCGTGGTAAGAACTTTGACTACTGTCGGAAATTCTTTTCTAAAGAAGAACGCATGCACTTTCCTTCGGAGTCTTTCTTTCAAAAGATTTTCTAATTGAAATTTTGGTTTTCCTGGAGCTTTTTTTTTTTTTTTTTTTTCCTGGGCTCGTCTGACTATGTGTCTTCGAATAACACTGAAGCCTATTGGCTTATTGTGTTTTACCCCATGTTAGTTCATAGGAATTCCTGGAGCTTTACGTGCTGTTTGAAACTCGCCACATTTCTCTTCTTTAACAACTCTGTTGTTCAGATTTGAACATAATAAAATCAACATCCTGTATATTAAATTAATTATTTTATATATTTAAAATGTTTAATTTCATACAGCGTTCCAATTTCGTAGATTCGTAGAATCGTAGATTTCCCAACACCAAGCGTACTACTAACTAATTCCACTGTGTCATCAACACTTTTACATAAATGTTTGTCTGTAAATGATTTAAAACAATTAAATATTAATGTTTTTTCATTAACTGTTAAAGGACCGATTTTTTGTCGTTTACGCGGCCTTTCCAAATTTTTGATGATCACACTAGACTTCACACTGCACCTTGCAAGTTGCAACTAAACGACATTTAGTAAACTGTCAAGAATACACAACTTGGACCCCCTTACTAAATGGAAAACCTATAATCGCATTTTCGGTGAAATTTGTTGGGAAGGTATTTATCTACTTATAATTCGATTACTGTAAGAAATTCTCGGAATTAAAATAAAACAAAATTGGCAAATAGGTACTTATTGAAAATAATCTTAATCTTAATCTACGGCTATGTAATCTTTAATACACAGGGCTTTTGGCCTGTCCAAACCTTTTTCTATTGTTCTGTACAGCTTATGTTTATAAAGGACCAATAAAAGACCCAAAACTTGTAATAGTTCAGGTACATTTATTACAATTTTAGGAAATATTTAGATTATTCTGTAAAAATATTTAAAATGACCGTACTAAGTTTTGCATTAAAAATGCTGTTTTATTACTCTCTCATACATAAAAATAGACTATAACAACGGGAAAAGGCCACCGTAGTAGTTTATGAACCATGCATTGGGGCCTATTCTGTAAAAATTCCTTTATATTAACGGCCTTTAAAAATATTGGCGGCCTTTAAAAATATGTTCCTATTCGTTAATTTACTTCTGTTATTATTTAAACAGATTTCTTTAAGATAGTCCTCTAATGTATTTTAAAGATCCGTTTAAATAATGACAGAAGTAAAGAAGAAAATATTTTTAAAGGCCGTTAAATATAAAGGAATTATTACAGAATAGACCCCTTTATACCTAAACATTAAAGTGGTATTTATTTGACATTTTATATTTAATTTGATCCTATAATTGGTGGTTTAAGAATACTGTTATCACATCATTTACCAGGTGGTGGGTAAAAGTCCCACAACTGGCCACTTTAATGCCTAAAACGTAGCAGTAACAGAATCGTAAATATTTGTGACGTCACACTCTTCCTTACAAAAGGAAAGAGGCCACCGTAGTAGTTTACGAAAAGTGCTTTTTACCTAAACATTAAAATGGTATTTATTTGGCATTTCACTCATTTATATTTAATTTGACCCTGTAACCGGGGGTTTAAGAATACCGTTACCACGGCATCTACCAGGTGGTGGGTAAAAGTCCCACAACTGGCCACTTTAAAGCCTGAAAGGTAGCAGTAACAAAATCGAAAATACAATGAAATTTTGGGTTTCATTACAAAACATAGCTACAGGTTTTGAATCAGTAAAACTTTGGTTTAGTTTTGGACAAAACAAAATTAAGAGGCATGAATTATCATTATCAATTTTTTTCTCACATTGAATTATTTGAATTGTAATAGAGTTGAAATGGTTTACACAGGGTATACATATTTAACGAATTTAATTTTAACTTTTTTTATCGTTTATAATATCAAAATTTACCTCGAAATTAATTTTGATTGCTTTTTGTTAATCATCAATTTTTTTATAAATTCGTGCTTCTAAAAAATAATATTAATCCAGAATACTAAACAAAAACTGTTACCATTAAGGCCTACTAGATCAGAACTTTCTAGTACTATATAGGGAACATGAGGTTATTAACCTAAATAAACTATTGATTCTACTTCTTTTTTTTTTTAAATTTCAATAAAATTTCCACGTGGACATACATATTGACAGTATTCGCTAAATATTAAAACTCAAAACTCAGGGAATATTTCGCTATATATGGCCCTAAAATAAACATTTCTCACCTGACTTAATCCTTGATACAGTTTTTGAATAAATAATGCATAACTATCTACAGTTCCTTGTATTGGAGTGAATAGTAAATGCTGCTAGCATACGCAGGAAACGAAACAGTATCAATGTTGCCATTCACAGATCGAATCACCGACCTATAAGTTACAACGTCGAGTCTACATCATTTCCTCTCTTGCACATACGAAACGCATTTACTAGTCATTCCAACACATCAATTTTGTTATAAGAAAAATTTCAGTATACTCTCAAAACACTTCAAAATTAAAAATTAACTTGGGCATAAAATTGGTTAATTTAAAGAAGTTGCTAATATTTTGACGCTACTGAAAGGATTTTCATCAGGATCAGGAGTTTAATGAAGGATACGAATTTACGCAGTATTAAACTTGAAAAAGTTGAAATAAAATAACAAAGGGATTATTTTATAGTCTTCACGCACAAAATAAAATGCACAAATAAAAATTTAGGAAAAATCATTTTTACAAGAATTTTATTACATTATGTTTTATGCTTGTTTTACAATTAAACAAAAATTATTTAAGAAAACAACAAATTATTTATTTAAAATTATATCGTGAAACTTCAATATTAAAATTATTTAAACTTCTGGTTTATACAGATTGTTTAAAAAATATATGCCATCGTTTGTGAGGTGATTCAAAAATAAGACAAATATTTTTTATGAGTACTAACATGAGTCCTCAGATGTTTTGTTTTAAATATATAGGGTGTTACAATTTTACAATCAGTAAAAATATAATCAACAGTATCTAAAACTATAATAAGTCAATAATATCACTAGCATACTAGATTTGATCAATTTATTTTAAAAGAGTTTGATAAAATTGCATCTACTAAACGAGCCAAAATCCAACAAAAAAATTATTATTAAAATTTTATTCAAATATTTCAATATACCTATTTTTGAAACAATGTGTCTGCGGGCAAATCTTGATAGGAAATATTTGCCTTATTTTTGGGTAAGCAATCATTCTACAAGTAATATCACATGTTTTTTGAAACAACCTGTAAGTAGGTATATTATATATTTTTATTGGGTATGGTAATACATAAAAAAAGGACAAAGTTCGCACGTTTGTCAAGTAACACGCACAAGGTCTAAAGTAACACAAAAAGTCTTTGCACAAACTTATTAAGCTTGTAAATAAAACATAGAGATAAAAGTTAGCAAAACTTCAATTTAAAAATACGGTTAAGAGTATCAAAATTAAAAAATATTATTAATTATGTTAGAAAACGATTTTACTTCAAAAATATTTAGTAAAAATTGTACATTTTTTATACCTTCATAGTAAAAAAAACATATCTAAGTAAATAAATTTAAAAAATATTCACAGTAAATCATATCATCTTGCAATAATATTGAAATGTTCTAAATTTAATACCATTTTTCGCTTAAATAAAGCGCCTTAGCTTTAAGTGCCTTTTAAATAGACAATTGTGAGATAAAAATAATTTTTCAAGCGTGCTATTCTCCGAAATCTTTCAAAATTCTTTACGAAAAACGAATATTATCTTACAAGTGCCGTATTAGCGAAATTTGGTTGACAATGAAGATAAAACCATTTTCTTACAGTTGATTTTAAATTAGAAAGAAAATTTTCGTTTTTTAATTATTTTCCAGGCTATTTTTTATTATAAAACATTTTTAAATTAGAATTTTCTACCGAAATTAACTTTGTACCTACTTTTATCTTACAAGTTTAATAAATACAATATTTCTTCACGCACAAGAAGTGCCTTGGCATTGGTTAGAAAATAGTTGTAAAAAATATGAAGAAATATGAAATATATGCTAGGGACCAACTTCCCACAAAAAAATATATTAAATATTAAAATGATAGAAGATTGATATTATCTAAAAATATTCAAAAAATGTATCAAGTAAAGAAAAGATACAAACGCAAATTTTCTTAATTCTAAATAAGACAAAATAGTTAAGTATGTGTACTAATTACAATTACTATGACTTTTCAAAAATTGTCTGGGTTGAAGCGTTTTAGTAAAATAAAAAAAAACAATCAGCAGTTAGATTTTCTTTTTAAAAAATTATTAACTTATTTAAAACTGTCTAATACACTTCTTTGGATATTTATTTATTTATTGAATAGTATAAAAATGTACAATTATTTAGATACTTTCGTTGAGGTTAATGACCCTCTTTATCCCAAACTTATAATTTTTGACAGTTATTTAAACATGTATTTTCCAAAAATGTATGTGCACTAAAATTAAATTGGCTCTAAAAGAACATTAGTACTGCTATTTTCAATAATAAACGTTCAAACTATATTCAGTGAATCTAAAAATACGCTATTTTTTCATTCATTATCTTAAATCTAAAATACTAAATTATTGCATCTGCTTAAACTTTAACTGGACCAACAATAACAACAATTATATCTATTTTAAAATTAATATACTTTAATTAAAAAGAATCATTTAGCAATATTATAGATACATAGTTAAAAAAAAATGTACACAGTAATATCAATAAAATTTAAATTTTATGAAAAAGATAAATATTTTCTTGTAGTTAGTAGTATTACAAAAAACTTTTGCAGCCACACTTTAATATAGATTGTATATTTTCTAAAAATGACAAAACTTTTTGGCAATTCTACATAATTATGAAATAAGATAAATTAGTAACAAATTGTACTATGATAATTTAGAGACAAATGGTTTAAAAAATCTGCAGCAAAATAAAATTTCCATTAGGATTTACCTTCTTTAAATTTTGACACATATTTGGATTGTTAATAAATCAAAGTTCACGTCATTCAGGCAGAACTAATTCAAAGTTTATGAAACCTATATATTTTGCAGCAAAATTTTAACACTGTAACATGTGATACAGACTGTTTATTTTCTAAAAATTACGAAACATAAATTAAATAACTTTTTGACAGTCTTGCAAAATTATGAAAGAACAAATTGTACTGTTGTTTAAAAAAAAAGTTATGTTCTTAAAATTTTGACAGATATTTAGATGTAAGTTATGAAGGGAATCCAACCTCTCAAATGTGGCCATCTTCAATGAGAAAATAAAACAACTCCAAATCAATCCCACATATAAATATATTAATTAATCAAGGCGACCGGTTTCGGCTACAATGCCATTTTCAAGCCTAAGATCTTAGCTGGTTTCTAAAGGTGAAATACAATTGTAGATACACTAAATCTACTATATAAAATTTAACTTAACATATGAGGTGCAAGAGGTACAGTTGATATTAAAGAGTAATGTTTAAATGGGATTAAAGTTACACTAAGTAAGAATTTTTTTTTTTTTTTTTTTTTTTTTTTTTTTTTTTTTTTTTTTTTTTTTTTTAAATTATTGCTATAATTATTTAAATGTATGTGGGAGATGAATAGAAGAAATTGAAAAATTGAAAAGATGGTAGTCAAAAACAATTTGAATGGATCACCCCATTCTGGGGCGACTACCATCTTTTCTTCAATTTTTCAATTTCTTCTATTCATCTCCCACATACATTTAAATAATTATAGCAATAATTTAAAAAAAAAAAAAAAAAAAAAAAAAAAAAAAAAAAAAAAAAAATTCTTACTTAGTGTAACTTTAATCCCATTTAAACATTACTCTTTAATATCAACTGTACCTCTTGCACCTCATATGTTAAGTTAAATTTTATATAGTAGATTTAGTGTATCTACAATTGTATTTCACCTTTAGAAACCAGCTAAGATCTTAGGCTTGAAAATGGCATTGTAGCCGAAACCGGTCGCCTTGATTAATTAATATATTTATATGTGGGATTGATTTGGAGTTGTTTTATTTTCTCAGATATTTAGATGTTTAGTAAATTGAAGTTGAATGTCATTTAGGCAGAACACATTCTAAATCTCATTTAAAGTTTATGAGACCCATACATTTTGCAGCAAAATTATAATACTGTAACATGTGATACAAATTGTTTTCTAAAAATAACCAAACATAAGTTATTTATAACTTTTTGCCAGTTATCCATAATTATGAAATAAGATAAATTAGTAACAAATTGTACTATGTTATTTTAGAGAAAAATGGTTTGAAAACTGCAGCACAATGAATTTTTTTATAACAAGAATGTTAATTTACATTTATGTTTTTGAAATTTTGACAGATATTTAGATTTTTAGTAAATTGAAGTTCATGTCATTCGGGCGAAACACATTCTAAATATCATTCAAAGTTTATGAGACCAATAAATTTTGCAGCAAAATTTAATACTGTAACATGTGATACAGACTGTTTATTTTCTAAAAATTACGGAAAATAAATTAAATAACTTTTTGATAGTCATGCATAATTATGAAATAAGATAAATTAGTAACAAATTGTACTATGTTAGGAGAAAAAGGGTTTAAAAAATTTGCAACAAAATGATTTTTTTATAACAAGAATGTTAATTAACATTTATGTTCTTGAAATTTTGACAGATATTTAGATTTTTAGTAAATTGAAGTTCATGTCATTCAGGCGAAACACATTCTAAATATCATTCAAAGTTTATGAGACCCGTAAATTTAGCAACAAAATTTTAATACTGTAACATGTGATACAGACTGTTTATTTTCTAAAAATTACGAAACATAAATTAAATAACTTTTTGACAGTCTTGCAAAATTATGAAAGAACAAATTGTACTGTTGTTTAAAAAAAGTTATGTTTTTAAAATTTTGACAGATATTTAGATTTTTAGTAAATTGAAGTTGAATGTCATTTAGGCAGAACACATTCTAAATCTCATTTAAAGTTTATGAGACCCATACGTTTTGCAGCAAAATTATAATACTGTAACATGTGATACAAATTGTTTTCTAAAAATAACCAAACATAAGTTATTTATAACTTTTTGACAGTTATGCATAATTATGAAGTAATATAAATTAGTAACAAATGGTACTATGTTATTTTAGAGAAAAATGGTTTAAAAAATCTGCAGCAAAATGAATTTTTTATAACAAGAATGTTAATTAACATTTATGTTCTTGAAATTTTGACAGATTTTTAGATTTTTAGTAAATTGAAGTTCATGTCATTCAGGCGAAACACATTCTAAATATCATTCAAAGTTTATGAGACCCATAAATTTTGCAGCAAAATTTTAATACTGTAACATGTGATACAAGACTGTTTATTTTCTAAAAATTACGGAAAATAAATTAAATAACTTTTTGATAGTCATGTATAATTATGAAATAAGATAAATTAGTAACAAATTGTACTATGTTAGGAGAAAAAGGGTTTAAAAAATTTGCAACAAAATTAATTTTTTATAACAAGAATGTTAATTAACATTTATGTTCTTGAAATTTTGACAGATATTTAAATTTTTAGTAAATTGAAGTTCATGTCATTCAGGCGAAACACATTCTAAATATCTTTCAAAGTTTATGAGACCCATAAATTTAGCAACAAAATTTTAATACTGTAACATGTGATACAGACTGATTATTTTCTAAAAATTACAAAACATAAAATAAATAACTTTTTGACAGTCTTGCAAAATTATGAAAGAACAAATTGTACTGTTGTTTAAAAAAAGTTATGTTCTTAAAATTTTGACAGATATTTAGATTTTTAGTAAATTGAAGTTGAATGTCATTTAGGCAGAACACATTCTAAATCTCATTTAAAGTTTATGAGACCCATACATTTTGCAGAAAAATTATAATACTGTAACATGTGATACAAATTGTTTTCTAAAAATAACCAAACATAAGTTATTTATAACTTTTTGACAGTTATGCATAATTATGAAGTAAGATAAATTAGTAACAAATGGTACTATGTTATTTTAAAGAAAAATGGTTTAAAAAATCTGCAGCAAAATGAATTTTTTATAACAAGAATGTTAATTAACATTTATGTTCTTGAAATTTTGACCAATATTTAGATTTTTAGTAAATTGAAGTTCATGTCATTCAGGTGAAACACATTCTAAATATCATTCAAAGTTTATGAATCCAATAAATTTTGCAGCAAAATTTTAATACTGTAACATGTGATACAGACTGTTTATTTTCTAAAAATTACGGAAAATAAATTAAATAACTTTTTGATAGTCATGCATAATTATGAAATAAGATAAATTAGTAACAAATTGTACTATGTTAGGAGAAAAATGGTTTAAAAAATTTGCAACAAAATGAATTTTTTATAACAAGAATGTTAATTAACATTTATGTTCTTGAAATTTTGACAGATATTTAGATTTTTAGTAAATTGAAGTTCATGTCATTCAGGTGAAACACATTCTAAATATCATTCAAAGTTTATGAGACCCATACATTTTGCAGCAAAATTTAATACTGTAACATGTGATACAGACTGTTTATTTTCTAAAAATTACGGAAAATAAATTAAATAACTTTTTGATAGTCATGCATAATTATGAAATAAGATAAATTAGTAACAAATTGTACTATGTTAGGAGAAAAAGGGTTTAAAAAATTTGCAACAAAATGAATTTTTTATAACAAGAATGTTAATTAACATTTATGTTCTTGAAATTTTGACAGATATTTAAATTTTTAGTAAATTGAAGTTCATGTCATTCAGGCGAAACACATTCTAAATATCTTTCAAAGTTTATGAGACCCATAAATTTAGCAACAAAATTTTAATACTGTAACATGTGATACAGACTGTTTATTTCCTAAAAATTACAAAACATAAATTAAATAACTTTTTGACAGTCTTGCAAAATTATGAAAGAACAAATTGTACTGTTGTTTAAAAAAAAAGTTATGTTCTTAAAATTTTGACAGATATTTAGATTTTTAGTAAATTGAAGTTGAATGTCATTTAGGCAGAACACATTCTAAATCTCATTTAAAGTTTATGAGACCCATACATTTTGCAGCAAAATTATAATACTGTAACATGTGATACAAATTGTTTTCTAAAAATAACCAAACATAAGTTATTTATAACTTTTTGACAGTTATGCATAATTATAAAGTATGTTATTTTAGAGAAAAATGGTTTAAAAAATCTGCAGCTAAATGAAATTGTTATAACAAGATTTTTCATTAAGATTTACCTTCCTAAAATTTTGATAGATATTTGGATTGTTAGTAAATTTAAGTTCACGTCATTCAAGCAGAGCTAATAATTTTTAATCTTATTCAAAGTTTATGAGACCCATAAATTTAGCAACAAAATTTTAATACTGTAACATGTGATACCTACAGACTGTTTATTTTCTAAAAATTACAAAACATAAATTAAATAACTTTTTGACAGTCTTGCAAAATTATGAAAGAACAAATTGTACTGTTGTTTAAAAAAAAAGTTATGTTCTTAAAATTTTGACAAATATTTAGATTTTTAGTAAATTGAAGTTCATGTCATTCAGGTGAAACACATTCTAAATATCATTCAAAGTTTATGAGACCCATAAATTTAGAAACAAAATTTTAATACTGTAACATGTGATACAGACTGTTTATTTTCTAAAAATTACGGAAAATAAATTAAATAACTTTTTGATAGTCATGCATAATTATGAAATAAGATAAATTAGTAACAAATTGTACTATGTTAGGAGAAAAAGGGTTTAAAAAATTTGCAACAAAATGATTTTTTTATAACAAGAATGTTAATTAACATTTATGTTCTTGAAATTTTGACAGATATTTAGATTTTTAGTAAATTGAAGTTCATGTCATTCAGGTGAAACACATTCTAAATATCATTCAAAGTTTATGAGACCCATAAATTTAGCAACAAAATTTTAATACTGTAACATGTGATACAGACTGTTTATTTTTTAAAAATTACGAAACATAAATTAAATAACTTTTTGACAGTCTTGCAAAATTATGAAAGAACAAATTGTACTGTTGTTTAAAAAAAAGGTTATGTTCTTAAAATTTTGACAGATATTTAGATTTTTAGTAAATTGAAGTTGAATGTCATTTAGGCAGAACACATTCTAAATCTCATTTAAAGTTTATGAGACCCATACATTTTGCAGCAAAATTTTAATACTGTAACATGTGATACAAGACTGTTTATTTTCTAAAAATTACAAAACATAAATTAAATAACTTTTTGACAGTCATGCATAATTATGAAGTAAGATAAATTAGTAACAAATTGTACTTTGTTATTTTAGAGAAAAATGTTTTAAAAAATCTGCAGCTAAATGAAATTGTTATAACAAGATTTTTCATTAAGATTTACCTTCCTTAAATTTTGACAGATATTTGGATTGTTAGTAAATTTAAGTTCACGTCATTCAAGCAGAGCTAATAATTTTCAATCTTATTCAAAGTTTATGAGACCCATAAATTTAGCAACAAAATTTTAATACTGTAACATGTGATACAGACTGTTTATTTTCTAAAAATTACACAACCTAAATTAAATAACTTTTTGACAGTCTTGCAAAATTATGAAAGAACAAATTGTACTGTTGTTTAAAAAAAAAGTTATGTTCTTAAAATTTTGACAGATATTTAGATTTTTAGTAAATTGAAGTTGAATGTCATTTAGGCAGAACACATTCTAAATCTCATTTAAAGTTTATGAGACCCATACATTTTGCAGCAAAATTATAATACTGTAACATGTGATACAAATTGTTCTCTAAAAATAACCAAACATAAGTTATTTATAACTTTTTGACAGTTATGCATAATTATGAAGTAAGATAAATTAGTAACAAATGGTACTATGTTATTTTAGAGAAAAATGTTTTAAAAAAACTGCAGCAATATGAATTTTTTACAACAAGAATGTTAATTAACATTTATGGTCTTGAAATTTTGACAGATATTTAGATTTTTAGTAAATTGAAGTTCATGTCATTCAGGTGAAACACATTCTAAATATCATTCAAAGTTTATGAGACCCATAAATTTTGCAGCAAAATTTAATACTGTAACATGTGATAAAGACTGTTTATTTTCCAAAAGTTACGAAAAATAAATGAAATAACTTTTTGACGGTTATGCATAATTATGAAGAAAGATAAATTAGTAACAAATTGTACTATGTTAAGAGAAAAATGGTTTAAAAAATTTTCAGCAAAATGAAATTTTTAATACAAGAATTTTCTTTAGGATTTACCTTCTATAAATTTTGACAGACATTTAGTTTGTTAGTAAAATGAAGTTCACGACATTTAGTCACAACTAATAATTCTCAATCTTATTCAAAGTTTATGAGACCCATAAATTTTGCAACAAAATTTTAATACTGTAACATGTGATACAGACTGTTTGTTTTCTAAAAATTATAAAACATAAATTAAATAACTTTTTGACAGTCATGCTTAATTATGAAGTAAGATAAATTAGTAACAAATTGTACTTCGTTATTTTAGAGAAAAATGTTTTAAAAAATCTGCAGCTAAATAAAATTGTTATAACAAGATTTTTCATTAAGATTTACCTTCCTAAAATTTTGGTAGATATTTGGATTGTTAGTAAATTTAAGTTCACGTCATTCAAGCAGAGCTAATAATTTTCAATCTTATTCAAAGTTTATGAGACCCATAAATTTAGCAACAAAATTTTAATACTGTAATATGTGATACAGACTGTTTATTTTCTAAAAATTACACAACCTAAATTAAATAACTTTTTGACAGTCTTGCAAAATTATGAAAGAACAAATTGTACTGTTGTTTAAAAAAAAAGTTATGTTCTTAAAATTTTGACAGTTATTTAGATTTTTAGTAAATTGAAGTTGAATGTCATTTAGGCAGAACACATTCTAAATCTAATTTAAAGTTTATGAGACCCATACATTTTGCAGCAAAATTATAATACTGTAACATGTGATACAAATTGTTCTCTAAAAATAACCAAACATAAGTTATTTATAACTTTTTGACAGTTATGCATAATTATGAAGTAAGATAAATTAGTAACAAATGGTACTATGTTATTTTAAAGAAAAATAGTATAAAAAATCTGCAGCAAAATGAATTTTTTATAACAAGAATGTTAATTAACATTTATGTTCTTGAAATTTTGACAGATATATTTAGATTTTTAGTAAATTGAAGTTCATGTCATTCAGGCGAAACACATTCTAAATATCATTCAAAGTTTACGAGACCCATAAATTTTGCAGCAAAATTTTAATACTGTAACATGTGATACAGACTGTTTATTTTCTAAAAATTACGGAAAATAAATTAAATAACTTTTTGATAGTCATGCATAATTATGAAATAAGATAAATTAGTAACAAATGGTACTATGTTATTTTAGAGAAAAATGGTTTAAAAAGTCTGCAGCAAAATGAATTTTTTATAACAAGAATGTTAATTAACATTTATGTTCTTGAAATTTTGACAGATATTTAGATTTTTAGTAAATTGAAGTTCATGTCATTCAGGCGAAACACATTCTAAATATCATTCAAAGTTTATGAGACCCATAAATTTTGCAGCAAAATTATAATACTGTAACATGTGATATAAATTGTTTTCTAAAAATAACCGAACATAAATTATTTATAACTTTTTGACAGTTATGCATAATTATGAAATAAGATGATATTTTAGAGAAAAATGGTTTAAAAAATTACAGCAAAATAAATTTTTTATGATAAGAATAATAAGAATGTTCATTAGGATTTACGTTCTTAAAATTTTGACAGATTTTTAGACTATGAGTAAATTGAAGTTCACGTGATTTAGACAGAACGCATTCTTTATCACATTCAAATTTTATGGGTTTCATTAATTTTGCAACAAAATTTTATTACTGTTACATGTCATACAGATTGTTTATTTTCTAAAACTTACAATACAAAAGTTAAAATATGTTTACTAAATAAGACAAAAAAGGGGCGCCAAATTCTCTATTTTTCGTTCAAAGTTTATGAGGTCCATACATTTTAATTAACATTATTGCAATTTATTATTGTTTTGGAAAATACATGTTTAAAAAGGCACAAAAATTATAAATAATGTTCTCAATTTTCTGACTCAAATTTCTCCAATGAATAATGTTGATATAATAAAAATTACTTAAAAATGGCACTGTCTTTTATGGAAAAATAATTTTGAAATACAACAGAGTATAAATATGTGGGTATCAGATATCAAAAAGAACAAAAATATCTGATAAAAATAAAAAAAAATATGAAATAAAAATAAAAAAAATTAGTTTTCAGTTATCGGATTTTAATTTGTAAATTTCTAGAAAGATTCCTGTTTAAAATATTTTATTTTTGTTTAAATTATATACATTACAAAAAACAAACGTTAATTGTGATATTTAATATTTTGTAAGTATTTTTTTTTTAATTTTAACAACATATTTGTATTTAATTCAGAAAATAAACATTTCAAAAGAAAGTTATTTCACATTTCTTACAAAAAAATACACAAATGTTGTCAGTATAAAGTTAATTATTATAAATTTACGATAGTCTTGGTGCAAAGAAAGATAATAATTTCAATATTACCTATTTGTTTATATTTTTTTACTACGTTTCAATTATATAATTTAAATTTTTTCCAAAGATGTCTTTAAGTTCAAACAGTGTATCAGAACTGGTATAACAAAAAAACCGATGTGATATAAATATTTTAAAGCATCTTGGTTTACTTTTTTGAACACGAAAAATTTTTAATTAAAAGTTTGAACTGTGCAATTTTATTTCAATATAAAAAAACCTAGTGAACACTGTTTGAACGAATTATTTATAAGTTTTACAAAAGTTATAAAAAAATGTATCTTTATAAATAATAGAAAAAAATAATTTTGGATAAAATCAGAATTTGAAGTTTGGAAAAATATACGTTTTATAACTTTAGTAAAGCAGTTTAGTTATAAGATTTATTAAAAATGTGAAATTGTATATGGATAAAAGTTTATTAAATTTCAAAAACAATTTTTTTTTAATTTGATGAAAATTTTTATTTCTTCCATATACATATTCAACAAACTAGTATATCATCCATACATTTTAAGAAAATTTTAAAAGTGGATTTTATTACTAAACTTTAAAAAAATAGCTTTCCGCTAATTATAAAAAAAAATAGTTGATATTCCCTACGAAAATAGCTTTAGAATTTGAATTTTTTAGGAGATAAATTTAAAAATATTAATAAGAAAGTTTGGTATTAAATCCACTAAATTTTAGTAATATAAATTCTACCCAACAAATTATAAATTATTTCTAGTAAATTAATCGAAATTATATTGAAGATTTTAAAGAAATTCGTAAATTTTAGTGAGATCAAATGAAATAATATTTATAATTATTTGGCACTATAAAAGTTCTTTTTCCATTGATAACATTCCCCTGAAAATACATTTATGAAAAGTAAATTTTGTCAAAAAAACTACCTATTTAAAAAAGTTTCATGTTTCATTTCTTGGTAATCGTTACGAAATAAATATCAGACAAAACAGGACACCTAGGTGAAAATGAAAGAAGATTATTTCCTTTGTTCACTTAGACCCAATATCAGTTTAAGATGTACCTAAATCTATATCTGTATAATGCTTTAGTGTAAATCTTCTACAAATTTAATAAAATCTATAGAATTACCCACTCATATTAAGTGTTGTGCTTCAGTGTTTGTTGTTGTGACGTGTTTAGGTTTAGTCTGTACAGTTTTATACTTTTATAGACTAGACAAACTGTTGAAATAAATTCGACGGTTAAAAAAATCTGCGTAATTTTATTATAAAAATATGATCAATACGTTTTTATTAGAATATGATGTAATAATATGATTATTATAGTTCCTCAGATTCACTTTTTTGTCCGCTCTTTGTAGTTGGAAAAAGGACAGGGATAACAATGTGTACTATGTCCTCGCGGTTATATGATCTGTCGCAAGGGACCCATGGCCCTCCCCGATATTAAGAAAGAGAACTATCAGAGGACTAGTTGACCAGTGGATAGTTTAATAGTTGTATGCGACAAATAATTTGGAATTACGTAAAAAATAAGGTGTAAAAATAGGTAAAATTTATTTATCCCTCGTAAAACATCATTAAAATATATTATAAATTGTTTTCATTCACAAATATTAATTTTTTAAAAATCTAACAGAGGGCGCCACTTTCCATACGAAAAATCTTGCAATGTAAGGGTTTCGTAGTAACCCACTTTTAAAGTTTATTTTTGATTATTTTTAAATGAAAAAAATATGAACGTGTAGGTAAATGTTAAATCTATGCTCCTCTGGAACCACTTTTTCAAAATTCAATTTAATTTTTTCTAAAAAAAAAAAAAAAATGAGAAAATTGGTAAAAAAAAGTCGTTTTCTAATTTTTTTTTATAAAAAATTGAATCAAATTTTGAAAAAGTGTCTCCAGAAGAGCACAGATTTATTCCTTACCTACACGTTCATATTTTTTTCTGTTAAAAAAAGTCAAAAATACTTTAAAAGTGGGGTACTACGAAACCCTTGCATGCTTCACATTACAGCCAAGTAAATACTCCTCTTAAATATATATAATAAATATTCATAGAATGCACAATTTTAATTTAAATTTCATCGGTCATATGATAGATTCTTTCTCCGGGACATGGTACAACTTCCCTCTGCTCAATTACAAAGAGCAGAAGAAAAGCGACGTGTCACTCTTTGCAAAGAGCTGAGTGATCATTACAACGTTCAAATAGGTATGGATTTAGTTTTGTGGTACATCTTTCTACTGATGGAAACTTGTAAAATAAGTAAACAAAAAAAGGTAGATCAAAATTACACCTACTATTATAACAGTCAATGCAATGTTTTTTTTTTCAAGGCACCATGGGTCAATATTTAATATAAAAAATAAATGTTTTATTTAAAAGGTAAACGGTAGTTTGTACTTACATATTTTTAAAATAAAAAAAACATGTATTTAATAATCACTGAGCGATAATTTTTGAAGATTTTTTTAATATTAGTACCTACAGTAATAAAATATATAAATTTAAAAAAAATTCAACTTTATAGATAATCCAAAATCAAAAATATTAACCGTCCTTATAAATTTTGACACAACTAAAGCTTAAAAATTTTTGAAAATTCGAAATTACTTACATAAATCAACTCTATATAGGGTTACCATATTCAAAAATATAATTTCCATTTCTTTAAAAATCCGGAGAAAATAATTAAACTCCCAACTTATTTATGAAATAATTACTAAATGTTTTATTTAAAAAAGTACATACCGTCAAAAATTAAAATTCGTGAAATGTAATATTATATAACGCAAAGAGCATACACTAATAAACATCTGCCAAAAAAACTGTTTATGCGGGATTTTAAGTATACTTTAATACGTTTGAAGATTTTCCTGAAATTTCCGGACAAAACGCCAAAATTTCGGACATATTCGGACTTTTCCTGACGTCTGGTAACCCTAATCAATCAAATATGACCCCGATTTAAATTGTTGGAAATAGAACAACCCTTATTAAATAAAATATAAGAATTCATTTTCGAATAAAATGGTTTTTAAAAAGTTTTGAGTATCGAAACTTACTAAAGACAAATCATTATAGTTATTCCAAAATTTCTCAAAATTGACAAAAATTCTAAATCTGATCTTAACATAGGCACATTGGTATTCTAAAAAAACATTCAAGATATTATTATTACGGCACTTCAGTTTCAAAAGCCAAATTTATCAATTAATGAATAATAGTGATTTGTTGTTATGTTATTGTACATTTTATAGACAAGAAAAATCAATATCAACGAGACAATCTTATAATGATGTTAACATTAACATTCTGGATCTGAAAACAATACTTATGGTATACATGGTGTGGGATAAAAATTGTATGTGCCGAGTTTCGAATGCGCAACCACTTGTTTCAGTATTGGACGCCTTATCCATTAGATCATTTTCTTTAAAAAAAAAACTACAAATAAATCTAAACGTAAATTAAATCAAATGTCTACAATAATCATTTATTCGTTACACTGGAGCCAGGGCTGTTTTAGAGCATGCAGGAGCCCTGAATCAAAAAAAAAAAAAAAACGAAAATGCTTGTTTTGTGACTTTAAACTTTTAAGGTTTACTATATAGTTAATAATTAGCAAAAAATTTCATCAGAATAATAGTAAGTAGAACGTCAATTGAAATAATTGATAGTTTATGCCAATGTTGGTGATTAGAATGATCGTGAGATATCCAAAGTAATTTTTATTTCTTTTAAATCCGATGGAATGTCAAATTATGACATATGGATAAAATTTAATGAGCTGTCAGTGACAAAACTGTAGTGAATATTGGGATAACGTATTGAAGCATTTTTTTCTATGTTAAAATCGTTATTCTAAGAATCACAGGTTATGTCAAATTGTAACGCACAAAATAAAATTTTATTAAAAAAATATTAGTAAATGTTTAGTTTGAAAATGAAATAATAGTTACTTCTAAAAAATGATTTTCCAACTCTCAGCTCAATCAGTATATTGCCAAAGATGTAATAAGTACTGAACTTTACAAATTTGGATTATAGTTTTTCAGACAACACGCTCATAATATACAGGGTGTTCCAAACAGTTATATATATCTCCTACATTCCACAAAAAAATGTTCTTCTTAAAAAAGTTTTGCATTATTTGGAAATTCATAATCAAATAAATAAAAATAAGTATTTATAATGAAAAGTAAAATACCCTGTTAAATGGAGAAAAAGTTTTCTATTATGACAGAAAATTTAATGGTCTATAAAAGATTTAGATTTTCTGGGTAGTTACAATGATATTCGACAAAATAAAAATAGCTTTTCTTCGTTATTATAAAATATGTAAAAAAATTGAAATAAGTGTTTGTTATAAACAAAATTCCCAAAAACCTGTTATACTCAAAGTTTTCATTTCGACGTTTTGTAATTCGAGAACCAACTTCAATTCAATTTTTTAAATACGGTCCTGTATTTTTAGTTTGTTTAGTTAAATACAAGATATGTTACACTCGACCATTTTACAGCTTTTCTTAAGCAAAACAAGACGGAATCGTTCAAAAGTTAATTTAATTTAAAAAAAAAATGATTAAAATTTGAAATTTCAAAAATTATTTGAGCATTATAAAAGAATTTAATTACAAAATAAATTACAATCTAATTTGGTGGCACAATTTCTACTAATAATATTGTACCGAAAGTCTAATTTATTTAAAGTTTATTTATTTAAAAACACTATTTACAATTTATTTCAGACGTACTATTTAATTTATACAGTATGGTTCAAATGAAAGGAATAAATTCATTATAATGGAAGTAGTTGGTTTTTCGAAAAAATGCTCGGACAGGTCAATTTTGTTTACTTAAAGCGCAATTTTTTAAATAAAATTCAATTTTCCCCCACTTCCCATTTTTGGGCAGTGACGTCATTGACAATTTTTTTAAATAGCAACCCCAATTTTTTTTTCTTGATTTTGATAGATCTTGCAATTTCCTACTCGGAAACATAATATTTGAAATATCTGACATAACAATTTTTTTTGAAAAAAAGTCGTTTCAAGATCAGATACATAAATTTTATGTTATTTTGAAACACAATAAATTAATAACAGATAATTATTTGTAATTAAATGCTTAATCTAACAAAATAATAAAAAAAATAATAATAAAAAGAATTTGTGAAATTGTCATTAAATTCGTTTTATTATTATTATTATTTTAAATTAAGCACTTAATTACAAATAATTATCTTTTATTAATTTATTGTGTTTCAAAATAACATAAAATTTATGTATCTGATCTTGAAATGACTTTTTTTCAAAAAAAAATTGTTATGTCAGATATTTCAAATATTACGTTTCCAAGTAGGAAATTGCAAGATCTATCAAAATCAAGAAAAAAAATTGGGGTTGCTATTTAAAAAAATTGTCAATGACGTCACTGCCCAAAAATGGGAAGTGGGGGAAAATTGAATTTTATTTAAAAAATTGCGCTTTAAGTAAACAAAATTGACCTGTTTGAGCATTTTTTCGAAAAACCAACTACTTCCATTATAATGAATTTATTCCATACATTAGCGACATACTGTATAAAACTAAACTCGGCGCTAATACGCCGGCTATTTATATTAGTTCAACTCCGCTACTCGAAAATGCTAGAGGCTTCCGACAGTTGACTCGAACATTCAGCGGCAGGCATCTCGTCGTTTCTTGTTCATTCTAGAAACGGTCCGATTGTTTCCACACGTCATCGTTGCTCCAATAACGAGTTGGTTGCGTGCGTAGACAGAGTCGGACTTAATAATTTCATAACAATATTCTATAGCTAATAACAAAAACTTAATAAAAATAGAATCTAAAAATAGATACAAAAGTTGCTCAAAATATGATCTATTCCGCATGCGACTCTTTGGTCCCTTGAGTGTGGCTCTTCCCCAAACTACAAAATGCGGACTCGCACATATACAGTACCTGTAGCCTATGGTTCGTATAATTTTTGCTTAATTTGTATAAAGAGAATGAACGATAAGATATAGATGAAACAAGTTTACAAGAGAGGTGTGGATGAGAGAGTTGGAAAGGGTCGACCTCAGCAAACATACTTTAATCAGATTGAGGACGTTTTTAACAAAAGCCAGCTTGACAGTACCCTAACAATGTACACCTAGATAATTTAAGTTTAAAAACTTTGTTTGGCCCTCAAAAAAAAATTCAGTCGTTCTATTTTTGCTATTTGGCTCTGTTGACTAAATTATATCAAACATTTCTGGTGTAATTTTTTTCAAATGTATTTACTATTAGTTGATGAGCATTTTGGCATATTTTTGAAATTTGGTTCTTTACGAAACCCCATACAAAATCATCCATGGGGTTATAAGACAACTTTTTTTTACACCTTTTATAATAACAAAGCTAGGCGGCAAAAACGTTTTGTATTTTACCAAATATCTCCGGAACTAGCCAGAAAAACTGGACCATTGAATTACCCGTCAAAATATGTTATTTTTTCTTCATTTAATCGAAAATATTGTATATTTTTATCGAGATCTCGGTATACTTAAATCCATTCCACCCTGTATAAGCCCTTCTAGTCTTTGATTGAGCTGAGTAGGTATGTTTAAATATGGGACACTATATAACGTAGTTATATAATAATAATGAATAAACAACATTTGTCGGATGTAATTTTGAGAATTGTCAAAGGGGAAAATATTCATGGGATGGTTATACAAATCTAGAAAACAATTTATTCGCTTTGATTACTGTAGAGTTGATATAAATATAAAAAGACATTCGAAAAACACATCGATTATATCACAAAAAGCTTTGTTCAATATCTTTTCTAAATCAGACAAATTAGAAATAGTCTCAAATGATATTATTAAAAATAATGTATTTTAATTTTGTCTAGTCAGTTCTGTCCTGTGGTCTGATATATTCAAGGATATATTGTAGAAAAAAGAATATATTAGGATGTTTCATTTTAAACCAGACGCTTATTGCAGACTCTTTCATTTAAAATAAAAACAACTTTACCTTGTTACATACAAAAAAATCTCCATTTGACGTAATTGTGACGTATTTAAATGTATACATACTCAAGATTATTTAAAATAGCCTAATAAAATTTTATAAATAGGAAATTTTTTTTATTATTATTACATTTAATTAACATATATCGAAGAAGGGAAAAATATTTTGCACATATGATAGTGCTCTTGCGAAAATAGTTTCATGTGTTTAAAAAGTATGCCAATTTTATAAAATTTCGGTAGGATTTATATTGCTTATTTAACCAGTTGTATATTAATGTTGTCTAATATCAGAAATTTTAAAATTTGAAGTAGATCTTTAGATTACCTACAATAATTAAAATTATAGATGTTTTGACATATATTCAACCAAAAAATTGCTATTTAGTAAATTTTCATGTTTGCATCGCATTATAGAAAAGAAAACCATTCAGATATATGATATATATGTATTATTGGATTTTAAAGTATTGTAATTTTATTTGAATGGTGAAAAAAAATAACTGTAAATATTATTTTTAAGCGGCATATGAACACTGTGGATTTGTATATTTTAATAAATTAATAGAAGTACCTATCTAGTTTTAAGTTGTATTGCAAAACAAAGGAAAGTATAAAAATCCCAAATTGTATTTTTAAATTCGAATAAAATTATTGTACTATACTACATATTTGTTTAAATTTTGTATGATCCCTTTATACCCCTTTCTAGTATTTGTATCTAAATTATGCTAGAAAATAAATATATTTTTATGTCTAGAAATTTAAATTTTTGATCGATATTATTCCTCATTGGGTATTTATATATATATGTAATGAATTGAATCAACAATTTATCAAAATGGGAAAGAATCTGGCCGAAAAAATTACAAAAACTTACTACCAAGATCAACAGCAACCAACAGTGAATTCTATGATGTTGTCTCCTACTGAAGAAAACGAAATCATTAAAGTTATCGCTGTCTTAAAAAATAAAAAAGCAGTAGGAACCGACGAAATACAAGAACACATTATAAATATATGCTTTGAAAAAGGTGTATTTCCTGATACTTTAAAAGAAACAATTGTAACACCGATCTACAAAAAAGGCGATAAAACTTTAGTTAATAACTACAGACCAGTATCTTTGACAACTCATATATCTAAGATCTTTGAAAAGATAATAAAAATTAGACTCGCTTCATATATGTCTAAGTACAAAATATTGTCTCCAAAACTACAGTATGGTTTTAAAAAAAATACTTCAACAGAAGATGCCATCCTAGCGTTAGTAGAAAAAATATACAAAGATCTAGATAATGTATGTGTGTATTTATGGATCTTACAAAAGCTTTTGATACTGTAAGTCATGAGCTACTCTTACAGTCTCTTAAAGATATGGAAATAAGAGGAAACAACCAAAAAATGTTTAAAAGCTACCTCACAAATAGAAGGCAGATTGTTAGAGTTGCTAATAAAACGAGTAACTCTGAAATACTAGAGTATGGTGTTCCTCACCCAGCAAACATTTTGGTGTAATTTGACGTCGATACTACCTAAATTATATATAATAAATTTGGTCGCAAAATTAAATTTAACCATAATTAAGTAAAATTTACGTTGGCTCGACGTGGATTCGACATAAGTGGAGAATAAGACGACGTCGAAATTTGGTTTTATTTACCAAAATAGGTAGAATTACATCTAAATTCACATTGTAGTAGCCCAGTACGTTTGGTTAGTAATACCTCTCTAGGGAAATTTGACGTCAGTATAACGTTAATTCGACGTTGATTTAACTAAGTTTAGGTAGAAACTACCAAAATATTTGCAGATGACGTATGCCTCCAAGTGTACGAAAAGAAATTTTATACTTATTTGGTATTTTTATCTATATATAAGTAGAAATATTGTAAGAAGTCACCAACACAACTAAAACATATACCTAATTCACATGAAAGATTGAAAATAAATAAATAAATAAATGTCGGTGACAAAAATATATGTAATGTAATTGCGGTGAATATACAGTTCACGCTTGTTGAAATTAATGCGAAGAAAATTTTGTCGTGCATGTTAACAGTTCTACTTAGAAAAATAACAATGCCCTTCCAAAATACTCTCTAATTAAAAAAATATAAGAAAAAAATATGATCGTGTGAAAAAATAATAATATTATGAGCTAAAACTATGTTACGTTTGTTGTGTATCACTTTAGAAAATCAATAATGTTTCGTTTTCGGTATTTTCATTCGTATGTTTTAGTTATGGTCATTTTAAAAATTTAAAATTTGGAATCGTACTTCAATTACGTTAAGAAAATATGGTGTATTGTTCGAATTCGACCTAAAAGTTATTATGACTAAAGAAATCTACGTATTTTACAAATACCTTTTTACTAAGTTGAATTAACTTCAATTTCACGACATATTAGTTAACTTTACCTATTTAAAGAAATAATAACTTATAAGTTTTATAAAAAAAAATACCTATTGGTAAATATAGCATATTTAGGTCACGTTGTTCTGCACTTGAGATTTTAGTCGTTTCACTTTACGATAAAAATCGGAAGTATAACGATATGATTTATTATTTTTCGAACTCATTTTATTAATTATTTTTCGCACTCATTTAAAGCTCTATCTACACTACACGTAAATTAAGATTACGACTGTAATGGTTTTTTTAAAATGGCCGAAATTCTTAAGAATAATGACGAAGACAGTAACTGAACAACCTAATTGTTAAAATAACTTAAATAATATAAATTTTACAAATAGGTCATGTATGACTTTTTAAATTGGTGGTTTTTAGTCGAATTTACTTTGTGGTAGATTTTTCAGGTAATTGCTACAACAAAGTTAATAAATATTTCTTCAAGATGACTTATATGTCAACTAAATGAGTATTCGACTATTTGGTTGAAATTAGGTAGATAAACAGGTAGAATTTTGCTACGATCTCGATCTAATATTACTTTAAAGGAGAATAAATAAAAGCGGCCAAATAGGTTACTATGGAGGCATAAAATTACGTAGAATTTTTAACCAAATCTACCTAGTTGGATATTCTACTATAAAGACGATTTTTAGTTGCCAAACAGGTAGATATTACCTAAATATGGCACCTAATTTTACTACAAAGGAAATTTAACTTTGAAGTAATTGTTGGTTATTTTTTTTAGTAGTTTTTCCCTTGCTGATATGGTTAAAGTTACTTTTAAGCAGATTTGTGTAAAAGGTAGATTTCTTGGTCAATTTTACGTAATAATTACCTCAATAAGTAAATTCGTCTTTAACAAAGTCGAGTTATAACTAATGTTATAGAAAATGTTTGCTGGGCAGGGTACTGTTCTTGGGCCTATACTTTTTAATTCATATATAAACGGACTCTTTTCAATACAAAGCTGCGGTGAAATAATTGGATTTGCTGATGACACAGTAATATTTTATGAGAGACAAGACTGGAATACTCTAAAAACAGTTGCTGAAAATGATTTCGCTTGTATTAAACAATTCTTAGACTCAAAATTACTGACGCTAAATTTACAAGAAACAAAATATTTACCCATCAGTTGCAATGCAGGTGGATTACCAAAATTTCAAAGATCACTAGCAATGGAAAAGTGTATATTTTATCTGAAAAAGAATATAAGTATCTTGGCGTGTATATTGATAAGACATTTAAAATGGGATTGTCACATAAATTATACAGTTAAAAATTATTCTCTATAAATTTAAATTTAAAAAAAAACATTGCATCTAGAACAACTTCGAATTTTATACTATTCTCTTGTAGAAAGTCATATACGTTATGGTATTGTAGCATGGGGTAGTGCTCTGCATAGCAACAATAACCTAAAAATACAATGCAGATTTTTGAAATTAATAATGAATAAAAATTTTAGATACTCATCAGATATACTTTACGAAGAAAGCAAAATATTAGACAAATGTACTTTGTTTCCACCAATCTAAAATATTACCCTACTAGACTCACAGCTACAATACCATCTCATACTTACCTAACCCGGAATAGATTAAACCATGTTTTACCCTTGGTGGAAAGATCTTTAAGTCAAAGGTCTTTTTCATATCTGGGGCCTAAGATGTATAATCACTTACCAGAGGAAGTGCAATCCAAGGTTATTTTACATTTGTTCAAGAAATATTTACTTTCAATACCCCAAGAATATATATTTCAGATCTAATTGAAAATAAAACCTAAAAAGTACTCACTATTCATGAAGGATTGATGTTTTCGTATTATAATTTATCAAGTAATAAAAATAGTATTTGTAACCAGTTGGTGCTAGAAAAAAATTGATTTTATTTAGTAACTAAACCCGGGTTTTTGGCCTTTTTAACTATAATACCCTACAAAGTTTAAAATGATAATGTGGTAGAGTTTACATCGTTTTTTCTTCTAAAATTACCCCTATTTTCCTACCAAATACAAAATGTATTTTATGTTGAGACATATTATTACGCATTCGTATAAGTTTCCTGGGCAAATAAATCAGGGATTAATTTTATTATTGTTTGTTAGGATAGATAATTTTATTTTAGATAAAATTTGGGGAATTTCAACAGAAAAATAAGTTTTTGTTAAATATCTCTGCAACCCTTTAAGCTAGGAAAATACAGTTTGTGACACAAAATTTATCTCTAAGAGCTCTACAAAATTATATTATTTCTAATGCTCTTGGATGATCTTGAAAGTAAGTAGCAGAAAAACACATGTAACACAAAGACAAGCATTTTAATAAACAACAAAATATTTTTTTCGGTATATTTATCATTCGTTATACAAAAAAAATATATAAAATAATTACACTACTCATTCTTATATTCAGCCTTAGGTTTGGCTTTTCTAGAAAATTCGGAAAGATCTCTTCGCATGGAGTATGCATCTTCTCCATCTGCATAATATTTTGGTTCGATTTCGACGGTTTCGAATCGCAAAGCATTTTTATACAAATTCAAGGCAGCTCGATTGCTTTTTCTAACGTGTAGCGATACGTATTTTGCATCGAAACATTCGACCATCGCCTCAGAGGCTTGGTCCATTAATTTTTGAGCTAATCCTAATCGTCTGTGCGACCTTTTCACGGCTAATGACGTTATGTGGCCGTGTTTCAGGTCTTCTTGGTCTTCTTCCATTTTGGCCAAGACATAACCGACTATGTTACCTGGAAAAGAATATCTCCAAATAATTCAATTTAATAAGCTTTGTGAAGCTGGCCACACAAAATTCAAACAAACATAACAAAAGAGCAACCTAAGTATAGATGACAAATCAATGAGTGAACTGTGAGACTATTTTTTTTTTTGAATGTGAGACAGGTGTATTTGAAGAAGATAAAAAGCTCTAGATATCAGATAAACAACTGATATATAGAATAACAATGATGGACTGAACTGTAAGACTCACAACAGATGCTTTTTTGGGAATGGGGGTTAAGATGGACAGGAGTATTTGACAGGATTAGAAGTTTGGAGGGAATAGAAGTATTTGGCTAGGATGGAATGAAATACATTTATTTACAACTAATTTTATGTAATATCTATTGTAGAGTGATAGTAATAGTCGGAGAGCTAGTAACACAAATTTCATTAAGTGTTTGATGCACTTTGAAATTTTTTATTTTGTAATTTCAAAAACCAATAATACCAACACACCTTAGTGGCAAATGGGTGTCCGATCAGCGCCCTCTATTACGAAATAAATTCTTGACATAAAGGGCTAAAATAACCAAACAAGCCTCTAAAACCAAATAAATAGCCCAACTAAACTCAAATAGAGGTCCTATCTACCCCAAACTGATCATATACCCACAATTAACGTCAGGGCGGAAACGCTAGACCGACATCTTGAATACAGGAGTCACCTACTCGGCCAGAGTGTCGCAGAAAAACCCCTGAATCTATGGAAAAAGGCCCGCGAAGAAACGCCTTCGACACTCAGCTAATAGAAATCCACAGTCGCCTGTCGATTCAAAAGCACAGTGGTTTAAATGAGGGTATAGAAGGACCTATTTAATAATTACTGAACACGGACAAAAACAAGCGTATTCCTATTTTAATGAAAAATCGCTATAAGGCCAAATCTAAACGTTACATTAGATGGAAAAGCAGATATACCTGTGTTGGCTTAATTGGCTAAACCCACCCCGGGACACCAGGTACTGCGCATAATAGAAAGGGGTCGTAAAATATGACCCAAAAAAAGTTTGATTCAGAGACCAACAAGCAACAATTGAAAGTTTAGGTAATTCTAAAAATACTAGTAATTTAGGCAGACACTTTTGAGAGGGTTTATAATTAATAAATCAACCCCAAAGTTGATTTTTTTTTAAATATGATTTGAAGTGTTTGATTCACGCTGAAATTTTAATGGCGTCTTAATTAAATATAAAAAAAATAATTCCAAAAAGGCAGACACTTTTTCCGGGGTTTAATTGCCGGCTAACACAAAATAAGTCTTATTTACTATAGAAAGAGATAGGCTGCGTATGGCTGTAGGTATGAGTGAGAGCGTTATTCACCGCCGTTACTACAGTCTTTCTACAGCTGTATCGGCCGTTCATCTTAATAGAGGACTTCTATATAAGGGAAGTGTAACCAACTTGACAAAATAAAATTGACACTAATGACATAAGAAATCGGGTCACATAAAGAGGCTGTTTTTTAGTTTACTTTGTGGTTTTTCCTATCTACTTTCATGCCATTTGCATACCTTGTTGTACCCGTAACGTGAAAAAGACTTTTTAGTTTAGGGTATTTTACATTTATTTACATTTAAAGGTTGAAACATTTTGTCATTGTCAGCTGTCAATTATGTTGTTGGTAGAACACAGGCGTAACCATAGATGGGCATAATGTAAATAGTACTGTATGTTGGTTGTATATTGTATAGAACTTTTATTCATAGCAGCAGCATTTTGCAATCGACATAAATAAATAAAACCAAAAGAAAATAAGTTTCATAAAGCGGGAGAAGCACAAATAGACTATAAACATCAAAAAATAAAATGCAATGCTACGCTTATGTTTTGACATTATCCACAGCTGATAGTGACAAATGTTTTCAACCTTTAAATGTAAAATACCCTAAAATAAAGTCTTTTTTACGTTACGGGTACAACATGGTATCTAAACGACATAAAAGTAGATAAGAAAAATCAAAAATTTAACAAAAAAAACAGCCTCTTTATGTGACCTGATTTTTTATGTCATTACTGTCAAAGAAAATTGTCAAGTTTGTTGCACTTCCCTTGTATAGAAGTCCTCTATTTTTAGTAGGGATGCGCGATACACTTAAAAGTATCGATATCAGGTATCGATACGGATCGGAACGTAAAGTATCGATACAGTAAAATATCGAATGTTGATGTATCGATACTCGAAATATCGATACTTTAACGATCCGAGATTTTTAGTAGTTATTTCAGTTATTCCCACTTTATTAGGGCTTGACAGTTTGACAGGTAGTAATAAATTGAAGACATATTATTTTTTTTTATTTAAAACATTTATTCACCATTTTAAAAATAATTATGTACAAGATCAATACCTATAAAATAACGCACAAAGTACACAGCACAATTGTGCGGCTTACATCATATTCAAAAGATAAAACAAACCAATTATTTTAGATACTCCTAACTACATAAAAAATAGTAGCTACTTATAACACGAAAATATTTCAGGGATTCACTCAGCCCACTTGACAGCTGACTGACAGAGGATAGAACGATACTGTGCTCATAAGAAATTAGAATACAACGATACGATCGTTGTATGATACGATTTTATCAAGTATATGCATTTTTACAGAAACTGCAAACGATGAATAACGGTTGCGTAAATGTATTTAATTTTTCGTTTTGCTAGTAGATGTCGCCACCCCGATCCGCCACCAACCAAAATCCCGGATCGTAAAGGTATCGATACAGTAGAAATGTATCGATACTTGCAACATATCGTAAAGCAAAGTATCGATCCAAAATATCGAGTATCGGACGTAAAAGTATCGATACTCTGAAATATCGGATCGTATCGCGCATCCCTAATTTTTAGTTAACCTGCGTTTTGTTGTTGTGAGCACATATTTTAAAGTTCTCTTTTGATACCTGTCTGAATTTAAATAATTATTATTTACAAAATATATAATTCATTATATTTAATTTTTAGTACCATTTAAATAAAATTTTGTTTGAAAAAATGAAATGTGTCTCATGTGTGATATGTAAACAAAAAGATGCTGGAAAGGTTAATCCATTCACTGAGAGTACATTAAATAAATGTAAAATAACATTAAAAATCCGACAAGAAAACAATTTAAAATACTGTGATGTGATTTTACCATCAGAAGTGTCTTCTAAGGAAGGTTATCATCGGCAATGCTACGCGAATTTTACAAGTTCAAAGAAGCAATACAAGCAACATTTGTCAACTATTTCCATTTTTTATTTCGAAAAGCTTTAAATTCAAATTTTTTATTATTGATTTTTATCATTATTACTTAATTGTATTAATTTTTAATCTTGAGAGATTAAAAGTTTAAACATAGGTCATCTAAATAAATGCATTTTTTTATTATACTCCGAAATATGAATTTAAAATATACAGCTGTAAGACACGTGACCAATAGTCAATGGGAGCGTAGAGAAAGACTAGTAACGGCGGTGATCAGCGCTCTCACTCACACCTACAGCCATACGCAGCCTATCTCTTTCTATAGTAAATAAGACTTATTTTTATGTTGGCCGGCAATTAAACCCCGGAAAAAGTTCTGCCTTTTTGAAATTAATTTTTTTTATATTTAATTAAGACGCTATTAAAATTTCAGCGTGAATCAAACACTTCAAATCGTATTTAAAAAAACCAACTTTGGGGTTGATTTATTAATTATAAATCCTCTCAAAAGTGTCTGCCTAAATTACTAGTATTTTTAGAATTACCTAAACTTTCAATTGTTGTTTGTTGGCCTCTGAATCAAAAACTTTTTTTGGGTCATATTTTATGACCCCTTTCTATTATGCACAGTACCTGGTGTCTGGGGATGGATCTAGCCAACACAGGTATATATGCTTTTCCTTCCAAATGATTTCAAATTACAAAATTTCAAAGTACATCAAACACTTAATGAAATTTGTGTTTGTGTTGCTAGCTCTTGGACTATAAATATACATTTACAACATTGTCTTAGTAATTTTATTATTATTTAGTATATAAGTAAAATGGTTTGCTGACACAGGCTCCGGTATACAAAAAAAACCTTCTGCTGCACAAAAAACAAAAAAGCTCAGCGTCATTCTACCAAGCTTCTAAAAAAAAAGGTAAAAAAGGTTCTTAGCTTATATATTTTTGTCCCTTCAAAAGATATGTGCTGTAAAAAGAGATATTTGCTGTAAAAAAGGACATTTCAAGCTTTAAAAAGTCACAAGGATATTTTGCTTCAAAAAAGGACTGGTGGCAACCCTATACGCTTGCCTTAACTAAGAATAAAAAATAGAACCTACTAAATTATTATAATTAAAAAAAAATGTAAATTAATATTGGAAACATAATAAAGCAAATACTCCTTTTAAAATATTTAAAACAAAAACAAAGCACAAAACATTTAAGACATATTTACTCAAAAAAAAAAACAGTTTGAAATTTAGTATAAAACAATATAATTATGTACCTAGATGTGCAAGCATTTTTTTTTGTGATGTATGAAAGATCATTTTTTTTAATATCAATTTTTTGAATACAGCAGAGCAATATTTTAAAAATAAAAAAGAGTTGAGAAGACTCAGAAAATAATTAAATCCTTATTTTTATGGTGTTCCTTATGTTTAAGAAAAAGTAAATTTGAGTTATCAGAAATGCTGTCAAATTAGAAAGGAAAATTTTTAAAAATTTTGATGGATTTTTTGCAGAACACAGAATTCCTTGCCCACAAAATTAAAAGATAAAAAATAAACAACTAAACAAGAATGGAATAGATTTAAATAGCATTGTTAAACATTTATTTTTTCAAATTTGTAAACATTAAGTACACTTTTATGGACCAAAATTTACTTTAACTCAAAAGTTATTTAAATAAATTAAAACTATTTATTTATTAAATCAATTTACATGCAGTACAATATTAAATAAGATCTGTAATTAAAACGTTGAGGTCCTTTGTATTTTGTTCTATCAAGAAATTGACAAAAGTAGTGTCTTTAAATGATTAGTTTACCTTTTTCATCCTCGGCTACATAACTAAGTTGTGGCCAGCTCAGACCATGGTAAAAATAGTATTTCATTTGATAATTTTCAGGTAAACAGAGCAAGTTGCAGTGCTGCATGTTCATGAGATCTTCGGGTTTAGCGCATCGAATATTCATCTTGAAAGAGTCAGTCTCTTCGTACTTTTTTTAATTTATTTCTAGTAATTTTCAATTCTTCGATCGTCGAATTACTAGCACCTTTAATTAGTTCTCTTATAAAACGGAATCTACTTAGAATCAGCTTCCATACGATGAACCATCCTAGAACAAAACAAAGGTAAACTACTTACCATAAAATCATTGCAAGATAGATTACCAAACAAAACAAATAGTAAGACAAGAAGAAAACTTGCGATAACTGAGAAAGCAGCTAGGAAGATATCTTTCATTATGTTTAACAATTATACATCTAAGTAAAAACTACTACAAAAGGCAGTGGTGTTTATCACTTCAACATTTCGCCATTTTGTTCCTAAACATTTAGGTCAAAGGCCGTTTCACTACAAAAGTATTTTTCTATTTAAGTTATGTACCTAAATGTAACGAGGTATTTAAATTTAGAAATCTTGAATTTATGCAATCTGGAATTATTCAACACTCACTTATTTATTCGAAAAATAGTGAAAATTGGTTAAAAATTTTGACGACTGACACTGACAATATTGACAGTTACACGTGCTCCAATACTGCCAACATAAAGTTGAACATCATGAATTACTAGTAAAGTTGGCATTGATGGTGTATTGTATAATGCCTGACTACTGGCGCAATAAGTCCTATTTTTAGTGTTTGAAAAATATCGATAGAATATCGAAGGTCGAAGGTAAGGTAAATAATTCAGACAACAATAAAAGTTGAGATATCGGCGAGACCCACATCGAATAGCTTGGATTCCGGCAGGTGATTTTTTACTTACTATTGGAATTTTCGTAAAAACATTAAGATTAAAAATCCCAAAAAAACAATTTCCAAATCGAATATACAGGAAGATATAATAAACATCCAAAGGGGTCTATTCTGTAACAATTCCTTTATAGTTAAAGGCCTTTAAAAATATTTTCTTCTTTAATTCTGTCATTATTTAAACGGATCTTTAAAATACATTAGAGGAACTATCTTAAAGAAATCTGCTTAAATAATGACAGAAGTAAATTAACGAATAGGAACATATTTTTAAAGGCCACCAATATTTTTAAAGGCCGTTAAATATAAAGGAATTATTACAGAATAGACTCCATAAAGGTTTATAATTATATTTTGACATTTGTCAACCCCCTAAAATAATTGTAATGAGGCTAAAGAGTGTGAAAAATACGAAAAATAAAATTTGCATATATAGAGCGGATAGTTTTCATTTCCTGTATATAAAATTGATCAAAGTTGGTGCAGTTTTTGAAAAAAACATTTGATTTGCTCCATGTTAAACGGGCGTAAGTCCATTTTTAACAATTTGAGTAAACAAAAAATGTAAAAATGGTTTTGAACAAAAAGTTACTCAAATACTAACGTCAGATGTAATTAATATCTTGGACTAACTTTTCGTTTAAAAAAATGTTTACACGGACGGTTTTTATTTTCCTCAAATTGTTAATAGATGGACTTACGCCCGTTTAACATGTAGCGATTCAATTATTTTTTTATTATGATAGGTATTATTTCTTTATTTGAAAGTAAAGTACCTAATTAACTAAAGTCAAGAGCCAATAAGCAGGTAGATGTTTATACAGGGTGTTTTTAAATTCATGCGATAAAATTCAGGAGGTGATTGCTCGTATGAAATTAAGATGGGTCTTTCCTATAACAAAATTTCCTCAGCCCACCCCTTTCCGAGATATCACCCTTAAAAAGTGGTGACTGAAATTGAGTTTTTATTTTTTTTCTAAAATTTCAGTAAAGCTAGAAACTTAAAATTTTGTAATTTTCGTGCACTCGCAAAGGACTAACCACGGGTATTTTTTTAATAATATGAATCGTATTACATTTTACATCTTTACTGTTTTCCACTCAATTTATTAAAACAATTATAAATTATGGTGTTTATTTTTTTTTCTCTGAAGCCACCAAATCCCAGAGATATCCACAGAATATCTTTTGTGGATATCCAATATATCCACAGGATATCAGAAATATTCCGTGGATCTAATATGGATATCCAAATGTCCGTCTATATCCAGAATATAGAAGATATCCTATGGATTATCCAGCAAAGTATCTAATGGGTATCTTCCAGACAATACGAGAAATCCCAGAGATATCCACAGAATATATTTTGTGGATATCCAATATGGATATCCAACCAAATGTTCGTTTATATCCCAGCAAAATATCTTATGGGTATCTTTAGTAGAGGTTCATAAAAGTAACCAATGTTTATTGAATAACGTCGAAAGAAAAGCAGAGAAAAAATATTTTCAACACTCAAAATATTTTCAACACTCTGCCTTTGACTTTGCCCACTAAGGAGAAAGTCATCCTTATTAGGACTCTTCAGCAATAAATGGAAATTCTCGATTCCAGTCTCTAATGGAATCTGATTGGGAAACAACTTTTGATCGAACTCTATTACGACGGGTTAAGCATGAGTAGATGCGAAAGTGGTATCGCCATCTATACTTAGTAAGCAAAATCCAAAATTACATCTAGTGGATATCCACGATAGTTTGCGTTCGCGCCTAGACTTTGATTATTTAGTGGATGTCCATGGGATATTGAATACACCTTAAAAAAATTAATTTTAAATATCTGAACGGTACTATTAGCCACAATGGCGAGCACAATGGCGTAATTTTTTAATAATTTGCTATATAATTACTATTATTTATGGACATTTGCATGTCTATAAATTACATCTCATGGATATAAAATAGATATCCACCATGGACTGGACATTCAGTGGATATTGGGATGTTCAGTAGATATCCAAAGGATTTGGTGTGCTGTCTGGGTATTGGTTTTGGGAAAAAAATTTAAGAATATTTTTTTTTTTTAAAAAACAAAGATTTCAAGTTATTATTTTATTTCATAAAACTTCATCTCGAAAAAAGTTTTGATATGAAATAAAGTAAGGGTTGCTAATTTCACTCCTCTATAATGTTACAGGAATATTGAAAAAATTCCGGTGGTTAGTCCTTTGCGAGTGCACGAAAATTACAGAATTTCAAGTTTCTAGCTTTATTGAAATTTTAGAAAAAAATAAAAACTCAATTTTAGTCACCACCTTTTAATTTTGTTATAGGAAAGATCCATCTTAATTTCATACGAGCAATCACCTCCTGAATTTTGTCGCATGAATTTAGAAACACCCTGTATAATTTGCCATAATTAGATATTACCTATAGATAATTATTAAAATTATTGTAACATAATATTAAAATATGAAAAATGTAATAAAAGCGTAAAACATTGAAGTAGGTAAATATAAAAATAAATTTTTATGAATGCACAATCAAATTATAAGTTATGAAAATGAAATATGATTTTGAATATTTTTTTTTATATCAACGGACCTTTTAGTAGTTGAATAATAGTGGTGCTCAATAGTGAATAAATATATTTTTTCTACTACCGTGCGTAAAGTACGTACTTTACGCACTCCACGAAGTGTGTAAAGTTGTACTTTTTTTCACTAGTGCGTAAAGTAAAACTCTTTACGCACTAGTTAAAAAAAGTAAAATTTGACAAAAGTTGTACATAACAACAAAATATAACGTTTTATTTTATATTAACATTTTTTTGCTATCTCCTTCTAAGACAAATAAATAAATTATTTTTGCTTATATCTATTTAGTGTCCAACAAATTATCAACAGTTTATTATAATTATAATTTTCTCTAAATGTCATCGATTTAATTAAAAGTAAACATACAGTGGATGTCGATTTTGGTAAAAGTAAGTTGTCCGTGGCTGTGTGGATTAGAAGAACTGTCAATCTCTAAACTTTTAATTAGTACCTACCTTATAACAGAACACGACAAAAGTATACTTAAGTTCAAGATTAGATTCTAAAGCCAATTTAGCATTTTTTTTAAACTCAATCAAGTTTGAGAAGGTAAAAAGTTTTACTTTTTAATGTTTGTTTACTTAAATTCAAATTTTATTTGCAGTTTATTATATCTGTCATAATCGATATGGATTCAAATTTATCTAGCGATACCGAATTTGATAATACTCCCCCAGATATCTTATGCAGTGCACAAAAGGCCACTGAAAATTTATTGCCAGAAATATCTGCATATATTTATCAGCAAAAATACAATGCATTTATAGAATGGTGTAGGAAGAATAAGGTGACAAAATATTCGGAAAACGTTATTTTAGCATATTTCTCTGATGAATTGAAGAATTGCAAAGCTTCTACCCTATGGTCGATTTATTCTATGCTTAAAAGCACCTTAAAATATAAAAATAACGTTGATATTTCGAAATTCAACAAGTTAATAGCGTTTCTCAAACAAAAAAATAAAGGTTATAAACCAAAAAAATCCAAAATTTTTGAACGAGAAGATCTAATTAATTTTCTGTTGAAAGCTCCAGATTCCAAGTTTTTAATGATCAAAGTAAGTAAATGCCTCAGTAAATGCTTGAATGCTCAGTATAAAATTAAAATATTCTGTAAAGTTTTGCAACGAGATGTGTGTTCGTATGGTGGGTTGCCTAACAAAATCAGTTGCTGTCCTAACAGGCCACCGGGGTTGTTAGGCAGCACATTATACCTAAAACTTTTATATTTTTTACAATAGCATTTATTTGGAGTTTTACATGCGCAACGTCAAGATATTTCCTAATGTTTAATAAATTATTTGTAACATTACAATATGTTATTTTTTAGGTAGCTTTTATAATTGGAATTGCGGGAGCTTGTCGCCGGGAAGAATTATGTAAAATTACAATTAACGATGTGAAAGATAAACAAACAGTGTATATTGTCAAAGTATCAGAAACCAAAAATGGAATAGAACGCATTTTTACGATTTTAAATCCAAATAATTCTGCAGTTGATTATTTATCTTTCATAAAAAAATATACCTCATTAAGACCATCAAATATAAATTGTAATAGATTTTTTTTAAAATTCGCAATGGAAAATATTCTAAACAGCCTGTAGGGATAAATACTTTTGGTAAAATGCCAAGTGTTATAGCAACGTATCTAAACTTGCCCAATCCAACGGCTTTTACAGGACACTGCTTTAAGAGGTCTTCAGCCACTATGCTGGCAAATTCTGGAGGAGACCTTTTAACAGTCAAAAAACATGGAGGATGGAAATCATGTTGCAGAAGGCTACGTAGACAGCACAATAACACAAAAAAAACAAAATTTCTAATAAAATTTTGATGGATGACAGTATGCCACCCACTTCCAAACAAAGCTACAATTTTACCGTTGACAACTCTAATGAAGAATTAGTGGAACCACTCGACAGTGAAACTAGAGTTACACAAAATATTTCAACCTCTTTACTTGAAAAGGCCAAATCCATACCACTCGAAGCTCAAAATAGGGTTACAGAAGTTTTGGTAATTGCAATAATTGCACATTCAATATTAATATTCATAAGAGTTAAAAACCTATTTTTTTAAATATTTCTTCATTTGTTAGTCATTTTGTTCTGTAAGAATTATAAATTTGTAGTTCCAATAAATTTATTTTTGTTGTTGTGTACAATTTTTGGCACATTTTACTTTTTTCACTAGTGCGTAAAGTAAAGTACTTTTTTTCACTAGTGAAAAAAAGTAACTTTTATATTTCTAATATTAGTGGATTATGTGTACGGTAGTAGAAAAAATATTGTATGCCACTCGTGTGTAAAGTCCCTTTTTTGACACACACTTGTTGCATAAATAACTATTAATTTACACTTTTTCGATGATGATGATGACGATGAGTATCCGAATATAACTCAAAAGGCAAACAGAAATATCTAAGAGATGAAACAATGGGATAAACTAAGCAAAACGATGAAGAGGAGATAAGAGGATGTCCGGTCGACGTACTCTTTCGCTGGTCGCGCAAGAAGTGGAGGATCACGTGACCGCGAACCCGCTAGCGCTTTCTTCTTTCTTCACTCTATCGCGAACGTTCACGCGCGGCTGGTACTGTTAGGACATTCTCCATTAACCGCGAGTTGCAGTGAAAACTAATTTCTTGTTGTGTTCTAAAGACGTTCTTGTGACCTTTTTGTGTGGGGTTTCAGTGTAGTGGTGACATTATCTGGATATATACTCTCTTGAAAAAAAGGTAAAAAAGCTGGTGGATTGCAGTTTTGCAAGAAAATATGCAGTTTAAATGGTTTGACTTGACTTATGACTTGACCTTTATTTGGTAATGGTAATTTTAAGTAACTTTTGGCGATAGATGTATTATAATATTTGTGACAAAATTAGTTGATTACTGTTGTCAGTTCAAACAGTGCGCCTCAAGGTTCCGTTTTAGGACCACTTCCCAGCATTCTGTTCATTAACGATATCGTCTTTAATATTAACAAAATGCAAAGTATCCACTTAGGATTTTGACATTATTGCTAGTTTAGCTTTATCAGTAGTTTAAACACATTTGCCATCTTACAGAATAAATAAGAGGCTGTTAGAGTAACACCTAAAAGTAATTCTATCCAAAGATTTCAAAACGAGTAGCAAACCAACTGAAAACCAACTCTAAATTATTCCTTTGTAATTCCACTGGAATTCCATTTACTTCCTCTGTCATTCCACATACTTCCACTTAAATTCAATGTACTTCCACGGAATTTCACTAAATTCAATTATAAATATCTCTCAGAAACTGGATGTTCAGAAAGTTTAAAAATTTGGGAATGTCCTATACCTAAGTCTAAGCGTTTTTGACATATTTAAGTTTTTATGTCAAAAATGAATTTTGCAAGCCCGATATGATTCTATTTTAAAATTTTTCAATACATCTTTTTTATTAGTTTTGATCAAAATACTGTTGACAAGAAATAAGTTTCGTTGACTGCCTATCAAGACTACAATCTGTTCGCTAGACTTATGCGAGTTTCGGATTAACAAAATTATGCAAATTAGTCATTGACAACCAGTTCCAATAAGCCTCTTCCCAACAAATTAGGTAAAATTGCCCTAATTGTAGATTTAAATTAAAATAACATTAGGGTAGGTACTAAATTTGTTACAAATATTGCAGTTGAATTGATTCTTTGCAATTGTTGACATTGTATGTATATTGTAAATATAGTGGAAATTTTAAAAATGCCTAGACGTGTGTTAGATGTAGATAGTCTAATTTGTAATGTACATAAGTATTTTACGGATAAAAAAGAAAATGGCGGTCCTTTAAAATCGGTAATATCTGTACAACAACGCGTATGCGATGCTCTAGGAATTAGTGAAACCAAATTAAGAGGAGTATTACAAAATTACAATAGTGAACTGCCGAAAGAAGATCACCGCAAAACTCGCCCATCATTGAAAACGAAAGATATTCCAGATGGAAAGAAATTTGAAATTCGTGATACCATTTATCGAATGAGGGCCAACAAGGAACATGTGACCTTAAATACAATTCTCTCAGAATTAATAGATAGAAAATTTGACGACATTGGCAGAACAAGTCTATGGCAAGGAGGATAACAGAAAGGCCCTTTGTGAAAGAAGTTCTGTCTTGCACAAGAGAATTAACTTTCTAAGAAAATATTTTAAATTTAAAGAAAAAGGGGCGGGGCGAATTTTATATATTTAGACGAAACATGGATATTTTCTAGAGGTACAAGGTACAACCAAGAGAATATGGCAAGATGATAACGTAAAGTCCATCAAACATACCGATGGAGAAGGGAAGCGACACATAATTTTACTTGCAGGAGGGAAATCGGGTTTTATAGAAGGTGTTAATTTAATATTTTCATCTAAATCAAAATCCAGTGACTATCACGATAATATGAACACAGAAATGTTTGTAAAATGTTTGCATGAAAAACTTCTCCCAAGTTTAAGTGAGCCCGGCGTAATTATTTTAGAGAATGCACCTTATCATTCTGAAGTATTAAACAAAAGTCCAACGAATTCTTGGACTGTTGATAAAATTAAAGAATGGATGACAAAGGAACATATACTATTTCCTCAATAGATATTAAAATCAGAATTATTACGCTTGGCAAATATACACGCAAAACCAAAAACCTTTGTTGTGGATCAGATTATTGAAAGTTACGGTTATCAAGTTTTACGTCTGCCACCGTATCATTGCCAGTTTAATCCCATCGAATATATATGGGGAATAGCAAAACAATATTATGACAACCATATTGGGCCTAATGGTTATAGTGACGACGCAGTTCGGGAAACTTGGCGAAAAGCACTTTCAATTGCAACTCCAGAAGTGTGGCGGAACTGTATATCTAAGTGCGAGAAACTAATAGAAGATTGGTGGACTCGTGAAAATAAAATAAACGAAATAAGTCCAATCATAATAACAATTAATGGTGATGACAGTGATGATGATGATGATTATGATATTTTGAATGATAATGACTGATTTTCATTTTTGTTGGCAAGTTCATTTTTTTTTTATTTTTCATTTGAAATTCTCTATCTACATGGAACAAATTTTTGTGTTAGAAAATATTTTATTTGAGCTAAATAACCCTCTTATTATACATAGACCATATTTTCTTTGTGAAGTGTAATATAAAATTATTATTAGGTTTATAATAGCCCCATTAGACTCCATTAATGAAGAAGTTTAATTCTGCTGTCAATTATACAAAAGATTCTCCATTATTATTTAATTAAAAAGTTGTACATTATTTTTCATTTCATTTAACCAGTTGATATTTCCCCAAAGAACAGGTCAAACTTTCGGGTACTCACCTGGAAATACTCATAAAATTTTTAATCCGAAACCCGCGTAAGTATAGCGAACAGACTGTACTGGAACAACTAAAGGAGACGGCCCAAGCGGTTCAGTGCACATACACACGCTATATTTACTGTTTAAAATTAAAATAAAATTAATGAGGTTACTCATAAAATTTATTTTAGATATATTTTAAAATAATTTTTGTGAAATGTAGACAAGATACTTGCATTTTTTTTGGCTTTTCTGCAGCACTTATGGACCAGCCTCCAGTGTGACCTAAAATTTTGCTAAAGTATTAATTAAAAATTTGACTATTATAGTCCTGCGTAGGGTGTGTCATTGTATGTAGCAAGGGGTGGCTCCAGGTCGAATTTTCGGGAGAAGGGGGCATTGCCAATAAAAATTCCCTTTTTAGTATATTTTTTTATTACCAGAAGGTTCATGGATTGTACCAATTTTAACCTCAGAGAGGGCATGGTTCCCTGGACCCCTTCCCTTGTGCCGTCCTTGGTTTGAAGGGTGTTTTATAATTAAGTTCAAACGATTTTTTATGACCTCTTTGTAAGATGATTTCGGCTTAGTAGATATTTAGAATTTGTAGAATCCAATTATAATAATAGTAGTGATGTAAGAAATCATATCAAAATTAGTTGAATTATATTGTCAATACAACCGTTGCGCCTCAAGGTTCTATTTTGGAAACATTTATCTTAATTTTGTAAAACAACTGATTTTTGTGTATTCAAAGACATCCTTGGAGATAAGGTTCAGGGTACACAGATTGTCCCAACTTATTGTTCACAAGCAATAAGTCTTTTATTTGCAAAGATGAAAAGATAAACAAAAAGGTATTATAATACTTTTACAACCCTCAACTTTTTATTTCAAATTGTATCAAAAATTAATCACAAATTAATTTACAATGCAGTGACATATCATTCTTGGCCTTTTTTATAGAAAAACAATAACATTTTCTTAATGGCACTTACTTCGATTGAAAGTATTTTATTAATATTTTCACAAATCTACATAATCTAGTATTACATCAATGTTACAGAATGAATGTGATTCATTTAAATCCACATTTTATTTCTAAGAACCCATTGTTTAATTTTCAAAATTAGCATACAAAAAGTCAATGTTTTAAAATTGACGTTTACATTTTAAAAGCCGATTTAAAGAAAAGAAAATTATGTCATATAAATATCAATAAATATAATATTAATATGTATATAATCATAACAATAACGACAGTAAGTAATGTCTATATCAAAATAATAAAACAACACATTCCCTGAATATTTATATATAATATTTTAAAGATTCTTTCATATATAATTTAAAAAAAAACTAGATTGTCTTCAAACGAACACTAATATAAGAAACCTCTTTATATTAAAGAACTAAATTGAACAATTTATATGTTAAATATTAGTTAAAGAAAAATAATTACCTAAACAAATTGACTATTGGCAGATTTGAATAACACAGAAATATTTTTGAGTAAAAAATAAAAAGGGCAAAGATGTATTCTGAAGATGGGTTACCAACTTTATTTATAAAATATGAAAATTGTTTCTGGTAATCATAGATACTAATAATTTTTAAAAGTAATAGCAATATATTTTCATTTAAAAAATTAATCAAAATTTATGATATATAATTGTTACTCTGTTGTGATAAACTTTATTGGTCTGTAAATCGAAAAACAAAACTGTTCCAATACAAAAGTATATATTGGCTATAATATCTAATGAACTTAATACTTACTTAATAAAAACAATGTATTTTGTATTCCTAGACTAATCGTAGAAATATTTAAAATGCTTTTTTCTTTTTAAATTAGTTTTTAAGAGCCAATAACTACGGCGGGTCCACCAAATTTTTAAAATAATCCAAATTAAATATTAGATTTCATAAAATAAAACAAAAAGATATGAGAAAAACATGCAAGCCTTCGGGGACATGTGGGGCCATTTTGATTTCTAAAATTTTGTTAAAATTGTTTCATAAACATAAACAATGAAGAAAATAGATTATGTGTGAAAATTTCGGTTTTTTTTTGGGGTTTTGGTGGACGCGCCGTGGTTATTGGTTTGTATAGGACATAACTTATATAGTTGAAATGCATTTTAATGCTCTTTGCAATGATGTGAGTGGTGATATTTTCCCCCTTTGTGTTCTAGAAACTATTTTTTGCCATCTTTTATTCATCAGATACACAACTGCAAGTTTATAAATTGTCACCCCTTATATATATGGTACACTTATATGTTCTATTTAATTAAAACATAAGAAACTTTGTTTTTTGTATCAAGTAAACCCAGACGTGTTCAACAGCGGATGTAATTTTGTAGGGCTTCTATAATTACCGGTTTTTTGTATTCAGGCCACATATTTAGTACAGTGGTAAATTTTAGGGACTTCACAGTTCCGTGAATCCTATATAATGTCGACGTATCTTTTTACTGCTTTCTATAAAGATCTATTTCTAACAAAATTGTTTACAAATTATTTAAAATTCAACCCAAGTTCTTCCTAATATTTATAACAATTTTTAAATCATAAATATTATAAATAAACCATTGAATTAGTCGTTAGCAAGTCTAAAATTTTTTTTTAAAATAGTCAAAGCATAAATAGTAAACACCTAGAATGAAAAACAACTATTATTTATTTGTTAAACAATATTCCAAATACATGATTCTACTTAAACAATACTAGACAGTGGCGGTTTGCCCGCAAGGGCACTTGTCCTAGTATAATAAACAAAAAAAAATAACTTACATATTTTATATTTTCCTCAATGCCTATTATTATTTTATCTAATATTCAGCGCAAACCGCGTTGGCACGACACTAGACGACCGGGCGTTGAGCGACGTTCCGAGAATTCCGAAATCGTGCCTTTGTTGTTTTCTCTCTTATTATGATGCGAAAAACAAGGACAACGACAATATCGCTAAGCAAGAGATGAACACATGCGATGGGTTATACGTCACAAGCGGAGCGCTGTCCATGGCACAAAAATGGTTTTCTAATAAATATATATGATAAGTAACGCCATTTTATTTCTTTGATTAAAACGATTTTATGTTTTTTCTACTGTTCTACCAAATCAAACACCCCCGAAATTATTTTCTAGCTACGCTCTTGAATAAAACATCAATAAATATGCATAAAAATTTATTATAAACTTACAATTAAGTTTGCTATCACAGCAGTAGTTGGTTTTTTAAGTTTCTAAGAGGTTAGTTAGTACTTGGGGACATTTTACCTGTAACTTTACAAAAATCTAAAATATAATATCGTATATTTACCGCAAATATCTTACAATTCTAATTGACACTCACTCGAAAGCTATTTTTTATCGACCAGATACGAATGTACGCAGCGGAATCTTTACCGGCTCCCTCACAAAGGCGATGTCGGTTTTGGCTTAAAATGCGCGTTTGTTGGACCATGATAATAATTTATTTATTGTGATTACGAAAAAACGTTAGTTGGACCATTGGAATAGTTAACAAATAAAACTATAAAGAAAAATAACTTTTTTTTATAAAGCAGTCAAAAATATGATGAAAAAAAATCAATATTATTTATAAATGGGACAAAATTTTAATTTTTCTTTTGGTTTAGTCTGACTTTTTCGAGGATTTCAAATCTCTGTTTGCATATTTAGGAGTATAAAAAATTCTGAGTCTTATAAATAATTTGTGTACATTTGTGTAGTGGTGTACTTGGTGTACATGGTGTACATTTTCGCAAATTGTTGGCAAGGATGGCCAAATTCTATTTTGCTCATCTCAAAAAGGTATGCGTTGGAAATTCCAGGCTTAGTTGACAAACTATCAAATAGAGATATAAATATTTTTTATAATTTGAAAATATGAAAGAGGAATTTTTCGCTGGGAGATTTTAAATTGCCAAACACCTTTTCTTCAGAGTCGTATGCTTTAAAATGCGTTAACAAGTTAGAATTGTTAAGTAAATTGCATTGTTCTGAGAAATTTACGCAAATTTCGCAAAAGAGTGGATATGTAATGATTTTTTGATTAAATAGCTCCCTGTAGTCACATTCAGAAATCCTTATTGCCCCAACTGATTGTTTTGAAATATATTTAATTTTCATTAAGCAAAGAACTTGTTTTCCTAAGGGAAAAACGAATCCCAGGATTCCTTTCCAGTATGTGCCCCACTGCCGCTAGTGCCCACGAGCCGTCACTGATACTAGATAACGTGTTTTAGTATTAAAAACCCTTATTTTATCGCAAAACCAGAACAAATATGGTCTAGGCAATATTGTTCGTTAGAAACACAATATACAATTATATTAGGAGTCTGCGCGATACTTCTGATAGGGTAAAATTTAAGTTAAAATCTTTAATTTTTGGGGAATGAGACTATACCTTAGGGGACGTAATTCTACATAATTCTGTTTGAGTTTTTGCAATAAATAAAAATATTCTATCAACATTTTATATTAAAGTATCATCAAAAATAATGTTTTTATTCATAAAAAGTCGTTTTTCGGAAAGAAAACATAATCGAAAGGGAGATCTTTTATATATACTACAAATAAACTGCTGAAAAGTACTTTTACGCACCAGGCCTCAAAAGTATAACGGCTCCGCTACCTAAATATTGTTTTATTTTCAGTTTAGCTTTTTTGCTATTGTCAAATAGTAGTCTATATTCCACATATACAGCAAATTTGAATGGAAAGCACACTGACATGACAGTAATTGTTCAGTTATTCTTATCAATCACAGCCATATCAGTCATAAGAAACATTGGAAATTTAATTTTCTATATTGTTTTATTATCTATAAGCACATTCGAATAAAAAATAATGTATGAAACACGGGCGAATCATACAAGTCAGCTTTTTGTCCTTATAACATAAACTACTATTTTAGCATATATGTATCCATAAAAATTTGAATTTCATTTAATTATTACGTAATGCATTTCAAAAGATGTCGATGATCATCGAGAACAGAAACCTCAAGAGTGCGCTTCAAACAAAAGGAAAAAAATTACTAAGGTCTATCATCAATATTGTAACGTTTTCCTCATTTATTGGAACTGATTCGTCCACCTTATATAAAATAAAAAAGAGTTTGTGGAAAGCCCAAATATGTTAAAAAGGGTAGAGGTAACAGAAAATATTTACCACTGTGCGAAAAGATATCTTGCTTGCACTTTTAGTGAATTTTCAGCGCACTGATAGAACTGAAAACTTAATAGGCTATTGGGGAAGTTAAAATAAGTATATTTTTATATTGTACTATTCCGAAAATTTAGTTAAAAGTCGTATTTTAACTTCTGTTTATTTTAAAACAGTTTATTAATTACTTTATTTATACCTATTTAAAAAGTTAGCTCATTTATATTTTAAACTTAACTTCTCCGACAACATGCAGCTTATTTATACAAAAATATTGCGCACCGCACTGATACTAGGAGTTTCCAGACGATTTTTCAAAGATATAATATTTTAAATCAAATTAACTTGATACTTTCAAGACAAAACATTTTAAATACCCAAATGCCATAATTAATAGAAACTAGAGGTCCTTGGTAACAAAATTTTTAAACCGTAAACAAACATGTAGAGTGTTATAAAATAGCTGTCCCCCAATCTATAAGAATTATTTATTAATTTGTCAAAACCACATTTATCTCAAATATCCTCGACCAGCTACTTTGATATATGTTTTTTTTTCTGTACAACCAATAGCAGACGACCTTGTACCTCCTATAAAATCGAATAATTTTCTAAATTTAATTATTTCATATCTGGTAAATAATCCGTAAATAGTTTTTTAATTAAACGTTTTTGATTAAATGAGACAAAGTTTCACGGCTGAATTAGTTTTAAAAATTACCGGTAAACAATCACGTTTAGGTTATTTGAGAATCGTGAAATAGTGAAATTAGAAAGCTCAAACATGATATTGAAGATACGTGTAATTTGATAAATTTAAAAGCGTGCTTAAATATTTGCCCACTATATACGATCAAAGTGCGAAATGAAAAATTGTATATCTAATGTGTACCTACAGGAAAGTATACAAAATTTTTGACTTTTAAATATTACGATTACCTTAATTAAATATTGATAATAGAAAGGTGACATTTTAAAATTTCTAGAGATTTATAATAAAAATTTTGAATTATTTAATTTAAGAGAAAATAATGGTTTTAGTTCCAGTCCATTAAAAAATATCGGTTCTCGTTCGGTTTAATGTTTTTAACGGTACGGTCCTGATCTCTGCGTTAACTGTATACATAATAATTATTATAAGTTTTATTCTCACGTGCTAGAATGTGCCTGTCATCTTAAGAGGATGCACAATAGGCCTAGCGACGCCTAAGTGTCGTGGGGTAACCCACCTTCCACAGGTTACAGATAGAGATCAGATAAATATTATTAGGATTTACATTTTCCTGATCGCATTGACGACTTTATTTTGTTTTTCCTATCTATAAATCGATGATAAACTAGTAATTTTTTCTTATAACACTCTGCAAATTTACTGAAGTTTGCGTCAAACCTCAGTTAACCTTTTCTTCTTTTTTAAAATATGCTATACCTTTGGAATTTTACAAATTTTTATATAAATTGAAGTTTATCATAACTAGAATTAAATAAAGCGATTTATTAATGTCTTGATCAAAGAGTGAAATAGACATACATCGAATTTTATGCACCTACATAAAAAGTCCTAAAAGCTCGTTTTCAAACTTTTTGATTTAATTTTTAGCTAAATTAATTCGGAAATAGATTAATTTTAATGTAGATTTCATCTTGATCAATAAATTAGCAGACCATGTCACTACGATTCTACATCATTATTTTTTTCTACCTACTTTTTTTAAACAATGCAATGAAGGGAAGAGCTACCGACTATTCGATACGCCCATGGTCCATTCCCAACCTACGTTTAATAAACGGGCAAACAAAGTAATAAAAACGATGGGTGTATCTTACAATGCATCTGTTAAACAGTTATTATTCTTTCTGAAAAAATTGACCATAGTTGTTACTTTCGTCCGTATAACTAGGCCAGCAGCAGTGAAATCATTAATACCAATTTAATTTATTATTTATATTCGATTGACTTTCCAATGGAGGAATTATGGAAAATCGTTTATCTATTTTTAGTCAAAATAATCGAGGTTCGTGTAATGTTTATTATTTATTGATTGAAGACGATAAATTTATACGAAGCAGTAAAAGAGTTTAAATATTTGAGAATTACAGTTATTAATTTATTTATATATGTCAATACATAGTACAACAATAAAAATTTGATTGAATTTACATGTACACGGATATTGCAATCAATTACATAAAATATACTTAAAAAAACTTGTAATAAAAACCTTGTTTTAACATAATTATATAAATAGAGATAAAAATTCTATTTTTACCATAAATACATAAACATCAAGTATTTCTAGATTTTGTAATAAAGCAATAACGTGTGTAAAATTCTTTTATTATCTAAATACTTCGTCTAAACTTGTAAAACTAACATCTAAAAGTTATCTTCATAACAGGTGAAACATCTGGGTGATAGGTGATACTTAGAACATACCTACATCTTTACAGCTTACGTAAAATTTAAATTGTTACTGTAACAAATTTTAATAGAATATGTGATTAACCAGCGGTAGCGCCCATTACAGAATTTTTAATATTAGATGAAAATAGATAATAAATAAATAGGTGTAAAGAATCAATCAATGCGCAAAATCCTTTAAACTACTATTTTATTGTAAAAATGCTTACAATATTTTAGAAATTTATTTGTAAACAAATAATTTCCAATAACTGTTTAACGATCAACAATCAACTATGTTATTTTAAGAAAACCTAACTACAAAGACGACATTTTTAAATTTAACCAATATTTTTATAATTTTTCCACTGTAATATTTAAGAACAAGAACTACGAAGCGAAATCTGACGATGAATACGATGACATTGGCAATTATATAAATCTGATGATGTTTTACAACGATCTAAGATGTTTAAATTATTAATAGTTTTGCGACGATAGGTTATAGCAACTTATAGCCACAAAACTATTTTTGTGTTAAAGTAGATCTAATTTACAAAGGCCTTCTTTCAATACACAAATAATTAAAGTAAAAAATATAACAAAATAACACAAAATTTGAAATGGGTTGATCACATTACGTCATTAAAGTCCCAAGATAAGAAAATTAATTTTGAAATTTTATGAATTGAGGAAATTTATGACTAGGAGTTTAGTAATTATTATTTACAATTCGCTGGTTGAATATGTAATCCAAAATCGTGTAATTAAAATGATCTACAAAAAAAAAAATAGCATTACATCCCATCTCTCTTTTATATAATAAAAACTACTTTGTATAAGAACATTATATTATCCGTCTTGCTGTACCTTTATTTATGGAAAGCCTGAATTGAGATACATTACAAATTATTTGCAATAAATATCAAAAGAAGCATACATTTTTAAATAATTTGACATTTAAGAGTTATTCACTCATCACAGTTGACATCTTGATAGGAACATCTTGATAGGAAGGGCCTCAGTAATTTCGACTACCATTGTACAATTTTGGTAACCTTTTTGGCAAATGTTCTTTAGCTCTCGGACTATAATATCGCCTGTTCCCGTTTTTTTAAAATTCTACAATTCTAAAATTAGGTTTCATTAATTAACAGTCGCTTGATGAAAGTTTTAAATCATTATAGTTATTTATATTTACAATTTATTTTTAATGTTTCAAAATATTGAAAGTAGAACACTAAACAGTATACGGATTTCTGCAAATTTTGATAATAAAAAACGCAAACAATGTTAGTGCTAAAATTGTTAGATCAATTAGAAGATTTTCGTTTTTAGAATGTATATAATTTTTATTTCAAACGTTACTAAAACTTGTTAATTCTAGATGGAAAATATTTAAAGTTCAGTCGCGTTTTAATTGTGATTTTTCTCCCTTGAAAAAGCTAGAAAAAACTGTGTTGTGACAGTGTAAGTTATTAATTCACAATCGAATATTGAATGTACGTTGTTTGTTTCAATTTCTGACATTTCTATTGTTGTTTGATACGGGAAGCGTTGTTTGCGTGGAAATATATAGACAGGGCGTTGAGACGTAAAAACGTTGGATCGGAAAAGCGTAGGATCGTAGAGCGCACGGACGTAGACACTTCGGGATGTAGAAGCGTCGGATAGAAGGTGCATCGAATAGGAGAAGTACTGAATACTATATTAAACTGAATTTTAAAAATAACTGAATCAAACTGCTTTTTGAATGATACTGAATAATGACTTCTGCGAGTTTGGGTATTTATACTAACTTTTATTAACGTCTATTATTATTAACAGTGTGATGGATAATGCCTGGGGAAGGATTTCGTATTCATAGTGATTATTACTCCCTAAAAATAATTATGTTGTATAGAGATTTTGAATCAAATTTTAATCTTTTCTTGTTATTGACCATGTTAATATAAATGTTAGATATTTCGCGAACATAGGTATTCGTTGTATTTATTAAACATCGTAGACAATATTTAATTATCTAGATTTTTTGCTAAAATAAAGTAATTTGAATTTAATTGAATGCAACTTTTTTTCACTAAATATTATATCGTCTTGGAATTTATAATACACTTTTGGGTCGATTAAACAGATCACTGGTTTTACTTACGTAATTTTCTCACCGTGTCAGTAGGCAGTTCAATTATTACATCATACATAATTGATTAAATACAGCAATTATGATAAAATGCAGAATAGCTGACATTGACGTTACCATTAACGTTTGGGCACATTTAAATGTCACTTGTTTTAACGGTAAAATTGTTGCGATAAAACGGGTTAGTTGCTTTTTTAATGTTTTAAGGATTAAAACTTAATTATCTATAATTTTAGGTGTATTTAGTGGTATTTAATTACTTAATTAGGATATTATGTATAATATTCTAATCTAGAGCTATTTCGATGATGATAATCGATAAGCATTAACTATAAAAAGTAGTCAAAATATATAAATATATCGGGTGTTAATGAATACGTGTTACAGAACAGAGAAGAGAAAAATACTGAAAATATCCGTAGCCCCTCCCAAATGAGACGCTTATAATCGTGTTAGAAAAATCTAATTAACACCAGGAGAATCGCCATGTAAAGTTTACTAACCTTGCCAAGTTTAATATTTTTTAAGGGCGGTGTTCTAAAGATATTTGAAAAAAATTGACCTGAAGACGCCATCTTCAAAGAGCTCTAGCTTCGAAACCAAAGTTCTAAGAGCACATGTTTATATGAACTTTTCACTCTATTTTTGCATGTTCTACATGCCCTAAAAATCTGTAACACGTATTCATTAACACCCTGTATATTATATATAAAAATATACAGGGCTCTTATTTATTTCACGTCTATTTACTTGTTACTTGATAGAAAATCATATTGAATGAATTTACAATATAGAATTATTCAGTCAGATGTATAACTTCAAATTTAAATCTATGTACTATAGTCTATTTTTATGTATGAGAGAGTATTAAAATAATAAAGCGTTCGTAATCCATAGGCGTACCACTTCTTTTAGTAGATAGTTAAAATATTTTTTGAAGTTATTCCTCGAGTATACACTTATATTTTCACCTAATTAACCTGCTTATAACTTCTAAACAGCTGAATGTAAAAAATTGCAATTTTTTCTAAAATGTTTTATTTTTCCACAAGGTATGTTAAGAAAATTGTGTCAAACGGGTTATGTAGGTATAAGGGTTTAAACTTTGACTTTTAAACAACGTTACGTTCATAAATAATAATTTTAATATAAAAACTACTTCTTACCTACAAATCCAAATCAGAATCGAAATCAGAAGATGAACTGTCGCAACCAATATTTACAATGAGTGGCTCGATCATTTCATCAGTAATATTGTCCAACTTCCACATTTTCTCTTCTTTTTTAATCGTATGATTTACTGCCTTTTCCCAGTTTTCAGGCTTTACATTATTTACAGCCTCCAAAAACAACTGTTTAACATCACTCATTTTAAAAGAATTATTTTTTCTTGAAACTTCTCCCTTTATCTGTGCCCATATCAGTTCAATCGGGTTTACTTCGCAATGATATGGTGGTGATCTAACCACCGTCATCCCACGATTTTTTGCAATTTCATCAATTTCATATTTTTTTAATTTCTCTTTATGAAGGGAACACAAATGATACAGTTCTTTTCTCACAGAACCGGGATGGAACTTAATATTCTTTGAATTTAGCCAATTCTGTAAATCTTTTTTTAACCACTTGGTTGTGGGCATTTTTTCTATAAGTCTCGAGTGATAACTTGCATTATCCATTACTATTATACAGTTCTGAGAAAGAAGATCTATAATTTGTTCGAACCACTCTTTAAAGACATCAGCATTCATGTCCTCATGGTAGTCACCGGTACGAGTAGATTCAAAAGTCATGCAATAAACCACCTTTAACAAAACCGTTTGAACTATCGATGTGTACTATTATTAGTCTGCGCCCCTTTCCTGATGGTGGATTTAAACCAGTAGATAAATTATTTAAAAAAGCCTGTCTTCGAGTTGTAACAGTTTCATCTTGCCAAAATTTATTTGATTTGGAGTGAGGGTAGCCATATGTGAGTAGTAGGGATTAAGTGTAAAGGTTAAAGAAAAGGTCCTTAATTTCTCACAAGTCAAAAACGATCTGTAGCTACTGGCTAAAGTTGCTGGACTGGCAGTATGATTTGGAGTGAGGGTAGGCATATGTGAGTAGTAGGGATTAAGTGTAAAGGTTAAAGAAAAGGTCCTTTATTTCTCACAAGTGACTTGTGAGAAATAAAGGACCTTTTCTTTAACCTTTACACTTAAAATTTATTTGGTTTATGTCCCTCGTTGATCCATGTTTCATCTAAATAAAATATATTTCTTCTTTGGTTTCTCATTTCTTTTATAGCCCTTAGGTAATTTCTTCTCCATATTACAATATCGCTTCTTTCTATTAAAATAGGCTTCCTGGAGTGCTTCTTCCATAGAAAACCTATTTCTTTTAAAAGTTTCCATAGTGTGCTTCGACTCATTTCAGGGTAATCCTTATCATCTCGAACCGTGGCAAGAACTTTGTCTACTGTCGGAAATTCTTTTCTAAAGAAGAACGCATGCACTTTCCTTCGAAGTCTTTCTTTCAAAAGATTTTCTAATTGAAATTTTGGTTTTCCTGGAGCTTTACATGCTGTTTGAAACTCGCCACATTTCTCTTCTTTAACAACTCTGTAAATCGTAGATTTCCCAATACCAAGCGTACTACTAACTAATTCCACTGTGTCATCAACACTTTTACATAAATGTTTGTCTGTAAATGATTTAAAACAATTAAATATTAATGTTTTTTTATTAACTGTTAAAGGACCGATTTTTTGTCGTTTACGCGGCCCTTCCAAATTTTTCATGATCGCACTAGAATTCACACTGCACCTTGCAACTAAACGACATTTAGTAAACTGTAAGAATACACAACTTGGACCTCCTTACTAAATGGAAAACCTATAATCGCATTTTCGGTGAAATTTGTTGGGAAGGTATTTATCTACTTATAATTCGATTACTGTAAGAAATTCTTGGAATTAAAATAAAACAAAATTGGCAAATAGGTACTTAGTGAAAATAATCTTAAGGTACGGCTATGTAATCTATAATACACAGGGCTTTTGGCCTGTCCAAACCTTTTTCTATTGTTCTGTACAGCTTATGTTTATAAAGGACCAATAAAAGACCCAAAACTTGTAATAGCTCAGGTACATTTATTACAATTTTAGGAAATATTTAGATTATTCTGTAAAAATATTTAAAATGACCGTAGACTATAACTAAAACTACAATATTTATACGAAGTAATGCATAAATATTAGCTCAAAATTGCACCATTACACAGTGTGTCACAAAAAGTATGCACATGTAAGAAACTTTTTTTCGTTAAAGCTTAATGTAACACCCCTTATAATTTTCGGACAAGCATATCTCAAAAAGTAATTTTTATAAAATAGTAAAATTTTAGGAAAATAAATTTGGCAATAATATCTAGAATATGCATGTATTTAATAGTTTTAATTCCTTCCAGTTTCCGAGAAAAAAATGAAAGGGCTTTAAATTTTGAAATATCATAATAAAAATATATGTATTCCTCAATAGCACTATTCTTAATATAATCCCCAAATTTAAGCTCTGAATGTCTTGTTAATGATTTTTTAAAATTCGCCAAAATTAGTGACTAAATCGTTAGTTACAGACGCGTTACACCAGAAAGCAGCACGTAACGAGGTGTTAATTAGGAAAGTTAGTGGTCCAATAATATAATAAGCAACATATTTAAGAATATTGGAACTAATTTGATCAATTCCACAAGAATTACATTTTTTCAACTCTATTATAGTATTAAACACTTCTGATTTTACATTGCTCAGAAGGAAACTGATAATTAACATCATTCTGTAATAACCTGATAGAAGCATTTACAAAAAAAGTAATTTTAAAGTTTTTACTTTGGAACAGAATCAAAGAGTATAGCTTGAAATGTCTAGGTAATTTAAGATCAAATTACTTTACGCGTGTTCAGTTAATTGGAAATTCGGATACAACCCTGATAATTACGAGATACCTGAAATGTTATTAACACACGACCAACTGACAAGTCTGGTAATGGTATAGTTCATTCCATCTCTAGATGTGTGCCTTGACATTTAGCCAACCAGCGTTAGATACTGAATCGTGATCATTGTGACTTTAAAGGAATGGATTTTGTGAAATGTAATAACCAATTTCCAATAAACTGTTAGTTGTAAAATAAGGAGTAAACGCGTACAAGGTGGATCGATTAAGCGGATGAAACTAAATTCTAAATTTAAGCTCTAATATCATTAATCAACTAGTTTTCAGGTATGTTAGGAATATTCTTTCTAGCCAAAATGTATTGTTTGAATTTTATACTAGAGTTATTATATTAAAAATGTTGGTTCAATAACAATTAACTACAACAGTGAAAGGTTTAAAATTTGAAAAACTATCAGTAGGCTTTAAGATTTTTTGGATCATATTTTTAAGTAATACCAAGTATTAACAAACTTTCACAACCTTTTTTTCCTTTACAAAGTCAGTAGCAATATTCGATGGGTATATATATATTTATAATAATCGTGAAAGTGAAAAGAACACAAATTTACATTATTTTGAGTCTGACATTTGACATGCTGCCTGAATCGTTCAATAAAAATACATCGTATCTTATAATCAATACATAGCCATGCCGTAGTTAAATAATTAAATAACTCTGAATAGATAATTGACCTCGACCTTTCGTGCAGTTCAATAATAAAAATAGAAAACGATACACGTCCATAAATGTACAGTACAAGCAACAGTACTTTTAATAATTGATAATACATTAGGTAACTGAAAAAAAAAATGTAAGTAGTTAATAATGTTGGACTTTTTAAGTAAAAAATCAGTTAGAAACGGTGTAATTTGTAATCAGAAGAGTAAAACAGTAAAACACAAACCACATTTATGCTGAACGGTTCTGTTAAGCATCCCAAAATATTCAAAATATTCCAGAAAAAAATATGAAGATTTTTTTATGAAATGTCCTACATTTTTTGGCATTTATAGACTCTAAAAACAATTTTTTTATGTTTAACACTTGTAGTCTAAATTTATTACTATTACCACTACAGATAGTAATAATTTTTAATCATAAATGCAACAAAATATTGGGCTTTCCATAAAAAAATATAACTTTGATATGCCATAATTTTTTAGGTAGTATGTAATATTTTAAAATAATTTAAAAATGTAGCTCTTATTGGCTTACAAGTAACCATATAATTTTTTAATATTTTTGATATTTCAAAAGTTACACTTATTATTTCACACATTTGAGCCTTATCAGCACATCACATAAGATATTTTTTTTATTATTTAAATTTAGAATTCACGAATAATTTTTGCTTCAAAAATAATAAAAAAATATGTAATGATTTTTTCTGTAGGTTACACCTGTAATTTTTGACATATTTAAAAAAAACAACAATTAGGTTATTTCTTAAAATTTGTACTTATACCTATTGCAAATACTAATTTGAAATAAGATTTAAATGTAAATAATATTGGAAAAAAAATTGTCCAGATCCAATGAGCACACACTCGTTTTTTCAACGTAAATATAACGTTGTACGGTATAAAAAAACGTTATTGGTTGAAAATTCAACATTAAAATTTTAGTTGAAAAATTATACGTATAAAAAATACTACTTTCTAACGTATTTTTTTGCTATTTTTAACTGAATATTGAAAATTTCATAAAATAATACGTTTTTTTATAATGTTATTTTCTTGTTTACAATTAACGTTTATTTTTTATTTCGCTAAATACTCCTATAGTTAATTTTTTGCGAGTATTTTCCCCTTGGGGTTGAAAAACACCCTATTTGATCTTGCAAGTCGTTCTTTTTAGGACAGGTTAAAGAGGATACTCGAATTCCCGTCAAGTACAATTTTAACCATAATCCGTTCCTAGAATTCCCGACAAGCAGTTGAAGCTTGAGATAATCCACTACAGCCTGTTTGCTATATTTACGCGGGTTTCGGATTAAAATTTTTATGAGTATTTCCAGGTAAGTACCCGAAAGTTTGACCTGTTCTTTGGGAAAATATCAACTGGTTAAATGAAATGAAAAATAATGTAAAACTCATTAATTAAATAATAATGGAGAATCTTTTGTATAATTGAGAGCAGAATTAAACTTCTTCATTAATGGAGTCTAATGTGACTATTATAAATCTAATAATAATTTTATATTACACTTCACACAGAAAATATGATCTTTGTATAATAAGAAGGTTATTTAGCTCAAATAAAATATTTTCTAACATAAAACTTTGTTTCATGTAGAGAATTTTAAATGAAAAATAAAAAAATTGAACTTGCCAACAAAAATGAAAATCAGTCATTATCATCCAAAATATCATAATCGTCATTATCATCACTGTCATCACTATTAATTGTTATTATGATTGGACTTATTTCATTTATTTTATTTTCACGAGTCCACCAATCTTCTATTAGTTTCTCGCACTTGGATATACAGTTCCGCCACACTTCTGGAGTTGCAATTGAAAGTGCTTCTCGCCAAGTTTCCCGAACTGCATCGTCACTATAACCATTAGGCCCAATATAGTTGTCATAATATTCCCCATATATATTCGATGGGATTAAACTGGCAATGATACGGTGGCAGACGTAAAACTTGATGACCGTAACTTTCAATAATCTGATCCACAATAAAGGTTTTTGGTTTTGCGTGTATATTTGCCAAGCGTAATAATTCTGATTTAAATATATATTGAGGAAATGGTATATGTTCCTTTGTCAACCATTCTTTAATTTTATCAACAGTCCAAGAATTCGTTGGACTTTTGTTTAATACTTCAGAATGGTAAGGTGCATTGTCTAAAATAATTACGCTGGGCTCACTTAAATCTGGGAGAAGTTTTTCATGTAACCATTTTACAAACATTTCTGTGTTCATATTATCGTGATAGTCACTGGATGAAAATATTAAATCAGCACCTTCTATAGAATCCGATTTTCCTCCTGCATGTAAAATTATGTGTCGCTTCCCTTCTCCATCGGTATGTTTGATGGACTTTACGTTATCATCTTGCCATATTCTCTTGGTTGCACCCCTAGAAAATATCCAGGTTTCGTCTAAATATATAAAATTCGCCCCCTCTTCTTTAAATTTAGAATATTTTCTTAGAAAGTTAATTCTCTTGTGCACGACAGGACTTCTTTCACAAAGGGCCTTTCTGTTATCCTCCTTTTGAAATTTGAAACCCAAGTTATGTATCACTTGCCATAGACTTGTTCTGCCAATGTCGTCAAATTTTTTATCTATTAATTCCGAGATAATTGTATTTAAGGTCACATGTTCCTTGTTGGCCCTCATTCGATAAATGGTATCACGAATTTCAAATTTCTTTCCATCTGGAATATCTTTCGTTTTCAATGATGGGCGAGTTTTGCGGTGATCTTCTTTCGGCAGTTCACTATTATTATTTTGTAATACTCCTCTTAATTTGGTTTCACTAATTCCTAGAGCATCGCATACGCGTTATTGTACAGACATTACCGATTTTAAAGGACCGCCATTTTCTTTTGCATACGTAAAATACTTATGTGCACTACAAATTAGACTATCTACATCTAACAAACGTCTAGGAATTTTTAAAATTTCCACTAAATTTACAATATACATACGATGTCAACACTTGCAAAGAATCAATTCAACTGCAATATTTGTAACAAATTTAGTACCTACCCTAATGTTATTTTAATTTAAATCTGACCATTAGGGCAATTTTACCTAATTTCTTGGGAAGAGGCTTATTGGAACTGGTTGTCAAGGACTAACTTGCATAATTTTGTTAATCCGAAACCCGCGTAAGTATAGCGAATAGACTGTACACGAAAAAAAAATTGTAGAACAAATTTCCACAATTGTAGATTTTTCTCTACAATAAATAGTACATATAGGGACAGGGACAATTTGTAGTAAAAATTTCCAAATATTTGTGGAGAATGTATTGTAGAGTTATTATCTACAATATTTAGTAAAAATATCCAAATGCATAATAAGAATTGTTCTACAAATTGTTATAATTTTTGCTATTCATTGTATGAATTTATATTAAAAATGTATTGCGTTTTATGAAAATAAATACGAAAATTTTACACAATAAATAGTAAAAATTCATACAAATTGTAGTAATTTTTAATAAAATTTGTAGTAGTATTCCATAATTATTATAATTATAACCTAGAAAAAAATGTTCCTTAATAAAATATTCAATTTATTGTTTTAATATAAAAGATACAAATTCTTAATTACATTATGTAATAAATAACAGTAATAATCACTCAGTCTCAGTTGGATTTTCTGCACCTGAAAAATATGAAATAAAAATTAATACCAATTGAACTGTTCATACCCTTAAAACGGGGATATTTATCACCTTTACACTGATTTGGATATTAAATGACTAAGTCAGATAACTAACAAAAATGAGAAAGTAGGTATGTCACAATTAAGACAAAAAAATATCATTGAACTTGGCACAAAATTCGATCGTTGGGCACAACATTCGATCGTTGGCCACAACTATTTTTTTAAAATAATCTACTAAGGTTATTTAAATTAGTTATCTAAAGGTAAATTATTCAGAAACAATATTAAATGTACTTACCACCAATAGAATTTATTATTAAAATTTTCTCATACGCATCGGTGCTTATAATAATGTGTTATAGGTACTCGTATATGTACCATGCTTTGTTATGTGAACATGGCGAACGGCTACTGCTGTCTGGCCGTTTATGATCGACGTCAGAAAACGTTGGCCAATAGCAGAATTCTGTTTTATTCACATGACTTAGAATTTCTACAATATTATAGAATATTTTTGAAGAAGGGATGTAAAGTATTACTATTTTTTTGTAGAGAAAATTACTATTTTTTGTAGAGATAATTATTAATATTTGTACAAATTTTTACAGAAGTTAGTAGTAGTAATTACGATAATTGTAATAAATTTCTACTTCTACAAACAATAGTAAAATATACTAAACATTGTGGACTTCTTTCCTATTGTTGTAGCATTTTATTCGACAATTCAATTGCTACAATAATGAATAGTTTTTAACTATAAATTGTAGTAAAATTTTCTACAAATTGTTAAGTATTTTTCTACAAGTCTACTACTAAGTACTACAACATTGTAGTGAAATTTTCTAGTCACATTTTTTTCCGTGTATGCTAGAATAAAATATGTTTCTATGTCTAAGAGCAAAAGCTTTACTTTTACTGACAAACAAAAATAAACTAGAATCATGCTTCCATTCAAAGTTAAATGTTTGATCAATTGAATATTGTTGAAGAACATAGAGAGATAAATAAATAAATAAATTGTCCCATCTTAACTTTCTCATGCTTGCACGATTATTTTTTGTATGTTTAAAGGTTATTTCATGTAAAATTTGCAATAAGAAAATTATTAGCATGTCCTATTGCTGATTAACATCAATAAAATATACCAGTAACTCATAATGTAGTCGTAGTCAATTATTACGGACTGAATTTCTCGCGAGATATCGATGATAGGTCAGGACAAAAATCATATACCAGCGCTTTCACAAAATTTTTAAAAAGTGCATAGTTTGTCAGTAGTTTTAAATTGAATATTTATATGCAACATTATAAACGAACAAATCTAATGAAGCTTAATTATATAATTGTTATATTTGTTAATAATTGTAACATCTTAATTTGTTATACTTGGTATTAAAATAAAAACTATTTGACTTTTATTTTATTTGAAAATTTTTCATATATTCTAATAAATTTTCCTTTTTGTACACCTTCCTCAATGGTTTACCATCCCGGCGGGTCCTTTTTGCCCACAAATCTGTTTTCTAGCTGTGTAAGTAAAGGGGTGCGTTAATCTTACTGGTATTTTGCCCACAGTAGCATTCAGGTACCTAAACCCGCAAATTACATCCGCCCACAAATAGGTACCTACCTGATTATTAATAATTCTAATAGGTACTTACTTTGGGTGTTTACTGTTTATATTTCAGTCAGTTTTTTGATGATTGTAATTCGAGTGTTTATAAACAATAATTATTTCTATAATGTCAGCTACATTGATTAAAAGCACACGCGGGAAAGATGTACTCCTTTTGGAGAATTTTACGTTTGCCAAAGATAGAGAAATGAAAAGTGGAGAAGTTTCTTGGAGATGCTCCCAAAGAAAAACAAATGCTTGTAATGCCACTGTATTTACAATTGGTCCTGAACTTTTAGTATCCAGAGATTCATAGCCATGAAGCAAATGAACCGAAATTAAACAGGAAAATTATTTCTAATTCGTGTAAGCGAAAAGCAGTTGATGATATTTCGGAAAAACCTTCTAAAATTATCCGTAAAGTACTTGCTACTAATTTACCAGAGTCACTAACTACAATTGATGTGTCCTACATAAGAAAAACTATATACAACAGTCGTCGCAAAATACTACCAGGTCCATTACCTACAAATATACAAGAAGTGCATGATGCAGTTGACTTATATTCTAATACATTTAAAACCAGTAAAGGTGAACATTTTCTTTTAATAAATAGCAGAGAAAATAATATTATTGTATTTACATGTGAGACAAATATTCGTACTTTGTGTAAAATGAACGTCTTGTATATGGATGGAACATTTTCGTATTGTACAAAGTTTTTCCTACAATTATTTACCATTCATGGGCTGTGTAATGGACACTATGTGCCCCTGGTATATTGTTTATTACCAAACAAATCTACCGATATATACAAACATTTGTTTTCGTTATTGCATTATAAAATTTTGGAAACTTACAGTATTGCTTTAAATCCATCTAAAGTGTTCGTTGATTTTGAAATAGCAATTCATAAGGCGTTAATTTATATGTGGCCTAATACTGTAATCAATGGCTGCCGATTTCATCTACATCAAGCGTGGTATCGTAAAATTCAGTCTCTGGGATTAATGACTGAATATACAACTAACAGTGATACCGGAAAATGGCTTAAAACATCATTTGGGTTGACATATTTAAACGCCGATGAAGTTGGAGACTGTTTTGTGTTTGACTTAATGGCAAGTAAACCGTTCTCGATAGGTATGCCGATTACCTATTAGAAACATATATTGAAGAAAATTCTACATTTCCTCCAAGTATATGGGCAGAAAAAACAGCTTCAATTACAAGAACTACAAATGCCTGTGAGTCGTTTCATTCAAGGTTTAATTCTTCATTCTACTGTACACATCCTTTTGTATATATTTTTATAGAAAAGCTTAAAGACTTTCAAATCGACACGTATGTCACAATACAAAGCTTAAGTATACCTAAGAAAATCAAAGACAAAAGTGTAAAACAAAAAATTCAGTGTTTAGAAAAATTTATACAGCGATTTGATCTGCAGCAAATCAGCAGATTAGAGTATATAAAATTTGTATCACATTTATCCCTCCCAGTTGAAAAATATGTAAATAAAATATAAATATATAAAAAATATAATATAACTTATGTATACTTACTTTTTTATAATAATAAAAATTAGTGTTTAATATAATTTTTAGTTTAATTAATAATGTGTTTTTACTTTTCGATAATATATAAAAAATAATAAATGAAAGATATATCTATTATGATTTATTCAGTTAGAAATAAATTTGGGCAAAATACCAACAGGATTAAGATGACCTTTTACTTGCTGAGGGCAAATTACCTATAGGATTAGCAGCTTTAAATATTTTGTGGGCAAATTACCTCCGCCCTACCATCCTTCGATATAATGTAATCAACAAGCTTTTGTGTTTTGAGTTAATTAATATTTATTTAAATACTTTTTAGAAAATATATTATGAATTTAATGGTACCAAATAACGACTTAATATTTTTTTAATTTACTAAACTTGACAATGTTTCTTTACTTTCTTTGGAGATAAAACAGAACTACCAGAAAATAGTTATTTAGTTATACCTATGTAGAATGTTTTTAACTATTAATAATAAGTAGAGAGCGGAATATATGCAAAATGCATATTTTACCAAAGTTCAGAAAATATTGCATATTTTTCCAAAATTCAGAAAATATTACATATTTTACCAAAATTCAGAAAATTTAAGAAAATATTGCATATTTTCGAAAAAAAAAAATGTATTACTATACTGTGCAAATCAAAAACAGTTTTTACAGATATATTTGAAATAAAGACCTTTAAAATTTTTGTATTTGTTTTTAAGTGTCACTTCTTGTAAATTCTTGTTAATTAGTTCTTGGAGGGTGGCATGCACTGGGTTTTTACCTTCTTAAGAGATTAAGCCCATTAAGGTAATTGTTAATAGATGGTATTTACACAGATAAAGTATTACCTACAATGCAATAAAACGGTTTATATAAAATTCTCAGTAATTTCTTGTAACCAATCTACCCTAACATTGGAATATTTTGAATGTTTTTCATTCAGTTTAATGAGATAGTATCCTCGTTATTTGCCTAGTGAAAAGTCTTGTAATAATTTGTTGTTTTAAAAGTGTCCTAAAATGTCGAGAATTTCTTCGTGGATTATTAACTTTCCAGAGTTGGAAATCAATGGGGATAAAGTTTTTTGTAAAGCTTGTGCCAAAATAGTGGTTTGCGAAAAAAAGTTCAAAGTGGTTCAACACGTGAAAACATCATTGCATAAAGACAAATTGCAAAAAATGAAATCACAACCGGTTCAACAATGCGTTGTGAGGTCATTTCAAAACGCCGACAAAACAAAAAGTGACAAGGAGGTATTTAATCAGGACTTGTGCAAAGCTCTTGTTGCGGCAAATATTCCATTAAAGAAGTTACAAAACCTACATATAAGAGAATTTTTACAAAAATATTGCAATCAAACCATACCTGACGAATCTACATTCAGAAAAAAAAGTGTACATGCTATATATATATAAATGTAATAGAAGAAATTAAAGTTTTACTGGATGATAGCAATTTTTACATCATTGTTGATGAAAGCACAGATGCTTGTGGAAGATATATGGTACATCTTATGATTGGAGCCTTAAAAGAAAATGAACCAGGTACATCATATTTAATTGCATCAAAACAGTTAGAAAAAACTAACAATACAACTGTTACCCGATTTATTCAACAATCTCTAGCAGAATTTTTTTTACCAAATCAAATTCCCTCAGAGAAGTTCTTAGTGTTTTTGTCTGACGCAGCACCATATATGATAAAAGTAGGGCAAAACTTAAAAATATTTTATCCAAATATAGTCCACGTTACTTGTCTTCTGCATGGAATAAACTTAGTTGCAGAAACTGTGAGAACAGAATATCCCTTGGTTAACAAGCTAATTTCGAATGTGAAAAAAATATTTTTAAAAGCCCCTTTAAGAGTGCAGTTGTATAAAGAGAGAATGGTAGGGGTGTGTTTGCCCCCGGAACCCGTAATTACGCGATGGGGGACATGGATTAAAGCAGCTATATTCTATGCAGAAAATTTTGAAGCAATTAAGGATTTAATTTTGGATATAGAAGACAATTCACAATGTGTAGTGCAAAGTAAAGAATTGTTAAAAAATCCCCTTGTGCCTAAGCAACTTGTGTTTATAAAGGTTAATTTTAGTTTTTTACCTGACGTAATAACTTCATTGGAAAAGAAAAATTTAAGTTTAATAGAATCAACAAATTTTATTGCAACAGTTTCCGATAAATGTAACAATGTTCCTGGTGACATAGGCCTTAAGATTAGAAAAAAATTAAATACAACTTTATTAAAGAATGAAGGGTTCAATGAAATAAGGGAAGTGAAAAACATTTTTGAGGGAAAATTTTCCAAAGAAGTTTTACGTTGGCCCTGTACATTACTTCCAAAATTACGGTATTGTCCTATTACTTCGGTAGATGTTGAAAGGACCTTTTCTATATCAAAACATATTTTTACAGACAGAAGACAAAAATTTTTAATAGAAAATTTCGAAAAATATTTAATTATAAATTCCTATTATAATATTACTATTTAATATTTTTATACTATTCTATACTTAACTTCTACTAGTTTTTGTGTTTCGTTTGTTTTAAATAAATTTTTTATATTACATATTTTCTTTTGTTTTTTTTTCGTGTAATGGCTTTGATAGCGTACCAAATTAGGAACAGCAATGTTAATTAGAACCCAACAGTGAATGGCCAAGTGAAAATATTCGCTAGGCATCAGAATTAATTTTTAAATAAATTAATTAATTTAAAAAATCGCGTCCCGGCTGGAATTTGAACCCGGGACCCCTAAGTTCACAGGCCAACGCACTAATCACTGAGCTACCCACCCCCTACTTTTTTTAAGTATTTTTAACAAATATGCATTTACATATTTAGGCATAATTGGACAAAATAACTGCATATTTTTGGTAAAAACGATGCATATATATGCGCATATTTTGTTATATTTTGATGCATATATTCCGCCCTCTAATAATAAGTAAATTAGTATGTTCCTGTTATCTATAAGCAATTGAAAGAGTCGTGGTGTTAAAAGCTTCTCTAAACCACTTAAATTCCCAGAACGCTATCACAACAAGATCAACAAAGATTTGTGTGTGTCTGAGGCTTCCAAGAACAAATATTGTCTCTTTAATAATTTAATTCAACCATTTAAAGATTAAATTTAATTTCGTTTATATATCTAGCGTATTCTAGCAACAACGAACTAGTTTTCACTATTTTTGGTCAATGTTATAAATGTTCGTTACGTAAAATTATTACAGTCCACGACTGTTTTGTAAGTAGGCCGAGTTAGATTGTAACAATAAGTATTCTTGCTTTGCTGGCTTTCAAAACGTTGATATTTATGATATAGCTAAATCACTCAATTCTGCCACAAAAAATGTTTTTATTGTTGAATTATTATTGTGAAGTCATTGGCTGTTTGTTGTATACTACAAGGATAGTCTTAAACATTTCTTAAGAACACCTAGGCGGAGTGATATCAACCATTGTTTCTTCAGATATTTAATATGCCATGTTTTCTGAAGTAGTATAATCATATTTAAAATCAAATTGTTTACTAGTTTCGATAATTTATAAGCGTTTATTATTTTATTACAATGTGCCTTTTAAATATAAAATAATAATGTTTATTTAGCTTTTTGGACAATTATATCATATTAAACAGTTTTATAACATACATATTATAAATAAACAAAAATAAGATCGATTCAAGTCCATTTGTATATTACACTTAAGACGCATAAAAATAAATTTAACATTAATAATAATTATTCTAAGATTGTACATTAAATAATATTTATTGTAATAAATGCTTTAAAAAAAAAAATATATTATGGAAAAGGAAAAAACAACAGATTTGAACACAATAACAACGATAATATAGAATTATTCAATGGGGGGGGGGGGGGGGGGGGGGGGGGGGGGGGGGGGGGGGGGGGGGGGGGGGGGTGGGGGGGGTCAGCGAAGAGAAAAATTTCTTTAGGTGTTATTTTCAATTAATGTTCTTGTTTCAAGCCTATCTAAATTAATAATGTATTTTTTGAATGTATTTTTTATCATATTTAGAGAGTTTATTTTGTCTAGATCATTATAAATTTTCCGTGACAGATGAGTATGACATCGTAAGCTAATAATTTCTTGTACTGGCTTAATTTTTATATTATTATTTTCTTTGTACCTTGTGGGATAGTCATGATTAACTTTTTCAAACAATTTTTTATTTTTATAAATAAATTGAATAATTTGGTGTAGAAACATTTGCCCAATATCTATAGTCTATTTTTATGTATGAGAGAGTAATAAAACAGCATTTCTAATGCAAAACTTAGTACGGTCATTTTAAATATTTTTACAGAATAATCTAAATATTTCCTAAATTTGTAATAAATGTACCTGAGCTATTACAAATTTTGGGTCTTTTATTGGTCCTTTATAAACATAAGCTGTACAGAACAATAGAAAAAGGTTTGGACAGGCCAAAAGCCCTGTGTATTAAAGATTACATAGCCGTATCTTAAGATTATTTTCAATAAGTACCTATTTGCCAATTTTGTTTTAGGTTTTAGGTTTTCCATTTAGTAAGGAGGTCCAAGTTGTGTATTCTTGACAGTTTACTAAATGTCGTTTAGTTGCAACTTGCAAGGTGCAGTGTGAATTCTAGTGTTATCATGGAAAATTTGGAAGAGCCGCGTAAACGACAAAAAATCGGTCCTTTAACAGTTAATGAAAAAACATTAATATTTAATTGTTTTAAATCATTTACAGACAAACATTTATGTAAAAGTGTTGATGACACAGTGGAATTAGTTAGTAGTACGCTTGGCGTTGGGAAATCTACGATTTACAGAGTTGTTAAAGAAGAGGAATGTGGCAAGTTTCAAACAGCATGTAAAGCTCCAGGAAAACCAACATTTCAATTAGAAAATCTTTTGAAAGAAAGACTTCGAAGGAAAGTGCATGCGTTCTTCTTTAGAAAAGAATTTCCGACAGTAGACAAAGTTCTTGCCACGGTTCGAGATGATAAGGATTACCCTGAAATGAGTCGAAGCACACTATGGAAACTTTTAAAAGAAATAGGTTTTCTATGGAAAAAGCATTCCAGAAAGTCTATTTTAATAGAAAGAAGCGATATTGTAGTATGGAGAAGAAATTACCTAAAGACTATAAAAGAAATGAGAAACCAAAGAAGAAATATATTTTATTTAGATGAAACATGGATCAACGAGGGACATAAACCAAATAATTTTTGGCAAGATGAAACTGTTACAAGTCGAAGACAGGCTTTTTTAAATAATTTATCTAAATCCACCATCAGGAAAGGGGCGCAGACTAATAATAGTACACATCGTTAGTTCAAACAGTTTTGTTAAAGGTGGTTTATTGACTTTTGAATCTACTCGTACCGGTGACTACCATGAGGACATGAATGCTGATGTCTTTAAAGATTGGTCTAACAAATTATAGATCTTCTTCCTCAGAACTGTATAATAGTAATGGATAATGCAAGTTATCACTCGAGACTTATAGAAAAAATGCCCACAACCAATTGGTTAAAAAAATATTTACAGAATTGGCTAAATTCAAAGAATATTAAGTTCCATCCCGGTTCTGTGAGAAAAGAACTGTATTATTTATGTTCCCTTCATAAAGAGAAATTCAAAAAATATGAAATTGATGAAATTGCAAAAAATCGTGGGATGACGGTGGTTAGATCACCACCATATCATTGCGAAGTAAACCTGATTGAACTGATATGGGTACAGATAAAAGGAGAAGTTTCAAGAAAAAATAATCCTTTTAAAATGAGTGATGTTAAACAGTTGTTTTTGGAGGCTGTAAATAATGTGAAGCCTGAAAACTGGAAAAAGGCAGTAAATCATACGATTAAAGAAGAAGAGAAAATGTGGAAGTTGGACAATATTACTGACGAAATGATCGAGCCACTCATTGTAAATATTGGTTGCGACAGTTCATCTTCTGATTTCGATTCTGATTTGGATTTGTAGGTAAGAAGTAGTTTTTATATTAAAATTATTATTTATGAACGTAACGTTGTTTAAAAGTCAAAGTTTAAACCCTTATACCTACATAACCCGTTTGACACAATGTTCTTAATATACCTTGTGGAAAAATAAAACATTTTAGAAAAAATTGCACTTTTTTACCTTCAGCTGTTTAGAAGTTATAAGCAGGTTAATTAGGAGAAAATATAAGTGTATACTCGAGGAATAATTTCAAAAAATGTTTTAACTGTCTACTAAAAGAAGTGATACGCCTATGGATTACGAACGCTTTATTATTTTAATACTCTCTTATACATAAAAATAGACTATAGTTTTCCAGTTTCTAAAAATAATTTATTAGATGGGTAAGTAATTTTCTTGTTATAAATTATTTTTAAAATTATTATTTTTTGTAGTACATCAAGTTGTTTAAGATGACAATATGCTGTACCTCTCCAACTCATTATGGCATACCTTAACCTTGATTCAACTAGAGCGTAATATAAAATTTTTAAGTATTGTAAATTTAAAATATTTTTTAACTATTTAAAACGGTATAATAACTGTCTTAGAGTTTTAGTTAGTATATTCACGTGAATATTCCATTTTAAATGCGAATCTATGGTCACTCCTAGATATTTATAATTTTATTTTGAGTTTATAATAATATTTTGTGAGGAGTGTTATATCGTTATTGTTTTATATTCTGATAGGCATCTTATATTATTAGAAAATGGCAAAAAAATGTTTTTTCATAATTTATAGTCAGTGACAGATAACCAAACCTGTCAAATATCTGTTCTAAATCATTTTTGGCTTTACTTTTTAAATCGTTCCATGTTTTATCAGTAGGTATATAATAGAACAGCAGTGTCATCTGTAAAGCTGATAATTTTTCCACTAGAAACCGAAGTAAGCATTACATTAATATAAATTGAAAATAAAATTGGTCCCAGGACAGTTCCTTGAGGTAAACCGTAATTAAAAGTTTTTTCTGAACTATTTTCAATCACTTGTATCGGCTCTAAAACTTGACACAGCTTGATATTAATCAAGTTTTAATTTTTACTATAAAATTCAACTTTAATCAACGCCAACCGCGTTAACAGCTTGTCGTTATAATTAAACGAAATCCCCTAATAACTCAAACTCGCAGTTCCACTGAAAATAATCATTATTTCAAATTACCCATATCATACCAATCCATATATGTACCGAATTAGACCTTGATTGATTTGAAAAGAAACCTTAATAAGTATATAAGTCAATATAAACAGCTGCACAAGAGATTTTAATTAAAAATGACATGACATGTTACAAATTGCGAGCATATCTACCAGAAATAGACATCGGGGTTTCTATTTATTTTTATTCGCGTGTAGATAAATAATGAATAGATGCTTACGCAAGTAGGCACGACATGCAATTGCTAAATCATTTAATAATATCGACTGTATCTAGTGAACAAGTAAAAATGTTATGAAAACACTAAAACACAGTAACACAAATATACGAAAGTTTAAGAAAAATGCTCAAAAGGTCTAAAAAATATTTTTTTAATTATAAATAGTCATATACTACATTGAGAAAAAGTTATGGGAGGCAGCGTGGGCGCCAAGGGGTTTATAGAGTGTTTTAGGAGTGTGCATTTGAGCTTTTCTTAGGCTTGAAAATATTTTTCAATATTCAATATATTCAAAAGCAATGAATCACAATCTTTTATCCGTATCGAACAGGGTAAAAAAAATTCGACTGCGTTTAAAAAAAAACATCAACAATAAATTTGTTGTATACATACATTGTGTCTTAAATTCAAGTCTCCATATTCTATCTCGCTTAATATAAGAGATAGAAGGTTGGTTAATAGGAATGTTTTAGATAATTTTATACTGATTTTAAATCTACTTTCAAAATTATAAAAAATAAGTATGTAGGTTTTGACTGATCATAAGTTTCTTTAGTTCCGTGATTATTTCACATAAGTAATTTGACAATACAGCTTAAAATTATAAAATATGAGAGAGAAATGTGTCAAATTTCGAGAGCCAATCCTAATTAAAATTAAAAAAAGGCTTATACTTTGTATGACACTAAGTTATTTTATGTTTCACCCTGTAAATTCCTCAAATCTAACTATTTAAAATCGTATATCGTGTACGTACTTTCGAATGCCGTAATTTTATTCGATACCAATTGATATTATAGCTCTAAAGTTCTTTAATTTTACAATTTGCCTTTCATTTTATGAGTATTAACTATATTAAACAGTCTATATACATGCCGTTATTTATTTGCTTATGTATAAATTATTTAATGACAGGTTGTACATATTTAGCGCGTTCTTTATGGAAAAGTCACCTTAATTAGCCACGACTTGGAGAAAACGAATTGTTTGTTATAGAAAATGGTTGGTACTTATCATTCGCTGCTTTTAGATAGAAAAAGTGTGAAAACGATAATCCTCCGTTGTATTTTGCTTTCAAAGCGATTTCTTACCTTGTTAATTTATTATTATTATTAGTTGCTCTAATCACCTTATATACGCAATATATTTTGAAATTATATAGCAATCATTCACATTTTATTATATGAAAATCTTATTGTTCAAAGATTTCTAGTACTGTAGAATCAGTGCAACTGATGAGAAACATTATACAATTTTATAGGTCACTGACTAATACCAATAAATGCTCGTTTCTTCTTTTCTCACATAAAAACTTTAATTAAATAGTTTGTTAGCATTTTTTTTTGAAAATGCTTCAATAGATAGCCAACATTTTACAAATCACTACAAGAACGTTTCCTGCAAGTAGCAAAAAGTCGTTAAAAGTGTTTTTGTTTCGCTTTAACATAACTAACGGATTTTCAACACAGGAACCATAATTAGTGATGCATCAAATGACATCAAACAGGTGCGATAATCAACATCTGTAATAAAAGCTTCGCGAATTCATTAAAACTGAAAAAAAAATGAAAGCCTTGTTATTCTATAACACCCATTATTATTCTAATAACTTCATTAAATTCATTATCAGATGTTACCTGGCTGTTGCCTAACAATTTTACTGAAGGAACGTGGTGCCAATTAAGGTATCATCCATTTTACATTTTAAATAAATTAAATGTTTAATGTTTTTTACTAATTAGAAATAATTATATGTGTTATGAAAATACACTTGTAATTTCAGTTTCTTCAAAAATATTTATTACTTTAGAAAGGTAGATAAATATTAAGTGAAAGACCGTTTTTTTTTAATAAATACTTAAATTAAATTATTGTTTTATAGATTTTAAATAATAATAACATTAAAGCTACATATAGACCCAAAAGCAAAACACAAGACCATTGTATGTATTTAGTTATTAATTATTCCTGTCTTAAAGACACGTTCATATTTTTGCTTTGAAACTTGATAACTCCAAAAAATGACGTTGTCACGAACGCTGAATGTTTTTCAATATTTCTCAATATTTCTCAATATTTCTCAATATTTCTCAATATTTCTCAATATTTCTCAATATTTCTCAATATTTCTCAATATTTCTCAATATTTCTCAATATTTCTCAATATTTCTCAATATTTCTCAATATTTCTCAATATTTCTCAATATTTCTCAATATTTCTCAATATTTCTCAATATTTCTCAATATTTCTCAATATTTCTCAATATTTCTCAATATTTCTCAATATTTCTCAATATTTCTCAATATTTCTCAATATTTCTCAATATTTCTCAATATTTCTCAATATTTCTCAATATTTCTCAATATTTCTCAATATTTCTCAATATTTCTCAATATTTCTCAATATTTCTCAATATTTCTCAATATTTCTCAATATTTCTCAATATTTCTCAATATTTCTCAATATTTCTCAATATTTCTCAATATTTCTCAATATTTCTCAATATTTCTCAATATTTCTCAATATTTCTCAATATTTCTCAATATTTCTCAATATTTCTCAATATTTCTCAATATTTCTCAATATTTCTCAATATTTCTCAATATTTCTCAATATTTCTCAATATTTCTCAATATTTCTCAATATTTCTCAATATTTCTCAATATTTCTCAATATTTCTCAATATTTCTCAATATTTCTCAATATTTCTCAATATTTCTCAATATTTCTCAATATTTCTCAATATTTCTCAATATTTCTCAATATTTCTCAATATTTCTCAATATTTCTCAATATTTCTCAATATTTCTCAATATTTCTCAATATTTCTCAATATTTCCCAATATTTCTCAATATTTCTCAATATTTCTCAATATTTCTCAATATTTCTCAATATTTCTCAATATTTCTCAATATTTCTCAATATTTCTCAATATTTCTCAATATTTCTCAATATTTCTCAATATTTCTCAATATTTCTCAATATTTCTCAATATTTCTCAATATTTCTCAATATTTCTCAATATTTCTCAATATTTCTCAATATTTCTCAATATTTCTCAATATTTCTCAATATTTCTCAATATTTCTCAATATTTCTCAATATTTCTCAATATTTCTCAATATTTCTCAATATTTCTCAATATTTCTCAATATTTCTCAATATTTCTCAATATTTCTCAATATTTCTCAATATTTCTCAATATTTCTCAATATTTCTCAATGCTTCAAAATAACTCTCAATGCTTCTCAATGTTTTTTTATTAATTCTTAATGTTTCTCAATGTTTCTTAATGTTTCTCAATGTTTCTCAATGTGTCTCAATGTTTCTCAATGTTTCTCAATATTTTTCAATGTTTCTCAATAAAAGTTAAGATTAATAGTTATTCCTCAAGCAATTTGTCACTAAAAAGGGAATCTTGGTTAATCTATGTGGAGATTTTTCAGTTTTAGTACTACTAAAACATGAAATCTATGCATAATTTTATCAATGGCCAATTTTATGAATATTAAAAGGTACAGTTCTCCAAATTTTGAGAGATTGACATGCCAACGTGACAAAAATAATAATACACCATTGTTGTATTCATTTTAAATTTAATTAAATTGACAACTAATGAAAATAATTTAACTTGCCTTAAACCACTGAATAAAGAGTTACAAATTCTTTCAAATAATCTGTCACTCGACCATCATCATAATTTAACATTTCCATACTCTGTTTAAGGGATGAAATAAGGAATAAAACTTTTATAACAGAAATGTACAGCTCCAGATGTAAAAAAGATACTTAAAAATATTTTTAAATGAACTATTAACATTAAAAACTATTATTTTGTTTCAGACTTTGATGTTACCAGAAAAAGAGAAGCAGAACACAAGAAGTTAATGTAAGTTTTTATAAATTTTTCAGTTACACTGGTTTCAAAAATCTTAATTTTTATAATTATTTACATCATTTTTCTGTCTAATTTTTAGAAAATCGTGTACTCTAAAAACTTGTGGTAATAATTCACTCACTATAGTGTTTATTTTTACAAAATGTCAATTTACAACTAATAAAAAAATCGAATTGTTAACCACACCTAAAATAATTTAGTAATAGCCGAAATGAAATGAAGTAATAAATAAATTAAACAGCGAAAATTAAATCTAAATCAGAATTTCGATTTAATTCGTAATAAATCTTTTTGTTTATCGATTCTTATTAGAAATTAGTTTCTCCTATATGTTTTTATTAAGAAAATTATTACGTTTTTTTCTTCTCTTGTTCGGCAGTTGAAATTTTAGTTTAATTTGAATATTTTACTTTCTTTTAAGATAAAAAAACAAAAGTTGTAAAATCAATGACAAAGAACAGCATTAATTTAAATTTTTATTTAATTATATAAATGATATAATAAATATTTGCTGCACCTAATTCTAGGTAAATAAATATTTTTTTAAAAATATTCTCACGAGAATTTTGCACTTTGATCAAGAAAATACCAGGAAGCTATATCAATTAGAACTTATGATGCGGAAAATTAGATGCTACTATGCGTAAGGAACATTAAGAAAAAATAAAGATATTTCAAATTAATAAACGAAAAATACATCTTCAAAATTATTATAAATGTAAAACTTAGAAGAACCTTTGATTTATATTTGTTCGAATAATTATTTCGCGATCATTGTTTAGAAAAATGCAATCAAATTTATATGTATAAATTTCGCTTGCATCATTTGATTATTTACTTGAAATTTCAAATAAAATATATGTTCGCATAATTTACATCATACAGCAATGTATAAATTCTTTATTCACGGCACAAATATACGTAGTTCAGAAATATCTTAAGATTCATCAATTTTGAATATGATTTATTACATTTTCTGAAGTCGGGCACTCCTTTACTTGATTTGCAAGCGTAGAATACCAAAATTAATGTGAGAATTTATAGTAGATACATCAAGTGATTTTTTACTTAAATATCGAGTTTTTTTTCAGAATTAATTTGACTTTCTCATATTAGCTATGCATTTGGATTGCTAAATAGTTTTTAAATGTCTAAAAATGAAAAATAATTAATAATTATAGTATAAAGATGAAAGGAGTGTAGTAATTTAATTTGCAGAACATAGTATAGGTTCAAAAGATAGAAATTTTATTTATACCTCATCCTTCAATGCTTATTTATAGTTAATAAGAAAATAAACATAAACAAATGGCTACAACATCACCGAAAAGTTTGGCAACGTTAGGTTGATCCTTTCAGTGTAGCTGAAAAGGATTGGAAACTATAGTTAAAATAATTTACGAAATATTAATTTTTTTGTGTCATATATTTATCGTTCTGTACCGTCAATACATTTTTAATTATTTTACATTAATATTTTTAATTTATTCTATATCTTCTCAAATATAAAAACAAACGAAATAAGAGAATAGGAATTTGAAACAAAAACCAACAGCAGTCGGAGCCAACAATAAACTATCAAAAATGGCAAATGATTGCTATAAACTTTGATTAGATGGATAAACATTGCCTTTTACCTATTCAACCGCCAGCTAAGTCAAGAGGTTATCGAACTCTTGTAACCTATATAAGTTACGTACAGAACAGACAGACCACCGCATTTATCAATAAATGTATTCACTAATTTTGCATTTTGTATCGTTGTTTAACGTTCGAATGGTGTTTTCATGAGTGGCAAATATTTAAATAATATTCTTGTTTAATTATATAATATAGTGCGAGTCAAAAGGAATAAATTTGAGCAAAGAGATATAAGAAAAAGGTCCTTCATTTCTCCCAAAGTTAAGTAACCCCACTTTTTGGCATATAATATAATAGATTTACCGTTCATACCCACGTGCTGAGTATTTTCGAAAGAAATTCTTCCAATGGGGCATGTTCAAAAAATTTGAAATTTTTTTTATGAATAGAAGAGTTAAAAATAAAACTACATTTTTTTTATTTTTTTTTTATCTATTCATTTGCCGGAGTTATGAATTTTTTTAAAATTTATGACGTCACCGGGAATAGACCAATAGGAGCTAGCGCACAACGTTGCCGGCTAGAAGGTTTACGAGAAGTGATGTACGTTCGTTTGTGTACTCCTTCTTACTTTTAGACTTCTAAAACATCGTTAAACAAATATCTTTTAAATATATAATATCAAATGTTTTTTGAAAGTATTATTTCTGTTTAAACTTTTACCATATTTAAAGTTTCATTGTTTTAAAAGTCACTTAATAATTCAGAAAATGGCAAAATGGCAGCACTGTGTATGGCATCTGTCATCATAGTGTCTCGATCAAGAATTTATTTGGAATTTGAGTGTTTAATTTTGTACTTTTTATAAATATTATGACTACGAAAAAGTGTTTTGTTCCAGAATGTGATAATTATTCACATTCATCTCTAAGAATACATGTGGAAAGAGTTATAAGAAGGGTTAGTTAATTTAACATGTTAAAACCACATTCGTGGGTGAATTTTAAGCAAGTACATTTACTTAGTAATATCTGCATAATTGCTTGTTAACTTACAAGAACCTATTTTGTAAGAGTAAATATTAATTTAATAATTTTTTTTTGGTTTGTTTTTTTAATGTAATTTACCTAATTATCACATTTCAGGGATTATAATGAGTTTTTAAACAGCCAATGTAATTTTTTAGAAAATTTTAACTTTTCGAACAAATCAAAGAGGAATGAGTACCTGTATATGCATAGATTTTTTTTAAAACTACCAAAACAAAGGCACCTATTTACAGCAGTTTAAAATGAAACATTTTGACAAAAACGCCTATGTCACAGTAATAAATATTAAAAACAACCAAGTTCAGTTGAATGTGGTAGCAAAGTCTATATATTCCAATAAATCGGGTAACTACATGTGGTATCACTGGTGATAAATTAAAAAATATCACAATTCTTGCCACCTTTTTTAAAAAACCAGAAAGTGTGCCTTCTTACCAATCCTTTATGAAAATGACAACAGTGATAAATGTGAAAAAAAATTTAATGTTGCTATTTGTTATTACGATAGTAAAACATGTTTGCAGTTCCGTTTATTTTTTATGAAAATCTAAGTAAAAACAACCAATGTCAAAGGGTTATAATTTTTTTTCTGCCAAACCAAATATATCACAAAATTTAAAAATTGATCATAGGTCAAGCTAAAGTAATACCTTTATTGATAGTAGCTTTAAAAAAAGGAGAAAGAATAATATTGACTTAAGTTATTATTATTAACATTGGTGATTTTTAATAAAAACTCTTCAATTATTGTTTACAAACAAAAATATAAAAATCTGTGAAAATTTTATTTATTAACCTTTTAATAAAAAATGAAGTAAAAAACAATTTATTTACAAATAAAAAATTTATATACAAATCCTAAGAATATAAAAGTACTGATTTATTTTCCTGTAGTGGATGAAGAGGTTTCTTTAACAATCTAGCCAAATGTACATCAATATTTACGCATTTTGATAAATTAGAGCCTTTCCAATAACACTGAGTAGATGTTACAGGGTATAAAGGGTATAAAAATAGCCTAAAAATATGGCATATTTTTTAACTCAAAATTTCATAGGTGCTCTGCAGCATTCTTTGGTATCATAATTATTACTAGGTTCACTAACAAAATCTGTTTATAGATTATTTTAACACTTGCTGCGATTACAAAAAATGTCTATATGTCAAAATTAGAAAAAAAATATTTATAGGAATAAAGGGCCTTATACACTGTTTATTATATGTAATATAAAAACAAAAAAGCATAATAAATATTACAAACCTTGACATGCAGCATATCCTAAGCATATTGTGCACTAAAATTTCATTTTTGTTAATTACAACAACCACATCAGAAGGTTTTTGCCGTACTTTATGTTTAGGTGTAATTTGTCTCCTTCTCTCTTATGGAAAAAGAAATTATCCCCATATTCTTGCTTGGCAGATCTAAAAATAAAACCTGCGATAAATATTATGTTTTACTTGCTCCATATAAACTGTAACTACCTACTATTAAAACAAAGTCTTACCTTTCTGACTTTTGTAAACTGAGTATTATTAAAAAATGCAGTAATCATCTCGGTAATCATATTTTACAATTTACAATGGGTAAAACACTTGATTTAACTTTTATAAATCCAGCTGATTCATATTAATAATAAAATTAAACCAAAACAAAAAACTAGGGTTAGGTGTTAGGTGGTGTCAATTTTAATGTCACTTAGATGTGCGTTCACTTCGACATTCTGTGTGTCGGTTTGTTCGTTGGCTTAGTTTTGTATAACAAAAAAAACTTCGACACAAGATGATTGGTCTATTCCCGATGACGTATAATTTCAAATTTTAAATTTCAATTGGGCTTAATTTAAAAACTTTTGGCTTTTTTAACGAACTGACTATTTAGAATAACTTGTACAGCGACTAACTATTACAATATAATTTATGAAACAGCATATCTCACATGTGAACATGGCCCATTACATGAATTTCAGTTTCCCCTTCTATCTCCCAACTGTTGATCCTTAACAATCGCCACAGTCCATTTCCTGTAACAGTAATTTTATTTTGATTAAAGTTTTAATTTTTTATAACATTTTACTAATTAATTTAATTATATTATGTATGAATATTTTTTGTATTACAAAGCTGATGAAGGCTAGTCGCTTTTAAATTGAATAACATTTACATGTGGTACTGATTTTGAGTTTATTTATTCCTTTGACCTGTTGTAGCTTTTAGATATAAATAGTAATTTGATCCGCTACTGTTATCACTGTTCACTGTTCGCTGTTCTTTCCCTCCAATTAAAATTATTATCGTTGCAATGCGTATAATAATTTATTTCCGATAACGCTTTCTAAATCATTCATTAAAAAATTATATCTTGATCTTTGGATTAATGGTTCTAACATTAGCATCAAATTAGATCGTTCACCAGCCCAGGCTAGACTCGCATTCAAATCAATTATTCAATAGGCTAGACTTCAAAGGAACGTATACGAATAAAGTGCCCTGGTATCTTCGTTATTTTCTTGTTGCTAACCACTTTATACGAGTATAAAGGAGGAAATTCATGTTTTCTTAGAAAATAACATTTACTATAATCTACAGACGAAAGGAGTGCAGTAATTTAATTTGCAGAACGTAGTATAAAATTTTATTTATACCTCATCCTTGAATGCTTATTTCAAGTTAAAATTAAAATTTTAGTAAATCTGGTTTTTGGTACCTACTGAAGTGTTAAATTTCGCCCCTCACATAACTCATAAAGTATCTTCATCTGCCTTTAGGAAACAAAATCAAATCTAACTGATTATTTAAAGTTAGAACACTCAGTATACGTTTTGTATATCAATAATAGCTTGTCGATGAATATAAAATTAAAATTTATTCGCTATTCTTCGAAGACGTCCGTAACGGATATAATAATATTAATTTTGATTTCTGATCAATTTGATTATTATTCATGGCTAACAGTTTCCGGAATACCTGATTTTATTCACTTCTTGGAAGCGGCAGTACATAAAATTATTGTTAAAGGCTATTTCGAGGGGCGGAGGTAATTTGCCCACAAAATATTTAAAGCTGCTAATCCTATAGGTAATTTGCCCACAGCAAGTAAAAGGTCATCTTAATCCTGTTGGTATTTTGCCCAAATTTATTTCTAACTGAATAAATCATAATAGATATATCTTTCATTTATTATTTTTTATATATTATCGAAAAGTAAAAACACATTATTAATTAAACTAAAAATTATATTAAACACTAATTTTTATTATTATAAAAAAGTAAGTATACATAAGTTATATTATATTTTTTATATATTTATATTTTATTTACATATTTTTCAACTGGGAGGGATAAATATGATACAAATTTTATATACTCTAATCTGCTGATTTGCTGCAGATCAAATCGCTGTATAAATTTTTCTAAACACTGAATTTTTTGTTCTACACTTTTGTCTTTGATTTTCTTAGGTATACTTAAGCTTTGTATTGTGATATACGTGTCGATTTGAAAGTCTTTAAGCTTTTCTATAAAAATATATACAGAAGGATGTGTACAGTAGAATGAAGAATTAAACCTTGAATGAAACGACTCACAGGCATTTGTAGTTCTTGTAATTGAAGCTGTTTTTTCTGCCCATATACTTGGAGGAAATGTAGAATTTTCTTCAATATATGTTTCTAATAGGTAATCGGCATACCTATCGAGAACGGCATTTTCTGGTTTACTTGCCATTAAGTCAAACACAAAACAGTCTCCAACTTCATCGGCGTTTAAATATGTCAACCCAAATGATGTTTTAAGCCATTTTCCGGTATCACTGTTAGTTGTATATTCAGTCATTAATCCCAGAGACTGAATTTTACGATACCACGCTTGATGTAGATGAAATCGGCAGCCATTGATTACAGTATTAGGCCACATATAAATTAACGCCTTATGAATTGCTATTTCAAAATCAACGAACACTTTAGATGGATTTAAAGCAATACTGTAAGTTTCCAAAATTTTATAATGCAATAACGAAAACAAATGTTTGTATATATCGGTAGATTTGTTTGGTAATAAACAATATACCAGGGGCACATAGTGTCCATTACACAGCCCATGAATGGTAAATAATTGTAGGAAAAACTTTGTACAATACGAAAATGTTCCATCCATATACAAGACGTTCATTTTACACAAAGTACGAATATTTGTCTCACATGTAAATACAATAATATTATTTTCTCTGCTATTTATTAAAAGAAAATGTTCACCTTTACTGGTTTTAAATGTATTAGAATATAAGTCAACTGCATCATGCACTTCTTGTATATTTGTAGGTAATGGACCTAGTAGTATTTTGCGACGACTGTTGTATATAGTTTTTCTTATGTAGGACACATCAATTGTAGTTAGTGACTCTGGTAAATTAGTAGCAAGTACTTTACGGATAATTTTAGAAGGTTTTTCCGAAATATCATCAACTGCTTTTCGCTTACACGAATTAGAAATAATTTTCCTGTTTAATTTCGGTTCATTTGCTTCATGGCTATGAATTAGGTTGCCTCTGGATACTAAAAGTTCAGGACCAATTGTAAATACAGTGGCATTACAAGCATTTGTTTTTCTTTGGGAGCATCTCCAAGAAACTTCTCCACTTTTCATTTCTCTATCTTTGGCAAACGTAAAATTCTTCAAAAGGAGTACATCTTTCCCGCGTGTGCTTTTAATCAATGTAGCTGACATTATAGAAATAATTATTGTTTATAAACACTCGAATTACAATCATCAACGTATAAAAACTGACTGAAATATAAACAGTAAACACCCAAAGTAAGTACCTATTAGAATTATTAATAATCAGGTAGGTACCTATTTGTGGGCGGATGTAATTTGCGGGTTTAGGTACCTGAATGCTACTGTGGGCAAAATACCAGTAAGATTAACGCACCCCTTTACTTACACAGGTAGAAAACAGAGATTTGTGGGCAAAAAGGACCCGCCGATTTCGAGGAGTAAATTAAGAAATAAGAAATGTCTAATGTTTTTATATTATATTTTACGTACTGCATATTATTTTAGTATATTTAAATATTTTTCCTTAAAGTGCATGTTTTTTTTAATATTTTAATAATTCTCTATATTACAATTTTTTTATGTGTCCAAACAAGTGTTTTAACGTTCATTATACTTTATTTCTGGATTTTGTTTTATATATCTTCTGTAATTTATACGTATTTATTGTGGAAATAAATAAAGTTGTTATCATTATTATTATCATCATCGAACCGTATGGTCTTATCAAACTGTTCACCTTTAAATAGTTAGTGTACGGTTGCCTTTACTAACCATAAGCAATAAGCAGCTGCACGTTCTACTTGGATACATATTTTTTCATATTATTGTCTTATAGTACACCGCAAACTGTTTTATAAATCTATATTTATTAACTACCTTAGAATTGTTAATTTTCTGCTGTATTGCTTTCAACTTTCCGTTTTTCGTATTTTGAGTATAATCGTGAAGTGCTATGGTGGACTATGGTGTTACATTCAATACTTTTTCGGTAATTATTAAATTTTTACCTGCTATAGGCACATTATGTCGCCTAATTTTCGTTCATTTATTTTTATTAAAGGCAGGAACGCTGCCAATAGCAGCGCACTATGAAAGTCAATTTTTAAAGACATAAAATTAGTATGACATTTGAAGAAATACTTTAAAAACTCTTATGCTTATGCACTGAAAAGATTTGTCAGTTTTAATCATAGAAATTTTTATCACAAAACTTTCAACCTCAGCAAATCCTTCCTTATTTGCGGTAATTATTATATCCACAACAAACCTAATTAAAAATTCAGTCAGCATTAAATTACTTCGCAGCATCTGCCACAGTTTACTATATTTCTAATGCAGATGTAACAAATCGTTTAATTTTTTTCTTTTGTTAGGGAAATCACCGTAATTATAGCGATGACAGTTATTTGTATCAGTTTTAGCGTCGCAGTTAAATGATCATTTAATTAATTTTATTGGAGCATATCGAATAAAATCAATGATTGCATCAATAAAGCAATATGTTAAGTAAACGCGGGTAACGTAATGCAACAGGTACTGATATAGATAGAGCTGTGTTAAATTAAGTACGTGGTTTTTTTAAGAAAGGCATTACCGTTGATTTAATTTTTTCTACAAACATAGTTAAAAAAAGAAAATTATTATGTTCTGAGAAAATGCTTACATTTGATAGAAGAAATTTTAGTTTGGTTTTATACTTTTCTTAAAACTAACTACCTTATATATTTTGAAGCTTAGATGTACACATCTTTTAGTGATATTACCTGTCCCAAAAATCAATTACGTGGTTGTTTTTTGAATTAATCGTGTGGTTTTCGCTATTAAACACCTTGTATAAGAATGTTTACCATGTATTTTTTTTCCTCGTAATACCAGTAGTGCTTTTTGAAAATATGTTTCCCTGAATTAGTAGAATTAGTAAGATTTTGCAAGAAACTACCGTCATATATTTGTGAATAACTATTTTAAATTGCACGTATGTACTAATGTATTATTAAAACGTAATCTCTCTTACATTTTAGTGAAAACAATTCATTTATGTAGTTATTAAAAATCGTTGGTCCTAGTACTGACCCCTGAGGAACATCACCCACCCTTACATCCTGACTCTTAACACCTAAATATGTTTTAAAAAGCTATAAAATATTATATATTATTCCTATGTCACTTAACGAATGCAAATTTGGAGGATGGCTGACGGTGTAAAAGGCTTTTGATAAGTTTATAAAAATACAGACTGGTTAAACAATTGATACAGTCTGTTCGCTATACTTACGCGGGTTTCGGATTAACAAAATTATGCAAATTAGTCATTGACAACCAGTTCCAATAAGCCTCTTCCCAAGAAATTAAGTAAAATTGCCCTAATGGTCAGATTTAAATTAAAATAACATTAGGGTAGGTACTAAATTTGTTACAAATATTGTAGTTGAATTGATTCCTTGCAAGTGCTGACATTGTATGTATATTGTACATTTAGTGGAAATTTTAAAAATACCTAGACGTGTGTTAGATGTAGATAGTCTAATTTGTAGTGTTCATAAGTATTTTACTCGCCCATCAATGAAAACGAAAGATATTCCAGATGGAAAGAAATTTGAAATTTGTGATACCATTTATCGAATAAAGGCCAACAAGGAACATGTGACCTTAAATACAATTCTCTCGGAATTAATGACGACATTGGCAGAACAAGTCCATGGCAAGTGATACATAACTTGGGTCTCAAATTTCAAAAGGAGGATAACAGAAAGGCCCTCTGTGAAAGAAGTCGTGCACAAGAGAATTGACTTTCTAAGAAAATATTCTAAATTTAAAGAAGAAGGGGCTAATTTTATATATTTAGATGAAACATGGATATTTTCTAGGGGTGCAACCAAGAGAATATGGCAAGATGATAACGTAAAGTCTATCAAACATACCGATGGAGAAGGGAAGTGACAAATAATTTTACATGCAGGAGGGAAATTGGGTTTTAAAGAAGGTGCTGATTTAATATTTTCATCTAAATCAAAATCCAGTGACTATTACGGTAATATGAACACAGAAATGTTTGTAAAATGGTTGCATGAAAAACTTCTCCCAGGTTTAAGTGAGCCTAGCGTAATTATTTTAGACAATGCACCTTGACAAAGGAACATATACCATTTCCTTAATCAGGGTGATTCATAACTATTGGGACATAGGCTAAGGGCAGGTTATTTGTACAAAAATATGATGACAGGGCCAAATATACCTTAATAAAATATTGCTGTGGAATAAGATACAGGGCGTTAAAGTTGAATTTTTTTTTTTTTCGTTTTTTTTTTTTATAATGTCACTGTATTATTAATGCATTGCTATCAAAATCGGCACAGAGGCATATCTTTGGACAGGGGATAATATTTTATGTATAATTTCTCATTTTGTTACGGGGGGCGCCACTTGAATGATTACTAATGATGAAATTAAGTGGTAGCTTTTTTTGACAAAACTTTTTAGTATTTTTGATTGGAAAATATGATGTAAACGTCATTTCTACGTAATAATGGTACTCTTGTTTAAACACGATAATTTTACCCGTTTTCGAGAAAAACGCAATTGAGCAGCTCACAAGTCTCAAATGCGGAGTTAAAAAAAATATTTCACATATGAAAAGTGTGCTTTGGAGTGTCAGATAATTGTGTTTGGTACATGTAATTTCTTGACAGTGAATTATTTTTGCTGTTTGATTATAGTCTATTATTATTACTATTATTATTATTATCACCCTGTATCTTATTCCAGAACAATATTTTAATAAGGTATATTTGGCCCTATCGCCATATTTTGCTCCAAATAATCTGACCTTAGATTATGTCCTAATAGTTATGAATCACCCTGTATATTAAAATCAGAATTATTACGCTTGGCAAATATACACGCAAATCAAAAACCTTTGTTGTGGATCAGATTATTGAAAGTTACGGTCATCAAGTTTTACGTCTGCCACCGTATCATTGCCAGTTTAATCCCATCGAATATACAGGGTGGCTCACGCTCAACGGGACGGAGCTTTTTGGGAAAACGACCAAAGATATAAAAAATTCGTTTGGGAGGAATACGTAGGTTACAGACGGCTACAATTTAAAATTTGTTAGATGTATACAGGATGTCCCACATAAGAAAAAAAAAATTAGTTCATTAAAAATTATTCGAACTAGAGTAAACAATTAATTTCTGGGAGACTTTTTTTCCTTAAAAATTCAAATAAATCGAAAACTAATAATAATAGTAATAGGGAACCTTTAGTTAACTGACATTATTTTTGATGTAGTTTTTAATTCTAAAGTAAAAAACAGGGTGTTCCATTAAAAATAATATAACTTTGTATATTTTCTCTTATGTGGGACATCCTGTATACATCTAACAAATTTTAAATTGTAGCTGTCTGTAACCTACGTATTCCTCCCAAACGAATTTTTTATATCGTTGGTCGTTTTCCCATAAAGCTCCGTCCCGTTGAGCGTGAGCCACCCTGTATATGGGGAATATCAAAACAATATTATGACAACCATATTGGGCCTAATGGTTGTAGTGACGACACAGTTCGGGAAACTTGGCGAAAAGCACATTTAATTGCAACTCCAGAAGTGTGGCGGAACTGTATATCCAAGTGCGAGAAACTAATAGAAGATTGGTGGACTCGTGAAAATAAAATAAACGAAATAAGTCCAATCATATTAACAATTAATGTTGATGACAGTGATGATGATGACGATTATGATATTTTGGACGATAATGACTGATTTTCATTTTTGTTGGCAAGTTCAATTTTTTTATTTTTCATTTGAAATTCTCTACATGGAACAAATTTTTATGTTAGAAAATACTTTATTTGAGCTAAATAACCCTCTTGTTATACATAGACCATATTTTCTGTGTGAAGTGTAATATAAAATTATTATTAGGTTTAATTCTGCTCTCAATTATACAAAAGATTCTCCATTATTATTTAATTAAAAAGTTGTACATTATTTTTCATTTCATTTAACCAGTTGATATTTCCCCAAAGAACATGTCAAACTTTCGGGTACTTACCTAGAAATACTCAAAATTTTTAATACGAAACCTGCCGTACGTATAGCGAACAGACTGTAGTCACAAATTCATTAGTAACATGAATAGGATAAATATGTGCATTAAAAAATATTAAAAATCTATTCTAGTGTCTACCGTCAGTCTCATTTTTTCTGTTTGTATTTCTTGAGTTCATCGGAGTCTTTGATGCATCTGATTAAATTTTGATTGCATGAAACGATCATCTAGTTGAACTTATTTCATAAAAATAAATGATTTCATACGGCACATAATATCAGATAAGACGGTATACAAACATTAATTCTAAATGTGGAACAATAACGATCTTTGTACCACACAGATGTGAAATATATCTATAAACGTCAAATTCTAACTGTTGTTTTATCATCGCGTGGTCCTTCCAGGTGTACCGCTATTAACCGACGATGGCATTATGAGCTCGATATCCATATTGAATTATTGTCTTCACATTAGTCATCAGTCATTTCATCTCTTAGTAAGTCACCGAATATACCGAGTTATATACAAAAGGATTCGGATAGTTAATAATGAAGTCACATCTTGATTTTACATAAATATGTTGGAAGTACTATTTCTATGGTTGGAAGCTACTTTCAAGAACACATTATTTTACATAAAAAATTAACTAAATTTAACATATCTTTAATTGTAAAAAAATTGTTCACCTTATATAGGATCAAATGGAATTTTATGACTTTTTATTCTAACCAATTCAACATAGTAACTCCAAGTTTATAAAATCAAATCGAATGTTATGCAACCTAGTTTCGTTTTTTCCATAAAATCAACCTATTGGCAGATCGGATGGCGTTCTATTTTTTTTTTGTAAGAAAAATGATATAAGATTCCACGGTACGAGAGAAGTTCTAATGCTTCACATCGAATGAGTATGTAATTTCATTCAAACTGATAAATAATAAATAACAGTTTCCTTCAGACCGTAACTACTTATGATATAATGAAATAATCGAAGCAGAACTAGATAAGTTTACCTTTTATTAATATTATATACACTTAGGAATGAGATACAGAGTGATTGTGCAAAAAGTACATTTACATTTTCTTCGTATAAATAATTGTAAGCGTGAAAATGGCGAACACTTCGAACATTTTTTATGAGATCTTTGGTATTTGTATCCTCGTTTTAGTATGTTTGTTAAATCTACACTTTCGTCAAAGCCATGAGAGTACCAATCTAAATTTCACAAACTCTTTTTTTTTTCATTGGCGTAGAAATTTTAAATGTATAATTATTGCCTATGGATTAATATTAGTCATAATTTTGATACGTTTTTTATGTCACATAAAACTCTCTCAACGTAAGCAAAATCAAAAAACTTCAGGAACGTCGAGCTCTTTGATCTATGAACGAGCCGCTTCTGATTAATAAAATTCATGGAAAAACTGAAAGAAAAAGTAAAATTTTAGCGCTCCCTTTATTGTATGAAGCTATCAAGTCATAGCCCACACTTATATCTACCACTTTTTCCTTCTATGAAAAATTGCAATTAATAATAAAATATTTAATAATATGTATTGTATACAACAGTGGTCGCCAACCTGTCGATCGCGAGCTACCGGTAGCTCGCGGAGGCAATTCTGGTAGCTCTCGCAACGATTTTAATTTAAAAAATACAAACTGCAAAAATCAGAGAAGCTTCCGAAAATTCCACAAAAAAATCTAATTGTCATAATATTAAACATAAACAGCGGCAACGTTGCGGTGAGCGATCTGCCGCTGACGCGATCAAGCTAGAATCGGCTAGAACCGACCATCCGGACCAGCGCGTTAGTGTTCGAGATCGATCAGGATTGCTTTGAACGGGATAAATACGCACGGCGCGGCGACATTGCGCTTAGTTTAAAACTGAACGCGTAACCAACGTCCAGCGGTTGGGCTAGTAGAAAACAACAAAAAATAATATTATGGCAAGCAGTTGTAAGAAGGTAAAGACATACCACTTTCATTCGGAATGGGAAGAACAATACTTTTTTACAGAAGTTAAAGATAAAAATGTATGTTTGTTATGTAATACTTCGGTCTCCGTTGCTAAAAAAGGAAATATTGAGAGACATCATAAAACTGTACATTCTAATTTTGAAAAATCATTCCCACTACATTCTGCCGCCAGAAAGGAGAAACTGAAACAGTTAAAAAAGCAGTTAATTGGACAACAATCAATATTTTTAAGAACAGTCGACAAAAATAAGGCTGCAACTGTAGCATCGTACCTTGTGTCCCAGATAGTTGCACAAAAAAAGAAACCTTATGAAGACGGGGAAATAATAAAACAGGCGTTTTTAGAAGCTGCTGATTCGTTATTTGCCAACTTTAGAAATAAAGACGAGATAGTTTCAGCTATAAAATCTATGCAACTTTCTGCTAATACAGTGATGAGACGTGTAGAAGTAATGAGCAATGATATTTTTTTAAAGTTAAGAACTGACTTAGATAACTGTGTTTATTTTTCACTTCAACTGGATGAATCAACAGATGTCGTTGACACTGCCCAGATGGCCGTGTTCGTCAAGATGGTTTTTAGTGATTTTACGATTAAAGAAGATCTTTTGAAGTTTATTCCACTGAAAGGACACACTACTGGACAGGAGTTGTTTTCTCATTTAAAAAATATTATTTCTTCCGAGAAAATTCCAATATCGAAAATGGTAGGCTTGACAACCGATGGCGCTCCAGCTATGGTGGGTTGTGATAAGGGTCTGGTGGTGTTATGTCGTAAAGATGAAACTTTTCCGCAATTTCTCTGTTACCACTGCATTATCCATCAGCAAGGATTATGTGGAAATTTCCTGAAACTAAACAACGAAAACCTTGGCCGATGAAGTTGACTGTCAATACGGGGACCTACTCCTTCACTCTGAAGTCCGATGGTTAAGTAGAGGACGGGTGCTGAAACGTTTTAATGATGTCCTATCTGGCATAGTTCAATTTTTCAAACAACGCGATGAACCGACTCCGGAACTAGAAAATTCAATCTAGCTTAGAGATTTTGGTTTTCTCGTGGACATTAGAGAGAAATTAAACGAACTTAATTTGCAGCTTCAGGGAAGAGACAAAGAACTAGCGGAAATGATTTCTGATATAAAAGCATTTATCAAAAAGCTGGAGTTTTGGGAACAAAACGTAATTAACAGCGATGTCAAGCAGTTTCCTATTCTTTCAGAAAAAATATCTCAAAATCCATTAGAACCCTATGACAGCAAATATCATGTAGAAATAGTTTCTACCCTGAAGAATAACTTCAAAAATCATTTAAGGATTTCAACAAAATGGCTTTAGTAGCGCAGTTTGTTGTTTCACCCTTTATGGAAATTAATATCCAATAGTTTGCAACTTGTGTTATGCAGAACTTTGGCGAAGACATCGCTGCAACAGAAATGGAAGTAATTGAGTTTCAAAATGATTTAGCCTTAAAATCGTTAGTCTCAAGTACCAAATGTATCTGGCCTATTGTAAGTAAAGACAAATATTCAGTTCTATGCCGTGTTGCCTTGAAAGTGAAAGCATTATTCAGTTCAACCTATTTGTGTGAATCTTCTTTTTCCAAAATGAAGTTTATTAAGAACAAATATCGCAATCGACTTACATATGAACATTTGGATAATTGTATTCGAATGGCTGTATCAAATTATACTGCAAACATTAAAAAAATTATCGATGAGTCTGAGTGTCAGCCTTCTCATTGAATGTGCTTTTTTATTTTTCAATGTTTATGTTCATGATAGTGCGTTACTTTTTTGTATTAACAATTTTTAAATCTTACGTGTCATGCCGTTGTGGCTGGATAAAAGTTTGTGTTTATTTTTCAAACACCTTCGTTTGGTAGGTAGGAATGTAGCTATGAACAAGTACGTACTAGTAATATTAGTTATTTTGTTATTAGTTTATTATTAGTACCTATGTATTATGTATTACCAGTTAAATAGTAAAATAAATACATATAATGATAAATTAATTGTGGATTATTTCATTTACGTTGCGTTACGTGGCTTCCGTGTGGGTAGCTCGCTGTTTATTCCAAAATTAACAAAGTAGCTCAACACATTGAGAGGTTAGCGACCACTGGTATACAACATACCTTCAGTTGTCGTTCTTGCACTTATGATGGTCTGTTAATTTTTGAATAAGTCTTTTGTATTTTATTTTTGTATTTTATACAAATCGCTCTACTACCAGTTTTTCCTTTTTCTGATTTTTTCTATAAAATAATTCCAAATTGTGTCTTTCCTCCTTTCGCTCATTTTTATTTTACACTTTTCTCTTCACTTTAACTTTAATAGTTTTAACTTGGGCACAGACGCATTGATTTTTTATTAAAAATCAAGATTTTTTATTTTTTTGAATATATCTTGATTTTTTCTAACCCTGAATGTGCAGCACTAATCTGTAAGTACATTTTGTTTTTTAATTATGTCAACATTTAACGTTATTTAACTATTATAATGAGCTACTTTTATTATCTCTATTCCATGTTAGTTTTAGAAATAACTTTCGGTTACTTGGAAAACTAAACCTAATACAACAATTTGAACTTTTGATTGTTTATTAGCTAAAAAAACTTTGTGTGCCTACATATTTTTTTACTTCCAGGTATTCGATGGTGATTGGTTAGCAGTTTTTCGAAGAATTGTTGCACAAGGTAAGGTGTAAAGTAGTGTTTTTACATTCAGAGTTATAATTAAAACTTTATTACTAAACTGTTTAAATGCAAAAGAACAGTATAAAATAATTATTTCAGCAGACAGTTCGCAAGTTCTTGAAAATTATTTTATGACCGCAATAAACTCGAATTGAAAGTGATTTGCAGCGCTCGTATAATTGATTTTTTTAATAATTCGATCATCAGCGCTTTTAGCGTGCTATTGTCAACCAAATCATGATGACGCCGATGTTACCTTAGGAAAACGTTTTCTTCGCTCTTTAATGCCCATCATACATCATTCATTCCCACGATGCCTTTGGCACCATTGCGAATGGCTTTTATTGTTCAAATTAATTGAGCCAAGGTTGATCTTCGATTCAGTGGCAGCGCTAGAGAAATTTTATTAAAAGGATAGAAATTATATGTATTTATTATACTCTTTAGATCAGTGGTCGCCAACCTCTCAATGTGTTGAGCTACTTTGTTAATTTTGGAATAAACAGCGAGCTACCCACACGGAAGCCACGTAACGCAACGTAAATTAAATAATCCACAGTTAATTTATCATTATATGTATTTATTTTACTATTTAACTGGTAATACATAATACATAGGTATAAGGTTTGTTCCAACCCAACAGAAAACCGTACATTGTACGGTCATCGTCATGCGCAGTAAATAAAGTCCGTTCCATCCGAGCATTGACGATTCATTGTACCGACCGCTTAGCGTTCCAACCAAACATGGGACCGTTCGGGAATCGGTTTCTGTAGAACAGAAGTAAAAGTTGGAAATGCTTTTGCCAGTTCTCCCACTTTTGCTGCGTTTGAGAATCCCATCGGATGCATCTGAGATGTAAAAAATTTTTGATCACGTGATTCAGTATACGTAAATGTAATGGGACAGATGTGTCCGATGTGGATAAAAAAACGCTCGAGATGTAAAAAATGCATCCGATGTGGATTCTCAAACGCAGCATTTATACACATAAATTGACGGGTTGGCACCGGATCTCACCGAAGTGGACGCGATACATTGGCGTACAAAATTATTTTATAGATGTTAATAACAATTTCGAGTAAATAGTTTAATAAATTGTGAATAGCTGCTGAAATTTTGTAAAATTATAATTTGAATAATATAATACATGTTTAATAATTATTTATAATCCATAAATACATGCGATTGTCCGGTTCCGCCGATAACAATTTAGAATTACTTATTCTATGAAACGACACTGGCAGGTAAACATTACTGTGAAATTCTCGGAGCCGCCCGACGTGGTTTGACGTTTACCCCCTCTCTACCTACCAAAAGACTTTTCAACTTTTACTTTCTCTATACGGTCCTTTCGATACCAAACTAAAAGTTGGTATCGCTTGGATTGACATGCGTACTGCGTACACTGTAACGAGCAAGGCCCGTCTATTTTGTTTGGATTTGACGTTTAATGCTTGGTGGTGTTTTTAAATTAAATTGTTTTTCAGTTTTTCTGCTTAATTATGTTTGTTCTTGTATAGTACCTAATTTAATTATGTGTCATGAAGAAGGTGATGATTTTCTCTCAGACTTATCGTCTAGTGAAGACGATTTAGAACTTGCTGTAAAAGAACATAGAGTTAAAAATGATAACTATTCAGGTAATTCCTACTTCCCGCCAACTGAAATTGTCAAACAGCATCGTTTGATACTGAAAGTGGTACATAAATTCATTCCATCCCGGTAAAGTGTGATCCCATACACAAGACAGTACGAGGTTAGCGTTTGCGCATAACAAGCTAGTTGAACGATCCCGTGTACCGTTTCGAAACAGTACAAAACTCTTGGTTGGAACAAACCTACTAATAACAAAATAACTAATATTACTAGTACGTACTTGTTCATAGCTACATTCCTACCTACCAAACGAAGGTGTTTGAAAAATAAACTCAAACTTTTATCCAGCCACAACGGCATGTCACGTAAGATTTAAAAATAGTTAATAATAATAACAAAAAAGTAACGCTAAACATTGAAAAATAAAAAAGCACGTTCAATGAGAAGGCTGACACTCAGACTCATCGATAATTTTTTTAATGTTTTCAGTATAATTTGATACAGTCATTCGAATACAATTATCCAAATGTTCATCTGTAAGTCGATTGCGATATTTGTTCTTAATAAACTTCATATTGGAAAAAGAAGATTCACACAAATAGGTTGAACTGAAAAATACTTTCACTTTCAAGGCAACACGGCATAGAACTGAATATTTGTCTTTACTTACAATAGGCCAGATACATTTGGTACTTGAGACTAACGATTTTAAGGCTAAATCATTTTGAAACTCAATTACTTCCATTTCTGTTGCAGCGATGTCTTCGCCAAAGTTCTGCATAACACAAGTTGCAAACTGTTGGATATCAATTTCCATAAAGGGTGAAACAACAAACTGCGCTACTAAAGCCATTTCGTTGAAATCCTTAAAACGATTTTTGAAGTTGTTCTTCAGGGTAGAAACTATTTCTACATGATATTTGCTGTCATAGGGTTCTAATGGATTTTGAGATATTTTTTCTGAAAGAATAGGAAAATGCTTGGTATCGCTGTTAATTAGGTTTTGTTCCCAAAACTCCAGCTTTTTGATAAATGCTTTTATATCAGAAATCATTTCCGCTAGTTCTTTGTCTCTCCCCTGAAGCTGCAAATTAAGTTCGTTTAATTTTTCTGTAATGTCCACGAGAAAGCCAAAATCTCTAAGCCAGATTGAATTTTCTAGTTCCGGAGTCGGTTCATCGCGTTGTTTGAAAAATTGAACTATGCCAGATAGGACATCATTAAAACGTTTCAGCACCCGTCCTCTACTTAACCATCGGACTTCAGAGTGAAGGAGTAGGTCCCCGTATTGACAGTCAACTTCATCGGCCAAGGTTTCGAATAATCTTCGTTGTAACGCTTGAGCTCTAATCTTGTTCACAATTTTTACCTCCAGTTTCATAACGTTGTTGAGTTTCAGGAAATTCCCACATAATGCTTGCTGATGGATAATGCAGTGGTAACAGAGAAATTGCGGAAAAGTTTCATCTTTACGACATAACGCCACCAGACCCTTATCACAACCCACCATAGCTGGAGCGCCATCGGTTGTCAAGCCTACCATTTTCGATATTGGAATTTGCTCGGAAGAAATAATATTTTTTAAATGAGAAAACAACTCCTGACCAGTAGTGTGTCCTTTCAGTGGAATAAACTTCAAAAGATCTTCTTTAATCGTAAAATCACTAAAAACCATCCTGACGAACACGTCCATCTGGGCAGTGTCAACGACATCTGTTGATTCATCCAGTTGAAGTGAAAAATAAACACAGTTATCTAAGTCAGTTCTTAACTGAAAAAAAATATCATTGCTCATTACTTCTACACGTCTCATCACTGTATTAGCAGAAAGTTGCATAGATTTTATAGCTGAAACTATCGTCTTTATTTCTAAAGTTGACAAATAACGAATCAGCAGCTTCTAAAAACGCCTGTTTTATCATTTCCTCGTCTTCATAAGGTTTATTTTTTTGTGCAATTATCTGGGATGCTTGAGTTGCAGCCTTATTTTTGTCGACTGTTCTTAAAAATATTGATTGTTGTCCAATTTACTGCTTTTTTTAACTGTTTCAGTTTCTCCTTTCTGGCGGCAGAATGTAGTGGGAATGATTTTTCAAAATTAGAATGTACAGTTTTATGATGTCTCTCAATATTTCCTTTTTTAGAAACGGAGACCGAAGTATTACATAACAAACACACATTTTTATCTTTAACTTCTGTAAAAAAGTATTGTTTTTCCCATTCCGAATGAAAGTGGTATGTCTTTACCTTCTTACAACTGCTTGCCATAATATTATTTTTTGTTGTTCTTTACTAACCCAACCGCTGGACGTTGGTTACACGTTCAGTTTTAAACTAAGCGCAATGTCGCCGCGATGTGCGTATTTATCCCGTTCAAAGCAATCCTGATCGTTTTCGAACACTAACGCGCTGGTCCGGCTGGTCGGTTCTAGCTGATTCTAGCTTAATGGCGGCAGATCGCTCACCGCAACGTTGCCGCTGTTTATGTTTAATATTATGACAATTAGATTTTTTTGTGGAATTTTCGGAAGCTTCTCTGATTTTTGCAATTTGTATTTTATAAATTAAAATCGTTGTGAGAGCTACCAGAATTGCCTCCGCGAGCTACCGGTAGCTCGCGATCGACAGGTTGGTGACCACTGCTTTAGATCCTCTTGATTATGAAAAAATCTGATTGAAACAGGGGGTTAAGGAGGTCTGTTAAACTATAAGTATAATATAGAATGACAAATCAAATCCAAAAGTATTTTCACATTGGCTATACTTCAACTCATTCACAAAAACAAGTCACTATTTGTAAAAAAAACTACACTGAAAGTCACTATCTTATAAATTAATCACTGTTTTAATCAAATATGTTATTATTAAAAACTACGAGTATATTTATTACCTAATTAATGTAATTCCGATTCCACCCTGATAAATATAGAAATAATTTTAAAATTTTGTTAGAGCAGGTTTGGTGCGATATTCCATTAAATTGATTGACTGCATCTTCAATGGGCAGAATATAAGAAAATAATGATCAACTAAAAGTAAAAATAATGAAAAACAAATAGATAACAAAAAAATGTAAACCAATGCTGTACTGATTTTTTTTAAAAAGATCTAATCATCTGCAAACAAAAAAACCTCAGTGAGTGTGCTTCTTTCATTGTTGCAGAAGAGTGGTCTTTTAGTGATCGTTTCTTTGTTTGCACCAAGTCATGCAAGAACGGAAAAACCGTACGGTGCCCGATGGTAGGTTGACCTATGCGATGTAATATTTCTTATTGCAAAACTTTGCATTTTTGTCTTTAGGTGAAAATTTAAAATTCTTTTTGTTTCAATTCAGGAATGCTCCGTTACTGCTAGAGCATGTAAATAATGTCTGATATAATAATATACAATTATTTTACTATGTTTTGAAAAATTATATGATTATGATGTTCTCAGAACTTACAACAAAATAATTAATACACTTTGTAAATAAATACACTGAATACAAAATATACAGTGCGTTTCATAAACTCTTTAGGGCCAATAGTACATCAAACAATAATGTTAGTTGAGGTAACAAATCACAAAATGATTTCTTCAATTAGGTAATTATTACACCAAATCAAAAATAATGAATGTTTAAATCCTGAGGCGATCATAGACCCAAATTAACAATGCCTTTTTAACAAATTAAGTTGAATGGCGATAAATCATGAACAATCAAATTAAGATCTAAAAATTTTGACTTCATAATATTTATGGCTTAATACAGTTCATCAAATTTCTAGAGGCTTTCGACGGCTAGACAGAGAAAGCACTACTGACAGGCATCCCGACGGATTTACGCAATGAAAGTACACTCTGCGCATCAAGTATTTCACTATTTCATTCAGACGTAAATGTCAGATGTAAATTTCGCTAAAACATTTCTTTTATTTTCGTTTGTGTTTTTTGCTCATTACAGTTTAATAGAACCTAAGTATGGAGTTTAATAGCAAATTAAAAGGCCGCGTGATTAACAGTCAATCTCGCGAAATAATAGCCAATGTTATAGAGTTTATGAGAAGAGAAGGAAACTTTAATTCACCTTCAATACCATTTAAAAATGTAAATGATCGTGTTGCTGCAGCCACAGGAGTATCTAAAAACACTGTCGTCCGCATTTCTGGAGAGAAAAAAAGAATCGATAACCGTGAGATATCGGAATTTTCATCACCAAGAAAAACCATTAAAAAACCAAAAACAGTTAATGATATAAATGAAGCTGCACAAGAATCAAATTTTATTTTTTTATTATTAGATAGCTATTTTTGTTTCTGATGTGTGTTCATTTACAGGCTCAATTTTTTTCCGTTTCTCCTTTTTGATTTTATATGGGGTTTCAAGTTGTTTTTGACTTATTTCGACGTAAATCACAACAACACACTTTTTTAATAAAGCAAACAAGTGTTAAGAGGTATATGTACATGTAAACTACAATTACAAAAAATTGATATGAAACCCATGAAACCACCAACAAAAATGTAAAGCTAGCTTCCGTACTAGAACATGGTGTCATTCGTCGAGATAATTTATCGTTTTGTTTAATAGATCAAGAAATGTAAATATTCCCCTGTTATTTTTTATAAAATTATAAGAGAAATAAATTTTTTTCTAAATAGTATAGTTTATTATTTTGTAGAAAAACAAAATTTCGAAAATTTTAGTAATGTTTCAGAAACAACCGTTATTAATAATAGGTACCATTTTCCTTAATACGGTAGAAATAAAATATAAACTATTTCCACGATTTACAAAGGCCTACAAAAAAATTATAGGTATTTTCCGCTATCCTATAAAATTTATATTTTCTGACTCAATTTCAAAAGGTTGAAGGAATTCCAAAACACCTTTTATGGCATAATAATTATTTTCAATTCTACATACTATCTTTAGCTGCTTTTAAAAACGTTCTAAGAAAGTCCAATCAGACCAATTTAATCCCTAAACTATTCCACACTTTTAAAATTTAATTACCTAAAAATATTAAAAACTATTTAAAATAACTTGTTTAGCAGACTGTACAATAGCTATCTTAGTCACACGTAGCGCGTTCTCTGTCTGGGAGTCGAACACCTCTAGAAATTTGATGAACTGTACATTGTAGTTATATTTTTGAGCATAAAAACACTAAAAATAGTTTTTTAAAATAAATTATTAGTATTTTATAGAATTTTAACTGTGTTTTATTTTCGTCTTCGTAAAATTTGTGCAATAAAATATTATTTAATGTTAATAAAATTAATTAAATGTCTACTTTTTAATTAAAGGTTATTTTAAAACTTTGCTTTATACTTTTTCCTTACTGTAATAATTGATTTATTATACATTGATTTATTATAATTTAATATGATTCATTTCAATGAAGATTTTTAATTGCCGTCTTGATGAGAAACTATTTACCTACTATTTAGACGTCTTTCCTGATAGGTGGATTGGACGAAGATGATCAATCGAATGGCCACCTAGGTCGCCAAATTTATTTTTAAAAATACATTTAACAAGTAAAGTAAACCAAAATAGATTACAAAATATCGATGAGGTAGAGCTAGAGGTAGAGTTTTAACAAATTGTTATAGTCTATTTTTATGTATGAGATAGTAATAAAACAGCATTTCCAATGCAAAACTTAGTACGGTCATTTTAAATATTTTTACAGAATAATCTAAATATTTCCTAAAATTGTAATAAACGTACCTGAGCTATTTGGGTCTTTTATTGGTTCTTTATAAACATAAGCTGTATAGAACAATAGAAAAAGGTTTGGACAAGTCAAAAGCCCTGTGTATTAAAGATTACATAGCCGTATCTTAAGATTATTTTCAATAAGTACCTATTTGCCCAATTTTATTGTATTTTAAATCCAAGAATTTCTTACAGTAATCGAATTATAAGTAGATAAATACCTTCCCAACAAATTTCACCGAAAATGCGATTATAGGTTTTCCATTTAGTAAGGAGGTCCAAGTTGTGTATTCTTGACAGTTTACTAAATGTCGTTTAGTTGCAACTTGCAAGGTGCAGTGTGAATTCTAGTGTGATCATGGAAAATTTGGAAGGGTCGCGTAAACGACAAAAAATCGGTCCTTTAACAGTTAATGAAAAAACATTAATATTTAATTGTTTTAAATCATTTACAGAGAAACATTTATGTAAAAGTGTTGATGACACAGTGAAATTAGTTAGTTAGTACGCTTGGTGTTGGGAAATCTACGATTTACAGAGTTGTTAAAGAAGAGAAATGTGGCGAGTTTCAAACAGCACGTAAAGCTCCAGGAAAACCAACATTTCAATTAGAAAATCTTTTGAAAGAAAGACTTCGAAGGAAAGTGCATGCGTTCTTCTTTAGAAAAGAATTTCCGACAGTAGACAAAGTTCTTGCCACGGTTCGAGATGATAAGGATTACCCTGAAATGAGGTGTTGGGAAATCTACGATTTACAGAGTTGTTAAAGAAGAGAAATGTGACGAGTTTCAAACAGCACGTAAAGCTCCAGGAAAACCAAAATTTCAATTAGAAAATCTTTTGAAAGAAATACTTCGAAGGAAAGTGCAAGCGTTCTTCTTTAGAAAAGAATTTCCGACAGTAGACAAAGTTCTTGCCACGGTTCGAGATGATAAGGATTACCCTGAAATGAGTCGAAGCACACTATGAAAACTTTTAAAATAAATAGGTTTTCTATGGAAAAAGCATTCCAGAAAGTCTATTTTAATAGAAACAAGCGATATTGTAGTATAGAGAAGAAATTACCTAAGGACTATAAAAGAAATGAGAAACCAAAGAAGAAATATATTTTATTTAGATGAAACATGGATCAACGAGGGACATAAACCAAATAAATTTTGGCAAGATGAAACTGTTACAAGTCGAAGACAGGCTTTTTTAAATTATCTACTGGTTTAAATCCACCATCAGGAAAGGGGCGCAGACTAAAAATAGTACACATCGGTAGTTCAAACGGTTTTGTTAAAGGTGGTTTATTGACTTTTGAATCTACTCGTACCGGTGACTACCATGAGGACATGAATGCTGATGTCTTTAAAGAGTGGTTCGAACAAATTATAGATCTTCTTCCTCAGAACTGTATAATAGTAATGGATAATGCAAGTTATCACTCGAGACTTATAGAAAAAATGCCCACAACCAAATGGTTAAAAAAAGATTTACAGAATTGGCTAAATTCAAAGAATATTAAGTTTCATTCCGGTTCTGTGAGAAAAGAACTGTTTCATTTGTATTCCCTTCATAAAGAGAAATTAAAAAAATATGAAATTGATGAAATTGCAAAAAATCGTGGGATGACGGTGGTTAGATCACCACCATATCATTGCGAAGTAAACCCGATTGAACTGATATGGGCACAGATAAAGGGAGAAGTTTCAAGAAAAAATAATTCTTTTAAAATGAGTGATGTTAAACAGTTGTTTTTGGAGGCTGTAAATAATGTAAAGCCTGAAAACTGGGAAAAGGCAGTAAATCATACGATTAAAGAAGAAGAGAAAATGTGGAAGTTGGACAATATTACTGATGAAATGATCGAGCCACTCATTGTAAATATTGGTTGCGACAGTTCATCTGATTTTGATTTGGATTTGTAGGTAAGAAGTAGTTTATATATTTAAATTATTATTTATGAACGTAACGTTGTTTAAAAGTCAAAGTTTAAACCCTTATACCTACATAACCCGTTTGACATAATGTTCTTAACATACCTTGTGGAAAAATAAAACATTTTAGAAAAAATTGCACTTTTTTACCTTCAGCTGTTTAGAAGTTATAAGCAGGTTAATTAGGTGAAAATATGTGTATACTCGAGGAATAACTTCAAAAAATATTTTAACTGTCTACTAAAAGAAGTGATACGCCTATGGATTACGAACGCTTTATTATTTTAATACTCTCTCATACATAAAAATAGACTATAATATCGGGTTACAATTTCATTAACATCAATCGCAGATCGCCACTTTCAGTGATGTGTAGTCTGTTCCTTTTCTTTGACAATAAATTAGCTACTTCACTGAATCCACGCTCAACCAGATAGGATGAAGGAAATTCGATTAAAAATTATTACTTCTATTACCTCTTTGACTGCCGGCAAAATTAATTCCTCAGCAATTGTAAGGGACCATCCATACATTATGTAAGACTTTTTTTTAGAGATTTCACTAAAGAGGAGGAGAAAATGTGATATTGAATGGGCTTAATTTTTTACCGACCTGGCTCTCGGCGGCCCTGAGTGGTGCCATTGTGGGACAAGGGGTGGGAGAAGTCCCAAATTTCGTGAGGTCACATCTAAAATCTAATATATCTAAAGTATTAAAACAAGAAATTTGAATTATTAATGAAAAATTTTTAAATTAATAATTTCTGGATGTAACTGCAAAATATGTGACGTCACACTAGGGAAGATGGGACAAGGATGGGAGGAAAGTGGTCAACAATCATGAAGTTCGTGTGACGTAATTTATGGATGGCCCCTAAACAATGTAATATAAGAATTCAAAATTGCAGAGTGGTTGAATTTAAAACAACTAATATAATCCAAAAAAAAAAAAAACAGTAAAACATTATAATACCTATAAGTTTGTTTTTAATACGATCTTATAAACATCAAAACGATAAATTGAACTTGATACTCTTGCAAATACATTATATTTTTTATGATTCAGGAAGTGAATTTCAATCTACAAAGACGAATTAAAATATAAATCATGCGGGTGTGTATACTTATTGTTTCTAAACAAATATATACACCGCCGACACCAATAACCTTCGTTCACATTTTTTAAAACTCCCAATACATAATATTATACATCCTGCTTAAGATACGAGTAGTACTGCTACTAGCAAGCCAAACCGTATATATACAAAGAATAAGGCCAACTGAGGTGTAATGAAATGGAACACTCTTTAAAACATTTCAATTTCCAAGGTCGGATTTGTAAAAAGAAATATGTATTAAGTGATTTTTATCGTTAAAAGCTGTTGGTGATGGTCGATTGTGAAGGTTCGAGCATCAGATTAATTAATAGCCGTTTCTTTCATTAGAGGATTGATCCTGTTATCAAGCAGTAGCGGAGGCCAGAGGATGTCTAAACAAAACTGATTTAAACATAGATTTAGGATATACACGGATTTCATTTCAAAACTATAACCACCCAAAATAACTTTTAAAATTTCTTTAAAACAAAAAACACGTTAATTTATATTTACATATTTATTTTACAAGTATCTGTAACCGTGCAGTTTCATCCTCTAAGCGGTGATGAATATCACTAATAGACAGGGGTATCATGTGATAGCTCTTCTTAAAGGTCTCTTTTTTCCAATCTTTTGACACATTATTTTTTTAAATAACCTAGAAACCGGAAAAAATATTGAATTAAAATGCATGAGTATAAATACTGAGATAAACAAGTTAGCAAAAAGCCTTAAATGTTTTTTGCGTAAGATATTTTTGACCGTAAATTAAAACAATTTATTATTAGTAGATTATTGGTTTCGTTGTGTACTGACAATTTAATTTTGACAATAGTTTATTCTTTACAAGAAAGAATTGAAATAATCTTTATTTATGGTGAAGAACAACGCTGTGCACGCAGAACTGCTCGTGTTTTTAATCAGAGACATCCTGATAAAAATGTTGGGCATCAGTATGTGTTGGATTTAGTTCATAAATTTCAAGAAACTGGAAGAGTGTGCAATAAAACTGTAAGGAATCGTAGAGTTTTAACTAAAGCTGCACAAGTTGAGATTTTAGGTTATTTTGCCATGGAACTTCAAACCACAGCTTATACAATACAGCTCCACAACTCCGTGTCGGCGTCTTTGATCTGGCGGTCGAGAACCAAGCAAGACGGAATGGTGCTATCTCTGTTAGATTCGAGGGAAAAGTCGGGCCCGGATTAAACAATTTTTTTATTATTGAAAAAATTGAAAACCTTGGCGTAATAAGGTTGGTTACATGCCATATTAAGTAAGTTTTGGGAAATTAAATTTTTAATTTGTTTAAATCTGTCAAATATAATTAGAAACATTATTTAAATATAAATATTACGAAAAATAGCACATCTTTCGGATTAGAGGTAAAATAATTTGTATGTGGCTAGTAAAATCCTCGTTAACAAATGTTTTGAGCTAAAACAGTCACTTCACGACAAATTGTGGCTTGGATCCTTTTTACACCAAGGGCTTCAATTGTTAAAGAATTGTGTCACGCTCGTGGATGCAAATCAAGTGGTACCCCGTGTCTCTGGCAAGTGTTACTCTTCGCGCAAAGGGTTTATACCTAGATAAACGAATGCTTCGACTGAGGTCTGGGAACTCTATGGTATTTTGGAATTATAAAGAATTTGTGCTTTTATTTTAACAATATTGATTATATTTAGATGTATTCTTATTAATTGAAATACAGATTTGTAGAAGTAATACTTTGACAGTTTTTATTAATATAATATATTCAATTTTTATCTGACCATACCGAAGTAGGGAATTTTGAAACTTTATAGTAATGTGAAATTTGAATTACAATATTACACGATATTACATAATTAGTACTTATTTTAGGTAAGTACTAAATTTGTACTTGGAGAAAGTAATATCGATTTTTATAAGAAAACTTGAAAAGTAAATTAATTTAGTTCCTATTTCTGATGTAAAACTTAAGTTTTGGTTTAAACCAAGAAAACAAATAAATTATAGTTTGTTCAACAAGGGTGGATATGATAGCAATATCACACAAAGACGAAGTTTGAGCACGACGTCGTATGCGGAGTACTCAATCGTCTGATTGTGATATGAACAATCCACTCGATATGGTCAGTATATTTTTTGTACGACCCACTAACGAAAATCTACAAATTTAAAAAATTATTTTAGGTTATTTAGACAAAATAACTAATTTTAAAATAATTTACGAAGTTGACTAATTTATAAAATAAAATTAACATGAAAAATTAATTAGTCCTCGGCCTAGATTCGATCCCGGGCTTTTCGCGTGGAAGGCAGATGCTCTGTCCTCATCTTCACCGAAACTTTCAGGACTTTAGTTTTAATACTCGTAATTAAATTAGTATCATGTAGTTTGATTAAAATTTATTTTTTTTTAAATGTGGACACAATAAAAACAAAAATGCTATTATTTATCGAGTCTACACAAAAATTTTAATGTATATTTAATATCAATAACTAAAATATATATTGACAATTAGTTTAACAGAATTGTCACTTATTTAAAAAAATTTAAATAATAGGAGTTGGGTGACCAAAATATGAACTGTGATTTGTAGATTTAATTTTGTTAAAGTGTGCTCACTACCTAAAATGGATATGAAATATATTCGTAGTTGAACGCAATAACATACTTTTTCGTTTTGTAGTATGTGCCTAGATTGGCTAATATCCATGCACAGATTACAAAACGAAAAAGTATGCTATTGCCTTCAATTGAACGAATATATTTCATATCCATTCTAGGTAGTGAGAACACTGCAAAAAAAATAAATTCGCCAATCACCGTTCATATTTTGATCAACCGACTGCTATTATTTTTAAAATTTTAAATAAATGACAATTCTGTCAAACTAATTGTCAGTATATTTTTTAGTTATTGAGATTAAACATACAATAAAATAAGTTATTCTTTTGGAAAACGTTAGCATGGATGACTAAAGGGTATTGGGTTAATTAATTCTAAAAGTGTGGTACAAATGTTATTTTTTGTAGCCAATTCTTCAAAATTATTTTGAAATATCTTTTCAATATTGAATATTAGTTCTACAAATTCATCATTTGACAGTTGCAGATTTCCAAATGTATCTGGATTGGCGTTATCATATGCCTTTAAAAAGCAATAAAAAGAAAAATCATCTAATTCAACGTGATCTTTATTATATTTAAGACAGGTATCGCAGAGGAGTGGATCAGCAAGGCTTTTATTAAAAGGTAACCACACACATACCTGATAAAATTTTTCTGTATCAATTCGTCTTTACAATAATTTAGGGTGTTAATAATTTTATCATAAAATAAAATACAAGGTGTTCCATTTAAAAAACATACATTTTAATTTGCCAGGCAAAAACGTGACACCCTGTATATCCAAAGATATTTTTAAAATATGTAGGTATTTTTCAAATCCATATAACTTTTATTTAAAACTTTCTTGCGTGTCTACAACAAAATAATGAACAATAACGCACTAATGGAATACCCTGTATAAATTATATTTTTAACAATGAATATTTCTTATAATGTGGTACTTATCGGTTTGGGTCCTTGGGAAAACTAAAGAATGTTTTCTTGCAGGTATAACCCTTATTAAAACAGCTTTTGACTGCACAAACAGAATGATGTCTTTTTTTTTCACTCATTCTACTCATAGCTAAAGAGTCACCAAAATAATAACAGTACCTTTAACTCAAACAAAATCAACGAAATTATAGGCTCCACGAAATTATACAATCAACGAAATTATAGGCTCCACGAAATTATACGCACGACTCAACACCTTACCTAAGTACGCTTCTGAACACCAAAACCGTCTTTTCCCTTCGAAGCGATGCGCGACGAAATCGACGCAAACCGTTGCCGCCAAGAGAGTGTTTTAGCTGTATTGTTAAGCTGTGTTTCAAACATCAATACCAAAAGTTTCCAGATTAATAAATATTTCCGTTGGCTCTGTGCATAAAACGTTACGGCTAAATAAATTCTTTCCTTACAAAATACAGCTTTTGCTGAGGATGATTATGACAGAAGATTAGAATTATGCGAATTAATGACTCAAAGGGCAGATGAAAACCATACTTTTATTAAAAATATTTGTTTTACTACGAGGCAGGTTTCTTTTTAAATGGATTTGTCAATAAACATAATTGTAGGTACTGGGACAATACAAATCCATATGTTTTTCGGGAAGAGCACAGCCAATATCCTCAGAAAATTAGTGATGCCGCGAGACGAGACGAGAGAGAGGCCTCTCTCGTCTCGTCTCGTAGGGCGAGAGAAAACTGTTCTCTCGTCTCGACGAGAGGACGATTCTCTCGCTCGAGAGGGCCTTTCTCTCGTCTCGTCTCGTTTCTCTCGTGATAAAAACATATATCAAATTTAAATTTAAAAAAGATTTATCAAGGACAAAACATTTTGAATACAAAAACAACGAATTATTTTTCAGGTAATTTGTCTTATTAGTGCCAAAATTGGCAATAAGAAACACTTATGGAATCGCTTATTGTCTGTCCGTCTGTCACAGTCGTTTTACTCGGAGAGTATTTGACGTGAAATTTACAGTTATGTGGCCCAAATTAGGCGTTACCTGAATAAGTAAATACTTTGTCTTGGAAGTCAGTTCATCTTTTTTTTATTTCTATCCAATTTTTCAATTAATATTTTGGTTTATATTGAAATTTAAAAGTGCTTTATTATTATTATTTTTAAATTTTCCTTTATAAAAAAAATGTTAGTTTTTTTAAAAAACAACAATGTTTAAAATAGGCCTTATCTTTTAATCTGTTTAATGTATGTGATTTGTTTTTGTATAGTCTTGAATATTTTAAATTTTTACTATAATTGACTAATATTTGTTTTTTCAAATATTTTTAACTTTTTATTACGTGTAAATCGGTTCATTTTACAATTTATTTCAACCCAAAATTGATGAAACTTGTTTTTGTAGTATTCCCTAGTGGATGGAGAGTATGGCGAGCCTGAAGATGAAGTGATGTGATGACACTTCGAAACCGGTCGCACTCAATGTTTTGTTAAACAATTAAACATTGACTTTCCTTGTGAGATATAAAGGACTTTTTCTCACCCTTCACCTTAAAATTCCTTTATACCATGTACCGTTTTATAAATTTGAGGCTTGATTATGGTTTTGTAAGTGATTCAGAACTTTTTATTAAGAATATTTTTTGTCAAATGTAAAATACATTTTTTCTCATTTGAATAAAACTTTTTTGAATACACAGAGTGGCCCAAAAGTCTGGAAACGGTCAATTATCTCTTAAATTGCTAGTCCTAATTGTACAAAATTTGGGGTACATCTATGTTGAGATACGGTGATTCCAGATTTGATATTTTCAATGTTGCTAGATTTGCTGTTCCTCTTAAATTATTAGTCACTTTGGTTTTTTCAAATTCATCACCCTGTATATTCAGTCATTATTGGAATCTCCTATTCAATACGAGTTCAACCATATGTAACACTTATGATTTTATGTAGTTAAAATAGATCCCTGTTGGAAAAAAAACAATTTTTCAGTTTTTTATTAGCAATTTACGAAGTTGGAAAATAAAAACTTTAATTAATCATCGACAGAAAAATTTATATATATTTTTAAAGATCCGTTTTTTTATTATCAGAAGCTGCTTGGAAATAATTTTATACAATGTTTATCTTCTAGTCATAAAAATTATTCCAAAAACTATGTAAACAATATTTTGCGTAATCGGTGAAGATGAATATAACAGTTTTCGTTTAAAGTTTGATAAAAAAACTGAATTTTAAATAAATGACATATTTTCTTCATAAATTACTACTTCAAAATCCCAATTACACACATATTATTTGTTACCGTTTAATATGTATATTGAATACGTGTGTTATAGTTAACTTTTTAACTTTCTGAATATCTGATAGGTTTAAATTTTAAGTTGCGATAAACAATTGAAAATTTCAAAAAGCAAAAAGTAAAATGTTCGAGAGAGCTCGAGAGAGCTCGAGAGAAGCGAGAAATTCTCGCCGAGAGAAGACACTCTCTCGTCTCGTCTCGTCTCGAATTTCGAGAGAAAATGTCTCTCTCGTCTCGTCGAGACGAGATGAGACGAGAGACGAGAATCTCTCGTCTCGCGGCATCACTACAGAAAATCAACGTATGGGCCGGAATTCTTGGTAATAAAAGTATTGGTTCTATTTTCATGGAGGAAAATTTAACTGGGGAATTGTATTTGAACTTATTAGAAAATCTGATAAATCCTCTTATAACCGAATCCTTAGAAAACCAAATAGATCAAGATGGAAATTTGTTACAAGACGAAGAAAACCTATTTTTTCAACAGGACGGGGCACCTCCACATTATGCCTTGCCTGTACGAAATTGGCTTAATGAGACATTTCTAGATAAATGGATCGGAAGAAGGGGCGCTATAGAATGGCCAGCGAGATCACCCGACCTAACGCGCCTTGACTTTTTTATGGGGACATCTAAAAACTGTGGTGTATAAAACTCAACCTGGCGATATTCCTGAACTTAGACGTAGAATAGTGGAGGAGTGTGAGTGGATTACACCAGAGACGCTTCAAAAAGTGCGGATGAATTCGAGCTGCGACTTTACCATTGCCTTGTCAACAATGGCGGACATTGTGAACATCTTATTTAAGTACATTTAAAACAGTAATTGTTAAACCCGACATCATATTTCCTACATACTCCGAAATACCCTCTTTGAATAATGCCATCTTGAAAGGAATATTAAATAGATTCATAGACTATGACGTAAATATATACACAGATGGATCCAAAAGTAAAATCGGAACTGGTTTCGGAATTTTTGTTTCAACCACAAATCATATTGAAAAATATCGTATTTCAGACATATCTTCAATATTTACGGCCGAAGCTTTAGCAGTACAAAAAGCACTAGAATGGGTTAAAAACAATTCAATTCAGAAAGCTATAATATTATCTGACTCTAAATCGGTACTACAAGCTCTACAAGGATGCCCATTGAAATATTATAACAATGAAATCATATTTAGAATTAAAGAACTAATTAAAGATGCCAAAATAAAAAACATAAAAATACAGTTCATTTGGGTTAAAGGCCACTCAGGTATTGTAGGAAATGAAATAGTAGATGAGGCTGCCAAACAAGCATGTAGTATTGAAAATATCACAAAATCTCCTACTAATAATAATGATATCTTGTGTAAACTAAAGAAGGACATTAATGACAAATGGTCGGCTTTATATAATGAGTTTGTTAGCAGATCAAAAAACCATTACTTTTTAATACATCCTACCCTCCCAAAAGATATTCCAAACCTCTATTTCTCTACTTCTAGAACATATTCTACCATTATAACGCGACTTAAACTAAATCACGGGCGTTTTCCTCATCATCTGAACAAAATAGGAATTTTAGAGAATCCCTACTGTCCTTGCGACAATTCAAGTATTGCAGACTTGAACCACCTATTCTTCCACTGTTCCAATAATAATAATGCTATAATACAATTAATATCTGAGCTAAAAAACTTTAATATATTCCCCCCACTTAATATTACCACTCTTCTTAATAGTTTTGACAAGAACATATATGACCTATTAGTACAATTTATATATAAAACCAAAATAGTTATATAATATATTGTAATAATACCACAAACAATCTGTGGCAAATGGACTTTGAATCCGATGCCAGCCCCCACCCAACACACACACACAAGTACAATGTAATTCTTACGCAAATAAAATATTAATAATGTTAATACAATGTAAATAATAATTATTTTAATTTAAAAGGTTAAAATGGCATAACTTGGTGAAAAATTAATCCGATTTAAAAAAATAATGTGTCAAAAGATTGGAAAAAAAGAGACCTTTAAGAAGAGCTATCACATGATACCCCTTTCTATTTAACATTTTAGAAGTGATATTCACCACCGTTTAGGGGATGAAACTGCACGGTTACAGATACTTGTAAAATGTGTCCCCCCGTGAATATAAATTTAAAAGTTATTTTGGGTGGCTAGTTTTGAAATGAAATCCCTGTATAACGTGCTTTGCTGCAAATTTAAACCACAATCTCATGCCAAATTATTTCTTAATGACACAAATATTATTTCAAGTCGCACGAATTATCTACGAAAAAACTTACAACATGGTTTACTTTTTATACCATTTAATTCAGCGGTTTCGACATTAATATCCATTATCGTTTTTTGTAGGAATGTAACTAGGTTGGTTTTTGTTATTATAGTGATAAATACTCAAATTAAAAGAGATTCATTCTATTAGTGAATAAAGTCAAAAAAATAAATTAAAAGTAAAAAAAATTTTAAGTCGTTTGAAATGCGGTACAAATTTTTTAAATTTACTGGAAATTACTGAAATTATTTATTGCAAATGAAAATAATTAATATATATTTTTTCACCATTACAATAATCGTGAGAGGTGAATTACATTTGTCACTTTTCTTCATAATAAAGATAAATAGAAAATTTAAATATAATTTTGTGAAAGTAAAAGTAAAATTAAAATAGCAATTCTTTAACTTTCATTTTTTTATAGAAGAAAAATCATTTAGATAAAAAATGTAGATTATAATATATATCATAGAGTACAGAATCATTTGTTCTTTGTTAACATAATGCTGTAGTTCTCAGAATATAAATACTTAAACAGTTGACCTAAATAGAAATGAAAAATTGACAAGATATAGAAATTCAGTTTCACTTTTTAGCTACTGAATGGGATTTTGTTAAAAATCTTTAAAAGTAACAATGGATTTTTAAACAATGCTGAATATTTGGCGACTTATTTAAATGCGGGCCTATTCTTTTGTTAAAAGTTAAAATAAATAAAGAAGAAAGACAATTATGAAATAGGATTAAAGAATTTTGTCTTTTGTTCCATTTCTGTTTTTATTGTAAAATTGTCGTTTAAATAACACAAATACATCATTCTAGAAATCTGTAACACTTCCTAAAAATAAAACTATCGATAATTATAAAAACAAATTAAGCAATGTCCAGTTAGTTCTTATTGTATGCGGAGTGAGTAAATTTTGTTAACATAAATTATGAACCTGCTTATTAAAAAACCATGTAACTTACAAAAGAACACACACACGAAATTAAAACTACAGTTTAACGTTTAACTAGAGGTCAGCGGACACTATTACAACCATCGCCATCTGTCTGTCGGCAATTTTTCATTATTTTTAAAGCAAGGAATAATTATTTTTATTATGATAAATATAATTCATTTTAATAAATAAACAACAATAATAGTACGTATTTTTTTTTTAAATTTTCACATTTTTTTCAAAATAAAAAAATGCAATAAAAAAAGTCGCGAAATGAAAATTTTACTGCATCTTTAATGCTTAACAAACTGAGCTACAAATTTATCAGATCGATGTATTGTAAATTTAAACAAAAATACAGGGTGTCCCAAATAAGAGTGATCGATTTTAAATGTAAATGCACAGATTATTAATTGCTCTAAAGAGATGAGGTTTTTACTAATGATTTCGTTTATCCAAAAGTTTTTTTTTTTCAAGTTTATTCACATTTTATCACATCAATACATGGTGATCCATTAATGTTGGTCAACTTGAATGGAAAAATATGTATTATTTTAAATGGAATACCCTGGATATTTTGATGACATTCAAAAGAGAGATTCATCTACTTTTTAAAAATGTATAGTTTGATATCTTTTGTTTTCTTAACACAGATTTTCGAGTTTTTAAGTAACACTGCTGTTTTCTTTATTTAAAAACTGACATTAAATAAAATTAACAAAAAGAATTTATTCAGTAACAAAACATAACAAAAATTTCTTAAAAATTAGAAAACAAACATTTATAATGAGGATATAAAAGGTACAATAAATGCTGTATGTGTCTACCCTCTTGTTCAATGCACATACGCAAGCGAAATTTTAAATTTTCAAACGATTTTTCTAACATATCTGGCAATGTTATCTTTTAGTTCTTCTACGTTGTTAGGCTTAGGACTGTAGCATTTATCCTTCACATACCCTCAGAGAAAAAATCTGGAACAGTTAGATCAGGAGATCGCGGTGACCACTCAATCGGTCCAGCTCGACTTATCCATTTTTGATTAAAAACATTATTTAACGAATCTCGTGCTATCTTTGAAAAATGAGGTGGTGCGCCATCTTGTTGAAAGTAAACGATGTCTCTAATTCCATCTTGAACTAATTGTGGATAAAAAAACTGTTCCAACATATCCGTGTTAATTTGTACCTGTCACAGTTGGTTCCGTAAAGAAAAAAGGACCATAGATTTTTCTAGGGGACAACCCACACCAAACGTTAACTTTTGGACTATCTCTTTCAAATTCATTAAAAGAAGTGGGGTTTTCAGACCCCCATATTCTGCAATTTTGTTTGTTACACATTCCACTAATGTAAAAGGTTGCTTCATCAGACATGATTAATAACGTATTAGGTTCATTCCTGAATAAATCTAGTAAAGTCTCGCATACCCTTAGTCGTTTTTCATATTCTGACGGGTACAATTTTTGGGGGCGGAGGTAATTTGCCCACAAAATATTTAAAGCTGCTAATCCTATAGGTAATTTGCCCACAGCAAGTAAAAGGTCATCTTAATCCTGTTGGTATTTTGCCCAAATTTATTTCTAACTGAATAAATCATAATAGATATATCTTTCATTTATTATTTTTTATATATTATCGAAAAGTAAAAACACATTATTAATTAAACTAAAAATTATATTAAACACTAATTTTTATTATTATAAAAAAGTAAGTATACATAAGTTATATTATATTTTTTATATATTTATATTTTATTTACATATTTTTCAACTGGGAGGGATAAATGTGATACAAATTTTATATACTCTAATCTGCTGATTTGCTGCAGATCAAATCGCTGTATAAATTTTTCTAAACACTGAATTTTTTGTTTTACACTTTTGTCTTTGATTTTCTTAGGTATACTTAAGCTTTGTATTGTGACATACGAGTCGATTTGAAAGTCTTTAAGCTTTTCTATAAAAATATATACAGAAGGATGTGTACAGTAGAATGAAGAATTAAACCTTGAATGAAACGACTCACAGGCATTTGTAGTTCTTGTAATTGAAGCTGTTTTTTCTGCCCATATACTTGGAGGAAATGTAGAATTTTCTTCAATATATGTTTCTAATAGGTAATCGGCATACCTATCGAGAACGGCATTTTCTGGTTTACTTGCCATTAAGTCAAACACAAAACAGTCTCAAACTTCATCGGCGTTTAAATATGTCAACCCAAATGATGTTTTAAGCCATTTTCCGGTATCACTGTTAGTTGTATATTCAGTCATTAATCCCAGAGACTGAATTTTACGATACCACGCTTGATGTAGATGAAATCGGCAGCCATTGATTACAGTATTAGGCCACATATAAATTAACGCCTTATGAATTGCTATTTCAAAATCAACGAACACTTTAGATGGATTTAAAGCAATACTGTAAGTTTCCAAAATTTTATAATGCAATAACGAAAACAAATGTTTGTATATATCGGTAGATTTGTTTGGTAATAAACAATATACCAGGGGCACATAGTGTCCATTACACAGCCCATGAATGGTAAATAATTGTAGGAAAAACTTTGTACAATACGAAAATGTTCCATCCATATACAAGACGTTCATTTTACACAAAGTACGAATATTTGTCTCACATGTAAATACAATAATATTATTTTCTCTGCTATTTATTAAAAGAAAATATTCACCTTTACTGGTTTTAAATGTATTAGAATATAAGTCAACTGCATCATGCACTTCTTGTATATTTGTAGGTAATGGACCTGGTAGTATTTTGCGACGACTGTTGTATATAGTTTTTCTTATGTAGGACACATCAATTGTAGTTAGTGACTCTGGTAAATTAGTAGCAAGTACTTTACGGATAATTTTAGAAGGTTTTTCCGAAATATCATCAACTGCTTTTCGCTTACACGAATTAGAAATAATTTTCCTGTTTAATTTCGGTTCATTTGCTTCATGGCTATGAATTAGGTTGCCTCTGGATACTAAAAGTTCAGGACCAATTGTAAATACAGTGGCATTACAAGCATTTGTTTTTCTTTGGGAGCATCTCCAAGAAACTTCTCCACTTTTCATTTCTCTATCTTTGGCAAACGTAAAATTTTCCAAAAGGAATACATCTTTCCCGCGTGTGCTTTTAATCAATGTAGCTGACATTATAGAAATAATTATTGTTTATAAACACTCGAATTACAATCATCAACGTATAAAAACTGACTGAAATATAAACAGTAAACACCCAAAGTAAGTACCTATTAGAATTATTAATAATCAGGTAGGTACCTATTTGTGGGCGGATGTAATTTGCGGGTTTAGGTACCTGAATGCTACTGTGGGCAAAATACCAGTAAGATTAACGCACTCCTTTACTTACACAGGTAGAAAACAGAGATTTGTGGGCAAAAAGGACCCGCCGATTTTTGGTAGGTCTGAATTTTATATGGAGTCAGTTTTAAAATTTTTAGACACCTCTGCATGTCACTTTTGGAAATGTCTAAAATTCCAGCAATCTTTCTAATCGAAATTCTGTAACTATTAGCTTGCAGCACTTCATTAATAGCAATAACTTTTCAAAAAGAGCATCAGCGTTTCTTGGTTTTTTTAGGTGCGCAATGCAACCAGTTTGACTAAATTTTACATGCCACTTTTTAATAGTATTCACAGAAGGGGGATTTTTACCAAATTTTCTTCTGAATATTCTCCTTGTTCGAGAGGTAGATTTAGTTTCTGCATAAATTAACATAGTTTGAGCTTTTTCAGTTACTGAATAAATCATTTTGTGACAGTAAATTAAATTACTTCTGTTTTTATAAATTGTCAAATTTGTTGATTTTGTTGTCAACTTATCATTGCAAGAGTTGATTTATTTTACTATGTATCAAATTATGTTCAAATAAATCTGCCTACGAGTGTTTTACTCTCCTATGAAATAGACAGATGTACACTATTGGACAAAAGTGATAAAATCAAATATTTAATTATTTAAAATAACACGATCAACCGTGAGAATCAAAATTTATGTAGTTTAAGTGGTCATAATAGGCTGCTATGATAGGTGAAATGGGATTGTTTGCAAATGTCAAATAAGTTAGTATGTAATAATTTATTTCAACTAGACCTTTTATTGTCACATATGACAGCAGCCTACTATGACCACTTAAATTAAATTATTTTTAATTTCCATGGTTGCTCATTTTATTTTAAATAATTAAATATTTTATTTTACTATAAAAGTTGCTTCACTTTTGTCCAATAGTGTATATACTTTTAATGAATTTGAAAGAGATAGACCAAATGTTAATGTTCGGTTAATTTTTTTGTGTGTGTTAAATTTCAATTACGCATGTGTATTGAAGAGGAGGGTATACATAGGCACATACAGCATTTGTTGTATCTTTTACATCCTTCATTATTAATAATTGTCAGTTTTTAAATAAAGAAAACAGCAGTGTTACTTAAAAACTCGAAAATCTATGTTGTTAAGAAAACAAAAGATATCAAACTATACATTTTTAAAAAGTAAATGAATCTCTATTTTGAATGCCATCAAAATATACAGGGTGTTCCATTTAAAATAATACATATTTTTTCCATTCAAGTTGACCAACATTAATGGATCACCCTGTATTGATGTGATAAAATGTGAACAAACTTGAAAAAAAACTTTTGGATAAACGAAAGCAATTAGTGAAAACCTCATCTCTTTAGAGCAATTAATAAGCTGTGCATTTACATTTAAAATCGATCACTCTTAATTGGGACACCCTGTATTAAAAACTTTGAGTTGTCTGTCGTCTCTTTTGCAGATGTTTTAAACTAAATCCATGCCATTTTCTATAATTTTTGTCCTATACATGTTTCTATAAAATGGACCGTAATGAAGAAATTTGAATAGTAAAAAATTTAATTTTTCTATACTTTTCTTAGGAATGAAGATATATAAAAATGTTTTGAATAATATTTATCTATAATTAATATTCAAAACACTATTTGACATCATTAGAGAAAAGTTATGTGTTGGACACATTTTTATACACCTATTCACAAATAGTACTGAAGACTCTTGACACTTCAACTTCGCGAAAGGTCAATGTAGCAAAAAAACTTGTTTAAATTTACAAAAATCTCATACATCTTTGAGCTATTAAATTATCTCTTGTCTTCAGTACGAAACAGGTGTAATATCACACCGCGGCTAACGGTAAATATTAATTTTAATGATAATGTGATGTAATAGTAAATGTTTATTATTATAAGACTATCAGAATGCTTGCAAAATAGCCTTATAAATGGAAAGTGAAATACGATTTTTCTGAAATAATAATTAAACCGCTGTGTAATAAATAAAACAAATGCAAACCTGTTAGATGGAGTATTCGAAGTATGTGACAAATTCTTTGCATTTGTAATTAAATTTATAAATAGTCAAATTTTTCCAAAAAGTATTAAAACAATAATTATTGTGAAACTTCTTTATTCCACATATTGATATAATAATTAAAGAAGTTCAATTTGGACTACGGTGAACCTTCTATTCAGCCAAAACTTAAATTTGCAATTCTGAATCGATATCTGAGCCATTTTCTTAGATACCTATTTCATGTTTAGAGTCTAGTGTATGGCCGCATAGTTTAAAATGAATATAGTGTAGTAACGCCGTTATTTAAAGATATGAAGTATAACATTCTATCAAGAAATCAATTTGGCTTCAGGAAAAATGTCTCAACTGAAGATGCGATATTATTATTAACAGAAAAAAAATTAAGCCATGGATTCAAGTAAAACTTGCTTCCAAAGTCTTTTGACACTGTAGGTCATTCTTTATTTAAACAAAATTCTGAAAGATATTGTTATTAGAGGTAATTGTTTAGATTTCTTTCGTAGTTACTTAAATAAAATAGAACACAATCTGTTAGTATAAAAAATACATTGATCGTCTTGTCGTCCAATATGGTGTTCCGCAGGGTAGGATCTAGGACCTATCCTTGTTAATTTAACTCTTGGTGATGTATTGATTCACTTCGCTCAAATCCTTTATAAAACAAAAGAAAATAATATAGAAATCTTAAAAATCGAATACTTCCTTTATGCTTTTAATCCTTTCATTTGATCACGGAAGCCTTGAATGTTAAACAGTATTCTAAATAAACAGATAATTACATACAATTTTGAGATATTTTTGTTTTTACATCCCATTAACATAAGAAAAATATTTTAGACCTCAAATTTCGGTAATCATGTGGTAGAATAATAATATTCAACAAAAAAAGTTGAAAAAATAGAAAAAAACTATTTTGTCAAAATTCAAAAATTCATATCTCTGAAACGAAAAAAAACACCTCTCTGAAAATTTCAGAATTTCTTTAGATATGTTAGAGGTATAATACAAAAAATTTTCAGGCCATAATTTTCCCGCGATGGTTACTTTTCACGATTTTGAAAAATTCAAAATTTTTTAATATTGATAATTTTCAAAAAAATTTTCTTATACCTCTAAGTGTCCTCTGAAAATGCACCAGAGTTTTTTTTAATATTCAGTAGTTTCTGAAATATTAAATAACTAAACTCATAAAATCGGAAAAACAGTGAAATTTTTAATTTTGAATATCTCTTAAGAAAATTTTTTTAAAATTTTTTTCCTTCGGCAGAACTTCGTTTTATGATGAGACAAAACTCTCCACCAAAATTCATCCGAATCGCGTCCAACTATTTGTCGATTTGACATGGAATGACCCACCTATAAATGAATATAAGTGCGTGAGACCGCTACGCCACCGACTCGATATATCAAAAAAAAAAACGGGTTAATTTCTCGTAATGAGTCAGCTTTGCTTTTACGGCTTTCTGATTGGCTTAACCATTACTTCCTTATGAAAGCGAAAAGTTAAATACTCCCGAGTAATAAACTGAGACCACGCTATGCGCCATTTAGTAAAACAAAAAAATGACGCCGAGAACTTTTTATTACATTCCGTACAAGACGAAAAAAAGGCGCGCTAGCTTGCGTTACAGGAAGTTTGTGTACAGTGGGCCATTAAGCATTAAGAAATGCCCAAAATTCGAAATTAAATTCGTATGTGAAAGGTTTTCGGGCTGCGGAAATTCAGAATTCCAAAGATCTGATACCAAATGCTGGCAAAAGTTGTAAATGTTTCTTAAATTTACACGAAACTTGTTATAAGACGGTTTTTTGGATTGCTGATTCCAAATTTGATGTCAGAAATTCAAATTTCAAAATAACTAATATAAAATGTCTGTGAGAAATAGCATATTGTTTCAATACTTGCTGCTGATTCCAAATTTCATGTTGAACATAAAAAAATATTTAATAGGAACTTCAAAATGTATACATTTTTTATTAAAAGTGTGAAGATCTGGCGAAAATTTGTTCATATTTATTCAGATTTAATTTCCTATTGTTTGTTATTAATGTTGTTGGATTTATTTGACAAAAGCTCCGATTTTATTTTAGTTGAAACTCGTCAATATTACCTATACATTTTTTTTGTGAACAATTTACAATATTTAATAAGAAACAAAAAAAATTTTTTTGAAGAAAAAGAACACCTAAACAAAATATCTTTTGAATTAACAATAAAAGAAATGAAAGTCAATAAAATAAATTAGTGAATCTACATGAATAAAAAGGTGCAGAAGTAGACAGGATTATCTTGAAGTGTATAGAATACAGAATACATTTATAAGCCTGAATTGGATGTGAAATTATCTACCCCTGTACTAAAGAATTTCAGGGATGGAGGGTTCTAAATAATACAAATTATGAATCTTGACATTATAATGTAATTTGTGCCCTCACTCATATGGATTGTTAGAGTTTGTGCTAACCTATACTAACCTTTCAACCTGTATCAACCTGTACTTATTAAAATCAAGATTCATTTATTTTAATTTCTAAGTTGGATTTTGTACATTTTTAAGTGTCTTTTGGCGCACTGTGCAGTGACGTGACATTGTTTTTGTTTCTTCGATGATCTCGTGGTTCTCGAGTACCAGAACAAAGAAGTACGAGATGGTACAGCTGATAAAGTTGACGACATTAAAATGGTCGTACTGAAAGTAAATGTATGTTTACTTAGACAAAAATGTGTCATAAAATAAAGTATATAAATTATTGGATTATAAATTCGTGTTATGGTATTGGTTTTTGATTGGCTTTCAAATAAACGGTTGATTTACATAAATTTAAAGCTTATTATTTAAGTAACGTATAGACAGGTTTTTTTTTTTAAATTGTTCGGTCCTAATTAAATATTTTCCTGAAGTGATATTTAAATTATCTAATTGATTTTTTTTTAATGTTAAAAATTTGTTTATTGGTCCTTTTTTCCCTAGTATGGTTCCTATTAACTAATTTTCTTATAGTCATATTACAATTTACATTTACATTGTAATTTGTTTTATTTATTTTTTAATTATTGATCCTTCTACCCCTATAGTCTATTTTTATGTATGAGAGAGTAATAAAACAGCATTTCTAATGCAAAACTTAGTACGGTCATTTTAAATATTTTTACAGAATAATCTAAATATTTCCTAAAATTGTAATAAATTTACCTGAGCTATTACAAGTTTTGGGTCTTTTATTGGTCCTTTATAAACATAAGCTGTACAGAACAATATAAAAAGGTTTGGACAGACCAAAAGCCCTGTGTATTAAAGATTACATAGCCGTATCTTAAGATTATTTTCAATAAGTACCTATTTGCCAATTTTGTTTTATTTTAATTCCAAGAATTTCTTACAGTAATCGAATTATAAGTAGATAAATACCTTCCCAACAAATTTCACCGAAAATGCGATCATAGGTTTTCCATTTAGTAAGGAGGTCCAAGTTGTGTATTCTTGACAGTTTACTAAATGTCGTTTAGTTGCAACTTGCAAGGTGCAGTGTGAATTCTAGTGTGATCATGGAAAATTTGGAAGGGCCGCGTAAACGACAAAAAATCGGTCCTTTAACAGTTAATGAAAAAACATTAATATTTAATTGTTTTAAATCATTTACAGACAAACATTTATGTAAAAGTGTTGATGACACAGTGAAATTAGTTAGTAGTACGCTTGGTGTTGGGAAATCTACGATTTACAGAGTTGTTAAAGAAGAGAAATGTGGCGAGTTTCAAAGAGCACGTAAAGCTCCAAGAAAACCAAAATTTCAATTAGAAAATCTTTTGAAAGAAAGACTTCGATGGAAAGTGCATGCGTTCTTCTTTAGAAAAGAATTTCCGACAGTACCCTGAAATGAGTCGAAGCACACTATGGAAACTTTTAAAAGAAATAGGTTTTCTATGGAAAAAGCATTCCAGAAAGTCTATTTTAATAGAAAGAAGCGATATTGTAGTATGGAGAAGAAATTACCTAAGGACTATAAAAGAAATGAGAAACCAAAAAAGAAATATATTTTATTTAGATGAAACATGGATCAACGAGGGACATAAACCAAATAAATTTTGGAAAGATAAAACTGTTACAAGTCGAAGACAGGCTTTTTTAAATAATTTATCTACTGGTTTAAATCCACCATCAGGAAAGGGGCGCAGACTAATAAGTACACATCGGTAGTTCAAACGGTTTTGCTAAAGGTGGTTTATTTACTTTTGAATCTACTCGTACCGGTGACTACCATGAGGACATGAATGCTGATGTCTTTAAAGAGTGGTTCGAACAAATTATAGATCTTCTTCCTCAGAACTGTATAATGGTAATGGATAATGCCAAGTTATCACTCGAGACTTGCCAACAACCAAGTGGTTAAAAAAAGATTTACAGAATTGGCTAAATTCAAAGAATATTAAGTTCCATCCCGGTTCTGTGAGAAAAGAACTGTATCATTTGTGTTTCCTGCATAAAGAGAAATTCAAAAAATATGAAATTGATGAAATTGCAAAAAATCGTGGGATGACGGTGGTTAGATCACCACCATATCATTGCGAAGTAAATCCGATTGAACTGATATGGGCACAGATAAAGGGAGAAGTTTCAAGAAAAAATAATTCTTTTAAAATGAGTGATGTTAAACAGTTGTTTTTGGAGGCTGTAAATAATGTGAAGCCTGAAAACTGGGAAAAGGCAGTAAATCATACGATTAAAGAAGAAGAGAAAATGTGGAAGTTGGACAATATTACTGATGAAATGATCGAGCCACTCATTGTAAATATTGGTTGCGACAGTTCATCTTCTGATTTCGATTCTGATTTGGATTTGTAGGTAAGAAGTAGTTTTTATATTAAAATTATTATTTATGAACGTAACGTTGTTTAAAAGTCAAAGTTTAAACCCTTATACCTATATAACCCGTTTGACACAATGTTCTTAACATACCTTGTGGAAAAATAAAACATTTTAGAAAAAATTGCACTTTTTTACCTTCAGCTGTTTAGAAGTTATAATCAGGTTAATTAGGTGAAAATATAAGTGTATACTCGAGGAATAACTTCAAAAAATATTTTAACTGTCTACTAAAAGAAGTGCTACGCCTATGGATTACGAACGCTTTATTATTTTAATACTCTCTCATACATAAAAATAGACTATATTTAGCTTCTCCACAATGGCTATTGTCTATCCATTCATTCATAAACCATACAAAAAATATTGAACCCTTTATAAATACCTCTGTTACAAAAATCCTTAAAAATAAATATTTATTAAATTAATGACCATCGTATTGTTTTTTAACATTATTGTTCTGAACTCTTCTGAACTCGCTCCATTGCAAAATGACTTGTATTTGCAACCAAGAACCTATTGAAAAGAATAAGATAACCATAACCTTTTTCTAAAATTTGTATAGGTACATTAAATAGGTATATGATATCTACCTACCTGATTATCAATAAAGATTTTATTTTCTTCTCATAATTAAATATATATTTTGTACAATATATAGGGATAAGGGAATCTTAGACTAATTCTTATTTAAACTAATAATAAACAAAGAAACATTTGTTAACCATCAGGCAAACATTGGATTATCTTGACAGTACGTTAGAATGCCAATTAATATACTAAGGATTGTAAGCCTAAGTAATTGCATATTTTAATACCTACAGTAAGTTCTCACTATACACATGCATAAATAAACATAATTAGCACCCAGTTGATAAAACTCATATTTCATCATTTTTTCATTTGTCTCCTGTAATAACTTGTTTTGAGAGCGTTACCAATTTGGTGTATGAAGCAACCGTTCAAGAATGTTCAACTAATTATAAGACTGTTCTGTTTCGAACAATTATTTTGGTATTTGCATTAATGTTTTGAATAAATGAAATCCGCGATATTTGAATAAAATTGTTACATAATGAGGTTATGTTTCATTGATGTAGGAATGTTTATAGCATATGTAGGAATGTTTATAACATATGCCGAAACGTTTTAATCAAAATGGAATTTGAGAAATGTTTTGTTGTTAATATAAGATCAAAGTATAAACTGATAGAATGTCTAATTCAGTGGAATAAGGCATATTATTTACTATAATAATGTAATTTTTTGTTTAAAAAACGTATTTTTATCAAAATATAATTATTCTTAATACCTAACCCTATAGTCTATTTTTATGTATGAGAGAGTATTAAAATAATAAAGCGTTCGTAATCCATAAGCGTACACTTCTTTTAGTAGACAGTTAAAATATTTTTTAAGTTATTCCTCGAGTATACACTTATATTTTCACCTAATTAACCTGCTTATAACTTCTAAACAGCTGAAGGTAAAAAAGTGCAATTTTTTCTAAAATGTTTTATTTTTCCACAAGGTATGTTAAGAACATTGTGTCAAACGGGTTATGTAGGTATAATGGTTTAAACTTTGACTTTTAAACAACGTTACGTTCATAAATAATAATTTTAATATAAAAACTACTTCTTACCTACAAATCCAAATCAGAATCGAAATCAGAAGATGAACTGTCGCAACCAATATTTACAATGAGTGGCTCGATCATTTCATCAGTAATATGGTCCAACTTCCACATTTTTTCTTCTTCTTTAATCGTATGATTTACTGTCTTTTTCCCAGTTTTCAGGCTTCACATTATTTACAGCCTCCAAAAACAACTGTTTAACATCACTCATTTTAAAAGAATTATTTTTTCTTGAAACTTCTCCCTTTATCTGTGCCCATATCAGTTTAATCGGGTTAACTTCGCAATGATATGGTGGTGATCTAACCACCGTCATCCCACGATTTTTTGCAATTTCATTAATTTCATATTTTTTGAATTTCTCTTTATCAAGGGAACACAAATGATACAGTTCTTTTCTCACAGAACCAGGATGGAACTTAATATTCTTTGAATTTAGCCAATTCTGTAAATCTTTTTTTAACCACTTGGTTGTGGGCATTTTTTCTATAAGTCTCGAGTGATAACTTGCATTATCCATTACTATTATACAGTTCTGAGGAAGAAAATCTATAATTTGTTCGAACCACTCTTTAAAGACATCAGCATTCATGTCCTCATGGTAGTCACCGGTACGAGTAGATTCAAAAGTCAATAAACCATCTTTAACAAAACGGTTTGAACTACCGATGTGTACTATTATTAGTCTGCGCCCCTTTCCTGATGGTGGATTTAAACCAGTAGATAAATTATTTAAAAAAGCCTGTCTTCGACTTGTAACAGTTTCATCTTGCCAAAATTTATTTGGTTTATGCCCCTCGTTGATCCATGTTTCATCTAAATAAAATATATTTCTTCTTTGGTTTCTCATTTCTTTTATAGTCCTTAGGTAATTTCTTCTCCATACTACAATATCGCTTCTTTCTATTAAAATAGACTTTCTGGAATGCTTTTTCCATAGAAAACCTATTTCTTTTAAAAGTTTCCATAGTGTGCTTCGACTCATTTCAGGGCAATCCTTATCATCTCGAACCGTGGCAAGAACTTTGTCTACTGTCGGAAATTCTTTTCTAAAGAAGAACGCATGCACTTTCCTTCGAAGTCTTTCTTTCAAAAGATTTTCTAAATGAAATTTTGGTTTTCCTGGAGCTTTACGAGCTGTTTGACACTCGCCACATTTCTCTTCTTTAACAACTCTGTAAATCGTAGATTTCCCAACACCAAGCGTACTACTAACTAATTCCACTGTGTCATCAACACTTTTACATAAATGTTTGTCTGTAAATGATTTAAAACAATTAAATATTAATGTTTTTTCATTAACTGTTAAAGGACCGATTTTTTGTCGTTTACGCGGCTCTTCCAAATTTTCCATGATCACACTAGAATTCACACTGCACCTTGCAAGTTGCAACTAAACGACATTTAGTAAACTGTCAAGAATACACAACTTGGACCTCCTTACTAAATGGAAAAACGCATTTTCGATGAAATTTGTTGGGAAGGTATTTATCTACTTATAATTCGATTACTGTAAGAAATTCTTGGAATTAAAATAAAACAAAATTGGCAAATAGGTACTTATTGAAAATAATCTTAAGATACGGCTATGTAATCTTTAATATACAGGGCTTTTGGCCTGTGCAAACCTTTTTCTATTGTTCTGTACAGCTTATGTTTATAAAGGACCAATAAAAGACCCAAAACTTGTAATAGCTCAGGTACATTTATTACAATTTTAGGAAATATTTAGATTATTCTGTAAAAATATTTAAAATGACCGTACTAAGTTTTGCATTAGAAATGCTGTTTTATTACTCTCTCATACATAAAAATAGACTATAACTAATAGCCATTACAAAACTAATATTTAGCACCATAAAATAATAGTCCAAAGAAGATTCAGTAAAATAATAATAGAACTGGAAATTACAATAAAAGCCGCAAAAAAACGAAAGAAGAAGTATGAATTAGTGCCTAAAAACCCCTTTTAATGCAGAAATGCAGTTTATAATAAGGATTTTAATGATACCCACAGCTAGCTGGAAAGAATGCAAACACTGGTAGCTGAAGAAATAAATAATAATCATTAGACGTCTTTCGAAAGATATACATTCGAGGTATAGATAATTTACTGCAGCATGCAAGCTGGTGCATGGCGTCTAAACAAAACGCAATGTATTTTGTTGAGTAATTTCCAATGAAAAAAGGAACAATGTAGGCATGGAGTAGAGGTCAAGTATAGATGGTCCATCTGAGCTTAGCATTGAAGTAAATTATAGTTTATTTCAGTAAAAAAAAATGAGAATCACATTCGTTTATTTTCTCATACAGACAGCCAACATGTGGTACAACAAAATATTCATTAAAATTCAATAGTAGCTTGGCTTTTCAATTTCGAAACTTTTGTTATAAGATTTTTTTATGGTTATTTAATTACAATGGCACGAAAAGTTTTTCATAAAAAAGTCTATATTGTATTAATAATTGTCCAGCTCATCATGTGACTGTATGTTAGGCAGGATCCAGTTTCCTAACCCATCATAATTCAGTTCTTGAAACTAACCCTAACTCAATGACTCTAAAATAAAAGCGCCAGAGTTTAGGGTTCGATTTCCCTATTTTTAAGTATTTCTTTAATTTTATTTTACACATTTTCCGGCCAAATTTTTTTATGCCTCTTCTGGCTGTGAATTTGTTTGAAACGCTCTGGTTTGGATCCGCATTTTTATTTAATTATCTCCTTATTTATTACAATTTAAAAAATATGGGGAATTTACGAAAGTTTTTTGAAATTTCTTGAAGTTGGTACAATTTATCAAAAAATTATATTTAGAATATTGTGTATTTAAATCCAAAAGACAAAAAATAGAAAAATGGAATCTAAATTTACTGATGGAATTGAGTCCATTAAAAGTAGATAAGCAGAAAAATAAATATCTTTTAGTATTTCGAAAAAATATAAAAGATGAAACGATTCATACACATGTAGATAAAGGGGCAAATTTTAACAAAATACTTCACTCAGATTGTTTAAAAATATTTAAAATATGATCTAATATTAGAAATGAAATTAAAAAACCTAATAATAATAAATCCAACTGTTAAATATCCATAATTATAAGAAGGACATTTCTGAATCCTGATTCGTTATTATAAATTTAATTTCAACAAGAAACTAGAACAAAAAAAATTCATTGAAATCATACACGGTTCAGGATTATGTTTCATACACTGATATTTTAGCAGAAGGAATACTATTTTCTAAGAAGAATTATTAAAATATCTCAAAAATAACAACACTGTGATACATAAAAAGATAGTTTCTATAGTTGATATTACTAATATCCTGGAAGAAACTTTACATTTCATGGGTGCAAGAGGTTATTTTTAGAATGCATCATTCCTTGAAGCAATTTAATATTCTTCTTTATAAAACCAATACAGCTAATTAAGAATAAAATAGTTATTTGTGTAGCAAGGCTGTAAAGCTGATCTTTTTTTGGCCCCAATATGAAATTTGCGACCGAGGTGTAGCCGAGGCCAAACGACTTTTGGCGAGGTCAGAAAAAATCATGCCCGAGGTGTATAGGTTGAATAATATGGTTCCTAATAACATTTTTTATTTAATTTTAGTGGTAAAAATATTGTTATTTAAATATTATTTAATAATAATTCTAAAGCGATGGTCATTATAGCATTATTAGATACTTTTTAAGGGCAAAAAAATGTAAAAAGAGCACCAGGAGGCATTTAAAAGAAATAATTATGGAATTTCTTGAAAAGTCATAAATTTACAAGAACGCTTGAGTTGGTTTATCTGCGAAAGTTCAAGGTTGTCTTTATTGCCATTAAATAACACATTCTTACTTGTAGAATGAATAATTTATTATCAAGCAGTGGTGTATTTTATATAAAATTAGTTTCGTTCAATTTCTACTATAGATTTTTCATATTCCTTTAGCGTCAAATTTACGAGAAGTTGAAAAGGGTTTTTAATATTCTGTATAAGAAATATAAGAAATTAAATTTGTTAATAATACTAATAATATTAATAATTAAATTTGAATCTACCGGTTTAAAATAAAGTTGAATTATTTTATTGTCTTTAAAAAATGTAGTTACGGTTAATTTTAGAGTTATTCTATATGGGCGAAACACTTGATTTATGGCTTAACTATGACTTGTACGATAATTTGACTTAGATAAAAGTTTTTGTACATTTTGTGTACTATTTATTGACGTTTACAGATTTCCCGCATTCGTAATGATTTTCAAGATATGATGTCATCGGGCGATATTTTAAATGGATCACCCTGTATTTATATTTTTTTTCGAGTTCGTATGATTTGTCTGATTTCATCAATGGTACATTAAGTGCCATAAATCAAGTGTTCCGCCCATAAAGAATGACCCTGTATATTCTGTTATATTCTTCCTCCATATATACATCTTTAGTAACGTATTGTTTTCTTATTGCTGTATTTTGGATTTAATCCGTCTTATTTATTTAAAGTGTCCATCCAATGTTAAACAATGTATATCCGTATAAAAAATGTTTGCTGTCTGAGCGAGAATTGATATCTCTGTATTCAGTACAAGAAATCCACCCACCCACCCACCAAAAATTGCAGGTTTTATTATGTAGGTAGATTTTATTATGTAGCGGGAATTTAAAAAAAGAGGACTATTAATCCTGAGATGGTTATAAACTTATGGATGAATTATTGTTAATTTATTAACAAATAGGCTTAACTTTAAAAATATTACTTACCGTCTTAAATTCTTCAAGAATCGAATCCTCTTTTTCTTATAGTAGAGAAACCTGGCTGCATATAAATATCGTAATAAATCTTGTTTCTTAACATCGTACCATATCCTTCTTCATTCGGTCATTAGGTGGTCCATCTCGTCCATTTACCAAGAGAGTACGTAGTAAATAAATGATAACTATTTACTTTAATCATTTTCGCTGGGCTATTAGTTGTTTTTTTGCGATATTTTCTCTTCCATCATCGACAGCCTAAACGATTAGACAGACCATGCGAGGTTAAATGTAATTTATCACCGTTTGAAATAAAATGTGAAAAGCCGTGATACTTTTCTAATGATACGTCTAGATAGTTCAGTATACGAGAGATGTTGAAAAATTATTTGAACAAACAAACACGCTGTTTTCTGTATTGATCGATTGTATAGAAAGACACGGTTTTAAATCCAACGGAAGACCATATGAATTTATTTGCATGGTTCTCTATAGGATTTAATGGATGCCGTATTAATAGAAATTCAATTTCTGTTGATATGACATGCAGATTATAAAATCGCCATGCATTACCGTTTCGATGATGGTAGGTGAGGTTTTCCGGGTTTTCCTCACCTGTAAGTCAAATGGCACTATCAATTATCTTTAAGTTGCCTCGTAGCGCCACGGCAATTAATAATAATAGCCGTCCCTTTCCCCGGACAAGCTCAGCTTTTGGGGTAAAAAATCCACTCATAAGGGGGTGAATTAGGGAAAGAATTATTATTATTATTAAATTATTATTATTCTTGGGTCTCTCAATATTTTAATCAATTAATGGTTTATTCACTTTTAATCTCCACATTTCAAATTATTTTGTAGTATACGTTGTGACAGCATACAGTTTTTTTCTAAATGGAATGTTATCAAATTATCAATAGTTTTAATCATTTTTAAAGAATGCGTTCGGTGCTATTTAGCTTGGTGCTCAGTAATGTAATTCCTCTGTAATTTTTACATTCATTAATTTGTAACAAGGTAATAATATTGTCACTTCTTCTAATTTTTGTTCATTCCATATCTTGTTGCTTCTCCAAACTCTTACTATGACTTTTTTGTTTTAATTTTGTTGATATGTTTCATTACTATTATTACTCAGGTGTTTTTTCCATTATTGCTAGTTAAATATTTGTTAATTACAAAAATATTTAAAAATACTTTTTTTCGGTATATTCTAGATCAGTGGTCGCCAACCTCTCAATGTGTTGTTAATTTTGGAATAAACAGCGAGCTACCCACACGGAAGCCACGTAACGCAACGTAAATGAAATAATCCACAATTAATTTATCATTATATGTATTTATTTTACTATTTAAATGGTAATACATAATACATAGGTACTAATAATAAACTAATAACAAAATAACTAATATTACTAGTACGTACTTGTTCATAGCTACATTCCTACCTACCAAACGAAGGTGTTTGAAAAAAAAACACAAACTTTTATCCAGCCACAACGGCATGTCACGTAAGATTTAAAAATAGTTAATAATAACAACAAAAAAGTAACGCACTATCATGAACATAAACATTGAAAAATAAAAAAGCACGTTCAATGAGAAGGCTGACACATTTTTTTTAATGTTTGCAGTATAATTTGATACAGCCATTCGAATACAATTATCCAAATGTTCATCTGTAAGTCGATTGCGATATTTGTTCTTAATAAACTTCATATTGGAAAAAGAAGATTCACACAAATAGGTTGAACTGAATAATGCTTTCACTTTCAAGGCAACACGGTATAGAACTGAATATTTGTCTTTACTTACAATAGGCCAGATACATTTGGTACTAGAGACTAACAATTTTAAGGCTAAATCATTTTGAAACTCAATTAATTCCATTTCTGTTGCAGCGATGTCTTCGCCAAAGTTCTGCATAACACAAGTTGCAAACTGTTGGATATCAATTTCCATAAAGGGTAAAACAACAAACTGCGCTACTAAAGCCATTTCGTTGAAATCCTTAAAACGATTTTTGAAGTTATTCTTCAGGGTAGAAACTATTTCTACATGATATTTGCTGTCATAGGGTACTAATGGATTTTGAAATATTTTTTCTGAAAGAATAGGAAAATGCTTGGCATCGCTGTTAATTAGGTTTTGTTCCCAAAACTCCAGCTTTTTGGTAAATGCTTTTATATCAGAAATCATTTCCGCTAGTTCTTTGTCTCTCCCCTGAAGCTGCAAATTAAGTTCGTTTAATTTCTCTGTTATGTCCACGAGAAAACCAACATCTTTAAGCCAGATTGAATTTTCTAGTTCCGGAGTCGGTTCATCGCGTTGTTTGAAACATTGAACTATGCTAGATAGGACATCATTAAAACGTTTCAGCACCCGTCCTCTACTTAACCATCGGACTTCAGAGTGAAGGAGTAGGTCCCCGTATTGACAGTCAACTTCATCGGCCAAGGTTTTGAATAATCTTCTTTGTAACGCTTGAGCTCTAATCTTGTTCACAATTTTTACCACCAGTTTCATAACGTTGTTTAGTTTCAGAAAATTTCCACATAATGCTTGCTGATGGATAATGCAGTGGTAACAGAGAAATTGCGGAAAAGTTTCATCTTTACGACATAACGCCACCAGACCCTTATCACAACACACCATAGCTGGAGCGCCATCGGTTGTCAAGCCTACCATTTTCGATATTGGAATTTTCTCGGAAGAAATAATATTCTTTAAATGAGAAAACAACTCCTGTCCAGTAGTGTGTCCTTTCAGTGGAATAAACTTCAATAGATCTTTAATCGTAAAATCACTAAAAACCATCCTGACGAACACGGCCATCTGGGCAGTGTCAACGACATCTGTTGATTCATCCAGTTGAAGTGAAAAATAAACACAGTTATCTAAGTTAGTTCTTAACTGTAAAAAAATATTATTGCTCATTACTTCTACACGTCTCATCACTGTATTAGCAGAAAGTTGCATAGATTTTATAGCTGAAACTATATCGTCTTTATTTCTAAAGTTGGCATATAACGAATCAGCAGCTTCTAAAAACGCCTGTTTTATCATTTCCCTGTCTTCATAAGGTTTCTTTTTTTGTGCAATTATCTGGGACATACGATACGATGCTTCAGTTGCAGCCTTATTTTTGTCGACTGTTCTTAAAAATATTGATTGTTGTCCAATTAACTGCTTTTTTAACTGTTTCAGTTTCTCCTTTCTGGCGGCAGAATGTAATGGGAATGATTTTTCAAAATTAGAATGTACAGTTTTATAATGTCTCTCAATATTTCCTTTTTTTATCTTTAACTTCTGTAAAAAAGTTTTGTTTTTTCCATTCCAAATGAAAGTGGTATGTCTTTACCTTCTTACAACTGCTTGCCATAATATTATTTTTTGTTGTTCTCTACTAACCCAACCGCTGGACATTGGTTACGCGTTCAGTTTTAAACTAAGCGCAATGTCGCCGCGCCGTGCGTATTTATCCCGTTCAAAGCAATCCCGATCGTTCTCGAACACTAACGCGCTGGTCCGGCTGGTCGGTTCTAGCCGATTCTAGCGGCAGATCGCTCACCGCAACGTTGCCTGCCGTTGTTTATGTTTAATATTATGACAATTAGATTTTTTTGTGGAATTTTAGGAAGCTTCTCCGATTTTTGCAGTTTGTATTTTTTAAATTAAAATCGTTGTGAGGGCTACCAGAATTGCCTCCGCGAGCTACCGATAGCTCGCGATCGACAGGTTGGCGACCACTGTTCTAGATATTAAACTCTTGCATATCAACTGTCCCTTGTATTCCGATAGTTCTTCAACCCAGCATCATTAATAGATAAGTAACGAGCATAATTGATGATTCGTTATTTTTTAGCAAATTCTACTTTATTATTTGTTTCGCCAGCAAAATTGGCTTCATCGGATAATAATTTATGTAAGTCAAACGTGAATAACTCTTGATTTCGAATTTAATGATACAGCGATGGTTATCTAGTTGGAACTATCTTCAGAACTTTAGTTTTTATTAGTTGGTTGGTGAGAAAAACTAAAAAGTCTGCAATCTGGAAATACAACAGAACTACTGTCAGATTAAATTAATTAAATAGTGTCTAAGAGAATTGAAAGATGATATTGATAACTTATTTGGAAAGTCACTAAGAGTTTAGAATGCAGATCAACTAATTAGATTAGAAAACAATATAATTGGACTCAAAACGATCAAGATTTAAGAATCACTTAATAGATCTGGGAAAATCAAAGCTTAAAATGTAGTTTGTGCTATTAGTGAAATTTATAAGAAAAGATAATAAAATTTTATTCAGCTATCTAAAGGAAATATAATTTTGACTTTTCTAACAGTGGCCAAGTTAATGACTTCATTTTACTTTAATTTGTTTATTTAAAGATTCCAAGTGTAACCTTTTTAAGGATAAAACTACTTTTGTTCCTTTTACTGACAAACATATTCACTATACTGTTATTAATTTCAAAATGATATCCTGTATAGTTTTTTGACGTTTTTCAATATTTTAGGATTGTGTTTTGCGAATCAAATATCGTGAATTCATATTTTGGTATAACTACTTATAAAAAATATGACTCTATAGTTTTGATAAAGCTGCATGTCTCTAAATGTCTATTAACGAATAAGACATAAGAATTATGAAAAAAAAAATAATAATAATATGCGTGTAAAATTTTGATGATTGGATGTAATCATTAATAATTTATTCTTTTTCAACATCATACTCTGATACAGCCGAAGTTGGTAATTACAATTCGAGATAATTTATACTTTTCTCACGTCCATTTGATTATTTTTTCACGCAAACATCATTTAATATTTATTTTATAATACGTTTTTACTTTCTAGTCTATAAAAAGTAAATATTCAGACAGATTCATGTGGGATGCTTAAATTAGAAACATCGAAATTTAATTAAGTGTTCTTATAAAATTTAGTTCTCTCTCCAATGAATGCGTGGAAATAATGTCAAATATAAGAAAATTGCAAAAAATAAATAATATTATATCTAATCTTAAAAAAAAACATTGTTATTTTATGGTAAATAGTAAAATTCAAGGAAAAATTAATTAAAAATCTAGTAAACAAATTTGGATTCATTTTTATTAATGTACAATAATTTTTTCTTTTATATAACGATTTATTTCCAAACTACGTAGGTAAGTTTGATTAAAATTGGCGAAAAAAAATTATATTTAATAGGAACATAGTTCCTTATTCTCGAAAAAAATCAGAAAATCTTATAATATTAGTCGAGGAATTTGGCCGAAACATCTAGAACCTTCACCATTTTATATAAGTGGACTGTGTTGTAGTGGAAGTCATTTAAAATTGAGACATAATAAATTAGTATTAATAAGTATAAATAAATTAGCGTATAAGTGTATAAATAAATTGAATAATAAACTTTTTAATAGATACTACAGTAGATTTTCGTTTCAAGAAAAGTAAAAGTAATCGAAGAATCTGTATGTAGGTGACATTGTTATTGTAACAGAAATGATATAAGAGATGTTGTATTTTTGGTCTTTTTATTTGGTAAACAAGAAAACAACAGGTCGTTAGTTATCGAAGTGTATTATTTAATACTTTGCATAATATCAATAAATTTTAATGCTGAATAACGAATACATTATTCAAAAAGTGTTTGCAATGTGACCCACTTGAGGTAGACGATTGTTTGTTTTAATTTAAAAAAATTCTTCCAAATGAATCGACTTATATTCAAATGACCCCATTCTCATTTTCTGGTTTCATAAGATTTTTATACAGCTAGTCTGTACGAAAAACAACAAAATTTATTCAGTTAGCTTGGCACAGGACCCAAGCTGAATAAATCTGATTAAAAATATATCTAGATTAAATTCAAAATTTAAATATCAGATCCGGTTTTCAGAACAATGATGATTTTTTGTTTTATTTAATTAACACTTTTGTTTTTATTCTTACTGAATATCAAATACGGCTTAAAATAAACGTCTTTTCGTTTATAAAGGACATTCTTCTCCTAAGATGATAGTAACAATGTCGCCAAGAGGTGCTTCTCTTATATTGGCCGGTGTTAGCCAATACTCGCCGAACACAAATAATCTTCTAATAAATGAGAACGTTGGGCAATCGTAGAGGATATGCTTCATAGTTTCATCTTCTTGTTCGCACCCTTTACCAAGTGTGGATTTTGATATTCCATATCTTGAGATGTTTTATTTTAGAATTTTTGACTTAGATATAAATCGTAAATCGTACAAACTCGTCTATATATTCCGTTATATGTCTTGGGATGGAGTCTAGGTTTGCTTGAATTAGAACAGGATCGTACTCATGAAAATTCCTTAAGTTCAGTTTATCGTCTTTTCGAAAATATGTTTTAAATATTATTAATTCCGAACAACTTTCGATGAAAACACATGGTTTAGGTTTAGCAACATCGTTTGTAAAAGTGTTTTTATTTAAGTTCTACCTTCGCTTCCTAATCTGGATTCTTTTAATCTTAAAATGATTCATTTAATCTCACTTTTACTTCGGCACTGTTCACTTTTACTTTTCTGTGATAAAATAATAATAGGCATTGAGGAAAATATAAAATATGTAAGTTTTTTTTTGGTTTATTAGGGCACGTACCCAAGTGCCCTTACGGGCAAACCGCCACTGTTCTATTTATTCCGTTATAACTTAAAATATTTCTCGGTGAAATGGAGTTTATGTTCGCTTGAAGCAGAGGAAACGTATGGGGCGCTTTCCTACAAAATAGAACAGGATCGTACTCACGAAAATTCCTAAAGTTTAGTTTATCGTCTTTTCGAATATAGATTTTTAATATTATTAATTCCAAACAACTTTTGATGAAAACACATCGTTTGTAAAAGTGTTTTTATTTAAGTTCTACCCTCGCTTCCTAATCTGGATTCTTTTTATCTTAAAATGTTTCATTTAATCTCACTTTTACTTCGGCACTGTTCACTTTTACTTTTCTGTGTTTTTCTCAGGCCGAATGAAAGCAAGCCGCTGCCTGGTTTGCATATACACTCCTGAAATAGTGCAGTTCACTTTCACCTGTCTCAGAAAAATACCATCTTAATTGTACATAATAATAAAACAACGTTACCAACAACACCACGACTGGTGGGATTGCAATAATTAATTAACATTGTTGGAGGGACTAATGATAGTGTGATAATAATTATGATTATTGTAAATTATTGCTAGAAATGTTTCTATTTGATATGCAAACTGGGACAAGCCTGTTTAGTGGAGTTTCTTGAGCGTAAAAATAGTAGGAAACGTGTTAATGTTTTTGTTTCGTAATAATGACTGCTCTAGACGGGTCGCTACAGTAATTTTCTTAAATATCTTAAGTGTAGTTGACGAGTAATAGCTTCAGAAGTAACAGAAAAATTCCAAAGTTAACTTTGAGATACTTTTTCTACCTATACTCACATAATATGGCTATTGTGGTATTTTAAAATTATTTCTAATTTAATTAAAAACAAAATACTGAGATATATGAGGTTCTATGTGTTAAAAACCAACCAAGGATGTAGGAACGATACAGTTAACTAAAGTCTTAACAAGGTATAAGGCAGTGAGTAAATTGTTTATACTCATATCAGTAATAAAGCTAAATTACCAATAATAATAGTTATATCAAATGGTGCAGAAATTAGTTATCGATTTTGATTATCTTTCGTCAATACAATAGTTATATTTATTTGTTTAATTCCATATCTGTAATGAATATTATTCTTTTTGATATTCAATCAACCGTTGGTTCAACAGCTGTTACAATTTTTATAACGGGAAATAATTCAAACACAGACCGTTTACAAATAAAGATCCAGTCGTATTTCAAAACAAAACCTTTAAATGATCGTTTACCTTGCATAATTCTTTTATATAACCGTCCAGTCAGACTTACCTACTATAATTGGTATTGTAACATACTGACCCTGCCGATAACTTTGACCTGTGCCTATTTGAAAACGCCTTTTATAATAAATTGCGCCAAACACCGATTATGCTAAGAAAATTCGTTCAGTAACTTTATGTGCCAATCAATTAGGTCTTCCAGATCCGTAACTAGCTATTTTGACTAATGAGCCGTCAAAAAAAAATATATAATTAGATTTGGCTGTGAAATTTGGATTTGTGAACTCTGGCCTTTTTTTTTAAATTCGATATATCAAAAAAATACTAGGAACAAAGTATAATGCCAAATTAATAAATTTATTAATTATTAATAATAAATTATTTCAAATTAAAATATTAATTTTGTCATGTTTATTGGATTTATACTAACGGACCACAGACACACGGAAAAAAATGTGACTAGAAAATTTTACTACAATGTTGTAGTAGTAGACTTGTAGAAAAATACATAACAATTTGTAGAAAATTTTACTACAATTTATAGTTAAAAACTATTAATTATTGTAGCAATTGAATTGTCCAATAAAATGCTACAACAATAGGAAAGAAGTCCACAATGTTTAGTATATTTTACTATTGTTTGTAGAAGTAGAAATTTATTACAATTATCGTAATTACTACTACTAACTTCTGTAAAAATTTGTACAAATATTAATAATTATCTCTACAAAAAATAGTAATTTTCTCTACAAAAAATAGTAATACTTTACATCCCTTCTTATGAAAAAAAATTCAATTTTGTTCAAAAATATTCTATAATATTGTAGAAATTCTAAGTCATGTGAACAAAACAGAATTCTGCTATTGGCCAACGTTTTCTGACGTCGATCATAAACGGCCAGACAGCAGTAGCCGTTCGCCATGTTCACATAACAAAGCATGGTACATATACGAGAAAATTTAATTTTAATTTTAATAATAAATTCTATTGGTGGTAAGTACATTTATTATTGTTTCTGAATAATTTACCTTTAGATAACTAATTTAAATAACCTTAGTAGATTATTTTAAAAAAATAGTTGTGCCCAACGATCGAATTTTGTGCCAAGTTCAATGATGTTTTTTTGTCTTAATTGTGACATACCTACTTTCTCATATTTGTTAGTTATCTGACTTAGTCATTTAATATCCAAATCAGTATAAAGGTGATAAATATCCCCGTTTTAAGGGTATGAACAGTTCAATTGGTATTAATTTTTATTTCATATTTTTCAGGTGCAGAAAAGACAACTGAGACTGAGGGCGCTATTATTACTGTTATTTATTACATAATGTAATTAAGAATTTGTATCTTTTATATTAAAACAATAAATTGAATATTTTATTAAGGAACATTTTTTTCTAGGTTATAATTATAATAATTATGGAATACTACTACAAATTTTATTAAAAATTACTACAATTTGTATGAATTTTTACTATTTATTGTGTAAAATTTTCGTATTTATTTTCATAAAACGCAATACATTTTTAATATAAATTCATACAATGAATAGCAAAAATTATAACAATTTGTAGAACAATTCTTATGATGCATTTGGATATTTTTACTAAATATTGTAGATAATAACTCTACAATACATTCTCCACAAATATTTGGAATTTTTTACTACAAATTGTCCCTGTCCCTATATGTACTATTTATTGTAGAGAAAAAATCTACAATTGTAGAAATTTGTTCTACAATTTTTTTTCCGTGCAGGTTTTCCTTATGGAATGTGCAATACACCCAATAGATAAATGGTAAAAAACAAAAATTTAAAAAAATAATCAAAACAATATATTTATTTAGATGCAAATTCTTTCCGATAATGGAACATATATTAAAAAAAAAAAAAATATTTTACATATATTTTCATTTTTGTTTTTTTATTTCTATTTAAATATTACATCACATACAAGTGGTCTAACACTACTTTTGTGATTATTTATGTTTGTTTATTCTTTGTATTGTTATTTTATATTATATTTGTATGTTTTTAAGATGAATAAACATTATTATTATTATTATTATTATTATTAAAGGAAGTGATGTGGGGATATTATTCAACTATCACAGGAGAGATATAAGCCTCATTTTCAGAAAATCAAGCTGTTCCTGTTTGAATATAATACAACAATATAGTAGAGAGTTTAGATATAAAAAATATGACAGTACCTTCTATACTTTTTGAAATATTTTTAAGCTTTTATCTGTTTAGAACATTGTAAAAAAGAAAAAATAAAGACTACATTTAATAAATACTAATAAAAAGGTTTTTAGGATATGTTAAAAAACAACCAGTTTTACAGATGTGGTTTTGGTTCTTGAATTAAACGCTCAATTAGGTATTATTTCAGGTTACCAATTGTTCTCTTTATTGGGTACTTAAAGAAACTCTATTTCATCTGAGAAAGTAATAAACCTGGATACTTTCATTCCATTTCAATAGAAAATAATTTCTAACAGTAAAAAATTTTACTAATTTTCTTGACAATCACAAGATTCTTCTCTTAATAATTGCGTTAAGCTTAATTATTATTTAATTTATCATTAAATACGAAGATTTTAAACGAGCAAACTTTCTCTCTCGTTTAAATTTAACCCTTGCAAATCTGCATTACGACCCTGTCCAGTTTATTTCGTAATACAACTATTAAATGGTTAATAGCTTTAATTCGCTTTCGGTGTGTATGCGAAAGCAAAAAGCGTGAAAAACCAGAACGTGTTGTAAAAGCAAGAATAACCAATAGCGAATTAATTATCTAGAAGAAGCTAGAACATAGGTTATAAATTAATTGTGAAAACTATTGTTATGTAACTGGATTGGATGGGTAGTGAGTTTAAAAGTATGAGTTAAAAATCGAAATCGTAATAGAAGTTGGTTTGTTGGTTCAATTCGATGTCCTGATGATTCCTTTTACAATAATTGTTGTGTTGTAATTGTCGCCGCCACCCTACGAGAAGTCGTTGCTTCTTTTTCTTGTTGTCACAGTATTATTATTATTATTTGTTCATGTATGTGAAATTTGCTTCTAAGGTTTACAAAATACTACTGTGCTAGTGACGGCGTAAATGAAAACAAACAAGACGCATTCACACCAACACCTCCCACCACAGCAATATGACGTTTCGCGTGTATATAATTTTTTGATTTGTGTACACTTTAGCGTGTACCTAGCAACAGCGTATAATAATACCTAATAAGAAGTGAACTAAATATACTTACATTTAAATAATGGTATCAGGTCGCTGAGGCCCCATTCGTTTAACAAATGTTCCATTTCAATTTAATTTATTCATACACTTATTAATTGAATCACAAAGACTTTTTAACAAAAAGTGAAACGCAATCCCAACGATACGATGCAAACATATTAGAAAATGGACAATAGGATGAACACGTGCTAATGCCAATTTGCCAGATTCTCTATAAATGCGTTGTGTCTCTGACTTCCGAATAATAAGTATCACATCTCAACATGTGCCAGTCATATATCTACCGTATCAGTGCAGTGATTGCATTTTAAAATAAGTTTCAGCTGGCAACACCGTGCAGTGAATTTGTAGTCGCTAATCTTTTATGAAATACATAGGTTTTTGATACGAATTGTTTAATTCTTGTTCTGAAATTTAAATGCTTTGAATCGACCTTTTTTATAACATTGAATCAAGTACGCAATAGTCGGTTTTAAGAGCATATCATACTTACAATAAACGTAAGAGCTTTCTTGGATTAATTCACAATTCTATAATTCGCACACTCAGTAATAAAGTGGCATAACTAAAAATTCGCATATTTAAACTTTTAATCGTAAAACGTTCTAAAATGGAGGCTTCCACATGTAGAGCTTTTTAATGACGGTGCTACTCCAACGCAGAACGTCTTAACTTGTAGTAACAGCGTCATTTAAAAAGCTCTACGTACGTAGGACGCCATTTTGTGCCGTTTGATGATTAAAAGTTTAAACATGTAAATTTTGAGTTATGCCACTTTATTACTGAGTGTGCGAATTGAATGAAATAATTTGTTCTTAGACTAATTATTATAACTCTTAAAATACAAGATTATCCCTATACTTCACTCAACATTTATTTTCTTATTGTACAGATAAATTTTATTTGAAGCACACTCTAATGAATATCATGCTTGCTAGAGGGCGCTATTTCTCTCGACAATATTAAAAGGAATAGTTTTCGTCATTGACTATTATTGAGGTAAAGAAGGAAAATATATTTTTGAAGTTTTTTATTTTAATAAATGACAACATCAAACTATCATCTCTTTTACATATACTATAATTAAAACAAAAATATCAAGATTATAATATTTCCTTATTCAAGATTGTAAATGACAACTTTGTTATATTAGGTATACTCATTGCTAGAGCTAGGAATATATGCAAAACGCCATATTTTGCATATGTTGCATATATATACAATTTTTGATTTTGAACGCATATATTGACATTTTGTTAATTTTTTGGCATATATCTGACTTACTAATTGGCTGGACATATTAAAATTATAAGTTTTGGACCAAAATAATATTTTGTGAAATGCCTTTACAGGTCGATTTCCTAAAATTTTGAAGGATTAACTTTTCCCTGTAATAAATTACGGTTAATGGTGTAGGTACTTGAGAGGATTAAACATAAACCAACAAATTTTGCTAAAAATCCTTTCAGGTAGTTGTATTAATATCTTCAAATTTCTAAATGACTCAGTTTACTTTCAACTTCATTTCAGTCTTTATTGTTGTGTTGTGTTAACCAGTGGGAAAAATGGAAAAATTAATTGAGTCGTGGGTAAAATCTTATTCAGATTTTGTTGTAGAAGGTGATAACCAGGTGTTTTGTAAAACATGTTCTAAAATTGTAAGTACTTTTTTATTTTATATTTTATTTTGACATTTCACAATGGTAAATCAAACGACAGTAAAATATTATTTCAACTCACAGTTAAAAAAAAGTAGGGCAACTTTACAACGTACCCATTTATTTAATTTAATTAAAACTTCAACATCTACAGGAATTTATTTGTTTTAGATTCCATGTAAAAAAAAGTTTCAAATCGACCAACACGCGAAAACACCCTTACATATAGCAAAGGAGAAATCTAAAGACACTCGCAGACAAAGATAACTTCCCTTGAAACAATATTTAGAATCTGGATCGTCTAGAAGTGAACAAGCTATTTTTAATGAAGATTTATGCAAAGCTTTAGTGACTTCGAATATCCTTTTAATACGATTAAATAATCCAAATCTTCGATCATTTTTGCAAAAATACTGTAAATTTAATATTCCAGAGCAAAGTATATTACGCAAACGTGGTGTTGACAGTTTATACATTGAGACTCGTGAAAAAATTCGTGAGATTACCGTTGAAAACCATTTCTACATTATTGTGGATGAAACAACAGACTCTTGTGGTCGATATATAGCCCATTTAATGATAGGTTCATTACGCGAAGAAATGCAAATTGGTCCATATCTAATCGCTTCAAAGCAATTAGATAAAACAAATAACTTGACAATAACTCGTTTTATCCAGACAGAATTGTCTTCCTTTTTTCTTCCGGAAGCCGTTCCAACAAAAAAATGTTTATTGCTGTTATCCGATGCTGCCCCGTACATGGTAAAAGCCGCATAAAATTTAAAAATGTTTTATGAAAACTTAATCCATGTTACATGTTTGGCTCATGGCTTTAACAGAGTTGCAGAATAAATTAGGTCTAACTTTCCTTTAATAAATGATTTAATTAGTAATGTAAAAAAAAATATTTCTTAAAGCTCCTCTAAGAACTCAATTGTATAAAGAAAAATTTACTGAATTACAGATACCACCGGAACCTGTGATTTTTCGGTGAGGTACCTGGCTTAAAGCTGCCTTTTTTACGCAGATAATTATGAAAAAATTAAAGAAATCATATTTGATTTTGATAATTCATCTAAGGGAATATCTAATACAAAGAAGTTGTTTCAAAATCACATATTACCAAAGCAATTAGTGTTTTTAAAAAATTATGCATTTGTACCCAAAATTATATTAGATTTAGAACAAAAAAAACTAACTTTGGTGACTTCCGTAAATTTAATTAAGACGTTTTAATTAGAGTGTAAAAATAAATATTTAAATGTAATTTTAAAAAATGAAGGATTTATTGTTTTAAGAAACCTTACTAATATTTATTCTGGTAACTTTGAAGATATTAATACTATTCATCCAGATATTTCAGGAAAATTTAAGTTTATACCTATTAGTTCTGTAGATGTCGAAAGGAGTTTTTCTTTGTACAAGTACATACTTACTGATAGGAGACAATCATTTAATACAGATAATTTAGAAAAACATCTAATTGTTCATTCGTTTCATAATAATGTTGATTTGTAAATAAAATTAGTTAATAATTAAATAATTAATAAGTATTATATTAGGTATTGTAAAATAAAACAAATAATAATAAATATCAATAAACTATTTCGATCAAATAACAAATTACTCTTATTGCATATGCTCTGCATATTTTTCAATTTTTTACGCATATATTGAAGTATTTTGCGGCATATATATGCGCATATTTAACTACTTTTTGGGTGCATATATTCCTAGTTCTACTCATTACAATGTTACACATGATGAATACTTTTTAAATTGTTTATTTATACCTACCCAAGATGAACAGGTAAAAGAATTACTGGCACATTTAATTTATCCTCATGATCTTCGCCCACTCCTGACAGATAAGAAAGTATTTCAACGTTATTTGTCATATGGATCTGTGTGGTTTCATCAGTGAAAACAAAACCTCTTTAACAGTCAATAATTTAATTCACGACTAAGTATTAATAATTCATTTAATGGTGCTCCATAAATAAAAGCCATTCATTAATGAAATTGATGAACAACTTGACAAGACATTAACATATTTTGCATTAGATAGAACTGTAATTTGTGAAATAATTGACGTTATTTGGCGTTTTTATAATACTTAGTTGGATATTAAAAACGTTTTTTTAATAAAATCGAAGTTATAGAAAGTAATTTTTTGTCCTTTAAGGAATTGGATTTTTGAAGGATTGGAAAGTCAATGCGAAATTAATTGGAATGTATTTAATAAGGAAATGTAATTCGATGCCTCATGGGTGTAAATAAAAACATTTTCAAATAGTTTCTATAAATAAAAAAAACACACATTAATCATATCAATTGAAAGTCAATTATTACCTAAGTAAACTAACTAATGACAAAAGGAGAAAATATTCACTCTAAAAGAAAATTAAAAGGTCCATGCATACAAAATCTTGGAAAGTAATAAATCCTGTAGATTTTGAGTGATTTTATTATTATTATTTATGTTACACACTAACTGGGCGTAGAATCAATTAGATTAAACTCTCAAATCCGTCAAAACATCCATAAACACTCTAAACCAATTTCTAATACTTTAAGGACGATAAGAAGCTGATTTTAAATGGTTAAATTGATAATTTCATATCTGCAATTGCATTAAACATTATAAAAGTCTTATATGCAGCAACCTGCTTCTTCAATAATAATTCTAATCATTTTAATTGATAGTACCAAACCATTTAAGTACCTTTTACTTCTCATATATGATTATACCCTACAGCTAAAAGTAATCATAATCGTTTATTAAAATATTTATGGGTTGACATAAGTAAAGAAGTTATTGCTCGAGAGATAGCGTTTGTCTCTAATTATTTTATATTTTTAAACTGTAAAATCCGCAATTTAAGATATTTTAATGAAACATTACTTATTAGAAAGTCTATAAATATAAATATCAAATCAAATAGACTACAAAAATATAAATAATTATAATTGAAACATTCCAAATTGTCTATTTACTAAAGTTGTTAAAACCATTGATGACACAGCAATGTTTGAACATAAAAAAATTTCACACATCGTATGGAAATCGTTACTTTTTGCACTTTTTTATCTATTACCTATTTTTATAGATTAGTGAAATTGTCACTATAATTTTTAGGTCAAGCAATCATTAACACTACCATGAAGGCAATAATGTCAAGACATTGAATTTTTTGTATATAAAATAAATTATCAAAATAATGGAATGTATAAAGCAACAATTAAAATTGGGCCAGATTCATAACGATACAATAATTCTTCTGGATTCTGTCGTATTTTTAGTGCAATAATATTTTACAAATAAAAGCGTATCAACGTGATAATAAAAAAGTTAATTAATTACAACAAAATATTAACTGAGCAGAATATAGACGCATCCTGTTTTTAATATCGTACCAAATTTGAATTAATTAAAAGCAATTTTTGGAAAAGTAGAGTAAATATGTGACAGTGATAGAAACTTATTCAACACTTGTACAATTTAAATAAACTTGGATAGAAGAAAATCGACTCATTTAATAATAATTATAAATTTGAAACTGCCCGGAAAAAAAAAATAGAAATTAAAATTATAATGTTGCAATTTTGATTTTGATTAGTAAATGACTAGTATGATTAACTATGATATTATTAAGCAATCGTGATGATATGCAAAATTTGAAATGACCTAAGGATAAAATCTTAATTTGATTTGACTTTTACTTTTACTTTCGAGTCCAAACAACTACATGTTTTGGTTTTCCAAACCTTTTGTGTGCAAACAGGAATCAATTTAAATTTTTATGTTAAATATCTTTTTATTTATAAGCAAGGAATATAAACGGGAAATAAAAATTTATGATGAGTTAAATTTAAAACTGTTGTGAATAAAACATTGTTTATACCGATTTTCTACAACTAAGGAGTTTCCCTTATTTTATATTAAACAAAGCACGCATAGGTAAAATAAACTAATGGATTTCATTATGCAATCCAACCGAATTACATAACCAAACGAGAAATGCAACAACAACGATTTTTTATGAATGATTTTTCCATTTGGTGATCGTCGAAAGGAAGAACTATGAGTTGATTATTTCTGTTCCACTGCCCATCGAAGAACAGATCGCGAGATAACATTCAAACGTATCGCGTGTTGTTTTGTTACGAAGTTTCCCTTTTGGTCGGTCTGGTCTGGTGCCATCGACTATTTCGATGGTATTGAATGAAAACGAAAAGTGAAATTTTTTTTTCGTTTCCTGCGTTAAAAGTTGCGGCAATTCTTTTTTTTTTGCTTTCACTTTTGGTCTGAATATAAAGTAGAGTTTAAATGCGGATCCTAGGGGGTGGATACGAGGGGTTTGAGGAGTTTAACTGACATTTTTGGAAAAATCCAGTTAAGGCCAAGTTCAACTTTGTTTGACATATAATCACGATTTTTTTTGTTAGAAAATTGCATTATCGATTTTTTCATTCGAAGTAATACAAGACGTCACTTTAAATTTCTATTTCTTTATGTCAACAAATATGTAACACGATGAATTTATGAAACGTATGTCACTAATGAATATGTGGCGACAACTGACAGCAACACTATTAGATTAGTGCCAAATTGTTAATAAATAGAAAATTAGAGATTTAAATGGATTTTTAATTGAATTTTATTTAATTTGATCTCTCATCTCCTTCCTAATCAGTTTTGTTAATTTTTTATAGACGTATTTTATATTTAATAATAACTTGGCACTAATTTTAATTCAATAGTTGATTTTATTCATAGGGAAATACATTTTTAAATGGATTTTTAATTATTTTGACCCCTTCATCCCCTTCCTAAGCCATTTTTATTTTTTTTTTAAGTTTTTTATATTTCTTAACAATTTGGCACCATTTTTATTTCAATACCCTATTTCCTTCATAGAAAAATTTAATTTTAAATGACTTAATATTGGAATTTAATTCAATTTGAACCTCTTATCCCCTTTCTAAGCGATTTTGATAATTTTTTAAAAATTTATTTGATATTTATTACTAATTTGGTACTAATTTTAAATCAATACTCTGTTTTCTTCATAAGAAAATTAATTTTTAAATGGTTTTTTAATTGAATTTTAATTTGGCCTCTTTTCCCCTTCCTTAGCAATTAATTTTTTAAAGATGTCTTAATATATTTAATAACAATTTGACACTAATTTTATTTCAATTTTCTTCATAGGATAATTAATTTTTAAATGGATTTTTAATAAAATTTGATTATATTTGACCCCCTCGTTTGCTTCTTAAATAAGTTTGTTAATTTTTTAAACATATATTTTATATTTAATAACAATTTGGCATTATTTTTATTTCAATACCCTTTTTTCTTCATAGGAAAATTAATTTTTAAAACAAATAGTAATTTTTTCCAAAATTGTACTATGGTTAAAGGTACACTTAAGGCTCACTTTATATATTTGTATTTTGTATTTATATTTTCTTTTCTTACTTTAATTTAAATTTTAAAATGTACCACTTTTTTGTTTGTTACAGATTTTTAAGTACCTTACAAACAAAATTGTAGCATAGTTTTCATTTTACCATTTTTTTTTGGATATTTTTCGTGGATACTATCCTGGATTTGTCCTGTTTGTGTCCCTAATAAATAAATAAATAAATAAATAAACATTTAACTCTTATTTCTATTAAAAATAATTTAGAACATGTTGTTATAATAAAATAATTCACGTTTTTTATCTATTTGTTTCAGGGGAACGTCTTGTCGTGAACGTAAGTATAATATCCTTGAATATCAAAGCCTCCTTATTCAGACATTCTTTGGAGAGTGCTCAAGATAAATATGCATACTCTTTTGTAATAATCTTTGCGGCATTCTTGATTTGAAAGGAGTTACAAGTACATGTCATTTAAATTGAAATAAAAATGGTTTTGTGTAACCATGAGGATTTTAAACATTTTGGTTTAGTATTTCTTTTTCTAAGAAATTGTTGGGGTTTTAAATAAACTTAAGGGTTCATATTAGCTAAATGATGATTTTGGATTCATTTTGAGTCTCACGTCCCATCAATCAAACACTAGGAATAATAAAATTCATAGTAGAGTCTGAATAAAAGAGGAGTGCAGTAAAAGTGATGATATAAGATCATATTCCATGGACGTACTTTGCAAAATAAGTTTCTCTAATATAAATATACAAAATGGTATATATGCACTTTGTAGATTAAATTTTGAATGAAAAAAGTTATATTATTTAAATAAAAATAAACCCTGTGCATTTGACAAAATTGTTGCACTTGAACATTGATTGAATTAAATTTAATCAATAAATAACAAGGAGGAATTTTTTAAATTTCTTGGGATTAAAAGTAACACTATAGTCTGTTCGCTATACTTACGCGGGTTTTGGATTAAAATTTTTATGAGTATTTCCAGGTAAGTACCCGAAAGTAAGACCTGTTCTTTGGGGAAATATCAACTGGTTAAATGAAATGAAAAATAATGTACAACTTTTTAATAAATAATAATGGAGAATCTTTTGTATAATTGAGAGCATAATTAAACTTCTTCATTAATGGAGTCTAATGTGGCTATTATAAACCTAATAATAATAATTTTATATTACACTTCACACAGAAAATATGGTCTATGTATAATAAGAGGGTTATTTAGCTCAAATAAAATATTTTCTAACATAAAAATTTGTTCCATGTAGAGAATTTCAAATAAAAAATAAAAAAAAATGAACTTGCCAACAAAAATGAAAATCAGTCATTATCATTCAAAATATCATAATCATCATCATCATCACTGTCATCACCATTAATTGTTATTATGATTGGACTTATTTCGTTTATTTTATTTTCACGAGTCCACCAATCTTCTATTAGTTTCTCGCACTTAGATATACAGTTCCGCCACACTTCTGGAGTTGCAATTGAAAGTGCTTTTCGCCAAGTTTCCCGAACTGCGTCGTCACTATAACCATTAGGCCCAATATGGTTGTCATAATATTGTTTTGCTATTCCCCATATATATTCGATGGGATTAAACTGGCAATGATACGGTGGCAGACGTAAAACTTGATGACCGTAACTTTCAATAATCTGATCCACAACAAAGGTTTTTGGTTTTGCGTGTATATTTGCCAAGCGTAATAATTCGTATTTTAATATATATTGAGGAAATGGTATATGTCAACCATTCTTTAATTTTATCAACAGTCCAAGAATTCGTTGGACTCGTTTAATACTTCAGAATGATAAGGAGCATTCTCTAAAATAATTACGCCGGGCTCACTTGAACTTGGGAGAAGTTTTTCATGCAACCATTTTACAAACATTTCTGTGTTCATATTATCGTGATTTAGATGAAAATATTAAATTAGCACCTTCTATAAAACCCGATTTCCCTCCTGCATGTAAAATTATGTGTCACTTCCCTTCTCCATCGGTATGTTTGATGGATTTTACGTTATCATCTTGCCATATTCTCTTGGTTGCACCCCAAGAAAATATCCGTGTTTCGTCTAAATATATAAAATTCGCCCCTTCTTCTTTAAATTTAGAATATTTTCTTAGAAAGTTAATTCTCTTGTGCACAACAGAACTTCTTTCACAAAGGGCCTTTCTGTTATCCTCCTTTTGAAATTTGAAACCCAGGTTATGTATCACTTGCCATAGACTTGTTCTGCCAATGTCGTCAAATTTTCTATCTAGTAATTCCGAGAGAATTGTATTTAAGGTCACATGTTTCTTGTTGGCCCTCATTCGATAAATGGTATCACGAATTTCAAATTTCTTTCCATCTGGAATATCTTTCATTTTCAATGATGAGCGAGTTTTGCGGTGATCTTCTTTCGGCAGTTTACTATTGTGATTTTGTAATACTCCTCTTAATTTGGTTTCACTAATTCCTAGAGCATCGCATACGCGTTGTTGTACAGACATTACCGATTTTAAAGGACCGCCATTTTCTTTTTCATCCGTAAAATACTTATGTACACTACAAATTAAACTATCTACATGTAACACACCACTAGGCATTTTTAAAATTTCCACTAAATTTACAATATACATTCAATGTCAACACTTGCAAAGAATCAATTCAACTGCAATATTTGTAAGAAATTTAGTACCTACCCTAATGTTATTTTAATTTAAATCTGACCATTAGGGCAATTTTACCTAATTTCTTGGGAAGAGGCTTATTGGAACTGGTTGTCAATGCCTAATTTGCATAATTTTGTTAATCCGAAACCCGCGTAAGTATACCTAAATTCAAATCAACGATTAAAAAAAAATGTACCATAGAAGCATCTAATGATTATTAGTTAAAATAATCTATCAAAAGTATCACACTGGCATTCTAGAATGTCATCGCAACCTCTACAATGAATTCATATTCGAGTAGGACGTCTGGGCGATCCCTTCGTTCTCGAATATTTGAAATACCTACTCCAATTGTTAATCAGTGACAGCTACCGAAGTTCTATATACCCACTTATTTAATAGCTTTGTTTTTATTAGTATCAACCTCGCGAACGCTAAAAATGGTAAGTGTGGGTGTGCCGATTCGTTTTTCGTATTCAGACCATCGCTTCGTTGTTATAGATTACAAAAGAAGTCCACGCACACTAATCAAATCACATTCGTACTGTTTGCAAGAACAAATATACGTCTGAAGCATATCATCTGTCATAAATCGATTAAGGTTAATAGAAATGTGATAAATCCTGTTTGACTTGAGAGTAGATAAATACTTAAGATTTGTTATTGGTATAGACGTGCCTACACCCAAAGCAGATTTAAAAACTTTCAATTACTCAAATCAATTCATAATGAAGTGGTTAGAATCTACATGCAAAGTTTTTTTTTTATTATTTGTTGTTTCAAGTAATCAATTAAGTAATTCCCAATTTAATTTTTGAATAATTTTCTCAAAAAACGTATTTGTCAATTTGTGTACCTGCTGTAATGTACAATTGCATTAAATTTGAATATAACATGCAATAAAACCGATAAATAAAAGCGCAAAACAAACCTTTTTGGTCAACAGCTGTTACTAGGGTCAAATAAATTAAAAAGTTCGTACCTTAACCGCTAGAGGTAGGAGTAGGTCGGTGTTATTGCAATTTTCGATGTAATTTTTTATTTTTACTAGGTCCCAAAGTTGAACCTTGAGGAATTCCCTTAATAGTATCTAGTGTATCAGAATTGTTGTCGTTTTGTACTTTTAAAGATATATACATTGCTTTCTAGCACGTAAAAAGTTTAAGATCCAATTAAAAACAGTGCCTCTGATTCCATATTTCTCCAATATATTTAATAGCAGCTCATGGTTTATACAATCGAATGCTTTACTGAGATCACAAAAGATAAGAGCTGGATATTCAGATTCCTCCAAATGGTGAATAATTTTTTTGTAAAATGAAAGCATAGCAGTTATTGTTGATTTTTCAGCACAGAATTCATGCTGATTTCCTGTTATAATGTTGTACGTTTTCAAGAAAGACAGAAAACGATCAAGAAAGGCATATTACAAAGATTTTAGACAGACCACAGGGAATAGGAACATGTTAGACAAAACGGCGTGTTGCAAATCTTCCTGAATCAGAACCTGGCCGGGAGAAGGTCTATAATTTTCTATTTGTCTACGATCATTTTTCTTGTGCCATTTCAAATGATAAGTTTACCAAAAATGTTAAAGGTTCAGACAGAACATCTAATAATTGTTTTAGTACAAAACATAGTACGTCATCGGCTCCAGAAGATCTTTTGCTTTTAATTTTCCTAAGTAATAAATTAAATAATTATGTGTGAGAAAATGGAGTGAGGAAGAAATAATCTGTATTTGATGTGATTTCTTCGATGTTACTATAGTCTATTTTTATGTATGAGAGAGTAATAAAACAGCATTTCTAATGCAAAACTTACGGTCATTTTAAATATTTTTACAGAATAATCTAAATATTTCCTAAAATTGTAATAAATGTACCTGAGCTATTACAAGTTTTGGGTCTTTTATTGGTCCTTTATAAACATAAGCTGTACAGAACAATAGAAAAAGGTTTGGACAGGCCAAAAGCCCTGTGTATTAAAGATTACATAGCCGTATCTTAAGATTATTTTCAATAAGTACCTATTTGCCAATTTTGTTTTATTTTAATTCCAAGAATTTCTTACAGTAATCGAACTATAAGTAGATAAATACCTTCCCAACAAATTTCACCGAAAATGCGATTATAGGTTTTCCATTTAGTAAGGAGGTCCAAGTTGTGTATTCTTGACAGTTTACTAAATGTCGTTTAGTTGCAACTTGCAAGGTGCAGTGTGAATTCTAGTGTGATCATGGAAAATTTGGAAGGGCCGCGTAAACGACAAAAAATCGGTCCTTTAACAGCTAATGAAAAAACATTAATATTTAATTGTTTTAAATCATTTACAGACAAACATTTATGTAAAAGTGTTGATGACACAGTGGAATTAGTTAGTAGTACGCTTGGTGTTGGGAAATCTACGATTTACAGAGTTGTTAAAGAAGAGAAATGTGGCGAGTTTCAAACAGCACGTAAAGCTCCAGGAAAACCAAAATTTCAATTAGAAAATCTTTTGAAAGAAAGACTTCGAAGGAAAGTGCATGCGTTTTTCTTTAGAAAAGAATTTCCGACAGTAGACAAAGTTCTTGCCACTGTTCGAGATGATAAGGATTACCCTGAAATGAGTCGAAGCACACTATGGAAACTTTTAAAAGAAATAGGTTTTCTATGGAAAAAGCTTTACAGAAAGTCTATTTTAATAGAAAGAAGCGATATTGTAGTATGGAGAAGAAATTACCTAAGGACTATAAAAGAAATGAGAAACCAAAGAAGAAATATATTTTATTTATGGATCAACAGGGGACATAAACCAAATAAATTTTGGCAAGATGAAACTGTTACAAGTCGAAGACAGGCTTTTTAAAATAATTTATCTACTGGTTTAAATCCACCATCAGGAAAGGGGCGCAGACTAATAATAGTACACATCGGTAGTTTAAACGGTTTTGTTAAAGGTGGTTTATTGACTTTTGAATCTACTCGTACCGGTGACTACCATGAGGACATGAATGCTGATGTCTTTAAAGAGTGGTTAGAACAAATTATAGATCTTCTTCCTCAGAACTGTATAATAGTAATGGATAATGCAAGTTATCACTCGAGACTTATAGAAAAAATGCCCACAACCAAGTGGTTAAAAAAAGATTTACAGAATTGGCTAAATTCAAAGAATATTAAGTTCCATCCCGGTTCTGTGAGAAAAGAACTGTATCATTTGTGTTCCCTTCATAAAGAGAAATTCAAAAAATATGAAATTGATGAAATTGCAAAAAATCGTGGGATGACGGTGGTTAGATCACCACCATATCATTGCGAAGTAAACCCGATTGAACTGATATGGGCACAGATAAAGGGAGAAGTTTCAAGAAAAAATAATTCTTTTAAAATGAGTGATGTTAAACAGTTGTTTTTGGAGGCTGTAAATAATGTGAAACCTGAAAACTGGGAAAAAGGCAGTAAATCATACGATTAAAGAAGAAGAGAAAATGTGGAAGTTGGACAATATTACTGATGAAATGATCGAGCCACTCATTGTAAATATTGGTTGCGACAGTTCATCTTCTGATTTCGATTCTGATTTGGATTTGTAGGTAAGAAGTAGTTTTTATATTAAAATTATTATTTATGAACGTAACGTTGTTTAAAAGTCAAAGTTTAAACCCTTATACCTACATAACCCGTTTGACACAATGTTCTTAACATACCTTGTGGAAAAATAAAACATTTTAGAAAAAATTGCACTTTTTTACCTTCAGCTGTTTAGAAGTTATAAGCAGGTTAATTAGGTGAAAATATAAGTGTATACTCGAGGAATAACTTCAAAAAATAGTGATACGCCTATGGATTACGAACGCTTTATTATTTTAATACTCTCTCATACATAAAAATAGACTATAGTAGACTTTTTTATTATTTTGTCAACCAAATTAACCATATTAAACTCTGTATATTAAAGTATTGACATACTTTAATTTTAATGAAATTAGAGTATTTCTATTATTTAGAAATTGAGTGGTGTAGACAAATTAAAAAATCCTTTGTTGAAAAGAATCGTAAAAACCGATATATAACACTTTTAAAATGATTGTAAAAACAAATATTTGCAATAACTGTTATTATTAATTATTATAAAATTAATTGAATTGATTAGCAAATGAGATAATAAAACATAAAACATTACAAAACAATACGACTGATTTAGAAACATGTATTTATTCTATTAAAAACTGAATGAAATAACGGATTGATGAATTAAGTAATAATTAACAATAATATTATTATTATTAAATACTAATTACCAGTTTTTTAAGCAATTTTTCAAAGGAAAACGAGTAAATTTTATTAACGAACTTGCTTTAATTGGAATATTTTCTGATTATTTAATAAAAATATTTATACTATGTTATAACTAGATTTATTTATAGGTGCTTGATAGAAATTCTAACAAACAAAACATATTTTCCAAACCAAAACGCTTACATACAAATCTGTATTCGTCGCTTAAAAAGTAATAAGTCGATATTACACATTTTTGGAGAATGGCGCTGGAAAATTTTGGGATACATCAATAAGGATTTTTAGAATCTAAATCGACGATCTTTTTAGGACATTTGGTCCTGTAAAAATTAAAAAATATTTAGACATATTTCGTTTTAACTGTTTTATGTTACAAAATTTGACTGTTTATGTTTAATTTTGGCGTTTTGTCTTTCGCGGTTACCCTTGTATTATTTTATATGTTTTTAGTACCTTATTTTTATTACTTTACAACGTATATAGACTTAGATCCTTTTAACTGCCTAAAATACACACTCTTCTAAACGTATCTTGACTAAAAACTCAATTTACGTAAAAAACGACTTATGACCTTTTAAGCGTCGGTCACAGATTTTAACTGAAATACTATTGCGACATTCTGGGACAAAATTGTGCATGACTTGTTTAATTAAGTTACCACAGTAATTAAGATGCTCGCAGTAGGTGTTAAATGGTATTTAGATACAGCGGAACTATTTAACTCATTTAGAAATGTGAAAAAAAAAAATAGTTTTGTTTTAACAATAGAAATAAATAATAAATATGCCTGAACTGAAAATGTTACTAAATTAACAAACGAAAACGCGTGTTAAAAAAATAATTAAAATGTGATAAAAATCAGAATATTAGAGGAATTTTGTGAAAATTTTTAAATACTTATAATAGATTATGATCACAAAATTATTAACACAAGTTTCGCTAAAAAAAGAAAATAAAGCTACATTTTTTTTTATCTATTCATTTGCCAGTTAGGAATTTTTTAAAATTTATGACGTCACCGGGAATAGATCAATAGGAGCTAGTGCCACAACGTTGCCGGTTAGAAAGTTTACGAGAAGTGATGTACGTTCGTTTGTGTACTCCTTCTTACTTTTAGACTTCTAAAACATTGTTAAACAAATATCTTTTAAATATATATAATATCAAATGTTTTTTGAAAGTATTATTTATGTTTAAACTTTTACCATATTTAAAGTTTCATTATTTTAAAAGTCACTTAATAATTCCGAAAATGGCAAAAAGGCAGCACTGTATGTGTCACCTGTCATAGTGTCTCAATCAAGACTTTATTTTGAATTTGAGTGTTTAATTTTGTACTTTTTATAAATATTATGACTACGAAAAAGTGTTTTGTTCCAGAATGTGATAATGATTCACATTCATCTTCAAGAATATTTATTAGTGTTCCTAGAAATTTGGAAAGAAGAAAATCAACCTTCTACTAGCGATGTTTATCGTCAACTTTTTAATAAAAATACACCGTATATTCAAGATGTAGCAGCAATTTCTGCTAATTGTCCCTTTCAAGAAATGACGCTACTATAAATTCTTAGGTGTATAACATAAAAACCCTTCTGGAAGAAAATCCAGAATCTCCTGAAAGTTTTGAAGATACCAAATTTATTCATCATTTTCTGGAAGAATTAGTGATAAAGAAATAATAGAAAAATGTGGGTATTTAAACAAACTGGTTTCTGGATCCCATATAATGGCAGATAGGGGGTTTAAGAATATTCAGCCATTACTTTAAAACATGGGTTGCACTTTAGTAAGGCCACCTAGGGTATCACAGAATGAAAAAAGTTCTCCAGAAGATGTACAATTAAGTAAAAGAATAGCATCTCTAAGAATACATGTGGAAAGAGTTATAAGAAGGGTTAGGGAATTTAACATGTTAAACCCATATTCCTGTGTGAATTTTAAGCAAGTACATTTACTTAGTAATATCTGCATAATTGCTTGTTAACTTACAAGAACCTATTTTGTAAGAGTAAAAACTAATTTAATAAACTTTTTTTATTTGTTTTTTAATTTAATATACCACATTTGAGGGATTATAATAAAGAGTTTTTAAACAGCCAATGTAATTTTTTATAAAAGTTTAACTTTTCGAGCAAATCAAAGCGGAATGAGTACCTGTATATGCATAGATTTTTTTGGGACTAAAACTACCAAACCAAAGCACCTATTTACAGCAGTTTAAAATGAAACATTTTAACAAAAACAGCCAGCCTGTATCACAGTAATAAATATTAAAAACCACCAAGTTCAGTTGAATGTGGTAGCAAAGTCTATATATTTCAATAAGTGGTATCACTGGTGATAAATTTAAAAATATCACAATTTTTGCCACCTTTTTCAAAAAACCAGCAAGTGTGCCTTCTTATCATTCCTTGACGAAAATAACAACAGGATAAATGTGAAAAAAAAAATTTAATGTTGCTATTCGTTATTACGATAGTAAAACATGTTTGCAGTTCCGTTTATTTTTTATGAAAATCTAAGTAAAAACAACCAATGTCAAAGGGTTATAATTTTTTTTCTGACAAACTAAATATAGCACAAAATTAAAAATTGATCGTAGGTCAAGCTAAAGTAATACTTTTATTGATAGTAGCTTTAAAAAAGGAGAAAGAATAATATTGACTTAAGTTATTATTATTAACATTGTTGATTTTTAATAAAAACTATTCAATTATTGTTTACAAACAAAAATGTAAAAATTTGTGAAAATTTTATTTATTAACCTTTTAATAAAAAATGAGGAAAATGAAGTAAAAAACAATTTATTTACAAATAAAAAATATGTATAGAAATCTTAAGAATATGAAAGTACTGATTTATTTTCCTGTAGTGGACGAAGAGGTTTCTTTAACAATCTAGCCAAATCTACATCAATATTTACTCATTTTGATAAATTAGAGCCTTTCCAATAACACTGAGTAGATGTTACAGATGGTTCCTCACTTCTTCTATGAAGCCACAGCAAAAAAGCTACATATTTACAACCACCTGAAAAAAATAAAAAGGTTAGATATGCAGCTACAAAATCTCTTATTTTATGTAACAAGACGAGCAGAGCTTTACTAGCTCTGAACGAATCCAGTAAAGAACCTCGGATTTTCAAAACTTAAAAAAAAACAATCTCACCACATTTTCACATTTTTGAAATATTATAGAGCTTTTCGAAAAAACTGCTATTTTTAAAAGTACAATTCTTTTTGAACAGCTATGTCTTATTTTAGGCTATTATTAGGCGAAACGAATCCAGCAGAGCACTCCAGTTTTTTTTTAAACCACACCACGTTTTTTGGTTCCAAAAATATTATAAAATATTCGAAATTTGGCATTTTTAAAAAAATTCGCAATTCCTTGCTGACTTCAAAGTTTTTTTTCTGAAAACAAATATACTTACCACATTTTTAGGCTTTTAAAATAGCCTAAACATGTGTTATATATAAATTAAAAAACTAAAGTGTCCTGCTGACTTTGTTCCAACAAATTTATTATTATTTAAAAATAGCAATTCTTTTAGTAAAGTTTTACAATAGTTCAAAAGTCTAAAATATCCTAAAAATGGGGTGTGGTTTTTAGAAAAAAGCTTTAAAAAACCGAATTGCTCTACTGGTTAGTATTTTGTATTTTTTAAAAATATAATTTTTTTTTTTTCGAAAAAAATTGATAATATTTCAAGTGCATAAAAATATGGTGTTACTGTTTTAACAGAAAAAACTTTATAAAACAGAGGTGCTCCGCTGACTTCGTTCGAAGCTATCAAGCATTTTGAGTTTTGCAGAAAACCAGGAGCATACATTTTTTGAAAAGGGTATAAAAATAGCCTAAAAATATGGTATATGTTTTAACTCAAAATTTCATTGGTGCTCTGCAGCATTCTTTGGTATCATAATTATTACTAGATTCACTAACAAAATCTATTTCTAGAACATTTTAACACTTGCTGCGATTACAAAAAATGTCTCTTTATATGTCAAAATTAGAAAAAATATTTATAGGAATAAAGGGCCTTATACACTGTTTATTATATGTGATATAAAGACAAAAAAGCATAATAAATATTACAAACCTTGAGATGCAGCATATCCTAAGCATTGTGCACTAAAAATTTCATTTTTGTTAATTACAGCAACCATATCATAAGGTTTTTGCCGTACTTTATGTTTAGGTGTAAGTTGTCCCTTTACTGTGCAAATATCTCCTTCTCTCTTAAGTTGTACATGGAAAAAGGCATTATCTCCATATTCTTGCTTGGCAGATCTAAAAATAAAACATTATTTAATAAAGTAATTAATTTTTTAGTATTTTCAAGAGCCCTACTCTAAACATTTGGCCTAATTATCAGATATTTTTACTAATTTTTATTATTTTTCCGTGTTCAAAATTATTTCATAAAACAAACATATTTGTGTTCTTATTATCTCAATTTAGAAATATTATCATAGATTTATCCATGTAAACATTAAACATGTGTACAATAAATGTAAAAGAGTGTATGTACCATTACAAAAAGTAGTTATGCATATACAAAAAAGTACTTAAATTACAATATTATTTACAACGATATGTGGCAAGTAGGTAATTTTCAATCAAATAAAAACAGTATTGCAGTAAGTACTTGTACCCTACCCTTCTAAATACATTTTTAGATGTTATTTAGTTTTAATTTTTGAGGTAAACATGATAAATTTTAATATTTAACAATCTATAAGAGTCCTGTTTTTGATAATCTAAATTTAAGCAAAAACAACCAAGGGCCAAAATGTATAAACTCGCTTTATACAATAACAAATTTGCTATTTCTCAGGTACTTAATACGTAATTATGTTTTTACTTCTAATTACTGAAATAATTCAATATCTACCGGTAGCAAAACTTTAAACATCCCTCTTTTATTCTACTCCAAGGTATAGATATATCTTTTCAGTTTCTAGTGTTATATTTTTGGATATCAGTGTACACTAATATTTTGTGGGAAAAATATTTTTTCTTATACATATAAATGAGGGTATTCCAAAATATAACAAGGTGGTAAAAGGTATATTTTTGAAAAAAAAAAACTGTTAGTGTTCGATAATCCTAATGACCTAAGATAAATATTTTTTTTACTATAAGGTGTATTACCCCATATAAACTGTAACTACTATTAAAACAAACTATAAATAAAGTTTTACATACCTTTCTTTCTGTCTTAACAGGCTCCTTTGGCACTTATGAACTGAGTATTGTTAAAAAAATGCAGTAGTCATATTTTGGTTTGCAATGGGATTCAGCTTTTATAAATCCAGCTGACAAACTCATATTAATAATAAAATTAAACCAATTAGCAAAGACAAAAGAAATAACAACAACGAATGTTAGGTTAGGTGGTCTAGGTAGTGTTAATTTTAAGTATCACTAAGATGTGCGTTCACTTTAACATTCTATGTGTCGGTTTGTTCGTTGGCTTGGTTTTGTATAACAAAAAAAACTTCGACACAAGCTGATTGGTCTATTCCCGATGACGTATACATTTCAAATTTTAAATTTCAATTGGGCTTAATTTAAAAATTTTTGGCTTTTTCAACGAACTGATTATTTAGAATAACTATTACAATATAATTTATAAAACAGCATATCTCACATGTGAACATGGCCCATTCCTTTACGGTTGGTAATACTTAGAAGCATCTTTTCTTGGTTCGTATTTCCCCTACATACAATGAGATAAACTGCAAATCAGAATTATAATTATATGTAAAATAATAGTTATAAATAAACTGATTAACAATTTTATAAAATAAAATTCCATCCTATTTTAATATTACTGGAATACTAATCTGTTCCTTTAAATGTTAGGCGAATTCTCAAAGTACAAAGGTCATTTACTTCGAAGCAAGCGGCGAGGAAAAGAGCCAATTAAAATTTTTTCAAACATAATAATTTAATGGTTGACAATGTAATTGTAAAGTTCATTACCTTTCGAGGAAAACTATTACGTTAACTTTATCACACTGAGCGTCATCTAAATTAAACTCACCGTGTAAAAAATAATAATGCACATTCGTATCGCAGAAATGCATATACCCTTGTCTGGAATGTAGTTAAGTGCACTTTTTTTTTTATAAAAAGTTGTAGACGTCTTCGGACAGGGGCGGCTCGAGGGATAGAAACTTGCGTCGGGGTCAATGAATCTAGCCTTTCCAAATTTGTTCTTTTTTAGTCCATCTATCACAAGCGATTTATTGACGTGCACAGTTGAAATGTGATTGTGACGTTAAGAAATTATTAAAACTGCAGCTTCCTTATGCCTGAACCAATTTTCACTAACGTAGTGTTCCAGGCCCTATTGGTGGTACATCAGTGGTCATCAACACAAATGAAAGTTGCTTTTTCTTTAATCGAACTGCCTGTATATTATTCCATAATAAAGTGCTAACGATTTCTATTATTTTAGGGTGTTCCTTTAAAGAAAATGCAACTTTGTTTCGTCATGACTTTTTGACTGACCCTGCATGCCTAATTTGTCTTTATTGTAATAGATCTTTAAAAACCTTTACAGTTCATCAAATTTCTAGAGGCTTTCGACGGCTAGACAGAGAAAGCACTACTGACAGGCATCCCGACGGATTTACGCAATGAAAGTACACTCTGCGCATCAAGTATTTCACTATTTCATTCAGACGTAAATGTCAGATGTAAATTTCGCTAAAACATTTCTTTTATTTTCGTTTGTGTTTTTTGCTCATTACAGTTTAATAGAACCTAAGTATGGAGTTTAATAGCAAATTAAGAGGCCGCGTGATTAACAGTCAATCTCGCGAAATAATAGCCAATGTTATAGATTTTATGAGAAGAGAAGGAAACTTTAATTCACCTTCAATACCATTTAAAAATGTAAATGATCGTGTTGCTGCAGCCACAGGAGTATCTAAAAACACTGTCGTCCGCATTTCTGGAGAGAAAAAAAGAATCGATAACCGTGAGATATCGGAATTTTCATCACCAAGAAAAACCATTAAAAAACCAAAAACAGTTAATGATATAGATGAAGCTGCACAAGAATCAAATTTTATTTTTTTATTATTAGATAGATAGCTATTTTTGTTTCTGAGTTGTGTTCATTTACAGGCTCAATTTTTTTCCGTTTCTCCTTTTTGATTTTATATGGGGTTTTAAGTTGTTTTTGACTTATTTCGACGTAAATCACAACAACACACTTTTTTAATAAAGCAAACAAGTGTTAAGAGGTATATGTACGTGTAAACTACAATTACAAAAAATTGATATGAAACCCATGAAACCACCAACAAAAATGTAAAGCTAGCTTCCGTACTAGAACATGGTGTCATTCGTCGAGATAATTTATCGTTTTGTTTAATAGATCAAGAAATGTAAATATTCCCCTGTTATTTTTTATAAAATTATAAGAGAAATAAATTTTTTTCTAAATAGTATAGTTTATTATTTTGTGGAAAAACAAAATTTCAAAAATTTTAGTAATGTTTCAGAAACAACCATTATTAATAATAGGTACCATTTTCCTTAATAAGGTAGAAATAAAATATAAACTATTTCCACGATTTACAAAGGCCTACAAAAAAATTATAGGTATTTTCCACTATCCTATAAAATTTATATTTTCTGACTCAATTTCAAAAGGTTGAAGGAATTCCAAAACACCTTTTATGGCATAATAATTATTTTCAATTCTACATACTATCTTTAGCTGCTTTTAAAAACGTTCTAAGAAAGTCCAATCAGACCAATTTAATCCCTAAACTATTCCACACTTTTAAAATTTAATTACCTAAAAATATTAAAAACTATTTAAAATAACTTGTTTAGCAGACTGTACAATAGCTATCTTAGTCACACGTAGCGCGTTCTCTGTCTGGGCGTCGAACACCTCTAGAAATTTGATGAACTGTAAACTTTTGTATTCAACATTTTCGCCAGATATTCTACTTTAAAAGATAATTCAAACATATCAGTGACCCCGTAAAATATAAAAATATAATTAGTATTATAATAATATTAATATTAATTTGATGATAAGCCAACCAATAATATACACACTAACGACTTGAAAAGTCTGTTTTTCCCAAAAGGCGCAGTATTTACGGATTCCATAAGTCACCTGTTGCTTTGAGGTTCAGTAAAACTCAATTAAAAATTAACTTTCAATATATTAAAAGTAGTAAAGAACACAAGTACAAAAGAACAAAAATTATGTTAAAATACAAACAACCTTGTGTAATGAACAAACTATTAATAAAGTGGTAAAAACTAAAACCAGTCAATTAAGTTATTGTTAATACCTGCACTCAATTGTAGCTATTGGAATAAAAATAGTCAAAATAATACGATACGTGTTTTGTAGATCATGCACCTGATCCACCGTTCAACCTAGTTACGGCAGCTCCGTAAATGGCCCACACGCAGCTGCACAGTATACCATATCACTGAAGCGAAGCACCATAGACTAAATGTCCAACCTCAGACAGGTTTAACTTCAGAACCACCAGGCGTTTTAACGTGGTTACTAAAATGCCTTGAGGTACTCAATACGGCACATAACTAGCGAAGAAGAGCCAGCATTTTTGAAAAGCGAAAATTTAATGTGAGAATTAATTTTGACTTGTTACTTCGACATTTTTTTGGTTGCCCCATGCAACTAAGGATTTTACAGGGTGGTAGTGCCAAAAATTAACAATTAAATTATTATGACTAAGGTGACTAATATTTAACATATTATACAAAGAGTTAAAACAAAGAAAATTGTAGCCAAATGTTGTGAGGTTTCACAACACGTAGCATCCATGCAAAGTACATTAAAGGTAGATATTGAACACAAATAACAAATTTAATCTTTCAATCAGCAACTAGAGAGCGTTATGTAACACTAGCTCTATTTTTCTAATGTTTTTTTCAATCACATTTGAGGTCTTATAAACCTGATTTATAGTTGAATGTTTTCTCTATAGCCGGAATTAGTTTTCTTTCTTCAATGATAGGTTTTAGTCTTTTCATGAAAATCGGAAAACTAATTGGGAAGGTTTTCAAGAGGACTTAACAAATACTATTTAACTGACCATAACACTAAAAACGAAAAATCAGCTAGATGAAGAACTGGGAAGGTTTATAGTTGAAATCCAGCAAGCTGCAAAAGTAAGAAGATTAACTACTGGAAAGAAAAAAGAAATGGCAGATGACAAGATCACCAGAAGATAAAAATATATTACATAGGGCTACCCAAGGACTAAGAAGAGAAATTCTAAATCACAAAGAAGAATCCTTCAACAGGGCTAACAGATGATAAAGAAACTGATTATTCACTCTGGAAGGCAACTAAACAGATGAATAATTCGTGTAAACACTGTCCTCCTATCAGAATAGCAGATAACAAATGGGCAAGAGACAATCAACAAAAAACTAATATTTTCACTGACCACCTACAAAAGACGTTCAAATTAGATGAAAATCAAGACACTCCTAATGAGACCATCCATAATATGGAACAACTTGAAATTAAGCTAGTTACTCCCAATGAAGTTATGAAAGAAATTCAGACAAACATCAACTCACAGAAAGCCCCAGGATATGACCTTATTACTAGAGAAATATTAAAGAAACTACCACGGAAGGCTAATGTTAAATTGACATACCTCATTAATGCAGCATTTCGCCTTAAATATATACCTGATGCATGGAAAATGGCTGAAGTTATCCTAATTCTTAAGCTAGGAAAACCTCTGAATGAAGTGTCATCATATAAACCTATATCATTGTTACCGATAATATCTAAGTTATTTGAAAAACTACTGCTAAAACGACTAAAACCAATAATTGAAAATAAAAATCTGATCCCTTCGCACCAATTTGGTTTTAGGGAAGGGAAGAGTAAAGCAAGACGAGGCATACTCCGAAATGAAAGAAATTAAAGCAGGTGTCCCACAAGGCAGTGTGCTAGGACCGGTTTTTTACTTATTATACATCAGCGATATCCCTCAACAACAATCTGTTAAAATAGCAACATTTGCGGATGACAATGCAATATTGGTAGTTGGCGGAACTAATACAGAGACCTCAGAAAAACTTCAGGAATCCTGCAACAGAATCAATCGATGGACAAAAAAATGGAAAATAAAAATAAATCAAACTAAATCAGTGCATGTTGATTTTACTCTTCGACCAAATGAACAAAAACAAATAAGAATAAACAATGACGTTATTCCCCATCACGATTCGGCCAAATACCTAGGGACTTAAATGGAAAGAGCACATAAAAAAAGCGTAAAGAACTTGAACTTAAATTTAAAAGAAAATCCAAATTGTCAGTGCACAACAAACTGCTGATTTATAAACAAATCCTAAAACCAATCTGGATTTATGACATACAGCTATGGGGATGTGCCAGCAAGAGTAATATCAACATGATACAAGTTTTCCAAAATAAAGTCCTAAGATGCATTGTTGATGCACCTTGGTTCGAAACGATTATCTTCATAGAGACCTGAAGATGCCAACAATCGAAGAAGAAATAAAGGGGTTTGCTGCGAAACATGAGGGTCGATTCCACTCCCACGTCAACGAAGAAACGCTGCAATTACTGGACAACTCTACACGAGAAGGCTCAAAAGGAAGAAGCCATTTGAGCTAGTGCAGTGAACGTTAATGTTAGTGCTAGTGAAAAACAGTGTAATAAATCGTCATGCCAACTTGTGATGCTTTCCTATAGAAACAATTAAGACAGCCCAATGGGGACTTCTTAGATAAGTAATTAGTCATAAGATTTTTAGATTAAAATTGTAGGTTAGTCAGTAATGACTAGTAACAATACTCTAATAAAAAAAGAAAGAGTATTTTTTCAAATAGTTATGATAATATACATTCCTTAATTTGAATGAGGCATTAAACAGATGTGAAAGTTTAATTATGACTTCTTCTGCTATTAAATCAAAGCTTTCTTAAGATGAATATTTGTTTTTATATCCTTTGCAATTTGCTTAGAAGTGGTTGGTCTAATGATTGAAGATCTATCTTCTGAAAGATTCCAATTTGGTAATTCTTCCCCTTTATTTTGTACATACTTTGCGAACCTGTTAACTTTTTGTATGTTATTTCTAACTCTGCTGCTATCTGCATTACTGATTCTTTATTCTTGATAATGACTTTCCATAAAGAATAATCAGTGGCTTATTAGTTTGTGAACTCACTTATAGATTATAGATTCATTTTTGATTAGTTTTATCCCTTTTAACTATTGGGTAGCGTTGTTATAAGGTTAGTTTTATCTGATATGTGGCTCTGGTCTAATCCATTTCTTCCTTAGTTTTCTTTTTACAGAGATTAAGTCCCTTATTTCATTAGGATAGTAATTTCCTGCTGTTCTCTGAGCAATAGGTGGGGTTTTTGCCTGCTCTATGTTGTAAACAAGTAGTTCAACATTGTTCTTAACGGAACTGAAAGATTTTTTTTTATCTAGTCTGAAGCTTTCTTAGTCTGTTTACTAGTCTAAGAGGGCTTTGTTTTTGGATAATAGTGTCGTTAAGAGTGGGAAGAATGATTTAAGTTTATGTTTTATGCCTCATCAACTTAAATGTAGTTTTCTGAAATATTTCGTACAACAAAGACGTAGAGGATTTTATTTTTGTCTGTAGGTCAATAAGTTGGTTTTCCAGGTGAATGCGACTCACATTTTAACTGTGTCATCACTTCTTTCTGGTTTTTTCCTTAGTTATTATTACATGCTTTTACAGTTAGGTTCACAAAATTGTATCTTTGACCGTTTCTTCAAAAAAATTCTGGTAGTGCCCATGAATGTACATATGTAAAATTGCCATCAGATTTTTTAAATAAATATTATCAGGATACATTGTTTGATAAACATTTCCATTGAAACCGGATCTGTATCTATCGTTTCTTCATACAGAAAACGCTTCAACTCAACTCGGATTGGAATCGATTGCTCGTTTTAGCACAGAGTCATCGCCTACTTTGCTCTGACCGATTCCGGTTGCTAACGATGTTCAAATGTATTTATTTGGGATAAATGCCGTACTGGTATTGTACTGGTATTCGACTGGAAAATACCGAAGAAAAAAAAATTCTAGGTAGTAAGAAAAGAAGATCCTTAAATTTAAATTTATCTAGTTGGATGGTATTTTAAGGTAATTCAAATAAAATTCTTTTAATTTTGAACCATTCTGAACAAAAAAGATAATATATTGCAGCAGCTGAGTAAAGTAAAACTGTAGGTCAAATGGTGAATCAATAATATATAAATGTAAAGATGTGTGTATGTGTGTGTCCGTGATCATGATCTTACTGTTATGTAAACATTACTAATACCATACAGGTAGAAAGAAATGTGTGTACACATTATACAGTAGTGCACAATTAGGGGGAATCAGTACACATATAGGAAGTCAAAATATTTATTATTAAAGTTTATTCGATTAAAAAGTATCGAATATTTATTTAAAAAGCAACAATCAAAATATTTCAGTTTGTAGTTTTGATGTTTATTATAGTTTTATAGTAGTTATAACATATAGGATATCTATGGAATAAATGCAGTAATTTTAATATTTTACAGCAACATCTGGAGTTCCACAAGACTCCAGTTTGAGACCACTGTTATTTAATATAGCAATAAATTTAATATACCATCACTTGCTGCTCGCTGATGGCTTATACATATTTAAAAGAAAAATATTTCAAATTCAAATGTGATCAAGACGTAAAATAATACAAAAAATAAAAGCCAATATCACATAAATTACGAGCGACCGTTTCCCTTTAGAAAACAACTACTCCTTTGGCTAATACCGCAACAGAGATAGAAAATAAAATTTCAACACTCTATCTACCTTTGATTTTGCTCACTACGGAGAACATCATTCTTGGACCGGTTTCGTCCTTATTAGGACTCTTCAGCATATTTACATATTTACCTCAATGTCATCAATTCAAGGATTTTACATTTTTCAGATGCAACGTTTAGCAGCGATTTATCAAATCCATTTGTTTTAAAAGAGGTGGGCAGTATCTGATTTGCGGTATTAACAAAAATATTGAAAATAATTCCTGCAACCCTCAACAAGTTTGGAAGGTAATAAATTAATATAATCCCATAATAGAAAAATAAAAAAAAATGGGATAATGTCTGATAAATAATATCTACATGTACCTACAATACTAACTGTTCTAGATCAAAGAAATGTATGTCTTTGTGTATATCTAGACCTCTCCAAAGCAGTTTACACTTAAGAGACACATAATTCAAATTATTTGAAGGCTATCCTACAACCGACTTAAGATTAATAACTTACAGTATCCCACAAGGTACGGTACTCAGGCCAAAACTATTGAATCTTTATATCTACCGATAATTTTCCATCGAGAGTCCAGGAAAAATTTTGGGATTCACAGACGACACGTCAATATTTTCATGGTTAGAAATAAAGTAAAAAAGTTGATCAGATTTGGAATATAACAAGATTGTAGATTTAGCAGTATAATATAAGAGAAGACTTATATTTAATAAATTGACTTAAATAAAATCAAATACCTCATGGATTATATGGATACATATCTCAAATGGAGAAAAAACATAACTATTATAATATGTTATAACATATTTTGCCAACTGGGTTGGTTATTTACAGTAGAAAGATTCAAATAGTCTGCACACATTCCCCCCATAATTGATGCTCGTCGCTATCATATACCAAACTGTCTGTCTCATTCATATTCCATACAACAATGCTCAGTAGGCATTGGTAATATAAACGCGGTAAATGCTTACATGATTATTTTAAGCAATGGACATCGTCTCGTACATCTCTTTGAAATTATTATTTTCCTTTAAACTAACGTTTACTTGACGACAACTCCTAGATTCGTGGAGACGATAAAGCTAGACTTCGTGTATGATAATCAAATGTGTAAACAGCTCACGAGTTTTTTTTTACCTACAAGGAAGAAAAACGACTGTATTATATACATAGACGGGTTTAGTAAGCAGGATAAACCATGAATTTGAGGATTCAAGTATTTAAAATTGGTTCTCATATCATGAAAATAAAATTATTATTCGTTAAAGTAATTTTAATCAATTGTGACAATAGTTATTTGTGTACCAAGGCCGTAAAGTTGATCTTTTAATGGCGGTATCGCATTGAACGTCGCCTTGCGACAAGACGCCTATCGTCGTGACGGAGAGGAAAGTATTTATTACGCCACTGCGTAGTTGCGGATATAAGGTAAGAAATACTTAGGTGGTGTGGGACATCATCGTTTTGGAGACATGTCGTCGGAACGTAGTAAGGTAGGAAGTAGGGCGGCGGGACGTTGAGCGTCGGAATGTAAAACGTTCGGGAGGTAGATCTTCGGGACGCAGAACGTCGGTAGAATATATTTGACGTTTCTTTAGATGCGAATGAAGGTGATAAAACATCATTCATAGAATGAATGAAATAATAATGTAAAAAAGTTAATGATAGTTTTAGAATTCGTCAAGAAATCATCTTTGTAGTTAACATTAATATGATATGTCCAACAAAGGTTGTCCAGGAGCTAGTGATCCTTTTTTGAATGTTAGTTCTTCAAGGATGCAATTTACTGAAATTTAATTTAAAAATGCTCAAAAATTGTAATCAAAATGATTTTATTTAGATCTTAAACAGATTGATAGTAGTTCAAAAATCAACGATAACAGCTGACGTTATTAGTACCTGAATCTTGTTTTTTATATAAATTAAAAATAGCCGATCATTTCGCGGTATTGAGTCACAATTTGAACGGCTTGTTTATAAATAAAAGAGCGGGATCGAATGTTAATGGCAGCAGACGTGCGTTGGAGGACCACTCCTCATTGTTCACTTAGGTTCATTTACATACCGACTTGCCCTAGTGACATTAAATAACTGTTTTCTTGATTGATCAGTACACGCTTGGAGCTTACGATCACATAAAAATATATTTTTCCACTAGTTTTATCTTATATTTACAGAAAAAGTAGAAATCTCGGTAGAAATATAACAAATCTGAAGTTATTTTATTAATATGATCTATTTTAATATTTATTTTTCTATATTTTAGTCCTTCAAAATAAATAAATATATAAATATATATGAAATGAAATTAATGTCGATGTGGGAGTACCCGCAAGGTCGAAATAACCTTAACCTTTAAATATTTTAATAATAATATGACTTTAATAAAAATTATAAAGGATAAATGAATTTTTACATTAATTTAACTATCAATAATTGTGAATAACAGACCCACCCAGAAATTGTTGTAACAAGTGAATAAGAAAATGTAAGAGGAATCAAAATTTGTTAATTTATAGTTATAGTTTAAGATATCTAGTTTCAAGTCAAAATTCGATTTGGAAATTATATTTTTCGAATTTTTACAATCTTTAGGCTCATTATAATTTTTTTAGGGGATGGCCGAAGCTCTAAATATATTTATAAATCATTTGGGATCTTTAGTATGACTTCTTGTTGATTGATCATTAATTCCAAGTCGAAATTCGATTTGCAAATTGTATTTTAGGAATTTTTACAATCTTTGGGTTCATTATAATTTTTTTAGGGGATGGTCGAACGTCCAAATGTATTTATAAATTATTTGGAATCTTTAGTATGGCTTCTTATCGATTGACCATTTGTTCTAGGTCGAAATTCGATTTGGAAATTGTATTTTTCGAATTTTTATAATCTTAGAGCTTATTATAATTATTTTAGGGGATGGTCGAACGTCTAAATGTATTTATAAATCATTTGGGATCTTTATAATGCCTTCTTGTCGTTTGACCATTAGTTCCAAGTCGAAATTCGACTTGGAAATTATATTTTTTGAATTTTTACAATCTTTAGGCTCATTATAATTTTTTTAGGGGATGGTCGAACCTCTAAATATATTTATAAATCATTTGGGGTTTTTAGTATGCCTTCTTGTTGATTGATCATTAATTCCAAGTCGACATTCGATTTGGAAATTGTATTTTAGGAATTTTTACAATCTTTGGGTTCATTATAATTTTTTTAGGGGATGGTCGAACGTCCAAATGTATTTATAAATTATTTGGAATCTTTAGTATGGCTTCTTATCGATTGACCATTTGTTCTAGGTCGAAATTCGATTTGGAAATTGTATTTTTCGAATTTTTATAATCTTAGGGCTTATTATAATTATTTTAGGGGATGGTCAAACGTCTAAATGTATTTATAAATCATTTGGGATCTTTATAATGCCTTCTTGTCGTTTGACCATCTTGGAAATTATATTTTTCGAATTTTTACAATCTTTAGGCTCATTATAATTTTTTTAGGGGATGGTCGAACCTCTAAATATATTTATAAATCATTTGGAGTTTTTAGTATGCCTTCTTGTTGATTGATCATTAATTCCAAGTCGAAATTCGATTTGGAAATTGTATTTTAGGAATTTTTACAATTTTTTAGGGGATGGTCGAACGTCCAAATGTATTTATAAATTATTTGAAATCTTTAGTATGGCTTCTTATCGATTGACCATTTGTTCTAGGTCGAAATTCGATTTGGAAATTGTATTTTTCGAATTTTTGTAATCTTAGGGCTCATTATAATTATTTTAGGGGATGGTCGAATGTCTACATGTATTTATAAATCATTTGGGATCTTTATAATGCCTTCTTGTCGATTGACCATTAGTTCCAAGTCGATATTCGATTTGGAAATTATATTTTTCGAATTTTTACAATCTTTAGGCTCATTATAATTTTATTAGGGGATGGTCGAACCTCTAAATATATTTATAAATCATTTGGGGTCTTTAGTATGCCTTCTTGTTGATTGATCATTAATTCCAAGTCGAAATTCGATTTGGAAATTGTATTTTAGGAATTTTTACAATCTTTGGGCTCATTATAATTTTTTTAGGGGATGGTCGAACGTCCAAATGTATTTATAAATTATTTCGAATCTTTAGTATGGCTTCTTATCGATTGACCATTTGTTCTAGGTCGAAATTCGATTTGGAAATTGTATTTTTCGAATTTTTGTAATCTCATTATAATTATTTTAGGGGATAATCGAATGTCTACATGTATTCACAAATCATTTGGGATCTTTATAATGCCTTCTTGTCGATTGACCATTAGTTCCAAGTCGATATTCGATTTGGAAATTATATTTTTCGAATTTTTACAATCTTTGGGCTCATTATAATTTTTTTAGAGGATGGTCGAACCTCTAAATATATTTATAAATCATTTGGGGTCTTTAGTATGCTTTCTTGTTGACTGATCATTAATTCCAAGTCGAAATTCGATTTGGAAATTGTATTTTAGGAATTTTTACAATCTTTGGGTTCATTATAATTTTTTTAGGGGATGGTCGAACGTCCAAATGTATTTATAAATTATTTGGAATCTTTAGTATGGCTTCTTATCGATTGACCATTTGTTCTAGGTCGAAATTCGATTTGTAAATTGTATTTTTCGAATTTTTGTAATCTTAGGGCTCATTATAATTATTTTAGGGGATGGTCGAACGTCTAAATGTATTTATAAATCATTTGGTATCTTTATAATGCCTTCTTGTCGATTGACCATTAGTTCCAAGTCGAAATTCGATTTGGAAATTATATTTTTCGAATTTTTACAATCTTTAGGCTCATTATAATTTTTTTAGGGGATGGTCGAACCTCTAAATATATTTATAAATCATTTGGGGTTTTTAGTATGCCTTCTTGTTGATTGATCATTAATTCCAAGTCGAAATTCGATTTGGAAATTGTATTTTAGGAATTTTTACAATCTTTAGACTCATTATAATTATTTTAGGGGATGGTCGAATATTTATAAATCATTTGGGATCTTTATGATGCCTTCTTGTCGATTGACCATTAATTCCAAGTCGAAATTCGATTTTTAAATTGTATTTTGGACCTGAAACGAACTAGTCAATCAAGAGGAAGTAACAATACATAAATATCAGAAATTATTTTTATGAAATAAAATTTTCATCGTTTGATCTTCCTCTAAAATAATTATAATAAGCCCAAAGAATGCAAAAATTCGAAAAATACAATTTTCAAATCGAATTTCAACTAGGAACTGATGGTAAATCGACAAGAAGGCATAATAAATATTCCAAATGATTTATTAATATATCTAGACGTTCGACCATCCCCAAAAATAATTATAATGAGCCCAAAGATTATAAAAATTCGAAAAATACAATTTTCAAATCGAATTTCGACTTGGAACTAATGGCCAATCGACAAGAAGGCATACTAAAGATCCCAAATAATTTATAAACGTATTTAGACATTCGAACATCCCCTAAAATAATTATAATGGGTTCAAAGATTATAAAAATTCAAAAAATACAATTTTCAAATCGAATTTCAACTAGGAACTGATGGTCAATTCACAAGAAGGCATAATAAATATCTCAAATGATTTATAAATATATTTAGACGTTCGACCATCCCCTAAAATAATTATAATGAGCCCAAATATTATAAAAATTCGAAAAATGCAATTTCCAAATCGAATTTCAACTTGGAACTAACGGCCAATCGACAAGAAGGAATACTAAAGATCCCAAATAATTTATAAATGTATTTAGACATTCGAACATCCCCTAAAATAATTATAATGGGTTCAAAGATTATAAAAATTCAAAAAATACAATTTTCAAATCGAATTTCAACTAGGAACTGATGGTCAATTCACAAGAAGGCATAATAAATATCCCAAATGATTTATAAATATATTTAGACGTTCGACCATCCCCTAAAATAATTATAATGAGCCCAAATATTATAAAAATTCGAAAAATGCAATTTCCAAATCGAATTTCAACTTGGAACTAATGGTCAATCGACAAGAAGGCATATTAAAGATCCCAAATAATTTATAAATGTATTTAGACATTCGACCATCCCCTAAAATAATTATAATGGGTCCAAAGATTATAAAAATTCAAGAAAGATCCTAAATGATTTATAAATATATCTAGAGATCAACGGTTTCCACTAAAAAAAATACAATCGATTTATTTATAGTTTTCTAGGAAAAAAACATAGTATATGGGCTTACTCATGAATTAATGTTTAATGTATACATATAGTAAATGGGCTTACTCATGAATTAATGTTTAAAATAATGTTTCATCTAAGTTATAAGGTAAAGGAAATTAAGTACTCTTAATTGTATTAATTACAAATAATACATATAATTGACCTTATTTGTTTAAGTTCATTTTGTATTTAATATTGCTTAAAAAAGAACTTTCAGAACTCACCATTTATGAACCTCGAGAAATTAAGTAACTATAAAAAAGACAATTAAAATTAAACTTAAATAATTCCAATATTTTTACTTTTATTTGGATTAAAACTCAATTTATTTACGACCACTTTGCCCTTATGTTTACTGTACCCCTATGATCGCTGTACCTCAGTATACCATCAAAAATTGTGCGAATTGTTGTGAGCTCACTACCTATTATTCATAGACAATTTATAAACAATTTCGATACAAATCAGATTAAAATTCCACAAAGACCAGAACCGTATTAAAAATTCTAAAAGACATCACGTTAAATAGAACAATAGAACATCACAACAAAGAGAATAGGTATAGTGTGCGTGACATTCCTTGGTGTTTCCACATTGTTTTCTTTTTAACTAAGTACCACAAAATAAGGACAAAAAGACGAAATTACTTTTTGATGACATGTCAGTTACTTTTGTCCTAAATTAATCTAGGAAATAATATGATGTTTTCTGCAAATAACTTAATTTTTGAAGAAATACTGTTATATTAGTATGTCAACATCGTTAATAAATCATTAGCAGTTTAGGTACCTACATAATAAATGTTCTGTGTTAGGTAAATATTTGATTTCCTCTTAAAAGAGGTGGAGTCGCAAAGCATACTTTATATTTACTCAGTACCCGACAATTTCTCGAATTTGGTTTTATAAAGGGTTCCAGTACATTCCGGAATGAATGCTATCTGTAACCATAGGCGTCCCTATAGTTGGGTAAAGGGGGTTTATTTCTGAACAAAAAACTTTATTCTTGATGTATGTAGCAAAAAATAGATCTTAAATCAACTACTCCTTTTACTGTCAAAAAATTGATTCCATTAAGTTCTTATCAGTTGTTTTTTCAATGTTCAAGCTACCACTATCTTTATTATCTTTTGTTCCAAATCAAACAACCCATTATTTTGAAAATTATCTGTTTGTTTTGATCGACGGCGTAACAACGGACCAGTGATCTCGAAACAGGTATTTCCAAATCTGAATTATAGACCATAAAAGAATGAATAGAAACTCGAATGCGATGAAGTGTTGCAATTAAGTCGAATATGATTTGGTATCCGTTTGTTTTCAGATGACCTAGATTAATTCACGTATTTGGAATTATGATGCTATTATTTTTGTGTATAAATTCCTTACTATTAGATTTGATTTAATTGGAGGTAGTAGACAGTTCGATCAAATGGATTTTGGTTATAAATTTCGATACGAATTATTTTGTTTATGCGCGCATTTGCTATGCTTCCATTTTTATGGTAAACATTTCAGAATTGAGGGTAATCAGGGTTGGACTATAAAAAATATTTAAACCTAAAAATGATTTGATTTTTTGACAATAATGGTCTTATCCAGTGATTATTTTAAACATTTGTTTGTTATAATTTTAGTCGTCCATTATACATTACCCAGAATACTAGAATTAAATATAAAAATCCTATATAAAAGTATCAAAAGTGGTAATTATAAGTAAGAAAAAGATAAAATTGAAGTAGATGAAATGTCTTCTTATCCTCTCCTCCAGAGATTCTTTAAAGTCTTTTCTGATCACTCCTTCGACTCCTGTTCATCTTCTTCGGGTATGTAGAAGCTTCTTCAAAGTCTCCTTTAACCGAAGATGATCCTACGTCACTTACAGCTCAATTTCTTCTTCTTTAAGTGTCCAGAAGCTTCTCCAACATATTTTAACTCGATGAACAAGTTACCAAAGTGGTCTGATGCCCTAACATTTCATCTACAGTCTGTTCGCTATACTTACGCGAGTTTCGGATTAACAAAATTATGCAAATTAATCATTAACAACCAGTTCCAATAAGCCTCTTCCCAAGAAATTAGGTAAAATTGCCCTAATGGTCAGATTTAAATTAAAATAACATTAGGGTAGGTACTAAATTTGTTACAAATATGTTGACTTTGTATGTATATTGTAAATTTAGTGGACATTTTAAAAATGCCTAGACGTGTGTTAGATGTAGATAGTCTAATTTGTAGTGTACATAAGTATTTTACGGTTGAAAAAGAAAATGGCTGTCCTTTAAAATCGGTAATGTCTGTACAACAACGCGTATGCGATGCTCTAGGAATTAGTGAAACCAAATTAAGAGGGGTATTACAAAATCACAATAGTGAACTGCCGAAAGAAGATCACCACAAAACTCGCCCATCATTGAAAACGAAAGATATTCCAGATGGAAAGAAATTTGAAATTCGTGATACCATTTATCGAATGAATGCCAACAAGGAACATGTGACCTTAAATACAATTCTCTCGAAATTAATAGATAGAAAATTTGATGACATTGGCAAAACAAGTCTATGGCAAGTGATACAACTTGGGTTTCAAATTTTAAAAGGAGGATAACAGAAAGGCCCTTTGTGAAAGAAGTTCTGTCGTGCACAAGAGAATTAACTTTCTAAGAAAATATTCTAAATTTAAAGAAGAAGGGGCGAATTTTATATATTTAGACGAAACATGGATATTTTCTAGGGGTGCAACCAAGAGAATATGGCAAGATCACAGCTTATACAATAGCAAGATGATAACGTAAAGTCCATCAAACATACCGATGGAGAAGGGAAGCGACACATAATTTTACATGCAGGAGGGAAATCGGGTTTTATAGAAGGTGCTGATTTAATATTTTCATCTAAATCAAAATCCAGTGACTATCACGATAATATGAACACAGAAATGTTTGTAAAATGGTTGCATGAAAAACTTCTCCCAGGTTTAAGTGAGCCCAGCGTAATTATTTTAGACAATGCACCTTACCATTCTGAAGTATTAAACAAAAGTCCAATGAATTTTTGGACTGTTGATAAAATTAAAGAATGGTTGACAAAGGAACATATACCATTTCCTCAATATATATTAAAATCAGAATTATTACGCTTGGCAAATATACACGCAAAACCAAAAACCTTTGTTGTGGATCAGATTATTGAAAGTTACGGTCATCAAGTTTTACGTCTGCCACCGTATCATTGCCAGTTTAATCCCATCTAATATATATGGGGAATAACAAAACAATATTATGACAACCATATTGGGCCTAATGGTTATAGTGACGACGAAGTTCGGGAAACTTGGCGAAAAGCACTTTTAATTGCAACTCCAGAAGTGTGGCGGAACTGTATATCCAAGTGCTAGAAACTAATAGAAGATTGGTGGACTCGTGAAAATAAAATAAACGAAATAAGTCCAATCATAATAACAATTAATGGTGATGACGATTATGATATTTTGGATGATAATGACTGATTTTCATTTTTGTTGGCAAGTTCAATTTTTTTATTTTTCATTTGAAATTCTCTACATGGAACAAATTTTTATGTTAGAAAATATTTTATTTGAACTAAATAACCCTCTTATTATACATAGAACATATTTTCTGTGTGAATTGTAATATAAAATAATTATTATTAGGTTTATAATAGCCACATTAGACTCCATTAATGAAGAAATTTAATTCTGCTCTCAATTATACAAAATATTCTCCATTATTATTTAAATAAAAAATTGTACATTATTTTTCATTTCATTTAACCAGTTGATATTTCCCCAAAGAACAGGTCAAACTTTCGGGTACTTACCTGGAAATACTCATAAAATTTTTAATCCGGAACCTGCGTAAATATAGCGAACAGACTGTACTAATATTTTTCTATTTATTAGAGATAATATTGACATTTGACAGTTAATAAGAATTTCACAATTAGCGGTCTCTTAAAATAAGTTTGTTTTTAAATGAAAAAATAAATAGTTACATAAATCAACCTCAAAACTACAATAGCGGTATCATTTAAATACATATCTTTTTTTATAAATACCAGACAATTTTTATATAGTTATTTGTTACTAGAGACGAAACATGTTTTTATAAACACGTTTTTCAATGACCATAATATTCGTTAAATTCCTTTATTGGTAAATAAATATTCTTATTGTTATTTTTTTTATTAAAATTTGTTTTCGCTACATAATTAATACGGTATTATTAAAAAATATTGAGTAACCAAAGTTATTTTTAAAGATTAGTAAATGCCACTGGTTAAGTTGATCGTTACTTGAAAACTTGTACAGACGAGATCGAAGATTAGGAATAAAAATAATTGTTAAATATACATTTTATGTTTAAGAACTTTGCAATCAGTGTTTAAGCGTGAATTTATAGTGAATATAGTAAAAATGTTTGGTATAATGAGCTAAATTAATGTGTATTTTAGTAATAGTAATAACGCTTGACAGGTGAGAGCCTTTGCAAATTGATGAAAAAAGAAGCATGAATATTGTATTTTTATCAGAAATTATCAATATCAGACTTTTTGATACAATGTGTTAGCTTTTTCTTATAATCAGTAATTTTTTTAGGGTTTTTTTTTTTGACAAGAAAAATGTGTAGCCCGATCCTGGTATAAATTATTATATTCTAGATATTGAAATGCTTCACAATACATTATACTTCCTTCAATATTTAAATCATTCTTCTATATGAGGCCCTTTTGTAAAAATATTGTAAAAGAATATTAGAAAACTATCTAAAAAATCTGATGTGTCCAACACATGACTTTCCTATCTAGTTATTACAGGCTTTTTCCGGTTATTTTGTACAACCTATTGCAGCACCTCTATAAATGTTTAGTGGAGGATAAACTAAATATATACATTTTCCACATACATCTACCTCGAAACATTTTTCTATAGATATTCATTGAAAACGAAAATACTGAAAAATTTTAATTTAGCCCTTTTCCTACAATTTTTCCATTACGGTCCATTTTAGAAAAATCATGTATAAACAAAAATTATAGAGATCGATATCGCAAACAACTTTTATTTCAACACACACACACACATACACACACACATACACACACACACACACACACACACACACACACACACACACACACACACACACACACACACACACACACACACACACACACACAAAAACACACACACACAAAAACACACACACACAAAAACACACACAAAAACACACACAAAAACACACACAAAAACACACACAAAAACACACACAAAAACACACACAAAAACACACAAAAAACACACAAAAAAACACACACAAAAACACACACAAAAACACACACACAAAAACACACACACACAAAAACACACACACACAAAAACACACACACACAAAAACACACACAAAAACACACACACAAACACACACAAACACACACAAACACACACACACACACACACACACACACACACACACACACACACACACACACACACACACACACACACACACACACACACACACACACACACACACACACACACACACACACACACACACACACACACACACACACACACACACACACACACACACACACACACACACACACACACACACACACACACACACACACACACACACACACACACACACACACACACACACACACACACACACACACACACACACACACACACACACACACACACACACACACACACACACACACACACACACACACACACACACACACACACACACACACACACACACACACACACACACACACACACACACACACACACACACACACACACACACACACACACACACACACACACACACACACACACACACACACACACACACACACACACACACACACACACACACACACACACACACACACACACACATACACACACACACACACACACACACACACACACACACACACACACACACACACACACACACACACACACACACACACACACACACACACACACACACACACACACACACACACACACACACACACACACACACACACACACACACACACACACACACACACACACACACACACACACACACACACACACACACACACACACACACACACATCATCGCGAAAATAGTCGGATTCAGGGGACCTCAAAACGTGAAAATGCGTCGAAAACTCGAGGTCGAAAAAAATCATGATTCCTATATTTTCCTTATATCTGTATACAGATAGGAAAGTAAAAATGTTTTTAAGAAAAATTCGCTATTTGGCAATTCTTGGCAGTAGTTACTTTCACAATATGCCGATCTTTACATATATCTAATTATATATTTTCAAATTAAAATTACTGTGTTATTACTATGTATTTTTTCTGTTGCAGGTCACTAAAGCTGATGTAGAGGCGACTGAAAACACATGCACACAAAAGGTAAGTTAGTATAGAATTAATCTTTAAATTTATCAACAGCAACAGCTGGTTAGTTAGTTAATAACAAATATAAAGACATAACCTAGTATAGTAAATGAAAAACATTCGTTTTAATTACTCAGTAATTACTATATTATTCAATATTTAAGAAGCGTATAATTTTTAAAAGATAAATATGGTTTTTACTAAAAAGTTTTGTTTGAACAACTTTCTTTGTCACTTTCTGTTAACTTAGTCTTTTTAGGGAACATTTTTGTTGATTTTTTAATAGGAATTTCAGTATATTTTTTAATGGTTCGAGAGGTATAATTCTACTCTCAAATTTAGAAAACATGGATTAAACATTTTTATTTCTTTTGATTAATTTAAAACTGCATTTTTGTACAAATTGGTGGATGGGGTTTTCCTTATCTAAGTCAAATGATAATAGCCGTCTTTACCATACGAAAGTTCTACTTTTGGGGTTAAAAATTCACTCGTAAAAGGGCTATTATTATTATTTTTGCTCGTACTTTTTTTTTAATTTTCATCCCCACTATTTATTACAGTGTTCATACCAAAAGAGTTGACAGAACTTTATTGATTCAAATTACATTTTTATTATCTGCAATAAATAATAACAACTACTAAAATTTATTATGTACGAGATGTCAAACACAAATGAATTTTAAATAAAAAAAATATATATATATATATTTATCTTGATTGTATCACAATCTCCTGTCAAACAATATAATGCGTTGAATGAACATCTACAAAAAAACACGCACTTTCATCTTCCATTATAATAATTGAGTTTCGTTATACATCAAAACCAAAACTAAACGATTTATAATTCGTTTGAAACCATCTAAAAAACCAAGAAGTACCTTTCGCGGTCGATCAAATCAATTTAGCTAATTTGGCGAATGTGGCACACATCAAACATTTGCGCCTTGGAGCTGTCAGTGGCACATAATAATCTGGGTAATGCACCACAATGGTATCATCTGATAGAACGAATTTTTTTAAGTTATATAATTATTAAATAATTCAATGAATATTCTTATTTAACACACCACCTAACACTGAAAACCGTTTAACAGGTGGCATAGAAAATATAAATATAATTTTTGTAACAAAAACTGTAAATATACAGGGTAATTCATTAATTATAATGACCGACGGATCTCGGAAATCTAGAATTTGGGGGAAAAAGATTCGCATAACAAAATCGGCCCTAAAAAATTGCTTTGAACTGTTTTTAATTCCATAGTGTTCTGCTAGGTGGCATAATCTATCATTTACAAAATTTAATTGCGTTTTTTTTTTTAAATATTCCTTTATTTAGGGTAGGAAAAAATATCTACTTTAGAAACTATTGCCTTTATTCTACAACTTTTGTTTAAATCATTTTTTGTATAACCTATTCCTAAATAGTGGGGGAAGTGTATATACTTTCGTTGATACAAAAAAGACTGTAACCTTCATTTGCTTGAACTGATTTTCACATAGAACATTAAACGTAGATCTCTGAATGTATAATAATACATTTAATCTTTCAATTGGCAATCAGTTTACAAACAGGTAAGTAAGATGACTTATTGAGCTGTCAAAACCACGAACTGATATCTCTTGTCATTCCAAAGATCTTGGATTTTTTTTAATTATGATGAATGATGGTTCACCCTATAAGTTGTATGAGAATTTATGTTGCTAAAATTGATTATAATGAGTAAAACAATAATATTTTTGCCTTTTTGTAAGCTGGTTAGAGTTGTTATTTATTTCTGAAATCTATCTTTAATGCTCTTCGCATGGAACCTACGTTTGTAAAAATCAGTTCAGGTAAATGGAAGTTGCAGTACTTTCTATATAACTTATCCAAAAGCGGGATGTGAGTAACGCCACACCACCGCAAAGGAAAGAAAAAGAAAATGGCCGTTACCTCCACTTCTGGCAGTTATGCAACTGTCGTCAAGACGAAGCGGGTCACGATTCTACTTAAGGGATGTCCTGAGACTATCCTCAGTACGAACGAATTCTAGTGGAGGAAACCATAGTAGAAGATATATTTGCTGGACGGGAGCATAAGCTCCAATTCTTAGGCATCCACTTTTGGTTAGGAATGATTCTACTCGACTGTGAAACTTTACAGTCAGCAGAATGGCTCAGGGCAAACATCCCACATCTGAGCAACTGGAAAGGAGTGGAGTTGGATGTATGTTCGGGAGACATCGCGAAAGCACGCACAGCAACACTTTTTCTTTTAAGAAGTCAAGGGCAGACTGTAGAGAAGCACATAATGAGTGGCTATCGATCACACTGTGAAGATCGTTAGACAAAGAGACAAGGGCAAAGGCTAAAGGATCAAAGATAATGGATACTCTATCCGTTATTGACTATCCAAAGATGAGAATGATGAAAGCATAGAGAGCTTCAGCCTCTCAACTCTACGTAGACTCATCTAAGGATGTAGAAATAGACGAAGAAGTAGAAGAGGGGGATATGGAACTCACCCTCGTCGATAAGGACGACACCTTTACTTATAGAGAGTAAAATGACGGGTATTTACATCGCCCAAGTGAATATTCATCACGCCAAGAGAGCCTCAGCTGTGATTTCCAGAACATTCATTAAATAATTAGTGTACGTACTGATCCAGGAACTGTGGGCCTACGTAAATCAGGTAAGATACAATGGTAATTTATCACACTAGTGATAAAGTACTCAGAACATGTATCATGGTAAGAAATAATACTAATTTTTTTATTTTTTAGAATTTATGACGCGGGGTCTCGTCCCAATTCGAGCATACCTCGCATTTTGGATGAGGCAGCAAGACATAGTAATAGCTTCGAACTATTTCACAGGAGATGGGCATGTACCACTCCCAGAAGTATCGAAGCTAGTGGAGTACTTCTAGAGAAGAAATCTGTTATTACTTATTAGATACTGATACCAATGCACACAGTATTACATGGGGCATGCAACGACAGGAATCAAAAAGGTGAGCAACTTTTAGAATATATTTTTAATAGAAACCTTATTGTGCACAACATTGGGAATACTCCCATATTTGTAACAAGGGTAGAAAGTACATCGAGTATAAAAGATCTAGTTACTAATTGGAGAGTATCGAGAGATCCGTCTCTATCTGATCACAGGATAATTGCCTGAGACGATCCTCAGGTGGAATCCTAGAATCATAGAAAAGGGCCAGAGTCACCTTTATTCCAAAAGTAGGGAAAAAGGATACCACGCATCCTAAATCCTTTCAGATTTATAAATTATAAAATTATAGGGTGATAATTGGGACTGTATTATATTATAATTGTTTTTTTTTCTGAATCTACATCATACAAGGTAGCGAAAAGTCTAGCAACCCTATATAAGATTATTTAATGTTATTAATATTATGAATTTTATAATAGTATCCCTAAACCAAATTTTCAAGATACAACACTGCCTCTACATACCTTTCTAACCAATAATTAAAATACGTAATTGATGGTGATATTCTAGATATTTAAATGCCACGGCAAGAAAAGTAATGTTAGAAATGTTGGAATTCTATTGTGCCCAGTATGAAATATATCTCATTTTAATATCATAATATTGCGTCTGAGTTAGTATATACATCTGCAACTTCTTCAGATATATCTACGTAGGGTCAGGTCAAAACACTATTCAATTGAATAAATCCTTTAGGGTAATGTCAAAGAGAAATGCAATTTTACATCCTTTTAAAAACTTTACTACAAGATGCATTATATTATTTATATAATATTATACAATAGATATAAATTAATAAATATGTTTAAAAATGGAAGTCAATGATGAAAATATTAAAACGTCTCAATGTAGGAATTAATAAGCATAATAAATTTAATATTGAAACCCCATAAGAAATGATATAGATAAATGAGTCTGGGGAAGAAAAATAAATAAAAAATAGAACATAAGAATTCATAGATCAAGCTGAGACGAAGAAAAACAGTATCAAAATGATAACTGAAACGTGAAACATGATTAGAATGTAAAATTATATAGTTAAATGTGATAAAAAAAAATTAACCAGTAAAATTAATTCATTAGTTTTTTGTGAGTTTAACACTATATTTTTTTCTACGTCTATAACACCATAAAATATATGAGATTTTCCCCTATTTAGACACTAATATTTGGGGCATTACTGAAGTTTATAATCATTTTTTAGTATCGATATTCGTAACATACTGCAAAACAAATACAAACTAATATGTTTTCATTAAAACATAACATTTCTGAGAGGATATACGAACTTCCATACAAATGTTGAACCGAATATAAGAAATTTTTATATCTATATAATTGTTTGGAAAAAGCAATTACAGTACAGATTTCATTTTGATATTTATTGAACTGTGAAATCAATCGCTTTCACCTAATCACACATAAAGTAACTTTTACGTAACCCAAAAATACATTCTGTTCAATCGGCTATTTTTCCCTTTCATAATTGCATTTTTTGTGGGCGTATCATTTAAATTATTCATTTAAAAAGCTCCTAGGACTTTCTCGTATTAAAAATCCCTTTTAATATATTAAAACTGAGAAATCAATAAAATCTAATTTGTATAATTCAACCTCTAAGGGATATTACATTTAAATTAAATTAATAAGATGTGTGTGTTTTAAGATTAATTTTCGAGGTAAACCTTTATTATAGTCTATTTTTATGTATGAGAGAGTAATAAAACAACATTTCTAATGCAAAACTTGGTACGGTCATTTTAAATATTTTTACAGAATCTAAATATTTCCTAAAATTGTAATAAATGTACCTGAGCTATTACAAGTTTTGGGTCTTTTATTGGTCTTTTATAAACATAAGCTGTACAGAACAGTAGAAAAAGGTTTGGACAGGACAAAAGCCCTGTGTATTAAAGATTACATAGCCGTATCTTAAGATTATTTTCAATAAGTATCTATTTGCCAATTTTGTTTTATTTTAATTCCAAGAATTTCTTACAGTAATCGAATTATAAGTAGATAAATACCTTCCCAACAAATTTCACCGAAAATGCGATTATAGGTTTTCCATTTAGTAAGGAGGTGCAAGTTGTGCATCCTTGACAGTTTACTAAATGTCGTTTCGTTGCAACTTGCAAGGTGCAGTGTGAATTCTAGTATGATCATGGAAAATTTGGAAAGGCCGCGTAAACGACAAAAAATCAGTCCTTTAACAGTTAATGAAAAAACATTAATATTTAATTGTTTTAAATCATTTACAGACAGACATTTATGTAAAAGTGTTGATGACACAGTGGAATTAGTTAGTAGTACGCTTGGTGTTGGGAAATCTACGATTTACAGAGTTGTTAAAGAATGTGGCGAGTTTCAAACAGCACGTAAAGCTCCAGGAAAACCAAAATTTCAATTAGAAAATCTTTTGAAAGAAAGACTTCGAAGGAAAGTGCATGCATTCTTCTTTAGAAAAGAATTTCCGACAGTAAACAAAGTTCTTACCACGGTTCGAGATGATAAGGATTACCCTGAAATGAGTCGAAGCACACTATGGAAACTTTTAAAAGAAATAGGTTTTCTATGGAAAAAGCATTCCAGAAAGTCTATTTTAATAGTAAGAAGCGATATTGTAGTATGGACAAGAAATTACCTAAGGACTATAAAAGAAATGAGAAACCAAAGAAGAAATATATTTTATTTAGATGAAACATGGATCAACGAGGGACATAAACCAAATATATTTTGGCAAGATGAAACTGTTACAAGTCGAAGACAGGCTTTTTTAAATAATGTATCTACTGGTTTAAATCCAACATTAGGAAAGGGGCACAGACTAATAATAGTACACATCGGTAGTTCAAACGGTTTTGTTAAAGGTGGTTTATTGACTTTAGTTATCACTCGAGACTTATAGAAAAAATACCAACAACCAAGTGGTTAAAAAAAGATTTACAGAATAGGCTAAATTCAAAGAATATTAAGTTCCATCCCGGTTCTGTGAGAAAAGAACTGTATCATTTGTGTTCCCTTCATAAAGAGAAATTCAAAAAATATGAAATTGATGAAATTGCAAAAAATCGTGGAATGACGGTGGTTAGATCACCACCATATCATTGCGAAGTAAACCCGATTGAACTGATATGGGCACAGATGAAGGGAGAAGTTTCAAGAAAAAATAATTTTTTTAAAATGAGTGATGTTAAACAGTTGTTTGTTTTTGGAGGCTGTAAATAATGTGAAGCCTGAAAACTGGGAAAAAGGCAGTAAATCATACGATTAAAGAAGAAGAGAAAATGTGGAAGTTGGACAATATTACTGATGAAATGATCGAGCCACTCATTGTAAATATTGGTTGCGACAGTTCATCTTCTGATTTCGATTCTGATTTGGATTTGTAGGTAAGAAGTAGTTTTTATATTAAAATTATTATTTATGAACGTAACGTTGTTTAAAAGTCAAAGTTTAAACCCTTATACCTACGTAACCCGTTTGACACAATGTTCTTAACATACCTTGTAGAAAAATAAAACATTTTTGAAAAAATTGCACTTTTTTACCTTCAGCTGTTTAGAAGTTATAAGCAGGTTAATTAGGTGAAAATATAAGTGTATACTAAAGGAATAACTTCAAAAAATATTTTAACTGTCTACTAAAATAAGTGATACGCCTATGGATTACGAACGCTTTATTATTTTAATACTCTCTCATACATACAAATAGACTATAACACCCAACAAAATGTTTTTAACGTTTAAAAATGCTATTTTGATAATAATTCTATCTCAGAGATCCCTCAAAAAAATTAAATAAAATTCTTTTAACATGGGCTTTTGAGCTTAGGTAAATATATGACAAAATTGGGTAGATTAATTATCGATATCAGTCCACAGAGGACATAATGGCAATGAAGAGCTTGATTGACTGGCCTGAGAAGTGACCTCGACTGCTAGTATGTATCCAAAGGTTAAATAGATCTGAAAATGTCTACATTGAATCAAAATTTAGAGACTTGTAATTAAATTACAGGTAAACCCTTTTTAAGTAACGCCACTGCACGCAACGTGAATTATATATCACGTTTCCAACGGAGCTGTAACGTCTTTCAGTCTTCATCCACGCAAATTCTTCGTTCTTGAGAAAAATACAAAAAAAAAATATAATAATAATAATCGAATAAAAATAAAACATTCACTCAACGACGATGATATTTATTCTTACTACAGTCCATTATTATGTATATTATACTTTGTTTTAATAGGGTTGATCGGAGTACAATTTTAAACTTTGTCATTTAGAATTTTTCGCTATTAAAATTTAGATTAAAAATTGAACATATTTCATACATCTCTATTATCATGGCAAAAATGTGATTATTCCATGACGGTTGCAAAAAGTGATAATTTTCACGAGTGAAAAATATTATCGTACGAGGCGAAAGCCGAGTATTATAATACGGTTGAAAATTGATTTTTTTAACACTCTAGAAGGGGCGTTTATTAATATTATAGTCTGATCAAAAGTTGACCGTGAGTAAGGTTGTTCTAACTTATAGTCTATTTTTATGTATAAGAGTAATAAAACAGCATTTCTAATGCAAAACTTAGTACGGTCATTTTAAATATTTTTACAGAATAATCTAAATATTTCCTAAAATTGTAATAAATGTACCTGAGCTATTACAAGTTTTGGGTCTTTTATTGGTCCTTTATAAACATAAGCTGTACAAAACAATAGAAAAAGGTTTGGACAGGCCAAAAGCCCTGTGTATTAAAGATTACATAGCCGTATCTTAAGATTATTTTCAATAAGTACCTATTTGCCAATTTTGTTTTATTTTAACTCCAAGAATTTCTTACAATAATCGAATTATAAGTAGATAAATATCCAACAAATTTCACCGAAAATGCGATTATAGGTTTTCCATTTAGTAAGGAGGTTCAAGTTGTGTATTCTTGACAGTTTACTAAATGTCGTTTAGTTGCAACTTGCAAGGTGCAGTGTGAATTCTAGTGTCATCATGAAAAATTTAGAAGGGCCGCGTAAACGACAAAAAATCGGTCCTTTAACATGAAATGAAAAAGCATTAATATTTAATTGTTTTAAATCATTTACAGACAAACATTTATGTAAAAGTGTTGATGACACAGTGGAATTAGTTAGTAGTACGCTTGGTGTTGGGAAATCTACGATTTACAGAGTTGTTAAAGAAGAGAAATGTGGCGAGTTTTAAACAGCACTTAAAGCTCCAGGAAAACCAAAATTTCAATTAGAAAATCTTTTGAAAGAAAGACCTCGAAGGAAAGTGCATGCGTTCTTCTTTAGAAAAGAATTTCCGACAGTAGACAAAGTTCTTGCCACGGTTCGAGATGATAAGGATTACTCTGAAATGAGTCGAAGCACACTATGGAAACTTTTAAAAGAAATAGGTTTTCTATGGAAAAAGCATTATAGAAAGTCTATTTTAATAGAAAGAAGCGATATTGTAGTATGGAGAAGAAATTACCTAAGGACTATAAAAGAAATGAGAAACCAAAGAAGAAATATATTTTATTTATATGAAACATGGATCAACGAGGGACATAAACCAAATACATTTTGGCAAGATGAAACAAGTCGAAGACAGGCTTTTTTAAATAATTTATCTAAATCCACCATCAGGAAAGGGGCGCAGACTAATAATAGTACACATCGGTAGTTCAAACGGTTTTGTTAAAGGTGGTTTATTGACTTTTGAATCTACTCGTACCGGTGACTACCATGAGGACATGAATGCTGATGTCTTTAAAGCGTGGTTCGAACAAATTATAGATCTTCTTCCTCAGAACTGTATAATAGTAATGGATAATGCAAGTTATCACTCGAGACTTATAGAAAAAATGCCCACAACCAAGTGCTTAAAAAAAGATTTACAGAATTGGCTAAATTCAAAGAATATTAAGTTCCATCCCGGTTCTGTGAAAAAAGAACTGTATCATTTGTGTTCCCTTCATAAAGAGAAATTCAAAAAATATGAAATTGATGAAATTCAAAAAAAAATCGTGGGATGACGGTGGTTAGATCACCACCATATCATTGCGAAGTAAACCCGATTGAACTGATATGGGTACAGATAAAGGGAGAAGTTTCAAGAAAAAATAATTCTTTTAAAATGAGTGATGTTAAACAGTTGTTTTTGGAGGCTATAAATAATGTGAAGCCTGAAAACTGGGAAAAGGTATTAAATCATACGATTAAAGAAGAAGAGAAAATGTGGAAGTTCAACAATATTACTGATGAAATGATCGAGCCACTCATTGTAAATGTTGGTTGCGACAGTTCATCTTCTGATTTCGATTCTGATTTGGATTTGTAGGTAAGAAGTAGTTTTTATATTAAAATTATTATTTATGAACGTAACGTTGTTTAAAAGTCAAAGTTTAAACCCTTATACCTACATAACCCGTTTGACACAATGTTCTTAACATACCTTGTGGAAAAATAAAAAATTTTAGAAAAAATTGCACTTTTTTATCTTCAGCTGTTTAGAAGTTATAAGCAGGTTAATTAGGTGAAAATATAAGTGTATACTCGAGGAATAACTTCAAAAAATATTTTAACTGTATACTAAAAGAAGTGGTACGCCTATGGATTACGAACGCTTTATCATTTTAATACTCTCTCATACATAAAAATAGACTATAACTAAGGTTGCAATCTTAAAAACTAAATTAAAGGAACCTAACCATATTTCGGGCGGTTAGAGTCACAGCAGTGACAAGTGTCACCTGTTGACACTAATATGACAGATGTCAAAAGATAAAAATGCGTTCTCTTGCCGGTTTAAGTCAAGTTACTCCAGGTGTGATTAGAACTATAAATTTTGCGATTTTTTATTATAATAAAAATAAATTATTATAAAAAGTATCACTGTTTTATAAAAATTTACACATACATAATTTTGCAAGGTTAATGTCGCCTATTTACGTATTTATAACAAAATAAAACTGTCCACTCTTTCCCACTGCACCAATATCCAATATCGCGGGATGGAAGCATGGGTGGAGCGCTTGCAGAGTGAATGTAACTGTAACGATACCCACTCGTAACCCTGATCGGCGTAAATGTCTAAGGTCAGTCGCCGCCCTCACTAGTAATCGCTCGGTAATGCCATCGCCATATAGCCATCGTCGATGTATGATCTTGAAACCAAGAACAAAAGTTTCCATCTAACGATGATTCTCTATCTTCCAATGTCTTCCGGGAAACGAGATATATGTCTTGTTCGCTTGGCAAGACAAGAAGTCGTAGATACGGTATCTGCTGTTATAAATTATCAACTTTGCTTGCAACCTCAGGGGCTCGGTACTGGAAATGCAACGATTAATTTTCTGAAGGAAGGGACTTTGTTTTCATACGAATTTAATTTAATATGCCTTGATTTGAACCTGATATGCATAGGCTTACCGAATTCTTTTCTGTTATAAAAAATTTTATGATCTAAAGATTTTTTTATTTGTTAGAGTATTGTACATTACTGACTAACCTACAATTTTAATCTAAACATCTTATAACTAATTACTTATCTAATAATTCCCCATTGGGCTGTCTTAATTGTTTCTATAGGAAAGCATCATAAGTTGGTGTGACGATTTATTACACTGTTTTACACTAGCACTAACATTAACGTTCACTGCACTAGCTCAAACGGATTCTTCCTTTTGAGCCTTCTGTTAAGTGTAGAGTTGTCCAGTAATTGCAGCGCTTCTTCGTTGACGTGGGAGTGGAGTCGACCCTCACGTTTCGCAGCAAACCTCTTTATTTCTTCTTCCATTGTTGGCATCTTCAGGTCTCTATGAAGATAATCGTTTCGGTAGAATCAAGGTGCATCAACAATGCATCTTAAGACTTTATTTTGGAAAACTTGTATCATGTTGATATTACTCTTGCTAGCACATCCCCATAGCTGTTTACCATAAATCCATAGGATTTGTTTATAAATCAGCAGTTTGTTGTGCACTGACAATTTGGATTTTCTACCTAGGAGCCAATACATTTTTTTGAGTTCCCATTGGGTTGTATCTTGGTGGGCAATAGATTGCAGCTAGTGTAATGTTGCCCCCTTAATGTTAATGGTGCTAATGGTTACATGATTTTCTGGTTCTTAGATGCCTGTTTTCTCATAGTGAGAAATGTTATTTTAAATACCGCACTTCCTCCTCTTGCTGCATTTGATGAATGGATAGTATGATAGAAGTTATATCCTTTGAATTTAATGTATGACTCTGTTGTAAGGTGGGTCTCAGAAATCAGACATATATCTATTTTTTATTAAGGATAATAATAATTCATGAGTAGTACTTTCTGCTAAGTTGCTGTAATTTGTGGCGTGGGATTCATGGCTGGTTGTGACCTTTGAATTGGTTGCTGCTGAATAAAAAATATTTACACTACATACATAAATGAAACTGACCTAGGTTCCTTACCTATTGGTGCTTTTTATATTATAAAAAAACCAGACAAATCAAGTAAGAGGGCAGGTGGTGATCTACATGAGGCAATTGGAGAGCAAGTCAGAAAAAATATATGCTTTGGACGAACAGTTTTGAGAACGATTATTTAGTTCAAACGTTACTCCTCCAGAAATTAAAGAGGACATGGACCAAGTAAAACATTACAAAGAAAAGATGATAAACTATACTGCCAGATGTGAGTTTATTCTCAAAGATTTGGAAGGAAAGCGTGGACGGGAGGCCCTTCTATTCACGCAAAATTCAGCTGGTATACAAGTAGGTATACGGGTGTTATTGAAATACACGTACATATTAAAACTGGGTATTGCACAGATCCCCACTGAATGTAGAAAAATATTATTTTTTAAAAATACCCCTTATTAAGGGAGTTATTAATTTTTGAAAATTAATTCTAAAACAAAAGTACTTCACTGATATGTTGAGGATGACCTATATAAATTAGGTTTATTTACCTATTTTAAACATCAACAGTAATTAATATGCAAGTTTTTGTCAGATGATAAGAAAACTAGTCTTGTAAGAAATAACCATGTTGCCAAGATTTTCGAATTAATTTCTATTTCCGAAGACTGGTTTTTACTACCCTCGTTATCAAAAAACTAGAATATTTGATAAATGATTGTTTTTAAACTATACATTTTTGAAACTATAGATTATTAAAATTTTAGTTGATTTTCGAATCTGGCTAACACGAGCGCGTCATTTCCAAGTTGGTAAAAAGTGTTGTTACGATTACTTTTAAATATTTTTTTACGATGCCACTATTTACGAATATTGAACTAACGGATATAGTGCTGGTTTATGGGGCAGCTGGAGAAAATTCTCGGCAAGCACAAATCCTGTATCGCGAACGGTTTCCAAATCGGAGAATTCCGGACTGTCGTACGTTTATTTCAACTGTTCAGCATCTAAGATCATGGAAAATTTGAGAGTGTCAATGCAGATCGAGGGAGAACAAGAACACAAAGAACATTGGCGGCCGAAGAAGAAATACTGGAAGCTGTTGAAAACCGGCCTCAATTAAGTTGTAGAAGACTAGGTCTTGAAATTGGAGTGTCCTCATTTGTTGTGTGGCGGACACTTAAAGAACAAGGTTTACATCCTTATCACATCCAAAAAGTCCAGGCCTTATATCCAGGTGATGAAGAAAAGAGAGTGGAGTTTTGTGAATGGATGATTCAAAAATGTGTTGATATTCCTGATTTTCTAAAAATATTATTGTATACTGACGAGGCTTCATTCACTCGTGATGGCGTGTTCAATATGCACAATACGCATATTTGGAGTGATGAAAATCCTCACGCCATTAGGGAAACTGGGCATCAAAGAAAATTTTCAATAAATGTTTGGGCTGGCATAATAGATCAGTATTTAATCGGGCCTTATGTTCTCCCGAACAGATTAAATGGGCCAGGATATCTCCACTTTTTAGAAGATATTTTGCCAGTACTCCTAGAAGAGATACCGTTACAATTAAGGCAACGGATGTGGTACCTACTAGATGGCGCTCCTCCTCACTTTGATTTAAACGTACGGCAGTTTTTGAACATTAGATTTCCTCAAAAGTGGATAGGCAGAAATGGACCTACTAAGTGGCCTCCGAGATCTCCGGACTTAAATCCATGCGATTTCTTTTTGTGGGGTCACATGAAACAACTGGTTTATAATGAACCTATTAATAGTGTTGAACAATTAACCAATAAAGTTAATGCGGTAGCCGAGGAACTACGACAAAATCCAAGACTAATTTCTAATGTTCAAAGTTCTTTGGAAAGACGATTGCAAGTGTGTGTAAATAATAATGGACGGCATTTTGAACAATTACTGTAATAAACTTTATTTTGAATTAATTGGTTTTGCTACGGCAACAGTGCAATTTCTATGGGTAAGTTCAATTTCGATTTATTTTACTTCTTTAAATATGGAAACTAGTAGGTCGGAAAAGGGGACTCTTCCCCAATATTTAAATTTTAGAATTTGAAGTTAAAATTGGTGCCAATCGTTTTTGGTCATTACATACTATTCCCCATTTTAATATGTACGTGTATTTCAATAACACCCTGTATATAGTACCAAGTCAAAGACAGTAATCTTACTAAGCTCAAGTAAACATGAGACAGTATTCCAGTCAGAAATAGTAGCAATTAAGCTGTAGCAGCTGTAAATAAGATAAATGGAAAAACCATTGTCATATACTCAGACAGTCAAGCGACGTTAAAAGGACTTAGTTCTATGCAGGTACACTTAAAGCTTGTGTGGGACTGTTTGGAAGTCCTAATAGAGCTGGTTAGTCAAAATAGACTAACCTTAGCATGGGCACCAGGTCACAGAGGACATAAGAGGCTCTAATAGCTTAAATGTTGTTACAGGAAAAATTGGGTGGGATAAAGAATTGCCAAAAAATATTACTAAAAGATTTAGAAAATGGCTAAAAGAAATTAATTTGCTAAGTTATTGTAAAATTCCAAGATTCCCTAGCAAGATTCATCCATAGTAGCGTTAGCATGAATCAAAACTAGAGGTCATTGGAAAACATTTTTCCAAAATAGAGTAAACGAAATAAATAAATAAATTTTTCCTGTCACTTTATACTTCTTAACCATCTACTCTTTTCACTACCTAAAACATATTTACAAACTAGAATTGTTTTTATTTGAAGATACGAGAAGCAATAATGCTTTTAATACATAAATTAACAAAAGTCAGTAAATAACAACCCATATCTCTTCATTATCGACAAACGGGTTTCTGAAAAAAAAAAAAAAAAAAAAAAAAAAAAACGTTTAAATAATTGCCGAAAGTACTCAGAAGAAAAGTGAATTTTACACTTTCTATTAGGCCAAGTTCAAATCGGATATTATCCAATAAGGTGTGGCTATCGATGATAATAATTATATATGCGTTAGTATCTTTTTGCTTGATTTGTTTATAAGTAATAATAAGACTTTATGCGACAATCACTTTCTACTTTGTAGATACTAGTGGTGAAAATATTGCGGAGCCGATAGATATGTAGATGTGGAAGATAAAAGATGAATGGTCACTTAAGAGAGTTTGATTATCTTTTTGATAGGTTGTCGCTGCTTAAAAATAACATGGTATTTTCTATTCAGTGTAGTAGAATAGCTATTTGGGCATTAAAAACTATCAGGGTACTATAATTTTTTGCATGCTTATTTATTATATTCTACAATCTTCTTATTTTTGATTGTTTTATGCCTTTTGCTCTTTAATTCTACCATCTAATGCAGTATTTCTGCATTATATCTCTGTTCCTCTCAATCCTAAGTTCTTATAAGTTTTGATTTTTTGTTTCTTATCAATTTATCGAAAACTTGGTGGAAAGGATAAATACTGAACCTAACCAAAGCTAGTGAAACTGTAGATGCATGCTTCACTAGTACAGATAATAGTCGTACATTTTTTTTACGAAATAATTCAATTATAAAATGAGTTCCTACAATTAATTGTAGTTAACACTTACCGAGATAACCGAGATAAATTGAAATAAATTGCAGTGTTTATAAAATAATTAACAGTTATAATTATTAACAGAAACAATTAATAAAGATAAACAACTGAAAATGATTAAAAAGTACCTACACGGGCTGACGAAAATCTGAAATCCATTTGATTTGTTGTAACAGCAGTACTTTTTAATGTTTTTAGTGATTTATTTCTGTTATACGATCTATTACTTTCACGTGTCATTCCTTATAAACTATTTATTATACTATTTCATTCGATTGAACGGTAGAAAGTATAATTTAAAAAATATTGGCTGGAATTTTTAATTTGGAAGCGTACAATAGAGATATTAATAAACACTGAAGATGGCGTAATATTGAAAGCGCTTTGCATTTTTTAAATTAAATAATTTATTGCATGAAATACAAATTTTCTTGCATAGATACTGAAGTTATTCATTTTGTTTGGTAATTTATTATGAAAATATTAATAGATATGAAATAATCTAAATAGAGAGTACTTTACAAATTTTTTTGAAATTCACTTCTGCCTCATCTGTATCGTATTTCCTTATATCGTTCTGTATAGAAATAACATTTTTCTATTTTTGTGTGTGTGTGTGTGTGTGTGTGTGTGTGTGTGTGTGTGTGTGTGTGTTAGGTGGGGGTTGGCATCGGATTCGAAGTCCATTTGCCACAAATTGTTTATGGTATTATTACAATATATTATATAACTATTTTTGTTTTATATATAAATTGTACTAATAGGTCATATATGTTCTTGTCAAAGTTATTAAGAAGAGTAGTAATATTAAGTTTTTTAGCTCAGATATTAATTGTATTATAGCATTATTATTATTATTAGAACAGTGGAGGAATAGGTGATTCATGTCTGCAATACGGACGCTTTCCAGCTTTCCTAATCATCTGAACAAAATAGAAATTTTAGAGAATCCCTACTGTCCTTGCGACAATTCAAATACAAATCTATAAATTGACACATTTTAACAACATATAACTCGAGAATTAAAAAAGATATCGAGATGCAGTTTTCACTAGACCTTCTACATTTACTTCAAGTTTTTCTTGACATTGTTGCCACATGGAAAGTGCCGAAAAAAAAACGAACTTTTTTGAACCAAAATTGTAAGCTTATTTTAAATAGAACACCCTATAATTTTTAACATTCTCGGAAAGACCATTTCTTCCCCTTTCCAAAAATGTATACATTGTAAGCACTTACTTTATTTTTTAGGGAAACATTCACTTTTTTATGCAACCATGTCAATAACTTCCAAACGTAAAGTATCACAATTAATTAACTTATAATTTGGGAGTAAGGCAATGTATTGATAAAAGGTTTTCACCAAAATTCTTGGAAATGTTTAAATCTTTTTCTGACATAGTTGCCAAATCTTAAACTTGTAAAGTTTTCGTAAAAAAAAAATAAATTCAGATTAAGGTCTCATGGCGAATGAAACATTTCGTATCTCTCATAGTCATTAGATAGTTTATTTCTTCGCCTTTTAAAAAAAGTCAATTTTTTATAATTTTTTTATTGCTTTAAGGACGGGGTATCCCTGTCTATTAAAAGTGTATGTGTAGACCAAAAGTTAAATCGACAGTTTTCCGAATATGTAGTGTTTAAAAATCTAATTTTTGGCCAAATTAAAAATAAAGGTCTAACTTAGGTCACCTTACTATTGAAAATTAATAAATTTATTATTTTCAATAAAAACCAATCATGTAAAATAACCCCCTTTTATTTCATCTCAAAGGTGCCGTGTAGAATTATTTTAACCTCGATGTCAAACAAATAATAAAAAAAAATGTAATACGACCTAAGTTCAACCTTTACTTGGAATTTGGTACACTCAGAATATTTAAATATTGTATATTTTTCAAAACGTGTAGATTTGAAATTTATAAGTCACTTTCTTTGAAAAAACATGTCAAAACGAATTTGGACCAAAAATGGCGTCTAATTTAACTCTAAATAAACCCCGAAAAATCAATAATTACTTCATGTAATAAAGATGGTGCTCCGATCGATAATATTTTGACTAGTATTTGATTATTTCCGTTTATATTAAGTGTGTTTACGGGGGATATACGAGATGATAATTCTGCCTCTGATACTGTTTATATGATACAATTGGAAACGACCTTTTTTCATCGGCATTCTTTTTTCTGACCTTTTGACACGCGCCTATTTGTTATATGATGTATGATTATCGGTTATTTATCAACTAAAAGTATAGGAAATTAGTACATTGTGAATGATATCATTTTAATGCTATTTTTGAAACTAGTTCAAAAGTTGCATTTAACGATGCTCAATGTTTCATTTTACCGTCAGTTTTAGTTTGACATATCCGTCATTTTAAGTTTACAAAGCTCAGTTTCTATTCGAAAGTAAGAGAAACAGTCAAAATAAAATGCGAAAAACACTTTTTATCAATTTCGTTTATGTCAACTGAAAGCGACAATTGCTGAAGACGTAACAAATAAATTAGGTCAAGAAATAAAAAAATCTATACTATAAGTAACATACCATATATTATACCTGTTAAAATAAATCAAAAATAAGAGAACGTATCGTTGACGTATATACTTTTCCATCTGTGATTAGTGATTACCAATTGCAAATTACGTATGAACATGCTTATGCGCAAAAAAACCATTATTTCAAGTACTTGTATCATTAAAGTCCATTAAATTATTATTTTTATAAATTTGCTAATCTTTGCACTTTAATTTTCATTATATGGGGTATCCAGACATTTTAATCCTCGTCCTCTTCTATTTAAAATTATCTCAGGTGCCATATATTCCGAGTAAAATTTTTCTAATTTTTCAACCATATTTTGAAAAAAAAAAAATGGGTTGAAAATGAATTTTTTCAACAAATAGTGGATTTTCATCTCCAGTATATACTACAAAGTAGCACAATTTTCTTTGAGCTATACCTAGCTGTCCTTGAATCTAAAAGTATATAAAATCATTATTAGAAAATCAAACATAAAAAGAATATTAATATTGTAGTATCATTTCTAGCACATTTCTTAAAAATCATGAATTATTTTAACATATTGAAATTTTTCACCTGGTAAAAGTAGTTATGGTTTTCTTTTAAATGAATGTCACCATCTTCTATTTTTAAGCATGGAAATGGGTTTGAATATTAGGTAATGTGCGCCCATAATGTCAAATTATGACAATTCGCAGAAAACTTTTTATTTAGATTTTAATGTGCAAAAGCCTACCTACTTTGGATATTGATCGTAGAAAAAATATATTCAGAATAATGAAACATTATTATTAAATAACAAGTTTTTTTATTGTCAATTTAATACGTAATATTATTTTTTAATTGCAAATATTTGAATGTTAAAATTATAGCGTTTAATTTTTTTATTCAATGACGAACTCGAGAGTGATAGAAAAAAAATACTACCTACCTTTAATGCAGGAAGTCGATGTCAATTTATCCAAAAATAAAACTGATTAAAATGTACAATGAAACTCACTAGGACACTTGGCACAAATAAATAAATTTTCTATTAAAGAAAATAACACTTATTAAAAACAAACAGCACAATAAAACACTTTAGAAACGTGTAATGTAATTTTGAAAACTAAATACCCGTAAGCTTGTTTGTAAATTTATAGACTCTTAACTCCTTCCCCCAGCCTTCATTAAGTATATTAAAAGTCGTGACGTCATATTGGCACAGATATACGGTAATGTGTTATTGACAATCAGGGAAATAACTACCTAAGATAAGATAAGATAAATGAATGTTAAATACCTACTCATAATATCTATTGTAGGGTTTTTGTACTTTAATAGGATAAATATTTATGCGGGCCTGGAAATTCCAGGAAATGACAGTCAAAATTACCCAAAAACATTAGGTTAGTACCAACATCAGATAACAGATAACTTCGGTGTTTAACCAATTAATCACAATTAATATTCTTGAACATTCAAATGACAAAAACTTCCATCTTTAACCAATGAGAATATAGTTTTCATTCGATACTTCAAAATCACAATTTATTAATTAGGTAGAATAGTTTTAAAATATATTGCGAATTGCAACACGTCAATAAGCGTCCACTCCGACTCAATGTGACGCAATTATTGTCGCAATATATTTTGAAACGACTCTATATTCGTGACTTGAAATTATAAACATCCCTCGTATTACTACCCGTATATAAACCAAATTATTTATTTTAGGAAATATTTATATTTAATGTGAGGCAAGATATCGTTTTTGTTGTTATCATCTACATTCTTTACCTTGGTCCAGGAAACAAAGTCAATTTTCGATAAAAATAAAATGTAATAGGTAGGTAATATTTTATGAAACAGTACAATAAAAGTATTGAAATAAAGTATGCTCATACTCCAAAATGAGTCCTAGAGTTAACATTTTTATAATATTATAAATGGCATATAAAACGATTGGACCGTTTTCACAATCGCGAAATAATTTTTTTTTATTTGGTGAAATCCCGGCAATTATTGAAAAATAGATTTTATGTTCAGGACTATTATTATGATTCTTCGAACTCAGTCTACTAAAAACCGGTTTATAATACAATATCCCCTAATAGCTAGTCGGTCGATATTTATAGTTACTTAAAGATTTCTGTAATAATTTGCACTAATTACATGTGACATGTGACATGTGACAATAATGTCAAGAAAAACTTGAAGTAAATGTAAAAGGTCTAGTGAAAACTGCATCTCGATATCTTTTTCCGTTTTCGAGTTATAAGTTGTTAAAATGTGTCAATTTATAGATTTGTATTTGAATTGTCGCAAGGACAGTAGGGATTCTCTAAAATTCCTATTTTGTTCAGATGATTAGGAAAACTGGAAAGCGTCCGTGATTTAGTTTAAGTCGCGTTATAATGGTAGAATAGGTTCTAGAAGTAGATAAATAGAGGTTTGGAATATCTTTTGGGAGGGTGGGATGTATTAAAAAGTAATGGTTTTTTGATCTACTAACAAACTCATTATATAAAGCCGACCATTTGTCCCTAATGTCCTTCTTTAGTTTACACAAGATATCATTATTATTAGTAGGAGCTTTTGTAATATTTTCAATACTACATGCTTGTTTGGCAGCCTCATCTACTATTTTATTATCTACAATACCTGAGTAGCCTTTAACCCAAATGAACTATATTTTTATGTTTTTTATTTTGGCATCTTTAATTGATTCTTTAATTCTAAATATGATTTCATTGTTATAATGTTTCAATGGACATCCTTGTAGAGCTTGTAGTACCGATTTAGAGTCAGAAAATATTATAGTTTTCTGATTTGAATTATTTTTAATCCATTCTAATGCTTTTTGTACTGCTAAAGCTTCGGCTGTAAATATTGAAGATATGTCTGAAATACGATATTTTTCAATATGATTTGCAATTAAATTGACGATTTTATACAGAAGTAGTCTCAACGTATTATTATTGCAAATAGAAATCGAAAAAAAAAAAAAATGATACCTATATCCATGTACAAAACAAAGTGATCAATATTAACAATGGCATATTAGAGATAATAACTATGATTATGAAACTATCATATGTTATCCGTAGGAAGTATTCTAATAAGTGTATTTTAAATAAACTAGTGTACCTTTTACTTTCCTTATTATAGAGTAGGTACCCAATGGTCCAGTCAACGAAGTACAAACTTTATAGGTAACGTTGTTTTGGATTTTGAAATAATTACAGCTTACGTCTTCTATTTTTGTACATATTCACAGATTAAACTGTTTGATGTCTTAAATTGACAGTGTTAGATGATAAAAAGTAGTTGGTGATTAAATTGTTGTTGCATTTAAAAAATGTAAGATTTTTTCCTCTTTGACTTTATTGTTTTTTGTATTATTTTTCACAGTTTTAGTTAATAAGTATTAAAACGAACATTTTAACGATCATAATCAAACAGTTGATAGCCGGAGGTTTATCTCTGCGGTATATCAATAAAAAAAGTCCAATGCAACCGAATATGATATTATAACTGACCTCAATAAAAAAACACAATGGTCATGCAACTATTAGACAGATACCTAGTAATCATTTACATCATCCAAGCAAAAAACAACATACGAAACGCATGCAATGCCTGACTTTGCTTGCGAGTAAGAAAATAATCGAATTCCTGAAGGCGCTAGTTGAACTTGAAGTCATTTTTAGTTGAGCAATTCCATAATTAAAATGGATCACAACCCACCCGGTGATTAACTATAAAAAAAGGAACGCCTTTCTTCAGTTATTTGTCCTTCACATGTTATTATGGTTTCCTGGTTAAACCAGCAGCTGTGTAGACCAAATGAAGATTGAGTAAATGGTTTTTTTTTCGAATATCGAAATAAAAACTTAACTAATTCATAATCACGATATCTTTCTAATTAATAGATTAAAATCGTCACCTTGATTAATATTTTTTTGAAGTAAAAATGGCGAATGGGTCTCATAATTCTGCAATACAACGATGTGAATGAAAAGACAGGAAATGTTAAACCTTGAGACAAGTATCAACTGCTCTCAAAAAAAAATATTAACAAACAATTCATACGTCTTAAATGTGTTGTAATAAATTGTGTGAAATAATATTATTTTTTAATAACATCCTGCATTTGAGGTTGCCCTTATTTTAACAAAACAAGTTTATTAGATTGCGAATTAAGGAAGTGTAGATATGATATTTTTTCGAAAATTTAATGTTCTCTAATTAGAAAAAATATTCAAATGTTTAGAAATAATGCTCATTAAAATCAATGCCAACTTAAAACAACAAAGCTGAACTTACCTATTAAATTTAAACAAAAACAATTTTATAGAAAAAATTTGTAATAGAATATATACGGGGTTCCTACTATTTTATAGGGATAGTACTGCTATTTCTTAAACGCCACAATCATTTGATAATTTGTGGACTTAGAAATCAGTTTTTCCCTCATGTTCTTCTATAGCTAATATAGTATTGTATAAATGCCTTAATTCCGAGATATTTGGCTTCTTAAATAACCATGTTGTTTAGTACTAGTGGTCTTAGTACCCGTTTTTTGTGAATAGTACAACTGTGTAGAATTGTTTGAAAGCGCTTCGAGATTGTGCCTGATGATAATTTCTTACTCATCCTTGGAGACTTCTTTGGATAAAAAGGAATCTATAAAGAAAACTGAATTAAAAGAACAGTCTGTTCGCTATACTTACGCGGGTTTCGGATTAAAAATTTTATGAGTATTTCCAGGTAAGTACCCGAAAGTTTGACCTGTTCTTTAGGGAAATATCAACTGGTTAAATGAAATGAAAAATAATGTACAACTTTTTAATTAAATAATAATGGAGAATCTTTTGTATAATTGAGAGCAGAATTAAACTTCTTCATTAATGGAGTCTAATGTGGCTGAAACAGAACGGATGTTATGCTGCCAAAAAGGGCTGATTCAAATAATCAAACTAAATAAATTAATAACGTATTTGACACCTTACCTTTTGGAATATTGGACTGATCGGCGAGCGGCACACATGAAGCAAAAAGGCACAAATATTAAGCGACGGCGAACGAACTTGTTACTTTGTTGGCGATACATCGATGTCTCTCGATTCTTTGAAAAGGTCCAAAGCATGAACCGTTTAGGTGGGGCAAAGTGTCAAAATAGATAACGCGAATTTAAATTAAGAAATTAATAAAGAAAATAAATCCATTCTCGAACAGTGGCTATTATAAACCTAATAATAATTTTATATTGCACTTCACACGGAAAATATGGTCTATGTATAATAAGAGGGCTATTTATTTAGAAAATCAGTCATTATCACACACCTAGAGAAATATACGGCTAAAGAACGACTGCGCATCTGATCTGAGTGTCTACTGAAACGGGATAGAATATTCCGCCATTTTGCCAGCTAATTGTCAGATTTAAGTGTCAACTTTCGATGCCGATGCTATTTTAGTAGTTAGTTACCTAGTCATATATACCTAAATCCCAATGTACCATCCCAATTTTCACACAGAGACACCTTTACGGGGAAATTATGATTTGTTCTTCGATCCTGCATTGACGAACCCCGGGGGTTCTGAGCAGTCAAGCGACAGCATTATCTTACATTTTTTTCGAACGATTTTGATCAATTTATCTGATTTTTAAAGTATTAGGAATATGTAATAATGCAATTTCAAGAAATAATGTTAATAATTGATGCATAAACAATTTTTTTTAATAATTATAAAATGCCTAGTAACAAAGAGCTTGATGCATGCAATTTGTTTAACAAAAACGCATAATGTTGGTTGCATACTGTCTGGCTTTCACATTAACATGCATTGTTGGTTGCATATATGTTTTGACAGATTTCTGGCAAAATGGCGGCTTATCAGACTTTTCAATTGTTGCCGGGTCGGTTGTCTCTCTTGCGCTGTATAGTCATCTAGGTGTGTGGTCATTATCATCCAAAATATCATAATCGTCATCACCATTAATTGTTATTATGATTGGACTCGTTTATTTTATTTTCACGAGTCCACCAATCTTCTATTAGTTTCTCGCACTTGGATATACAGTTCCGCCACACTTCTGGAGTTGCAATTGAAAGTGCTTTTCGCCAAGTTTCCCGAACTGCGTCGTCACTATAACCATTAGGCCCAATATGGTTGTCATAATATTGTTTTGCTATTCCCCATATATATTCGATGGGATTAAACTGGCAATGATACGGTGGCAGACGTAAAACTTGATGACCGTAACTTTCAATAATCTGATCCACAACAAAGGTTTTTGGTTTTGCGTGTATATTTGCCAAGCGTAATAATTCTGATTTTAATATATATTGAGGAAATCGTATATGTTCCTTTGTCAACCATTCTTTAATTTTATCAACAGTCCAAGAATTCGTTGGACTTTTGTTAAATACTTCAGAATGGTAAGTTGCATTGTCTAAAATAATTACGCTGGGCTCACTTAAACCTGGGAGAAGTTTTTCATGTAACCATTTTACAAACATTTCTGTGTTCATATTATCGTGATAGTCACTGGATTTTGATTTAGATGAAAATATTAAATCAGCACCTTCTATGAAACCCGATATCCCTCCTGCATGTAAAATTATGTGTCGCTTCCCTTCTCCATCGGTATGTTTGATGGACTTTACGTTATCATCTTGCCATATTCTCTTGGTTGCACCCCAGAACTTCTTTCACAAAGGGCCTTTCTGTTCCTTTTGAAATTTGAAACCCAAGTTATGTATCACTTGCCATAGACTTGTTCTGCCAATGTCGTCAAATTTACTATCTATTAATTCCGAGAGAATTGTATTTAAGGTCACATGTTCCTTGTTGGCCCTCATTCGATCAATGGTATCACGAATTTCAAATTTCTTTCCATCGTATTGTGATTTTATAATACTCCTCTTAATTTGGTTTCACTAATTCCTAGAGCATCGCATACGCGTTGTTGTACAGGCATTACCGATTTTAAAGGACCGATATTTTCTTTTTCATCCGTAAAATACTTATGTACACTACAAATTAGACTATCTACATCTAACACACGTCTAGGCATTTTTAAAATTTTCACTAAATTTACAATATACATACAATGTCAACACTTGCAAAGAATCAATTCAACTGCAATATTTGTAAGAAATTTAGTACCTACCCTAATGTTATTTTAATTTAAATCTGACCATTAGGGCAATTTTACCTAATTTCTTGGAAAGAGGCTTATTGGAACTGGTTGTCAATGACTGCATAATTTTGTTAATCCGAAACCTGCTATTTGATCGGTACGATCTTTTCGACCGATCCTCGTATTTTAACTCTAGTTCTCGAAATTGAACAGCGATTTATCATTATCCGAACTAACAACAAACGAAAGTAAAATCTTTTTGATGTTCGATGCATTTCACATTTAAGGGTAACGCAAAGGACCGCAGGCGGTCCTTCGTTTCACTTTCGCTGCTTCGATCAGGTGCAGCTTCTTTATTTGGACTCTAAAATGGCCCGCAGGCGGACAATCTCTCTTCACTCTGACGACACATTTACCCATATCATGTCGGGTTTTGTAAAAATTATGAGTTCTTGTGGAGTTTATTGGAAGGCTGTTAGAAATTTAAACTCCTATCCGTAGGTTAAACGATAAAGATCTTATATACGTAATTAAAGGATATAATTCGTGCACGAATTACTTAAAAATATAATTACTTATGATAATACTTTACAATCAAGCTCTGATTTACTAATTTGGGCGTTAAGTCCATCTGGCTATTCGACGTTGGGTTTGGTCATGGTTTACCCCCCAAGTAGCTTTATAATTTTCAGTTTTTTATATTTTATTGATATTATATTGTTGTTTCTTGGATGCTAAGTTGTACTAAAATTACAAAAACGACTATTTGTTGTATCATCTGCTGAAAATATTCTTCAAAAACATCAGCGTTTATATCTTCATGGTAGTCTCCAGTTTGTTTAGATTGAAATATTAAAGAACCACGTTTAGAGAACCCGTCATCACTTCCAATATGAGTTATAATTAGACGTCGCACAGTGGGCCAGAGTCAACTTTAAATGTTGAAAAACTATTAGAGACAATTTTTAGTTTATTTTTTCTCGCTAATATTTTCATTTAATCCTAAGCAAGCTATTTTGATAGATATTTTTCGTGCGAACCTTCATTTTTATTAAGTATTTTAGGTAAATAAAAGATCACAAAAATCGTAACCTACAGAACTGAAGTAAAAAGGACCTAAGCTCGAACTACTGTCATTGATTACCAGTTACTTTTAAAGGATTGCTTTCAGTACTCACTTTATTTCCTTCCACAGGTACTATGCAATAATGAACATTTTGTCAGATGAACAGTATGGTGAATTTTATTACATTCATGAAAATTACAAAATTAGTACATTCCTTATGCAGTGAGCTTGAATCTACCTCATAGATATATGTATAACCAAGATCTACCTTCATGATCCTAAATCAGTATATTTTCAAGTACAAAGGTATAAATGCCAATATCTCGTTTAATTACGGAATTATTATCATTTTCGAAAAATTTAATTACTTAAGTGTATTTATTGTTATGCTTGTCGAATTATGTTGACGTCTAAGAAACAATCTTTTAATTATTTAATTTCTCACAACATATATTTAAAAGACTCACACGTTGTTGAATATATAAACAGAAGAAAGTAAAAACATACAAAATTTCCGAATAAAGTCAACGACATCATCGTACAATCCGTGTAACTTCACCTTCACCCAAAATATATACAATCGCGTGTCTCTCTCTATCTTCAAAACTCACAGAATACTTTTTTTTTCAAGTTCACAAACACGCCTATCAAAACATTCTCGTATTAGTTCAGCTTTTACTTTTTGTGAGCAATTATAGGGTCTGAGCAGTATGTAATTTACTATTTTATAGTCCAGTTTATTTGCGTTTTAAATTCATGCAAACAACTAGGGGTGAGATTACAGAACGTCTGCAACTTTGCAGATCTGCAAATATGGCGGCAACTTTGAAATCTTGCAAATATGACTGACTTACACATGCAAGTATCAAGTTTTCGTATTCCAAATTTGGGTTTAGTGTTGTTGGGGGTAATAAACCACAATAAATATTGCGAATTTGTAGATATTTTTTAGAATACTTGCGTTTGTAAGTCCGCCATATTTGCATATCCGCAAAGTTGCTGCAGACGTTCTGTAATACCACCCTAGGTAATTTTTGAGTACAGAACACGAAATAGTTGTCAGATTTGGTCTGTCAGATATAGTTTTTGAGATACGCTATATTGGTCTTTATTAGAATAACATCATCTTATTTTTTATTTCGCGAATGTTACAGTAATCTAAAGTAATCTAAAGAACCAAGGACGTGCAGACTTGGTCCCTGATTTGAATATCATCAAACTATTTTTGATAAAACCCATTTCTCCCCCACCGTGAACTATAATAAGCCTTTGGCTTTTAGAAATAACAAAAACAAACCTTTTGTTGAATCGTCTGTCCAATTCTTGGAAGAAGTATGTCCGCTGTGTATATATGTTTTATCTAAATAAACGATTGGTCTATTTTGACTTCTAAAACATTTTATCGGTCTCAAATATTTTACTCTTAAAGTTCTTATTTTCATTTTTTCCACCAAAACTTTACGATTATTTTGTGTTTTTCTCCACTTAAATTGTAATATTTTAAGGACTCTTTTGTTTCCATTGACTGTTCACCTTCCTTCAAAATTTCTTTTAAACGGTAGTATAAAAAACATCTGTAAAACGTAATATTATATTAATGTTAAATTTAGTATTTTTTTTACATTTATTAGGAAACAAAAATTTTTAGAAATAGAAGATAAATTTTAAAAATTTAAATATAAAATATTAATCAAAAATAAAATGCATAGATATGTGTGTAAAATACAAAAAAATATAGAAAACTACGCAAGTTTAATTGCAAATAAACTACAGAGTATGTTTACCTGTTGCTTGTGCAGTCTAAAGTAACTCCTTCCTTTTTTGTTGCGTCAAAATATTTAAAAACATTGTATATTATTTCACGACTTTGTCCGTTAATAACAGATCTGCACTTTTTTTCACCCACAATAGAAGACATTATCAAAAATAAAACCAGTCACTTTAACCAAAACACAGAAACAAGAAACAAACAATGATCTAGTCCAGTGGTCGCCAACCTCTCAATGTGTTGAGCTACTTTGTTAATTTTGGAATAAACAGCGAGCTACCCACACGGAAGCCACGTAACGCAACGTAAATGAAATAATCCACAGTTAATTTATCATCATTATATGTATTTATTTTACTATTTAAGTGGTAATACATAATACATAGGTACTAATAATAAACTAATAACAAAATAATTAATATTACTAGTACGTACTTGTTCATAGCTACATTCCTACCTACCAAACGAAGGTGTTTGAAAAATAAACACAAACTTTTATCCAGCCACAACGGCATGTCACGTAAGATTTAAAAATATTTAATAATAACAAAAAAGTAACGCACTATCATGAACATAAACATTGAAAAATAAAAAAGCACGTTCAATGAGAAGGCTGACACTTAGACTCATCGATAAGTTTTTTAATGTTTGCAGTATAATTTGATACAGCCATTCGAATACAATTATCCAAATGTTCATCTGTAAGTCGATTGCGATATTTGTTCTTAATAAACTTAATATTGGAAAAAGAAGATTCACACAAATAGGTTGAACTGAATAATGATTTCACTTTCAAGGCAACACGGCATAGAACTGAATATTTGTCTTTACTTACAATAGGCCAGATACATTTGGTACTTGAGACTAACGATTTTAAGGCTAAATCATTTTGAAACTCAATTACTTCATTTTCTGTTGCAGCGATGTCTTTGCCAAAGTTCTGCATAACACAAGTTGCAAACTGTTGGATATCAATTTCCATAAAGGGTGAAACAACAAACTGCGCTACTAAAGCCATTTCGTTGAAATTCTTAAAACGATTTTTGAAGTTATTCTTCAGGGTAGAAACTATTTCTACATGATATTTGCTGTCATAGGGTTCTAATGAATTTGGAGATATTTTTTCTGAAAGAATAGGAAAATGCTTGGCATTGCTGTTAATTAGGTTTTGTTCCCAAAACTCCAGCTTTTTGATAAATGTTTTTATATCAGAAATCATTTCCGCTAGTTCTTTGTCTCTCTCCTAAAGCTGCAAATTAAGTTCGTTTAATTTCTCTGTAATGTCCACGAGAAAACCAAAATCTCTAAGCCAGATTGAATTTTCTAGTTCCGGAGTCGGTTCATTGCGTTATTTAAAAAATTGAACTATGCCAGATAGGACATCATTAAAACGTTTCAGCACCCGTCCTCTACTTAACCATCAGACTTCAGAGTGAAGGAGTAGGTCCCCGTATTGACAGTCAACTTCATCGGCCAAGGTTTTGAATAATCTTCTTTGTAACGCTTGAGCTCTAATCTTGTTCACAATTTTACCACCAGTTCCATAACGTTGTTTAATTTCAGGAAATTTCCACAAATGCTTGCTGATGGATAATGCAGTGGTAACAGAGAAATTGCGGAAAAGTTTCATCTTTACGACATAACGCCACCAGACCCTTATCACAACCCACCATAGCTGGAGCGCCATCGGTTGTCAAGCCTACCATTTTCGATATTGGAATTTTCTCGGATGAAATAATATTTTTTAAATGAGAAAACAACTCCTGTCCAGTAGTGTGTCCTTTCAGTGGAATAAACTTCAAAAGTTCTTCTTTAATCGTAAAATCACTAAAAACCATCCTGACGAACATCTGTTGATTCATCCACTTGAAGTGAAAAATAAACACAGTTATCTAAGTCAGTTCTTAACTGTAAAAAAATATCATTGCTCATTACTTCTACACGTCTGATCACTGTATTAGCAGAAAGTTGCATAGATTTTATAGCTGAAACTATCTCGTCTTTATTTTTAAAGTTGGCAAATAACGAATCAGCAGCTTCTAAAAACGCCTGTTTTATCATTTCCCCGTCTTCATAAGGTTTCTTTTTTTGTGCAATTATCTGGGACACACGGTACGATGCTTCAGTTGCAGCCTTATTTTTGTCGACTGTTCTTAAAAATATTGATTGTTGTCCAATTAACTGCTTTTTTAACTGTTTCAGTTTCTCCTTTCTGGCGGCAAAATGTAGTGGGAATGATTTTTCAAAATTAGAATGTACAGTTTTATGATGTCTCTCGATATTTCCTTTTTTAGCAACGGAGACAGAAATATTACATAACAAACACATTTTTATCTTTAACTTCTGTAAAAAAGTATTGTTCTTCCCATTCCGAATGAAAGTGGTATGTCTTTACCTTCTTACAACTACTTGCCATAATATTATTTTTTGTTGTTCTCGACTAACCCAACCGCTGGACGTTGGTTACGCGTTCAATTTTAAACTAAGCGCAATGTCGCCGCGCCGTGCGTATTTATCCCGTTCAAAGCAATCCTGATCGTTCTCGAACACTAACGCGCTGGTCCGGCTGGTCGGTTCTAGCCGACTCTAGCTTGATGGCGTCAGTGGTAGATCGCTCACCGCAACGTTGCCGCTGTTTATATTTAATATTATGACAATTAGATTTTTTTGTGGAATTTTCGGAAGCTTCTCTGATTTTTGCAGTTTGTATTTTTTAAATTAAAATCATTGTGAGAGCTACCAGAATTGCCTCCGCGAGCTACCGGTAGCTCGCGTTACGCTACTGACCGTAAGCAAGGACAAGGTTCAAATTGTGAATGGGCGTAGAGATTTTTAAGTAAACGAACTTGAGCATTTGCGCTGGTTCTTTAGATTTAGCGTTTACTGTACTATATGCTCAAATTTCTAGTACAAAGCAAGATATCATTTTACATAGTATATAAATATACATTTAAAAGTTATCACTTTTTTTATGACTTTCTAACGCAAAAAATGTCTATTAATTTTGTTTTCTTATAAAAATAAAATCAAACAATATTTGGCATATAAATATGTCACATTTAATTTTATACCAATAAATTTTCACTTAAATTCGAGCGAAACTGAGCCCCCCACAGACAAACTCGTATAAAAGAAACGAGAAGCGATTTGATTTTGAATGAAAGAGTCGTTTTGATAAAGATTTGTGAAGCATTGGTGTTACTTAGGCTAAACCCTGGGTTTTAAGGATATCGAAAAATTTAAACATATTTTATACTCTCTTAGGTCTGCTTATGTAAAAATATTTAGTTCCTGATTCTGTTTGTGTTCTATGTTACAAATATAAAAAATACAAACATATAAAAGAATAGAAAAATGCAAATTAATTTAAAAAATGCAAAACTGGAAAAAATACAACAAAATACATAATATTTTTCCTTTTTTCAGTGATGCCGAATTACATGTACGTTCATGGCTGCTGTGGTTAGCCATGCAATGCGACGATTTCCAACTACACCACCGGATACTTCGTATTCGTCTTATGCATCATTTAGGGTAAGTATTCACTGCTTTTTCGACATTTAGTTCTTATTGTCTTTCATATTCTTTCTCATCTTCTTCTTAATATACTTCTTCATCATTCATCTTCTTCATCTCTTTTTGTTCATCTTGTTATTTATCTTCTTCTTTATATTCTTTAACTTCTTCATTTACTTCTTCGTATTCTTTATTTTCTTCTTTCTCTTCTTTATTCTTTTATTCTTCTTCTCTCTTTTTTCATAGTTCTTTTTGCCTTATTAATAATTTTTTTTGTATATTTATTCTATTATTTTCAATTGCTGGCCATTCTCCTCTTTATTTTACTATTTTCACGTGTTCTTCGCTTGTTAACCACAAGAAAATTAATATTCTTCGTTTTACAACTCGAGTAAAATTTGAAATTGACTGGTTGAATTGAATCTAAATATTTTTGTTAGGGCGAGAGCAGTAGAGTAGAGGGCGAAAGTGCCCTTTCCCGTTCGATGAGGTATGCAGATCCATGGTTGTACGGTAGCGTCAGAGCACCGGGAGGCTTCCTTCTAACACCGGCCTTCGTGCTGTGCGCATGTCCCGATTACATCAACGGTACCAAAAAATCCAGCAAGAAGGCGCCATCGACGTGTAAAAAATGCAAGGGAGCTCGCATTCCACTTTCATCTGTAAGTAAAAAATCAATTACATGGGTTAAATACCTAACTAACCTAAACTTCTTATCATCCAAAATTAATTGAACCCTCCAATTTTATTCTTTTTTTGGGGTGGTCGCAAATAAATTTGGTCAAGATCTGATGATAGAATTCATTTTTTGTTTCGGTCTTTAAATAACTTGTATTAATTATATACCAGGTGGAACAAACGAAATATGGAACCGTCCGGTACTATCCTACAGAGGTACCAACATCTTCGGCACCAATAAGAAGTGGTACAGTTAGAGTGACTTCATCGAAACGACCATCGATATTACCATTATCCGGAGATCCTTATGATATTGTTAGAAAATCTAGACTATCTGTAACGGATAGTCCTAATCAGTTCAGAGCTAGATCAGTGTCTCCTAATAAAACACCGGAGGGGGATCGCAAAAGTAAAAATGGCGGAAAATCGAAAGGTACATAGTCGAATATATGTTTTAACTTATTTTTTAATATTAATATATTTTGTGTACTCTTTTTTTATTTATTTACTTATATAATTTGTTAGCCTAAGTATATTTTCTAAACTAAAAATAATCAATAATATTGTGGTAGAACAATTTTGTTTTCAGAGAGGATCTAGCTTTTGAAGTATATTGATTCAAACTCAAATATATTCAATTTTCTTCATATTTCTTCAAATATACTTTTATATACCTTTATTTTTGTCTCTTTCTTTACTATTCCAGCTGAAAAACGAATGGAGTCCTACAATCTTACAATAGGACGCCGCTCTATCCTAGAATGCGATATCAATCCGTACGAATTGGTGTCTACTGAACAACACTCGACATCAAAAGAAGCAGGAATAACCTTCGTCAATGGCCAACGAATACGCGTACGACCATCGATTACAGAAAAAGACTTTCATCAAGACGTTCAACTGCGATTATCTACACCAACGAAATCCAGTTCGAAACCGTCCAAATTAGGGTTAATCGGAACCAACGGGTTGAAATCTTTGAAGTCTTTGTCTCCTGTTTTGAAGGAAAAGAAAATAGTAAATACGGTTAGTAACTTTTAATTGTAAGTTTGACAAGTCTACTTCTATCTCTTCGGGTACTAGATGGCAAGTGGATCCTGAATTGACAACAAAAGTAATGAAATGTTCATTTGCAGTTGTGTCAGCATTGAAAGCTATAAAACTTAGCTCATCGTCTTCATTTTCTTTTTCAACTGCATAATTTGTTCTGTATTCGTAATCAAATTATCTTCTACTGCTAATAAATTGTCTTGAGTTTCTTCCATTGAAAAATCGTCTTCGATATGTTGGTGTAGGTCTAGGATAATAATTGAATTACTTGTAAAAATATTGGTGTTTATGTTTTCATAGCATCTCTATCATTATATTTTCTTTTGCGCCAATGTTGAGGTATCATCTTTGCTTCTAAAAGTCTTCACCCTTCAACCTTCACTGGTTCGCAAACATTTTTTTCATAATTTTATCAAAATCTAAAATAGCATTTTCTAAAATAGTCAACAATCAACTCATTATTGTGATTTCATGCATAATTAAAATAATTCTGTGTGGCTGATAAATCATACTCATTCTAGAAAAATGCTGTTTAAGGAAATACCTATTTTCCGATTCAAATGCAAACAACTAACCATTAATCATTTATTTTTTTTAAGAATGAACCGTCTAAATTGCGAGCAAATAGCGATTCTATCGTGATTAGAATCGGAGATAACGAACTGCATCAAAAATTCAAATCGATCTTGAAGAAAACCTCAGAACGTACTCCATCACCGTTATTAGAAAAACCCGGAGGAGGTTCGCAATTTTACATACCACTGCCGAATATGAAGAAAAAAGTTCAGTTTCTCGTATCGACCGATATGGATTCAAGCACCGAAGAAATTCCCGAAAAAGGATTTGAAAGCGATGATAACGATGTTGATGATAATGATGCTGATGATGACGTGTTTGAAGAAAGTTTTAAAGATGTCAGGCCCGAAGCGGAACCTGTGAAAGTTATAGAGGAACCTTTGGTTACAGGTAATTTTTATTAATTAAACTTTTTCCGATTTTTTGTACAACTTATTGTATCGCCCCTGTAAATGTTCGTAGGATGAACTAAAGACATACATTTTAAACACACATTTTACTTGAAATATTTTTTTATATATATATTTATTGCCAAGAAAAAACTGACAAATTTAAATTTTACTGTTTTTCAAATTTCTTACGGTCCATTTTAAGGAACTCATGTATTTAAAGAATTTTCTTTTCCAATCGTAAATAACAGAGATATAAGTAAAAAAAATGATACCAAAAATCTAATTAACTTACCGCAGCTTAAATTTAAAATTTGGCGTTTTCCCTTTGTCAGTTTTTCGAAATTTGCAGTTTTTAGGTATATACGTACTATTAAAAATATTTTTAACTACAGGGTTACTCACAAATGTATGATGGTAGTTTTTTGTAAAAATTCACTAATTGTATTGTGACATCAGGGAAGCATATTTTCTAAAAATATTACTCAGTATAGTATTTTGGCGACAAAATATCGCGCAGAATGCATTTTTTATACAGGGTGTTTTATAGAGAGAACCACAACATATAATTTAATTTTTTGAGGTATAATTTAAAATTCTGTATTTATAAGTTGATTTTTGAGAAAGGTAATACTATTTAAATATATGTACCTTTAAGCTTCAAAATATACAGGGTGATTCATTTGTTGGAAGGTATTATATTTAAAAAAAGGTACAAAAATCACAAACATCCTGTATAACAAAATTTCCACGGTCAAATGTAACCATTTCTTCAGTATATATTAATTTTACCACTATTTTAAGATCTAGAATTTTGCAAAAAATTACATTGGTGAATAATTAAAAAATATATACAGGGTAGGGTAGGCTACTCAAAAGTTCCACCTCCCCCCCTTTATCTACGTTATTTATTGAGATATCGGAATAATTTTTTTCTGTTTGAAAGACTGGAACAAATAATTTCTTATGATGGATTCAATTATTCTGTGACGTCATGATTTACTTCCGATTTTTCCGGAAATAACTGAAAATTGTAATTTATTTTTTATTTTTATTTGAAACTCACTTTTTTATTGTAAATTTGAATTTCTGGGACATTTTTGTATAATAATCGTGTATTGAAAATTTTCTATCAGCTGTCAAAAAGGTCGCCATATTGGATAATATTTTTTTCTAAACATGTTACTATTAATTGGTTTATGAAAAAAAATATAGGAATAAAATCTTTGTAAGCTTCAAAATTTTCATTGAGACCCATTTACCATAAACCATAAGCTAGTAGAATGTGGGCGCCTTCAGCTCCCCATTTTCAGTTACCCTGTCACGTGACACTATGTTCAAGCCACCATGTTCAATCCAAGTGTATGTCCAAGCTGTCATGCTGTCCCGCCAATTGAGCAATTCAAAGGCTCTGGGGGAAAGGGGGAGTGACAAAATAAGTTTGACGTTTTCGTTTGACGTTTTCGTTTGACGTTTTCGTTTGACGTTTTCGTTTGACGTTTTCGTTTGACGTTTTCGTTTGACGTTTTCGTTTGACGTTTTCGTTTGACGTTTTCGTTTAACGTTTTCGTTTGACGTTTTCGTTTGACGTTTTCGTTTGACGTTTTCGTTTGACGTTTTCGTTTGACGTTTTCGTTTGACGTTTTCGTTTGACGTTTTCGTTTGACTTTTTCGTTTGACGTTTTCGTTTGACTTTTTCGTTTGACGTTTCGTTTTGACAGGCCCACATAGGGAATTCAATGTGTAAGAGTGAAAGGTATATATTCAATGGATAAGAGTAAGACAGACGGTCTGAGGCGAAAACGGGGTAGTAGGGGAGAATGAGGAATTAAATTTCTTTTAAGGTCGAACAAAAAAAATCACGCGAATGCCAAAAGGGCCTTAGCGTATATCACGTGGTCGGATTTAAACGGGAAAAACGTCATTATGTAGAGAACTTGGTATAGATTAACGTAGAAGAGAAAAAACATGCGCAGAATAAAAATGCAGAATGGCCTTAGCATGTATCTTTATTGCTATTGGTCCGATTCAAACGGGAAAAACGGCATTATGTAGAGAACGCGGTATAGATTAACGTTTGACGTTTTCGTTTGACGTTTCGGCGTTTTCGCTAGAATAACTACTGCTACTACTATAGCCGGTTAACAAACCAGATCTTCAATCTTTTTTTCTCAGTATTAAGATGTATAGCGAAGAGAATAGACGTAAAATTGAAGAGTTTGCAGAAAAATTCAGGGAACTGAGTAGAGACAAGTTTTAAAAGGCCTAACAAATTTAAGTCTTTGGGATAAAGTCTTGGAAATATATCAGTATCCACTTAGAAGAATCCAACCGGCGCAAATATGGCCATCCTAATGTCTATGTTCATTCTGCCTCATTCCTTATGTAAATTAATATGGGAAATTGCTAAGGTTCATTCTGGGAGCTGAAGGCGCCCACATTCTACTTAAGCTTGGAACAAATACTGTCATGTACTGGATATAATTTGGTCCGTGACGTTATGACTTACTTCCGGTTTTTCGAAAATAACAGTAAATCGCAATTTATTTTTAATTTTTAAATGGAAACCCACGTCTTTATTAAAAATTTAAATTTTAAAAACTAGTCATAGGATTGAGTTGGGCCTATTGACACTTCTGGTTACTAGGTTGGTACAGCCACTTTACATAAGGAAAGTGCGGGGTCCTTTAGACGAATTTATCACTATTATTTTTTTATCATATAACAATTGAACACGGCTGACACGATTAATTTATCTTTTTTTACAATTTTAAATCGAGGATATTGTTACGTTTTAAAAACATATTTTCTATGTTCAATTTTAACGTTAGGCACCAGATGATACGTTAACTTTTTAACCCTTACCTGGGTCTCATTGTAAAATTCCTTATAATAAGAATTCTTACAAGCCTCAGGCCTAGCTCAGATCAAAATGGGTCAGTGGGATTCGTTTAGAATTTAATTTCAAGCCAATGGGAAGGTCTTTAATTAAAAAGACTTAAAAGAATTCAATTAAATTAATTTGGGCGCCATACCTTTAGATCTACAATAAAAGTAAATTTGCCATTAACTTGTCAGTTGAAAGTAAGGAAAATAAAAGAACTTAAATTTTAATACAATTAATCGGCTTTAATTTAAAATTAATTCATTAATGAGTGATATTAATAATAAAAAAGAAAAATGAAATTTATTGATTTTAACAAATTTTACGATTTACGTTATTTGACTGATAATGAGTTATTATTTTTTTTAAATTAAAATTGACTAGTATGAACTTTGACTCAAAAATTGTGTGTGGTCCTGGCCGACACTTGTGTGTTTCTGGATTCCGGTCGAACTGGTCCGTGTCGCTCTCTTAACTGTAGCTCAGCCTACGATGACTTTCTAGACATGTTCTACGAGTTCTTAGTTATCAAATGTTCCTTACTGGGCCAGTTCCTTAATTTTTTAAGAAAGAGAAAACGTGTCAGTTACAACAAAAAAAAACTGTATCTTTCCATTGCTTCAAAAAAAAAAAAAATGTGGTCAGTCTACGAGTCAACCATAAAAGCTTACTATTTAAATTAAACATTTTTAAATTGAACATTTCAAATTTACAACAATAATAGAGATTTGCAATAGTATTTAAATTAAAATACATGAAGAATGGAAAGATTTTTTTAAATAACTGAGAAAAAAAATATAAAATTATTGGCAGCCATTTTGTACATTGTATGGAACTTATATTACGCGTAAATCTCGCTATTAATGAATGAAATAACTCAAAGATAATTTCACCAGGATATATACACACATAATAAAATTAATTTCTACCATTCATTATAAAAAAATGATTCTGTTACCTTAGTTAGTTCGGAAACACTTAACGAAGCACTAAACCAACTGATTCATTCTGCTGCAAAATTGAAAAGAAATAAGCAAACGAGAAACGTGGTGTATTGCACATCAATAGGTGGCCAGGCGTGCGCACAACCTCTGACAGTAATTATTGATTTTTAGACAGAGACAATTTCCCCGAATTAATATAATATTCATATTTCCAAATACGAGGGGCACTCAAAAAGTATTAGAATATATTGGAATATTTGAACTAATTAAATATTGTAATTATTAAAAGGGAGTTCATGTTATTAAAATTTATTATAATCATTATAAAAATCGCATTGTTAAATTTTTTGTCCCAATATTATACTTATTTATTTTTTGTTAAGAATCCAAAAACAAATCAAATATTTTTTTTCATTTTACAGAAAAAAGGCTGATATCCAAACCCGTCCTTTTATATAGAAGCTTAAGCGACAGAATTAAAAAAGGAGAATCGAAAATAAACTTCTACGATACCACAGCATTGAGACAACTCAAACAACGAAAAAGCATCAAAATCGACTTTTCGGACCTAGAAAGATTAGACGGGATTAACAGAAAAATGAAAAAATTTAATATTAACCAAGAAGAAAATATCTACGAAATCATTAACACAGTAGAACCAATCGAGAAGAGTGAAAATGTATCACTAACGAATTTAAATCAACTTATAGAAAATAAAATTGACGCCGCCACTGAAAACGATATAATTATTAACGAATTAAATGCTCATAGAAACGAAATACTCATAACTCTGCCTCAAAGTCAAATAGAAGCAACAATCGAACCGGAACCAAATGAAGAAATAGCTCTAGCCAAACTAGATAAATGCATCAACGATATCACGTTCGAAAACAACATTTTAGTAGAAGATACACCACCAGCAGCTCCACCTAGAAAAAGAAGCGTTAACAAACAAAACGGTGTAAGGATAGAATCGTTCAACACTGAAAATACTAATAAAACAATTGTTAAAATCACAACACCACCAGCTGTTCACAAAATCCAAATCCGCAACGAATTTTCCGAACCTTCGAATTTACATCCATATACAATTGTAGAAAACGCACAAAGAAAGACGTCAATAATGATAAACGGCGATGATTGTTACTCGACAGTGAACGTTAACGATGACGTTCCTTTATACCAATCATCGGTCGTATTAAAAGATTCCATAGCGGGAATACTATCGATAAACACCGAAAAACCAGACAAATCCTGCAGTACTATTTACATCACCAGTCCTGTTATCCCAAACAACGAATCTAAAATCGCTACAGAAGAAATAGATACCAAAGACAAAGACTCCGATTTGCTGCGCGAATTCCTTCGAGATCCCGTAGAAGCCGTGCGGAGAAATTTAGTTCCTCACGTCTGCGGGAAATCAGACGTGCCGAGGAGACAACGCGATAAAAAGTTCCTTACCGGTAAAGAATTATTCCCGGATCCTACGTACGAAGAACTCCTAGTTAGATCGAAGCACGAATCGCTTTACGACGACATATCTTCGGAGCATTCCTCGACTCAATACGAGCTGATCGATCCCGGTTCCGATTGCTATACGGATCACAGCAATCGCAGTTCGGTGACCGAGGAGGAATTGGCGAATAGGACGAAATTCTACGAACTGTTGGCCGATTCTGGGGTGATAGAAGTCGGCGAGCCCGATGAACATATTTACGAATGTATCAAAGTTAATGATGATCCGATTTACGAGGCTATCGAGGAACCGCCGCCTTTGCCTAGCAATCCTCCGCCGTCTAGTATCCTTGATGATATTAATTTGGATAAAGAGTTCACCACTAGGTAAGAATATTTTTTGTGAAATATAATCCTCAATAGGTGGTTTCAACGGAAGACATCTTGAAGTTGCAAGGTCATTGGAAGATCTTTGCGCCATCTATAAGTTTACATAACAACTAATAAAATAAAAATGAAAACGGTAAATTATTATTTTGGCAATCTCTTTAAGGTTACGACGTCGGTATTCATTTTTTTCTTTTTTCTTTGTCTTTCTCTATCTACTTATGGCGAGTTCGGTCTACGCACTCTTTTCACAATATTAACTCCTAAAGTACTAAGGTGTTCGGGTACGGAAGGAGTTAAAATAAAAGTTCCTCTTTGACCGTTCGGAGATGGTGGAGTGGAGTGTGGATCGGGCATGCGCATAAGGTGATCTAAATCGATAATAAGTTAATTGTGACCGATTCTTTAGTAAATAAGTTTTCTTTTTTGGTTCCCGTGAATATCATTAATATGGAAGAAACATATACGGTCGTTACTGATAAGTACGATTAAATTTTAAGTACTGGTATGTCACATTGACAACTGACATTGCACTCCGAGAGTTAAAAGAGTAAATTCATATTCGGACTCCGTTAACGCCTAATTACTCTACTCCAGTCTGGAGTGCGCAGCCCGAACTCACCTTTAGTGCCAGGTCCCAGAGTCTTCTTTTTCTTAGTCATGTGTCATGTCAAAATTTCTAAAAACATAAAATGACCTAACGCGCGCTTAGCAAGCCATGCAGATCTAGATTCCAGATCTTGGCGATATTGAGAGTGAAAACTGAGCCCATACAACTAAAGAAGAAGGCAAGAAAAAAGAAGAAATTTATACTTAACGCCGCCGTAACTTTAGACACTTTGCCAAAATAATAATTTACAGTTTTCTTTTTTATTTTATTAGTTGTTATGTAAACTTATAGATGGCGCAAAGTTCTTCCAATGACCTTGCAACTTCAAGATGTCTTTCGTTGAAATCATCTATTTCCCCTACGAAAATGGGAAGTTACCACCGAGCAGTGGCGTAGTTAGCCATTTTTCATGGGAGTAGTTTTCGAGAACTTTGGTGGGGGTTTCATCAAGAAAGTGAATAAAAACAGTCAATAATAATTACCAGAAAAAGTGATGCGAGGACCCTCCAAAAATTCCCCGTGGCTACGTCACTGCCACCAGAACACATCGGCTAAATTTGTAAACTTGAAGTTATCAGATTCCGAGTCTCGCTTTCCCCAGATCTCTTAAGTCTTCTTATAGTCTAGTCAATAAGTACTTTTTGGGTCAAAGTTTTTTCTCCGCATTCGAAACGAGGCGTCATTCGATTCGGAATAGCATGTAGATGATTTTTGAAAAAAATCCAAGAGCCGCTTGCAAAATATGCAAAAATGATGTACAATTAATCGAAAAATAAAAAATAGGGTTAAAAAGATTCAAAAAAGGAGAAAATTTTCCATCAAAAATTCCTACCTTCAAGTCAAAATTCGAATTTAAAATTGTGTTTTTCTAATTTTTCAATCTTTGGGCTCATTATAATTATTTTAGGGGACGGTCGAACGTCTAAACATATTTATAAATTATTTGAGATCTTTATTATGCCTTCTTGTCGATTGATCATCAGTTCTTAGTTGAAATTCGATTTGAAAATTGTATTTTTTCAATTTTTATATAATCTTTGGCTCATTATAATTATCTTAGGGGATGGTCGAACGTCTAAATATATTTATAAATCATTTGGGATCTTTAGTATGCCTTTTTGTCGATTGACCATTAGTTCTAAGTCGAAATTCAATTTGGAAATTGTATTTTCGGTTTTTTACAATCTTTGGGCTCATTTTAATTATTTTAGGGGATGGTCAAACATCTATATATATTTATAAATCATTTGAGATCTTTAATAGGCCTTCTTGTCGATTGACCATCAGTTCTTAGTTGAAATTCAATTTGAAAATTGTATTTTTTCAATTTTTATAATCTTTTGACTCATTATAATTATTTTAGGGGATGGTCGGACGTCTAAATGTATTTATAAATAATTTGAGATCTTCATTATGCCTTCTTGTTGATTGACCATCAGTACCTAGATTAAATTCGATTTTAAAATTGTATTTTTCGAATTTTTATAATCTTTGGGCTCATTGTAATTATTTTAGGGGACGGTCGAACGTCTAAATATATTTATAAATTATTTGGGATCTTAAATATGCCTTCTTGATGATTGACCATCAGTTCTTAGTTGAAATTGGATTTGAAAATTGTATTTTTTCAATTTTTATGATCTTTTGGCTCATTATAATTATTTTAGGGGATGGTCAAACATCTATATATATTTATAAATCATTTGGGATCTTTAATATGCCTTCTTGTCGATTAACCATCAGTTCTTAGTTGAAATTCAATTTAAACATTGTATTTTTTTCAATTTTTATAATCTTTTGACTCATTATATTTTTTTAGGGGATGGTCGGATGTCTAAATATATTTATAAATCATTTGAGATCTTTATTATGCCTTCTTGTCGATTGACCATCAGTTCTTATTTGAAATTCGATTTGAAAATTGTATTTTTTCAATTTTTATAATCTTTTGGCCCATTATAATTATTTTAGGGGATGGTCGGACGTCTAAATGTATTTATAAATAATTTGAGATCTTCATTATGCCTTCTTGTTGATTGACCATCAGTACCTAGAATAAATTCGATTTTAAAATTGTATTTTTCGAATTTTTATAATCTTTGGGCTCATTGTAATTATTTTAGGGGACGGTCGAACGTCTAAATATATTTATAAATTATTTGGGATCTTAAATATGCCTTCTTGATGATTGACCATCAGTTCTTAGTTGAAATTGGATTTGAAAATTGTATTTTTTCAATTTTTATGATCTTTTGGCTCATTATAATTATTTTAGGGGATGGTCAAACATCTATATATATTTATAAATCATTTGGGATCTTTAATATGCCTTCTTGTCGATTAACCATCAGTTCTTAGTTGAAATTCAATTTAAACATTGTATTTTTTTCAATTTTTATAATCTTTTGACTCATTATATTTTTTTAGGGGATGGTCGGATGTCTAAATATATTTATAAATCATTTGAGATCTTTATTATGCCTTCTTGTCGATTGACCATCAGTACCTAGATTAAGTTGATTGTAAAATTGTATTTTTGGAATTTTTAAAATCTTTGGGCTCATTGTAATTATTTTAGGGGACGGTCGAACGTCTAGATCTATTTATAAATCATTTGGGACCTTTATTATATCTTCTTGTCAATTGACCATTAGTTCCTAGATGAAATTCGATTTTAACATTGTATTTTTCAAATTTTTATAATCTTTGGGCTCATTATAATTATTTTAGGGGATGGTCAAACGTCTATATATATTTTTAAATCATTTGGGATCTTTAATAGGCCTTCTTGTCGATTGACCATCAGTTCGTAGTTGAAATTCAATTTGAAAATTGTATTTTTTCATTTTTTATATTCTTTTGACTCATTATAATTATTTTAGGGGATGGTCGGACGTCTAAATGTATTTAAAAATAATTTGAGATCTTCATTATGCCTTCTTGTTGATTGACCATCAGTACCTAGATTAAATTCTATTTTAAAATTGTATTTTTCGAATTTTTATAATCTTTGGGCTCATTGTAATTATTTTAGGGGACGGTCGAACGTCTAAATATATTTATAAATTATTTGGGATCTTTAATATGCCTTCTAGATGATTGACCATCAGTTCTTAGTTGAAATTGGATTTGAAAATTGTATTTTTTCAATTTTTATAATCTTTTGGTTTATTATAATTATTTTAGGGGACGGTCAAACGTCTATATATATTTATAAATCATTTGGGAACTTTAATATTCCTTCTTGTCGATTAACCATCAGTTCTTAGTTGAAATTCGATTTGAAAATTGTATTTTTTCAATTTTTATAATCTTTTGGCTCATTATAATTATTTTAGGGGATGGTCGAACGTCTAGATCTATTTATAAATCATTTGGGAACTTTAATATTCCTTCTTGTCCATTAACCATCAGTTCTTAGTTGAAATTCGATTTGAAAATTGTATTTTTTCAATTTTTATAATCTTTTGGCTCATTATAATTATTTTAGGGGATGGTCGAACGTCTAAATATATTTAGTAATCATTTGTCATCTTTAGTATGCCTTTTTTTCGATTGACCATTAGTTCTAAGTCGAAATTCGTTTTGGAAATTGTATTTTTCGAATTTTACAATTTTTGGGCTCATTTTAATTATTTTAGGGGATGGTCGAACGTCTAAATATATTTATGAATCGTTTGGGATCTTTAATATGCCTTCTTGTTGACTGACTTTTAGTTCTAAGTCGAAATTCGATTTGAAAGTTGTATTTTTCGAATTTTTACTTCCTTTGGGCTCATTATAATTATTTTAGAGGAAGATTAAACGATGGAATATAATTATAAATTATTTCGGATATGTATTGTATCTTCCTGTCGATTGACTAATTCTTTTCAGGTCTAAAATACAATTTATAAATCGAATTTCAACTTGAAACTAACGGTCAATCGACAAGAAGTCATACTAAAGAGCCCAAATAATTTATAAATACATTTAGACGTTCGATCATCCCCTAAAATAATTATAATGAACCCAAAGATTGTAAAAATTCAAAAAATACAATTTCGAAATCGAATTTCAACTTGGAACTAATGGTCAATCGACAAGAAGGCATATTAAAGGTCCCAAATAATGTATAAATATATTTAGACGTTCGACCATCTCCTAAAATAATTATAATGATCCTAAATAATCTTGAGTCTGTTGTATTCCTTTTATTACTTTATATTCAGTTACTTCATCTGAATAATTTTATGTCTTTGGTTAGTTTTACTAGATCCCCTACCAAACGCTGCTCTTTCAGGTACTAAATCGAAAAGGATGTGTCAATACCTCTTTTCTCTATCAATTCAGGAGTTATATCTATAGTAACATCGCTTAACTTTAAAACCTTATTTAAAAACATTAACAATTTCTTCAAAAATATCTCTTTTCCTTGCAGTATATTTCATAACTCGAACAGGGCCGACAAGAGGGGAGGTACTTGGGACCAATTCCTGGCGAGGACGTTTTGTACTTTTTCAGAATTTCGGCACCATAAAGTGGGGGGAAGTTTCTGCTTGAAGATTTTTTTTTAGAAATGTGATGCCTTATTTTTTATAAAATTTTTGCGGGGCTCGACATTGACAATTGTCCCGGGGTCCAACCTGGCTCTCGGTGACCCTGAACTCGAATCTTTAGCATTTTTGATGTTATTTTCACATTTTGGTCGAAAATACAACACGTTTTCAAGAGTAATCTCATCACCTGAAGATTTTATATCAAAGCTTTTGTAATGTTCATCTTCTAGTTATCTTCTTGCTTTATCTCCTTCAATTATTAAAACTCCTTGTATTGTTTTAGATCCATTTTCGAAGGAGCGTCCAAATACGACATCCTCAGTTACTTAGTGGACGCGAAAGAAAGAGGTGTCGTACAAGAAGACGGTTACAATTACTTCCCAACTAACAATGTCAATGAAGAGGACATTCAAGCGTCTCAAATGAGCACTGTAAGCGACTCTAGCGAAGATAACTCGTTGATAATGCAGGGATCTTTAATCGACGACAACTCTTTGAACCAAAAAGGAGCTGAAGTAGAAAGAAACGATTCTGGCGTCGGTTCTGAAACCAGCAAGAGCTCGTTGAGTAAATACAGATCGAAACAAGAAATATTTGCATTATGTGAGGATTGCGAAACAACATTAGAAGCCACCACTGGAAATATAGCGCTATTATGTCGAAAATGTTTGAAAAAGAGATCAGAGCGAAAAGAAATCATCTCAGAAATCGTTGAAACAGAGGAGAAATACAGTAAAGACTTACAGATTATTTTAGAAGAGTTTTACCAACCGATGCTAGTCGCTGGGTTACTAACACCAGACCAACTGTCAGCCATCTTCTTGAACGTAGAAGAATTGTTAGAAAACAGTCAAGCGTTAGCAGAAAGGTTGCGCGATGCAGTAGAAATAGCTTCAGAACAAGGTGATGAAGACCTGCTAACCGTTAACATAGGAAAAATGTTCCTAGAATCCATGGCAATGCTGCACGCTTTCGAAACATACTGCGTCAGACAAGGAGCAGCTAGTCTACTCCTAGCAAGCTTGGAGAAAGAAAAAGAACTCCTCAGAATATTCCTAAGAGTATCCCAAATGGAAAACACCATGCTAAGAAGAATGAATTTAAATTCTTTCTTAATGGTACCAGTCCAACGAGTCACCAAGTACCCTCTACTTCTAGCCAGACTCTACAAAGTAACCCCGTCGCATTACGATCATAAAGACGAATTGAAAGAAGCTCAGCATAAAATCGAGCTACACTTAAATCATATGAACTCCCAGACGAAAGACGTTCCCAGCAAGCTATGGAGGAGAATCGGTAGCAGTTCCGGTAGAAGATCGAGCACCGAAATGGATTTGGTCAATATCAAATTGAGGAAAATCGCCGTGGACGTTTTGGAGTGGAACCACGAAGAGGCGAAGTTCGCTTTGGAGGGCAAGCTGTTATTCACTCAGCCAACTGACAATAATTGGAGGAAGGGTAGAACGATCAAATTGAATGCTGTCAATGCTATGTTGGTTATCAATGGAAAGGTACATTTTCTATTATAAAAATTGCATATTAGTCCAATCAAATAGAATTTTAAATCAAAATTTTGGAGGAAATACAGGAATTTTTGATATAAGTCAGTTTAGAGTATTTGAAAACGATTTGTAAAAAAATTTTGTTTTTCAGGAACCCGCAAATGTCAAAAAACAAGTTTTACATAAAAATTATATTTGACATTTTTTGATATTATTAAAACTGACTGAGTTAGGGTGGTTAGAAATTAAGAGGATATATATATATATATATATATATATATATATATATATATATATATATATATATATATTTCTTTTTATTGTTTACTCAGAAAATTATAAATTGCTTTTAAGAAAAAAAATTTCTTTTGTTTTTTTAAGTTATAACAATTTTAATTTAGAAATTTTCAATTAATTATACGAATTTATATAGTAAATTTTGAAGTAAATTTATTAGCTTGACTGACATGAAAAATATGAGGAATGAACTAATAAAAACGACATCGCGACAGTTTGGTATTCACTTGAAGTTCCATTAAATAAATAAAAATAAAAACAAATATAAAAGAACTACATAAAAATATTAAAAATAAATAAAAATAAATAAAAATTAAATATTAATTCTAATACATAGGTAGGATTCCCCACTCTACCATTCATTGTTGGGTTCTAATTAACAGTGCTGTTTTTAAAGTGGCGCTGGGAAACAGTAACAAAGCCTACACAGAATACGAGGCTAATGGCCGTAGTACTCGACGCCGATGACACCAAATTAAAAAAAAATAAATAAATAAATAAATAAAAATAAATAAAATTAAATAAAAATAAATAAAAATAAATAAATAAATAAAAATAAATAAAAATAAATAAAAATAAATAAAAATAAATAAAAATAAATAAAAATAAATAAAAATAAATAAAAATAAATAAAAATAAATAAAAATAAATAAAAATAAATAAAAATAAATAAAAATAAATAAAAATAAATAAAAATAAATAAAAATAAATAAAAATAAATAAAAATAAATAAAAATAAATAAAAATAAATAAAAATAAATAAAAATAAATAAAAATAAATAAAAATATATATAAATAAAAATAAATAAAAATAAATAAAAATAAATAAAAATAAATAAAAATAAATAAAAATAAATAAAAATAAATAAAAATAAATAAAAATAAATAAAAATAAATAAAAATAAATAAAAATGAAGAAAAGTAAAATAAAAATAAAAAATATTCATTTTCATTTATTTATAAAAAAATGAAATGACAAATATTTAAAAAAAAATAAATAAAAATAAATAAATTATTAAAAATAGAAATTAATTAAAATAAATAAAATTAAACGAAAATAAATAAAAATAAAAAGATAAACGTAAAAAAAATAAATAAAAATAAAAAATAAATAAAAAGAATTAAAAAGAAATAAATTAAAATTAATAAAAATTAAAAAAAATAAAATATTTATTTTAATTTATTTTCTTTTACGTTTATCTTTTTATTTTTATTTATTTTCGTTTAATTTTATTTATTTTAATTAATTTCTATTTTTAATAATTTATCTATTTTTATTTATTTTATTTTTTGTAAATAAATAAAAATGAATGTTGTATTATTTTTATTTACTTTCTTTTACATTATTTATCTTTTCATTTATTTTTATTTATTTTTGTTTAATTTGTATTTTTAATAAATTACCTATTTTTATTTAATTTTTTTAACTATTTGTAATTATTTTTATTTATTTTTTATTTTTATTTTTTTTTAATTATTTTTATGTATTTTTATTTATTTTCTTTTACACTTATCTTTTTATTTATTTTTGTTTAATTTTATTTATTTTTTATTATTTTTTATTTTTAAAAATTTACCAAATTTTATTTAATTTTTTTAACTATTTTTATTAATTTAAATTTTTGTTTATTTTTTATTTTATTTTTTTTTATTTTGATTTATTTTTTTAATTATAATTACTTTTATTTTTTTTTTAAATATAATTATTTTTATTTATATTTATTTTTTTTATTTATTTTTAATTATTTTCTTTTACTTTTGTCTTTTTATTTATTTTTGTTTAATTTTATTTATATATTTATTTTTATTTACTTATTTTTATATAGTTTTTAATTTGCCTATTTTTATTGATTCATTTTTTATTATCTTTCTTTTTTATTTAATTCTTTTTTATTTGTTTTTATTTTTATTTATTTAATGGAACTTCAAGTGGAGACCAGACTGTCGGGATGTCGTTTTTATTAGTTCACTCCTTATATTTTTCATGTCAGTCCAGCTAATAAGTTTACTTCAAAATTTATTTTACCATATAAATTCGTATAATATATTGAAAATTTCTAAATTAAAATGATTGTTATAACTTAAAAAAACAAGAAAAAAATAATTTTTCTTAAGAGAAATTTATAATTTTCTGAGTTAATAATAAAAAGAAACTACAAAATCATTGAATTTTCAGCTCGCAATGATTTTTCCAATTCATATATATTTCTTCTTAATTTCTAACCACCCTAACTCTGTCAGTTTTAATAATATCAAAAAATGTTAAATATCATTTTTATGTAAAACTTTATGTTTTACAATTTTTATTAACAACTTTTTTTCATAGCACCTACCGTTTTTAAATAACCTCAAAAAAACACTTTATTTTCTTGTTTTTTGACATTTGTCGGTGCCTGAGGAACAAAATTTTTTTACATATCGTTTTTAAATACTCTTAAGTGACTTATGTCAAAAATTCCTGTATTTCCTCCAAAATTTTGATTTAAAGGTCTATTTAATTGGACTTTATCTGATTTGATTATGATTATTTTAGCCATCTTCCAACAAGTCTTCGGAGCGTTCAGACGACAGCAGCCTCATTTTTTCCAAACACGGTGTAAGAGAAGCAGCGTTATTGTTAGTTCGCGATAAGAACGGTCGATATTCACTTCTGAGAGAACCTCTTTATCTGGACCGATGCGTTATAGCCGCAGATCCGGCGTGGCAAAGTTATTTCGAAGTACAGGAGTTGCTAGGAAAAGATACGTTCATTTTTAAGGTTAGAATAAATTATATTTAATACTGGTGTTCCCCGATGATCAATTCTAGAGCCGCTACTATTCATCGTATGTAATTTCTAGGCGTTTTATTCAAAATACATAAAGTTATTAAATAGCTATTTATGTAACTAGTTACGAAATGCCTTATTTTGTGTAAGAAGTAAATATTCCGCAAAATTAACGAGTTACACCAAACGGCATTTCGTAACGTGTTACATACAATATTTTTTCTAATTTTGACCTGATTATTTATAAAATTGTGTTTGGTTAATAAATGATTCATCATCATTCTTTTGTAGGTACTTTAAATCAAATATTTCAGAAAATTGTTGTATTTGATTGCCCTACAACTTTTTTTAATAGTAATAATAATAATAAGGGACATGTGCAGTGTTGCCAATCTGTTTTTTACATTACTCGCGGGAAATTAAAAAAAAGTTTTTACCCGTTATATTTAAAGGAGTACGTCAAAATTTTATCCTCAACATTTCTTGGCAAATTGTCAAATGTGAAATGTCACTATTCATTGCCTATTTCAACGTTTCACTCTTCCTCTTCTTCTTCAGCTTCTCCAGTAGTTTTTTGTTCTTCGTCTTAGGCCTGTACTGCTCTCTACATGATTTCTAAGTATTCTTCAGTGTTCCTCCAATATTTGGGTCTCTTTGGCTCCTCGTATCAATAAATTTTACGAACATTCAAGGTTGTCTATGATTTTTCATGGATTACTTTAATTTTCTACTAATATCCGACTGTCTGTCCCTTTTCAACGTTTCGCTCTTTCTCTTCTTCAGTTGTTTCTTCTTCATCATCTTAGGTCTTCACTGCTCTCTGTATGATTTCTAAGTATTCTTCAATGTTCCTCCAAAGTTTAGGCCTCTTTGGCTTCATCCTTCCAATCATTTTGACAGCTGCATCGCATTGTTGACAACGCTCTCCTCGATGTAATGCCAATTGAATTTATACGAATTTCTATAATTTTATCTGACGAGCATATATTTGTCTCCTCCTTTCGTCTGCCTGTCCTTTATCTGTCTGTATTTTTGTCTGTCTTTCCGTTTGTCTACCTGAGATCCTTTTGGCTATTTTACAATTTTTTCTCTTCAATGCATGTAATTTCCCCACTCCTTCAGTTCCCTACGTTATTCTACTTTATCCTACTCTCCTCCCCAGCCTTTAGCTCTTTATATCTTCAGGCATCATGGCTTTTCGTATATAACACTTCCAACTCATCCACCCAGCCTCCAGTTCTTCAGGCGTTAGGCCTAAGCCACCCCTCTTTTTTCTCTTCTCTTAGGCAATCCTCCATAGTTCTTCATGTCACATGGCTTTAGGTCGGTTGGCTTACGGCCACGTTGTAGGACTTTTCAACGCATGTAATTTCCCCCACTTTCCCATTTTGTTCTGTTTGATTCTATTCATCGCATGTAATTTCCCCCACTCCACTTAATACGAATTTCTATGATTTTATCTGACGAGCATATATTTTTCTCCTCCTTTTGTCTGCCTGTCCTTTATCTGTCTGTATTTTTGTCTGTCTTTCCGTTTGTCTACCTGAGATCCTTTTGGCCATTTTACAATTTTTTCTTTTCAACGCATGTAATTTCCCCACTTCTTCAGTCCCCTACGTTATTCTACTTTAGCCTTTAGCTCTTCATCTTCAGGCATCATGGCTTTTCATATATAACACTTCCAACTCATCCACCCAGCCTCCAGTTCTTCAGGCGTTAGGCCTAAGCCACCCCTCTTTCTGTCTCTTCTCTTGAGCCATCCTCCAGTTCTTCATGTCACCTGGCTTTAGGTTGGTTGGCTTACGGCCACGTCGTAGGACCTCCACGCCCCCATTTCTTCTGTTTGAAGTTCATACTTGGCATGTGACTGGTAGCGCTATCTCATGGTGCCTTTTGCAAGATGGCCATCTTGGATTCTTTAACCGAGACGCAGACCGCTGACTAATTCGAGTCATACCACTGACTCTGCTGCTTGACTATTCCTACGCTACAATTCCAGTTCTTTATATCGCCTGGCGTTAGGTTGGTTGGCCACTGCGCCGGTTTTCACACCCCCACACTCCCCCGTTTTCCCCGTTCAAATCAGGTGCAGGCCACACTGCGCAGGATTTCGAATACGATACCTGCCATCTTGGAACGCTTAGCCGTGTCGCAAGCCGAGTCGCGTCACTAACGGGTGGCGTGGCGTCTCTACTCCCCCGGTTCCCACCCGTTTAAATCAGTCGCAGGAGTTGGAATACGATAGCCGCCATCTTGAATCTCTTAGTCGTGTCGCATCCAATGAACTGGAGTGGGGTAGAATGCTTGTCAGTAGGCTTGAGATGCGACTCTATGGGCAAAGACAGGTTATTTTTCATCTCACTCGGGAGTATTTATAACAACCATTTTCTATTTCACTTTGTTATTGTCTGATCCACCAGCTTGTGGATTGAACAATAACAATGTGAAACAGAAAATGGTTATTATAAATACTCCCGAGCGAGATGAGAAATAAAAATGGCTGCGCCCATAGAGTCGCATCTTGTTCTATTGATACAATATGCACATTGGCTTTCTACCCCACTCCAATTCATTGGTCGCATCACTCACAAGTGGCATGACGTCTAGTTGACAGTTTGCGCCATCTCGTTGCGACTCTCGACTCCTGTTAGATTAGGTTGGTAACACCGTTGACAGTTGGCAATTCTGAATTGACAGCTAAAAGAACAATTGACAGATGTTTGGCAACAGTGGATTGACAGCTGACAGTTTGGCAACACTGAAATGACAGTTGGCAACATAATTAAACGCAAAACAACGGCACTTTTTTTCGGTTAAAATTCCCCCAAATTCGATTTGAAAAGCCTATTCTCTTGTCTTGCAGACAACACAACATGAATTAGTGAAAACCAGTTTGTAGAACTCTAGAAGGGAAGTTTAACGATGCAAACCACTTTTTACTGATTTAAACAATAGTCAAGTTATTTAACAAAAACAGTTTTTTGTTGTAAAAATCCATCAAAAACTCGAAGTCGAAAAAATAATAGTTCTTATACTTTCTTTCTTCTTCTTCTTCTTCTTCTTCTTCTTCTTCTTCTTCTTCTTCTTCTTCTTCTTCTTCTTTTCTTTATCTGTATATTCAGGAAAGTGAAAATACATAACCTCTAATTACTTCTTTTTGGCGTCATTCTTCTTCTATGTTTTTATGTGCTTAATCCAAGGACTATCCACACAGGTTAAGTTATTTTTTCAAATTTTGTGGAAAAGCTGCACCCTCGTGCGTCGGACTTCTGTCCTCACTCTTCCACTGCACTTGATAATTAGTTTAAATATTCTTCTGTATTCTTGGCACAGAATATTTTATTTAATTTAGTCGAATGGTCACTTTTACACTAGATATTTAGTGATTATTATTGGATTTCAGGTCTCCCGATTCGGAGACCGCCATTTCAATGTTGCCACGACGATGTCCGAATCGGAAGTCCTTTTTGGCGTTATTCGATTAAATTCCGTCTTCTATCTAACTATGGAGGGTAGAGAAAAGGAGGACAATCTTATATGGATCTTTATATTAAAAAGTGGCCACCAAAATGTATACAATTAAGATGGCGCTCGTGTAGCCAGGGGACAAAATCCAATGCTATATAGTCATATAGATTGCTCATTCATAATTAAATCAGACAGGAAGCAGTAAATTGAGACCTCCGTGACATTTTAATATAAGAATTTGACTATTGTCGTGTATTGTCAAAATTTATCTACGATCACAGAACACTTACTCTTCTACGATCAGTCACTTTTCACGGTGTAGTTTTTAGTTTTTTATGGTTGAGCAATATTTATTACTATATACATCATTGGTGTCATTGTGTGATCTGAATTATCGACTGTCGACGTCCCCTGGGCACAGAAGCGCCATCTTAATTGTATACATTTTGAGGGAAACTTTTTGTATACAGAGATTGTTCTCCTTTCCTCTATCCTCCATATATCTAACCTAGCTTTTACTTCTCTTCGAAATTTTTAAAAACAATTGTCTGAGTGGCCTTTTGCATAAAGACACATATGTAAAACTGGCCTTCTACTTGAAGGCACATCTATTCAATGTGACCTTTTATATAAAATCAGTTACCTAACGAAAAAATCTCTATATACTAAAAATGTTAAATTTGGGAGCTCTATCATGATATAGCGCTGAACGAAATATCTCATATCAAAAGAGCGCTTATCAAAAGAGTGCATATCAAAAGAGCGTCAGTCAGAACAGTGTTCAAACGAAGCAGCGCCTTAATAAAATAGTGAATATTAAAAAACAGCATTAGTCCAAAATGACTATTATGAAATACCGCCGAACAAAATAGCGCGTATCAAAATAGCGCCTTTGTTTTTACATAAATTGATTAAAAAAACTAATTTACCCAACCTGTAGCCATTGTAGGTTGCTTGAAAAAAAAAATATACAATAAACGAGAGAAATAAAAAAAATAAACTAATTTACCTAACCTGTGCGGCCTGGAGCCGCTCACGCAGGCCGCCCTTGTTAGATAAATTAAATGACACTATTTTAAAAATCTTTATTGCGTTTAGGCGCTCTTGTTAAACACGCTATTTCATTCAGACGCTCTTTTGATATGCGCTGTTTCGTTCAGCGTTATTTCGTGACAGAGCCAAATGTGTGTAATGAATTTCAGGCCGAAGATGAAGAACAGACGGCCATGTGGTACAAGCAACTGCAGTATCATGCTCAAGGGATGGGAGCGTGGAGGAAGAGAAGGAATGCTTTAGCTAATATCATGATCAACGGAATGGGTCTGCGATCGTAGATGTAACCAAATGTTTCTTAAATAAGTGATTGTTCAAACGCTGATCTCAACAAGTCCTAATTTATTAAATTCAGTTCTTTCTATTTTTTTATTTTTTAGGTGCGTGCAGGATATTTGATTTAAAACAGCAGATCTACTTTCTACATAAATAAATAACAATATTGTTAAATATTATATTCATATATACAAACTAATCTAAATAAGAAAAAAAAAACAATGATTCAAAACCTTTTGGTTGTGACTTGTTTAAATAAATTGAGGACCAATTAAAAAAAATTACTAACTAACTAAAATATGGTTGTTTGAACCCTTTAAAGTTGATTGTAAATTGTAAATATCTATTAGTAATTTAGCTGTGATATTGTGGATTTTACGGTTGTGGGATTTATATTAATGTACTTTTTAACTTATCCTATAGATGTACCTATTTAATGAATGTATTATTTAAAACAAAAGTAATTTAATAGTAAAATTATTTCTTGTAAACGAATTTTTATTCTAAATAAAAACACTTTTTTAAACATTTATTTACAAACCTACAACTCCTGGGCTTTCATTAAGGATGGGCAGTAGTGGAGGATACTACAAAATCTACTTAAAAGAATGGCAGAAATCTATCAAAATTTACTACCAATATTGACAGGAAGTAAGTCAATCGCTATTTTTTAGTACTACATAATTTATTTATTTAATTTATTTATATGAATTTGAAACCCCGTAAAAATGATTCGACACTGGTTTTAGTGTTTCTATCATCTTTACTTTGATACCAAACAATAACTGTTGAACGCTGACTTTATGATATATAGGGTGATCCTTAAGTATTTGTATATAGACTTGCCTTATAGTAAAAAAATCGCAATGCAAAATGTTGGGTCGATCACTAGTATGACTAAATATTCTCATATACATAAAATGGCTCCATGACAAAACAGCGCAGGACAAAATAGCGCAGACAAAATAGCGCAGGACAAAATAGCGCAAAGACAAAATAGCGCAGGACAAAATAGCGCAAGGACAAAATAGCGCAAGGACAAAATAGCGCAGGACAAAATAGCGCAAGGACAAAACAGCACAAGGACAAAATAGCGCAAACATTCATTAAATAGGCGTCGCCGAAACAGTATTCGTTACGCATTATTTCAAGGAATTACATTAAAAAACATTTCTTGTTCGTTTGCCCTAGTTGTTCCTTGTATTTTAATTGAAATAAAAAAAACAACCAATTTACCTAACCTGTGCAGCCTGCTGCCATTGCATGTTGCACAAGGCACAGGTTAGGTAAATCAATTAAGTTTTGTTTTATTTTAAATAGAACACTAGAATATTTTGATCTTGCGCTATTTTGTCCTGCGCTATTTTGTCCTTGCGCTATTTTGTCCTTGCGCTATTTTGTCCTTGCGCTATTTTGTCCTGCTCTATTTTGTCTTGCGCTATTTTGTCCTTGCGCTATTTTGTCTTAGCTATTTTGTCCTGCGCTGTTTTGTCATGGAGCCGTATAAAATTGTTTAATAGATTGCGACGTGCTCTTCGAGCACGTCGTTAAGAATAATATCTTCATACATTTTGTCAGTCAATCTGCATAAAAGTTCGTCTACGATTAGGCCTTACATTAGTGGGGATAGAACTCCTCCTTGTGGACATCCTCTGGTTGTGCAGATGGAGATGGTGTCCTGCTCTATCTGTGTCTCTGCAGGTCTCGTAGATAACAGCTGAGCCATCCATCTGGATGTGATGTTATCTACTCCTCTGTATGTAAGTGCTCTTTTTACAGATTCCTGTGGCGTGTTGTCAAAAGCTCCTTATATGTCTAGGAAGGCACGCACGACCGTTTCTTTGTTTGTCAGTGCATCCTGGATTACGTCAGTCAACTGTACCAGGGCAGTTTCTATAGATCTTCCTGCTCGGTACGCGTGTTGGCTGTGGTGGAGTGGCATCCTCTCCAGGACTTCTGTTCTGATATAATTATCAACAGCCTTCTCCATTGTTTTTAATACAAAGGATTTGAGGCTGATTGGTCGGAAGGATTTAGGATGTGTGGTATCCTTTTTCCCTACTTTTGGAATGAAGGGGACTCTGGCCCTTCTCCATGCTTCTGGTATATATCCCAGCTCCAGACTGCTCCAGGATAGCCGGATTATGTGTGATTATAATTCCTCATGTGCCTGCTGAAGTAGGGCAGGAAATATTCCATCCATACCTGGAGACTTAAACGGTTCCAAAGTGTTTACGGCCCACTTTAACCGATTTCTGCTGCATATGTGTTTGGCCACTACAGCGGCCTCTCTTGGGAGCCTACTTACCCTAGTTGTATCCCTTATTAGAAAAGGTGTTCTTCGAAGAAAGTGAGTTTCGAGTAAGAGGCGAGCTCTTTCCTCCTCACTCTCCATTTGGTTTCTTTAATGCCATAACTGTATCAACTCTTCCTTTTGCCAGGGCCCTGTGCAGTCTCGCTGCCGCAGATGTAGAGTTAATATCCTCGCAGAATTTTCTAAAGCTGTTACGTTTAGCTTTCCTGATTTATTTTTTGTAGATAGTAAGCGCCTCGGTGTAGCTCTGCCAATCTCCGCTGTGCTTGGCCCTATTATAGAGCTTCCGTACTTCGGATCGTAAGTTTGACAGATGACGGTTCCACCAAGGAGCATCCCTACTAGTTCTATTTCTTTGAATGTGGCAGCTTGATTCATATGCCTCAAGTATTGCCCCATTAAGTTCTTCGAGATCGCTTTCCAGAGCAAGTGGGTGCCCGGGCCTCATTATTATCTGGATACGTGCTAAATTTTATTTTAGAATGGTGTTGTATTTGTCCCAGACTGTTTTTCTAGGATTCCTCCTGAGGATCGTTTCAGGAATGTCGCTCTCTAACGTAAACACAATTATCTTGTGATCAGATAGAGATGGTTCACTCAATACTCTCCATCCTTAATGCTCGATGTGCTTAATGTCATGTCTAATACCTCACTTCTTACCCTTGTTACAAATGTTGGAGTATTCCCAATATTTTGCACAATAAGGTTCTTATTAAAAATATATTCTAAAAGTTGCTCACCTCTTTGATTGATGTCGTTACTTCCCATATGGTGCTGTGCGCGTTGGCGTCGCATCCAAGAAGTAATGGCAGATGTCTTCTCTGGCAGTACTCCACTGCCCATCTCCGTCGAAGTAACTAGAAGCTATTACTATGTCTTGCCGCCTCATCCCTAATTCCAGGTATGCTCGAATTGGAACGAGATCACGCGTCATGAATTCTGAAAGACAAGAATATTTAATATTACTTCTTACCATTATACATGTTCTGGGTACTTCATCACTAGTGTGATAAATTACTTTTGCATCCTTATATGCAAGTCCTCTAACCTGGTTTCCACAAACCCACGGTTCCTGAATCAGTACGATCCCTAATTGATCTTTAGTGAATGTCCTGGAAATCACAGCCGAGGCTCCCTTGGCGTGATGGACATTCACTTGGACGATGTCGATGCCCGCCATTTTACTCTCCTTTAATGGGGGTGTTGTCTTCATCGGTGAGGGTGCGTTCCATATCCCCCTCTTCTGCTTCTTCATCAATTTCTACATCCTCAGATGAGTACGCAGAGATTTCATAGGTTAAGGCTCTTTATGTTCTCTACATCAGTCTCATCTTTGGAAGTACTAGGAGTTGATTATGTTGTTTCTCCCAGTTCCTTTATTTCTTCTTTCTTTTGAAGGCCATGTACGGGGATTTTCCGAAATCGATAGTGGATAGTGCATCCACTATCCTTGATCCGTTGGCAGGAAAAGGTCATCTATTCCTAACCTAAGGATCTAGCCTTTGCCCTCGTCTTTTTGGCTGACGATTTTCCATAGTGTGGTTGATAGCCCCACATTCTGCGCTTCTATTAACTGTAGAAGCTTCTCTACAGGCTACCCTTGACTTCTTGGGAGGAAGAGCGTGGCTGTATATGCTTTCGGGATGTCGTCTCCCGCACATACCTCCAACTCCACTCCTTTCCAGTTGCTCAGGTGCGGGAGTTTTACCCTGAGCCATTTTGCTGACTGTGGGGTTCACAGTCGATTAAGACCATTCCTGGCCGGAAGTGGATGCCAGCGAACATCTCTTCTACTATGGCTTCTTCCACCAAGGTTTGTTCGTTCACACTGAGGATGGTCTCAAGGAACCTCTTAGGTAGGTCTTCACGATAGTTGCATAACTGCCAGAAGTGGAAGTATCGGCCACTTTTCTTTTCTTTCCTTTGCGGTGGTGTGGTGTTATTCCCGTCTCGCTTTCTTTTCAGATCCTTAGGATTGATTTTACTTCTCTCGCCCTGGGATTTGTGAGACCATGCCTCAGTCGGTCGTCCCTTCCATCAGGTTGTCCCAGTGGAGGTAGGGAAGGTAGCTTCCGTTTAGATTCTTTTTTGAGGGGAGATTCCCTCGCCGATGAGTGGTGAGAGGGGGATAGAGAAGATGGAGCGATGGTGCTTCTCTTCTCGTCTCCCTTCACCTCTTTCTTTTGTTTTCCCACAAGCAAACAAGCAAGCAATCTAAGCTACAAAGCAATGGCTAAACTACAACCAACCCCACCTAGAAGTCACTAAGAGGAAGGAGGATATGATTATGTTTGTAGGACCTTTTTTTTAGAAGTCAGTAAGAGGAAGGAGGATATGATTTTGCTTGGAGGACCTTTGCTTTTATGAGGGCTCCGCGAAAGAAAATAATAGCCATAATAAAAAAGCAGTACTATGGCCACAAAAGCGAGGGAAGTGGCTCGAGACCTTTTTTTTGAAGTCATTAAGAGGAAGGAGGATATGATTTTGTTCGGAGGACCTTTCTTTTTTTAAGGCTCCGTCAAATATTTTGCTTTTCAAAACGGTTCCGTCATCAAAAAAGTTTGAGAACCACTGATGTATAGATTCAACTAAAAATACCAAAAAAATGTAACTTATAATATCTATAAAAAAAATATAAAGTATATGAATATAACTATACATTTATTTGACAATTAATAATAATGTTCTTTTTCTTTAAAGGGGGGCAATCTTTGATCTAAATGCATTGCCACTTTTGGTATCCTTCAATCAAATAAAAATCTTATCTTCATCTTGCACTAGCTATTTCTTTAGGGGGACAGTCTTTAATCGGAATACATTTTCCTCTATTGTCCCTTGCATAACCTTTTATGCAGTAACATTCATCATTACATCTAAAATTAACTATTAGACACGGTTGGCCTAAAGTTGCACACTCTTTTTGACAAGCACTTCCGCAATCGTAGAATTCATTAGGATTTGTGCAATTCTTCCATTCAAGTCCTAAAAATAAGTAAATAATATTAATTAAAGAACTAGACTGCTTGGCATTCTATATTATACTCTTCACAGTTTACCAGAGACCCCTTAACTCTCCCTTTTTAATAATATTTTTTTCGGAATCAATATTCACAATTGGGTTTTATTTTATTTATTTTATTTGAGAATGTTGATTTCTCGAAAGTAAACCTATAATTCTCTTCGCAGACTAGACTAGAAGAGTTTAAAAATATTTAGAAATTGTAAATCCATAGTTTCAAGAAATTAAGAAGGTTATTTAGTGAATTTAAAAATAAAAACCCAAAGGCTAATTAATAATTTTTTTTCATCAATGAAGTAAATTAACAATTGTAAAAGGTCTTTACAAAAACATACCACATATTGCTTAGACCAAAATAAGTCGATTTAAGTAAAATTACCTTAGTACAAAGTTGCTTCGTTTGGGCTCCAGAGGGCCTTGAAGTTGCAATTTTTAAATCGTTTTTCCCATATAAATTTAAAACGGCATATGCGATTTTGCTGAAATTTGGTATATTGGTAGAGTTTTATGTGACAAAAAAATGGTATTAAAACTTTGTCCGATAATAATACATAGGCGTAGAACTTGATTTTTTAAATAATTGCACCTTTAAAAATTCTACGCCAATGGAATGAAAGGAGTTTGAGTATGAAATTTAGATTGCGCAACTCATTTACTTTAAAAAAGGTACTCTTGATAAGACTCGATGACTCTCATGGTTTTGACGAAATTTGCATTTTAGTAATTTTAGAACATAAACAATAATTATTAAAATACAAACTTTGTCAAAACCATGAGAGTAAATCGAGTGTTATCAAGGGTACTTTTTTGTAGTAAATGAGTACCCAATCCAAATTTCGTACTCAAACCCCTTTTTTGCCATTGGCGTAGAATTTTTAAAGGTGCAATTATTTAAAAAATCAAGTTCTACGCCTATGTATTATTATCGGACAAAATTTTATACGATGAAAAACATAAAAATGTACTTTTTTCATATCTTCTTCAACACCTCTAATCGAGACTTTTAACAAAAATACTCGATTCTTGCCATGTACGATTTTTTGAGGAATATTAATTATTTGCCTGCAATACGTATACAAAAACATTTATTGTTGGTTTCCATAGTTTCATCTAAATAAAAATATTGTCAAGTTTTAACACCTAATCTCTTGTTAACGATTGAAAGTGTTCTGACTCAATAATTAAAAAAACAAATGCGTGGTTTATTAATATAACCAGAGACAACTAATGAGACGGTTAACTCAATGCAATTTTGCGCTGGTAAACCTTGTTTTGATAGTGGCCTTTTTCTTTATAAGCAACCAGTAAATTTATAATTTTTCTTTAAAAAAAAAGGATAACCGCGGGAAATTCAAATATGTAGATCCACTTTATCTATTATTTTTATGATTTTTTTTCTGATTTGATGCACTGGAAATGTGAATAAATATGTAATTCACATTTACTAGCACATCAAATCAGAAAAAAATTCATTTTTTTTAGGCACACAAAATAAAAAGCATTAAAAAGGAAAATAAAACGAAGTATGATTTCAATAATAAGATATATTCTGTATTAAACAATAATAAATATTCACACCACAAAGGTTCTACAATAAAATTGAAATACTTACTTTACGGAAATTAAACAAAATCCCGGCGTGATCCGGGCATTGTTAGTTCCTTCGGGTTTGTAAACAAACTTAAAACTACCTAATATGAAAACACCACGATAAAAATGTCATTCACCGGGGAAAACACTACTAACAAATTTAAAAACGTAACTAATAATGAATGAAAAACAACTAAAAAAAATGAATTTACAAGTTAAATTGAAAAATACATATAAGTAAAACGACACCAAAGTCACCAAACAGAAACAAAAATTGGACAAGGAGATAAAATGATAGGTTAGAAATACGTCAATCTGGCAGGCGTCAAAGTGAAATGCTCGTGCTGTGATGCCAAACTTACTTTCTTCTAGTGCTATTGACTTTTTATTTTTGTTCTTTGTACACAATCCTGCTATATATTTCTTAAAACACATCTTTCGTTATAAATATATATATATATATATATATATATATATATATATATATATATATATATATATATATATATATATAAGTATTACTTATGGATAAATAAGATCATTATTATTTAAATGTAAAAGGAACAAATTTGGAAAATGTTCATAACGGCAACATTGCTGGAACGTTACCAGCGACATCTACCCTATCTTTTAGCTTATGAGAACAAGATAACGTTATAAGGAAATAATGTACATGACAAAGATAAAATACCAGCTGACCCTGATGACTACTATACCTAAATGTCAATCAATTTTTGCTATGAAGTTAACCGTCTCTTGTTGTCTTTGATATGGCTGTACAATATACCAATGCAGAATATACCGATATGTTACTGACATTAGGATTTTGTGAAGGAAATGTCGAGAGAGTGTCAGGGTGTACTCTGAAAGGTTTCCAAATCGTCGTGTACCTAGCCACCCAACTTTTGCTGCTGTTGAGAGACGTCTTCGGGAGACCAGTTCCTTTGCTCCCAACACTGTTAATAATGGAAGAGAACGTTTTGTAAGGATTCCTGAAGTTGAAGAAGACATTTTAGAACGTGTTGAAGAAGATCCAGAATTAAGCACCAGACGAATTGGAAGGGAACTAGGAGTAAGTAGGAGTAAGTAAAGATGTCGTTCATAAAGTGCTTGGAGAACAATTGCTATATCCATACCTTAAGAAGCCAGTACAAGAATTATTAGTCCATGATCCTCAAATTCGTTTGGGTTTATGTCGATTTGTTAATATGCAAAGAGAAAGAGATCCAAACTTTGTTAAGAAGGTTTTTTTTACCAATGAAGCGGGTTTTACAAGAAGAGGTATAACTAATACCCATAATGAACATGTTTATGCCGTTGAAAATCCGCATGCAATAAAGGTAAACTACATATGTATCATTGACCCTGTTAATGACAACACGACAACAGTGTGGCCATATATAAACTGTCAGTGCCCACTGGTAGCCATTTGGACAGGTCGTTGGAATGCCTAATTTAAAGATATCCCAAACGTTTTCTGCAATTATGCAACTTTTAATGCAGATACGTCTTCTTCTTTTTCTTTTCTTTATGGGCTTAGCTTGTACTATCTACTCAGTGTTTTTTTAGGATATCTTTATAAGGAAACTGCAAGGTTTGCGTCTGGCTCTTGGACCATAATTTCCTTATTATTTGTTTTTATCTCTGCTAGTGCACTTGATAATTAGTTTAAATATTCTTCTGTATTCTTAGCACAGAATATTTAATTTAATTTGGTATTATTTTTAATGTTGGATGGTCACTGTTACACTAGATATTTAGTGATTATTATTGGACTTCAGGGCTCCCGACTCGGAGACCGCCATTTCAATGTTACCACTACGATGTCCGAATCGGAAGTCCCTGCAGATACGTCCATGACATGATTTTAAAAAAAATGCAAATTCTATCGACAAATGACAAATGACTTAACTCATTTGTGAACTGTCTCTATCGTATTAGGCATTCCAACGACCTGTCAAGGGAAGGTCTGGTATATATATCTAAGGGGGTAGCGACATAGTCTTGCATCTTGGACGCTTTTTTATTCGAAATAGTTAATCGCCAAGCCTGCCAATTTATGCAAAAATGTATAAGCGGTTTTTTAAATAATATTTTTATTGTTTTTGACATAAATTATTTAAATGTAATTCATGAGTAGACAGAATACATCGTATGTCGCAACTCTTAGATATACTAATTCTTCTCATTGACAGTTAATTTGTTTGGATTGTCTAATTTTTTTGATGGATGGTACAGGGCAGGTACTGTTATGACCAAAGGTTGCTTTCTATGTTTCAACTTTGAACGGTGTCATTTATTTGAGGAGTAAGAAATTTGTTCCATCCATTTAAACTTTTAACACTACATTTCGAACTTATTAAATTAAAAAAAGTGGGGGTACGATGGATATTTTTAAGAGACAAAGCTGCATCTGATCTGTGCCATCACTTTTTCCACTTCGCTTGATATTTATCTTAAAATATATTCCAATTTTGGCACCAAATGTTCCAATCGCTTTAGTAGAATTTTAAAAGTAGGATGGTCACTTTAATAATAGATGTTTTATCTATGATGAATATAAAATAGGGTGTTTAATATTTTTACTTTTTGTCTTGTATCTGGTAGCCATTTATCACCAAGAATTTGAAAGATGCTGTAATACGTAATACCATGTGTAGAAGAAGAGTGGGTGAAATGCTTCTATGGCAAAACTAATTTAACACTCCCAGATTTTGTAAAGTTAATATCTAAAATATCATCACAAGAGAAGCTTGTGTGCTCGGAAACTATTTCTGTGCGGATAAATATACTTTTTTGTTAGAGGCTTGCATTACTGTCCATTTCTTTTACAGTCATTTTAATCGAAAGATCTATAAAAAAACGAGCTATTGCAGAAAATTCCGATTTTGGTTTGAAATTCATATATTTTTTAAATAGCACAGTTTTAATCACATTTTTGAATCATCTCTATTTATGACATTAAAACAAAAAAAAATCAATATCGTCGTGTTTTTATCAAAACATTCGATTTTATTGACCAATTGAATAAATTCGGCACACCCCTCGTATGACGTCTAAGCGTTTTACAGGTAGTGCACAAATTGTTCTTTTTACAAGTTTCCTTCCAGAACTAAGTATTTAAAACCTATCCAGAAATTACATTTTCACTATACTTTTTTTAACTTACAAGAGGTTTTTTAGCTACAAGGCGTTTGGTTGTAATTTGTTTGGTAAAATAGACAATTAATTAAGTTGAAATAATAAGTAATCAAAAGGATCTTTTTGGGGGAGTAGAAAAATACATCAATTTCGTAGGTCTATTTCTAAACTTCTTTTGTATTTCTACTTAGAACAGTTTTCTAGAATTTAAGGGAGTTAAAATTTCTTTTAAGGTTAATCCGTCAAAATTTATCCCAAAAAAATGTTTTGTTAAAATTTTTGGTCAAAAGTGGCTCAATTATTCCACTGTATTAAAATTTTAGTTAAATTTGATCTCATCATTTTTTTATATAATTTTGGGATATTTTTGATGACAAATTAACAGAAACAACATTTAGAACACCATTATTATTATATCGCAGTATCCAATTTTATTTTTGTAAACTGGCCACCACGTTCCCCAGACCTAACACCGATGGATTACTTTTTATGGGACATCTAAAATCCACAGTTTACAGGGAACCTGTAGAAAATGAGGAACAACTCTGGCAACGTATTCAAGATGCAATAAACAATCTTAGAGGTGATGAAGAAGTTATGGAAAGGATACATTTTAATTTTCTTCGACGTATAAATCTTTGTATGCGTGAAAATGGTGAACATTTTGAACAATTTTTGTAAAATCTCTATTTTAATTATGTTGTAAATAAATATTTTTGTGAAACCTATACACTCTAAATTATTAAAACAAAAATTTAGCGAAAACCATGAGAGAAATCGAGTCTTATCAAGAGTACCTTTTTTAAAGTAAATGAGTTGTGCAATCTAAATTTTATACTCAAACTCCTTTTCTTCCATTGGCGTAGAATGTTTAAAGATGCAATTATTTAAAAAATCAAGTTCTACGCCTATGTATTATTATCGGACAAAATTTTAATACCATTTTTTTTGTCACATAAAACTCTACCAATATACCAAATTTCAGCAAAATCGCATATGCCGTTTTAAATTTATATGGGAAAAACGATTTAAAAATTGTAACTTCAAGGCCCTTTGGAGCCCAAACGAAGCAACTTTGTACTAAGGTAATTTTACTTAAATCGACTTATTTTGGTCTAAGGAATATGTGGTATGTTTTTGTAAAGACCTTCTACAGACACCCTGTATATCTCGAGAATATTTTTAGCTTTAAATTTGTGTAAGGATAAGTCAACATTCTACATTTAAGAAAAAAGTGGGAACCCACCCATTTAAAAACTACTAGATATTTATTTAAACAAAAAGCAGTCAATTGTCATAGATATAATACAGAATGGCGCGAATTTTTTTTTGAATTCCTTCTAAAAATTATCAAAATAAATATTTTTCGATAGTTTGCAAAAAAATTAAGGTTTCTCCATCCTAAGTTTTGTATATTACCTAATAATTTTGATTTTATAAATTTTTCATGATATATATTTTTAAAATAGCAAGAACTACATATTTTATATTTTGAAATATAATAGTATAAATTTTTGATTATACTTACCTCCAGAGGGTAAAGTAACTCCTTTTGGTGGAGGTATTGCTAAGCCACACGTGAAAATCACAATCAAAACTGGAAATACCAAATAGTAATTCATTGTTTATTATAGTTGATTTTTTTCTACTTACTATTTTATAAATGAATAAAAATTCCCACAATGTTCTTTATATAACTACTTCTACTACCAGATTGGAAAATAGTTTTTTCCATTATTCATATAATTGTAAAATACCTTTATTTAAACGTATTAGTTAATTGTGAATCTATTAACGTCAGTTCCACTTAACCTTGTATTTTGTTTTTGTTTTATATTTATTAAAAGAAATATACAAAAATTATAGGTATAAATAACATTCTAAATTTACGTAAATAAATTAGTCTGTAATAATTTTGAATATGTATAAATATTACGTATACAATGTGACCGATAAAAGTGGATCGTAAATAATTTATTCTATACATTTGTGGAACGTGGTAAAAGATTTAAGTAAATCCAATAAAATAAAACATTCGATAGATGCTATACAAGATGAAACAGGTCAATTAATTACAAATAAAAATATTCGATCATGTATTAGGATAGATACGCTTTACTCGTGGAAGCAGTGGGTTTAATGATTATCTAGACGGGGAGAGGGGAAAGGTACACAAACGGAAAACTTGGCAGTGCCGTATCGTATGGAAGGGGTTATATATTGTTAATTACTATAAAATGCTAGATGAAAGCGGATGGACATGATTTTAAAAATATTGTTTTATAGCGTATATTTTTAACTTTCAATGTAAGAATAGTTTTTCACAGTATTGTGATACTACGTAGAATATTGTATATTATTTACTCAATTTTATAGGATTATTAATTTTGTACTTTAAACAATTTGTATACATTTTGAGTAAATATACCTACTATAAAGCTTGACTGATGAAGGAGAAAAGAAAGTAGAAAAATATTGTGAAGAACCCGTTTTATAAGTGAAGCAAGAATATTATACATATTTCTGACTACATACCTTCCTTTATGAAATAAAATAAAGACCAATTAAAGCATTTTATTTATCAACCAAAAATAGTTATACACAAATAATAATAATACCCTCCCTAATTACGGAGATTAATGAACTTTATTATTTACAAAATACTGTAGCAAAATTTTGTCGTACACAAGTTAGAGGGAACAGAAGAAATATGGCATTGTGTTTGTTCTCTATTTTAACAATTCTGACAATGCATGAAGTGGTGTGACTAATTTAAAATGGGTAGCGTCGATTGACATTTTCTGATATTTTTAAATACCTATAATAAGAATCCCTTATTTAAAATGGTTTTATTTGGATAAATGGCTATTTTTTTTAAATTTAAATGCAAATAAAAACCTACAATAAATAGGTACATATTATATATAATTAAAAATAAGCTTCAAGATTTATTTTCATTTTGTTAAATTTATTTCGAAAATGGTTCTTACTATATTTTTTTAAAAACTAATGCAAATCAAAAAGTTATACAATTTTCTAAAAAAGGTTGAATTTTTTGACCGTTTTGGTAAAAAGATAGATTTTTAAAAGAAAAATATGTTTAAAGCTGTCGACGCGTAATGGGGTACAATGATTACAACTTGGCAACATTGCTAGTTCAGAATCACTGAATTACACTCGATCAGCTAAGAGGTTGTTATAACCTCGTGAAGTGTTTTGGAAAAATTAATTTGTCTACTGTATTTGAGAACTGGAATCAACGCTTCTGTTTGAACCAAAGCAAAACCTTAAAATTAGTATGAGGAAGTCACAAAATTTCTATAGGTATACACTTGATATCGCACCATTCCTATATTTGTGACGTTGCCGGATGGATTTTACTTGAAATAATAACGTATCCGTACATAAGCTTACATGTGTTGTGTTCAGTATCCTACAAAAATAAAATTTTTCAGCATTGAGAATCTCAAACTATTGGCGATATTTTTGTGTACGACTATCGCACGTGAACTACCTTAATAATTATTACATGTAAACAACTCATTTTAAATTGGTCGGTATTAGACACCATAAGTATTTAGTATATTTACCTGGAGTAAAATTGTTTACAATTCAAAACCCATTGGTTATATTTAGGCAGTACCCTGCGCATATGGGATCATTATTATGTTCCTCCATAATCCAAGGGGGTTTATCGTTTTCATTATTTTTTCTAGAAATTGTGTCCTGATATTTCGAAAGAAGAGTCACTTCCATGGTTTTATGCAATATTCAACATTTTAACTGACAGTTGGCAACGTTATAACCATTTGCAATTATTATACAGGCTCCTTATAAGTGCGAATAATAAACAATATTTTCATATCAATTTGCTTCTAAATGCCCAATTAAACGAATACATGAATTTCTTAGAATACTGAAGACTTTTACGTAAAAATATGATGCGATAGCTTCTGTCATTTAAAAGGAGTTTGACATTATGTGTCCGTGTCCACCGCGACCTTTTCAGATCTATTGTGGGACTCCGTTTGTTTTAGAGTACGTCATCTAAGCTTGGACTTTTTTATTAGACTTATTTTCCTTACTGGAGTCTTGTAAGGAAAATCGCCGAGACAGGTCGATTTTTGATTTCTACAATGTACATTTTTGTATGATAAGTTTACCCTTAATTTCATCCCTTACTGAAAGGGAGCAACCCTTTCGAAAAATTTAAATGGCATGGGGTGGCGAGTGATAGCTCATTTGAAAGGGGGTTTTATTCTCTATTCAACAGTTCACGAGATTATACACAACTCTGCCAAGTTTGATAGCGATCTGTGTAATATTTTGTGCTCTGCGATTTTTTAAAGTTAGTAGTGGGTTGAAGAGGGGGAAAGCGTCCCACGGAAGGCCGGATGTCTCGAAGCCAAATCAAGACAATGCCTATCTGTTTCTTCGATAAAACGGGTATTGTGCACCGAGAATTTCTTCTTCAAGTACAAACGGTGACTTCGGTATTTTACATTGAAGTTCTTAAGCGATTGTGTCAAAAAGTTTTAAAAAATTTAAAATTCTCGTTATTTAATTGCCACACCTCGTACATTGAGTACATTAAGATTGAAACAAATTTCATAAAATATTCAAATGGTCAAATAAAGAATTAATGCCCGGAAAGGTGCATGTTTTGGTACTTATATACCTACACGTATATTTTTCTAAATTCGAAAGACGCTAAAATGGTGGTTCCCACCTTATCGACACTGAGGCCCACAAGGGTAAACTTGTAGCGTAACGAAAACGAGAAATGATTTAACTTGGAACGAAAGACCGAAAGCCGATAGTAGTATGAGGACGTTGAATTTTTTGGTTTGTGAAGCATTGGCATTAGGTTAAACCATGTGATGATTTTCACAATCCTTGATTTTTAAAACCATTCTATATTTTTTATTTGATTAGGGTTTAAAAACTTGTTCGAGCAATTTATCCAATACCAATTGGCCCCTTTACCTCTTAATAAAGTACGGGAGGATGAGTAATGCAACTATGTTAAAAGAAATAAATTGGGTTTCAGTTCAGAATTATGTTCAGTACATGACTGATATTTATTTATAAAATAAATATAAAATAGTACCATCGCATCAGATCTATTAGAAAACATTCAATATAATTCGCAATATCACAACCATAATACAAGACTTTCATATACGGCAAGCCATCACTAAAAGTTCCCAAAATACAATTTTTATTAAAGGTTTAAAAAATTTAATATGTAATCGTATAATTAAAATTATCTACAAAAACCCAGCATTATATCCTACCTCTATTTTATATAATAAAAAGGTGCTTCGTATAATAACATTATATTATCTGTCTCGCTGTACCTTTATTTATGGAAAGCCTGAATTAAGATACACTACAAATTATTTGCAATAAGTATCAAAAGAAGCATACGTTTTTAAATAATTTGACATTTAAGAGCCATTCACACATCACAGTTGACATCTTGATACTTGACAGGCACAGCCAAGCATTATTCTGATTTTTTGCCAAATAAAATGGCCGGTAAATTATTCTATGGGGTTATGACAGAGAGCCAGTAAATTTGATGAAGGTGTTTTTGTGGCTAGGGGCGAAATAGTAGCACTCTTAAATTAGCACTAATTTCGAATAAAAATAGTCACCAAAATGGCTATGGTTGCAAGTATGAAGGTCGCAACCCGCCTTAAAAATTTCACCTTTACTATTAACAGCTGTTGTTTGACAGGTCGTTAGAGAATGTTTGCAATTTATGGAATGTTAAGAATGTTAGGAATGTTAGAAATGTTGACGTTAGAAGTAATTGGAACTCCAAAAATTGTCACATCAGATGCATAGCCGGATTTTAATAAAATTGATATTAAAGTAGTTAGGATGAACAAAAAATTCTGAAAATCAATAGGATTCTAAGCCAAAAGTAATTTTTCAAGAAAATTAAAACCGCAAGTCAATCAGAACTTTCATTTTAGAGTTATCGTGCCGGCATACATACACACAGACGACGAGACGAAAAATTTTTGTTTTGCATTTTCGGACTCAGAATGATGAAAAAGTTTTAAAAAATGGGGGCAAGAAAATTTTTTCGTCTGCACGAATGCACTACTGAGGCCCCATACGAAGGGCCTCAGGAATATGATATTATTATCAGGCTTTTAAACGGCAGAATCATTTTTTTATTGTACCGTTTACAAGCGGATCTTATTGTTGCTTAGTTGTAACACCATATCTTACTTTGTCGTTACCTTCATATGCACTCACAATTGTTAATTTTTTAAATGAGTAATCTATGTACATATCTATAACAATTATTACTAATTAAATTTAATTATAGCTTCAACATATACTCAAAATTGAAAACATTCTTACCCATATTGTATTTAGTTTTATAAAAAAAACTGGAGAAGAAAACATGAATAAGTTATTGTTGCTCTTTTTTTTAAACGTAGTTTTTATTGGTGATCAACTCACAGCTGGTAAATATAAACTGGTTAATTCATACTCATACTCATAACATTATTGTGAAGCCTCGCTTCGCGCTGTTGAGCAAACCTATTGATTTATTGTTTAACCATCACCATTTTGAGGATTTTTAACTTTATCTAAAACATAAATTAATTGTAAAATAGAAATAGCAATAAAAATTAAATTAATAGTTGGTAGAATTGTCCTCTTTCTAAAATACAGAACTGAGGTCTAGTTTAAAAACGTTATTTTTACCACCAAGCTGAGACACTACATTTATGTACCAAAAATATTGATATTCTTTGCAGAGAATAACAAATAAATAATATATCCGACATGGGTCATAGCTGCCCATCGCGATATTGGTTGGTAGAACAAATAAATGTGTTCTGAAAATAAGTGAATGAATGACAGAAGAAAAAGTGTAGCTTATTTTATAAAGGAAATACTCAAATATGGCTATTTAAAAAACAAAAGTAAAGAAAATGAAAAAAAAAACAACTACTCCTTTGGCTACAATCGCAACATACAGTTCATCAAATTTCTAGAGGTGTTCGACGCCCAGACAGAGAACGCGCTACGTGTGACTAAGATAGCTATTGTACAGTCTGCTAAACAAGTTATTTTAAATAGTTTTTAATATTTTTAGGTAATTAAATTTTAAAAGTGTGGAATAGTTTAGGGATTAAATGGGTCTGATTGGACTTTCTTAGAACGTTTTTAAAAGCAGCTAAAGATAGCATGTAGAATTGAAAATAATTATTTTGCCATAAAAGGTGTTTTGGAATTCCTTCAACCTTTTGAAATTGAGTCAGAAAATATAAATTTTATAGGATAGCGGAAAATACCTATAATTTTTTTGTAGGCCTTTGTAAATTGTGGAAATAGTTTATATTTTATTTCTACCTTATTAAGGAAAATGGTACCTATTATTAATAACGGTTGTATCTGAAACATTACTAAAATTTTCGAAATTTTGTTTTTCTACAAAATAATAAACTATACTATTTAGAAAACAATTTATTTCTCTTATAATTTTATAAAAAAAAATCTGATGTGTCCAACACATGACTTTCCTATCTAGTTATTATAGGCATTTTCCGGTTATTTTGTACAACCTATTGCAGCATCTCTATAAATGTTTAGAGGATAAACTAAATATATACATTTTCCACATACATCTACCTCGAAACATTTTTCTATAGATATTCATTGAAAACGAAAATACAGAAAAATTTAAATTTAGCACTTTTCCTACAATTTTTCCATTACGGTCCATTTTAAAAAAATCATGTATAAACAAATATTATAGAGATCGATATCGCAAACAACTTTTATTTCAACAATTTTCATAAAAATCAGAATTTTGCACATTTTGTCAAATTTTTCGAATACGGACCATTTCAGGAAATTTTTACATAAAGCAAAAATTATAGATAATAATATTAGAAGTAACTTTTATTTAAACAATTTTTTTCTTCAAACATAAATAACAGATATATTCCATAAAATATAAAAACGGCCTCCCATAAAGTACCCCCCCAGATGTTCCGACTTTGTCCAAAATCTAATCATTTCACGTCATTCCGAAATAAAACTTAAGTTTAAAATTTAATGTTTTTTTCTTTATCCATTTTTGAGTTTTCTTCAAATTTCGAAATTTACACATTTTCTCAAATATCTCGAATACGGTCCATTTTAGAGAAATTATCTATAGGATAAAAATTATAGAGAATTATATTACAAACAACTTTTGTTTGAACAATTTTTATAAAAAAAAATATTTTTTTACATTTTCTCAAATTTCTCGAATACGGACCATTTTAGGAAAATTTTGCATAAAACAAAAATTATAGATAATTATATTAGAAGTAACTTTTATTTGAAGAATTTTCTTCTCCAAACGTAAATAACAGATATATTCCATAAAATATAAAAATGACCACCTATAAAGTACCCCCCCAGATGTTCCGACTCTGCCCAAAATCTAATCAGCTCATTGGACGCTGAAACAAAGCTTAAGTTTAAAATTTGGTGTTTTTTTGTGTATCGGTTCATGAGTTATGCGTTATACAGACACACACACACACACACACACACACACACACACACACACACACACACACACACAGACACACACACACACACACACACACACACACACACAGACACACACACACACAGACACACACACACACACACACACACACACACACACACAGACAGACATCATCGCGAAAATAGTCAAAACGGATTCAGGGGACCTCAAAACGTAAAAATCCGTCGAAAACTCGAGGTCGAAAAAAATCATGATTCCTATACTTTCCTTATATCTGTATACAGATAGGAAAGTAAAAAAGTGTGTTGTTGTGATTTACGTCGAAATAAGTCAAAAACAACTTGAAACCCCATATAAAATCAAAAAGGAGAAACGGAAAAAAATTGAGCCTGTAAATGAACACAACTCAGAAACAAAAATAGCTATCTAATAATAAAAAAATAAAATTTGATTCTTGTGCAGCTTCATCTATATCATTAACTGTTTTTGGTTTTTTAATGGTTTTTCTTGGTGATGAAAATTCCGATATCTCACGGTTATCGATTCTTTTTTTCTCTCCAGAAATGCGGACCACAGTGTTTTTAGATACTCCTGTGGCTGCAGCAACACGATCATTTACATTTTTAAATGGTATTGAAGGTGAATTAAAGTTTCCTTCTCTTCTCATAAACTCTATAACATTGGCTATTATTTCGCGAGATTGACTGTTAATCACGCGGCCTCTTAATTTGCTATTAAACTCCATACTTAGGTTCTATTAAACTGTAATGAGCAAAAAACACAAACGAAAATAAACGAAATGTTTTAGCGAAATTTACATCTGACATTTACGTCTGAATGAAATAGTGAAATACTTGATGCGCAGAGTGTACTTTCATTGCGTAAATCCGTCGGGATGCCTGTCAGCAGTGCTTTCTCTGTCTAGCCGTCGAAAGCCTCTAGAAATTTGATGAACTGTACATTAAATTACATCAAATGGAAAACAGCAGAGTTAGGATATTATTTTCAATATTCCATTCTCGATTTAAATCTTGAATGGAACCTAGTTTATTTAATATTCTTTAATTTGTTTAAGGTAAAAAATTAAACTGTGAGAGACCAAATGAAGAGTATCAATGTGGAAGTGCTTGCCAAACGGAATGCAAAAATTTAGGACAACCATGTGACATTGTGAATATTAATTGTAATGATGCTTGCTATTGTATAGACGGTTATGCAAGAGATTCAAGAGATCGTTGTATTCCAATCACTGATTGTCCAAAATAATTCCATTCAAATATACATTTTTTTGATGTACCTATTTAAATATGAAATAAATCATTGAATAATTGTTAAAATTGTTATTTTATACCTTGAAGCTTGTAGATAGGCAACACACAATGTACTTGTGTGTCATATGTGTTGCATATAATGGAGTTAACAATAAGTCAACAAGAAGTGATTCAATTTCGCTTTTACTTCTGATGTTTACAAGTTTAGATAAAGGAAAGCCATCTTTGGTTGTGTTTCTAAATCTTGCAAAGGCCTTTGATACTGTTGATCATAAAAAATAATTACGGGTGGCCTTCAAATTGTACCTATTGTAAAACCGACTTCCATTATGCATTGCAGGGGTGTGCAGTCCATGGAAGCGGGGGAAGCACCGCTTCCCTACACTGAGATTTAAAAATAAATATTTGTCAGTTTACAATGCATAGAAATTAAAATTAAATTAGGTACTATATTTTCTTTGAAACATTACGTAAACTTCGTAAATGTACTAACAATTCATTGGTGTACTGTGTAAACGCACACACCATAATATACTTCAAGTCCGTCGGCGAAAGCGCGTCTTAAAAAAGCCGGCTCATCTTCCAATTGATTTCGCTTCGTACTATTGACCCCGCTTTGCCGCAAAAATAGTCAGTATGTTTGGGTACGTGAAATACGGTCGAGAGGAAGCGATTTTTACGCCGCCTTACGCATATTGCAATTCGCATGCGAATCGACGTTTGAGGAAAACAAAGTTTTCTTTTCGATGCTTAGTGGTTTGGCTTCCTTCTTTTCAAAGTCATCGAAAAGAACTCACGCTTTGGACATTCACGTTCAAAAAAGGTTTCCAAAAGTTGCTCTGACGCGAAGGAACTACAATGGACGTTTAGTGCAAACAGTGTTTCAATACCGTGATTCTTTGATACACTTTTTTCAAGACGTTTGGGATAATAAAGAAACATGGGATGCTGAAACTGTTACTGCTGCTAAAGGGTATTTGCATTGGCTCAAACAAAACTTTGATTTAAAATTTTTGAAAAGATTTTCCCTTTTACTGACATTTTATTCGACATTTTACAGACATAGTCAAATGACATTGGCTTTTGCTTTAAACAAATTGATGATTTTAATAATAAAATGAATAAAAAATGAGATCAGTTCGAACCACATCTACCACAACCCATTCATAAATATTGTTTGTTTACACACCAACATTAAACGTCAGATAAGGTTGAAAATGGCGTCGTTGTTTACATTACTGATATTATTGCCATGGGCGTATCATTAACAGGAAAATGGTACAGTAATAAAAGAATTCTGTTAAAATTTTTATTTATATATTTATTTACACAATGATGCATTATTCAAAAGCTAAGAATAACGATATTTAAACAATTTATAAATATTATGATGATCAATGTAACATTTTAAAAATATAATATTGCTAATACACTATTAATTTACAGAAAACTGTGCAATCTTCTAGGAAAGGTTTCAAGAAGTATGATGTTTGAGGTCTAAGATACTTACATATATTGCAAAGAATTCATCTATATTTCCTGAAAAGAGATCTTTTAGTTCTTATCAATACTTCTGATGCTATAATTCGTTTAGAGACTGGAGAGTAAAGTATGCAATTAATAATTTAATATTTTTAAAATGTCCCTTAACTGGATACAACAAATAATAACAATGCAACATCATAGCTATGCATTGCTTTGTTTTGAACAACAATTGCGATTGAACAACTCTACAAATATAAAGTATAACTAGATAGTACATATGAAAAATTGATATTGATTTTGTTCATATATAAAACAATTTAAACCAACTTTATTTTAGTTATAATAGGAAAGATTTGTTCAAGTGTTTTACACATTTACATGATTTGGATGTTAGTATAGCGTCTCCTTATACTTTTATATATTTATAAAATTATTTTCCTACCTCTTGTGAACCAAGTACATACTTGTTTTCTAATTGACCTATTTAAGTTACCCATACTCTTTTTCAATTGTGTAAGTCCAATCTTTTTTTAATTAAATTTTTATTAAATTGTATTGGATATGTTATTGATTATAGATTATACTGTGTGCAATACACATGAAAAAGAAACTGTTGTTAACATCCTTTTGATTGTCTGATTTATACATTAATGAAACAGAATATTCGCTGCATTGAAAATGTAAATCCATTGCTGCGATACATAATATAATTTTTTGTTTAAATAAAAATTTTCTTGGTTTATTCGGTCGTTTTTATTTTTTATTGTTAAGCACAGTACTACATATGTTTCGGAAAACTTTTCCATCTTCGGGTGCTGTCAAAGTTTATTAAAACATGGGGACGATTACCAACAATTTAAATTTTTTTAAAAATAACAGAAACCCCATCTGTTTCAGCGTGTGAAGGGGTATTCGTAAACTTTTTTTCGAAAAAAAAAAAAAAATTAACTCTCGATTTCAAAACTTTAACGAATTAAAATTTGTTGAATAGTATATTAGTAGCTACGATTCATCAAAATTTCAATCGGAAGCTTTTAATTCACTAAAATTAAATTATGGAAATTTTTTCGATATTCCAGCATTAAAGTCCCAGTTAAGTGTTGTTTATGAAACAACTGAAATTAGTGATAAAAAGACGTTCATCAATGTGTTTATTTTTCTTATAACAACTGGTTTAAACAAGTCCCTTTGTAAAGTCGTCAAGTTGTGTGAAGTCGTCAAGTTGTGTGAATTAGTACTAACCTTCCCAGCCACAAGTGCGTCAGTTGAGCGAAGTTTTCAGCTTTAAAGCGCATTAAAAGTTTTATACGAAATTCAACAAGTGAAGACAGACTCTCTAATATCCATTGAAAAACAGCTTGTTAAACAGTTATCAGAAAATCCAAAATTTATGGCGATGTTATAGAGCAAATTTGCACCCTCTTACGAGTGAATTTTAACCCCAAAAGTTAAGCTTGTCTGGGGAAAGGAACGACTATTATTATTATTATTTGCCGTAATGCTCCGGGGCGACTTAAAGATAATTGATGGTGTCATTTGACTTACCCACTATCAGTGACATGATAAATGCATTTTTGGTCTTCGATTTTTGTGAAAATGTATGTTATTATTAAAGAAAGATCTTTATCTATTTTTTGTCTTCCTCATTTAATAACTGCTAAATCGTTCTGTATATTTCACCACATAAAATAACAAAATATATTGTTCTTTTCTGTAATTTTATTTATTTTTACATTACTTAACAGATCAAGACCCGATTGCAGAGTAGTGTACAAAAATAGATAATAATAATTAATAATAATACTCTATCTACCTAATTCATCACCTTACGAGTGAATTTCAACCCCTAGTTGTATAGGGGAAAGAACGGGTATTATTATTTTAATACAATTAAAGTAAATATATACTAATTGATTGATGAAAAAGATTTTTAACCTTCCTTGAATATAAATATAAGCAAAATTAAAATTTCTACAAATTATGAAAATTTCCAAAGCAACAATAAAATGTTCCCAAAATATTCTCGCCTCTTGAATAATTATTTAATAATATCATTCCGTTTTGAAATTTTCCAAATTTTCTAATAATTGTTTTTCTTTCTTTTCAGCGAATATCCGTAAAATAAATTTAAATCGCCGCAAATATTTCGAGTTAATCAGTAGTACGATATCAATGGTTTGAGCTCATGTTCATTTCACCTCTAACAATAAAGACGTTTGGTCTTAGAATGTATATATTTCCTTTGATGTTCGATGTAGATCTTCGATTTACATTATAGTGTCTTAGGATGTATCTTCTAGGATCAAATGGACAAGGCTGCAGATATACTGGCCTGCGATACGTCTGTATCAAAGGGTTGCTATAGAATTGAATATGATACGATGATCATTAATGTCGTCGGGAAAAGAAGATTTTCCGGATGCAGAAATCGGGAAAAGCTATTGGAAATAATGGATATTATGGAAAGAAATACTGGACCAACCAATGGAAAGGGAGTAAAGGAGCAATGAGCGGTCTCAAATGGTAAGTCTTTTAAATTAAATTTTTTGTAAACTAATTATTACAAAATATCTTAATCTTTTTCTGGATTTGTAACTCATTTTTAATTGTATCGAAATTTCTTGTACTCATTAGTACAAGGAAGTCCAATTCTTAAAAAAATGTGAAAAAATATTCAAAATAAAAGTTACAGCGATTTTTTATTGTATATTTATAAAATACTTTGAAATATATAGGGCATTTAGTTCCAGTGGGACAGCCTTAATGTCACTGTTTTTAAATGACTCATCCTATACATTTTTTCACCATTGGTTTCAGCGTAAAATTTAATTTAAACTACCATCTATTTTTAATTCTGCGACTTTGTCTACTTATTGTAAAAATGTAAGAATTTACAAAAAAAAATTCAATATTTTGGTATTGATGTTTAAGATAAAATATTTGGTAACTGCAAAGATAAGGGTTATTTCAAAAATTTATAATTTATGTACAGGAGGATTTTCTACTGAGGATTTTTTACAGAGGAATCAACTTGCTATTATGTAAACATCTAAAACTTCGTCTCTAAAAGTATTAGTTTTTAACACATTTGCATTGTATTTAATAACCTATAACTAGGGACAAACAATTAACTTAAATGTTCTAATCTTAAATTTTATTGGTAGAAATAAGTCTTTGTAAACATATTATTGTTTAACTTTCAAGGCTCCATAATTTTCTAAACAAGTGGCTCATTTTTTAAAAACCCAGCAGCGTTGTATAGGTAATGACAAGACCTTTGAAAAAAACTTGGAAAATGACACACCTACTGAAGGGGTTGAAGGTTTTACTATGTTTTTTGCGTCAAAAGGTGTGCCCTTAACAAATAAACGTGTTTTTTGGATTTCATCGAAAAATTCTTTTCCACTCTGCGGTACATTTTCGATGGGCCACCGTGTATACTAAACTAACTTTACTTTTCCGATAACATTTTATTACCCATTTGGAAAGCATATCTTTATTTTAGGTACATTAATATTCGAAGATACATAAAGATGCCCCTCGTATTTCGTCTTTTATATAAACAAGCGCATTAAAATCACTCACACATTCATGTTATTGTTGTATCGGTGTTTTTGTTATTCCAAAAATTTTTTTTAATGATTTTTTGAATTAATTACGAACCGGTTAAGGTGAAGAAATTTCAACAGTGCAGAATTGTTTTGTCCAATTTGGTGTCCTAGTCGCTATTATACAGTGTTAGGAAAATGTTTCTGACGATTGTGTATTCTATAATTGTCTTTATTTTTGTAATTTGTATTTCTTTACACCTGTGTGAACTTGGCAGCCAAAAGTTAGCAGCCAATTTCTCGAAGATGCCCGAAAAGTCAGTAGCGTCTTTAAAAAGGTTAAAACTTTACAAATCAATATAAAAGTAAATAATAAATATTATTAACAATTTTATAAGAGTCTTATTTCCTTACGAGCAGCCGTTTTTGAAATATTGGAAAAAGCTATTTGGTACAGAAGGGAAAAAGTTAACACTTTAAAAATTGGTAAATAACTAGATAATAATACTAGAAACAATTTGAGACTAGTCTGATTTCCTTACGAGGGGTCTAAGTTAGTTCAATGGGGTAGCAGCCGTTTCTGAAATATTGGAAAAAGCTATTTGGTACAGAAGGGAAAAAGTTAACACTTTAAAAATTGGTAAACAACTAGATAATAATACTAGAAACAATTTGAGACTAGTCTGATTTCCTTACGAGGGGTCTAAGTTAGTTCAATGGGGTAGCAGCCGTTTCTGAAATATTGGAAAAAGCTATTTGGTACAGCAGGGAAAAAGTTAACACTTTAAAAATTGGTAAACAACTAGATAATAATACTAGAAACAATTTGAGACTAGTCTGATTTCCTTACGAGGGGTCTAAGTTAGTTCAATGGGGTAGCAGCCGTTTCTGAAATATTGGAAAAAGCTATTTGGTACAGAAGGAAAAAAGTTAACACTTTAAAAATTGGTAAACAACTAGATAATAATACTAGAAACAATTTGAGACTAGTCTGATTTCCTTACGAGGGGTCTAAGTTAGTTCAATGGGGTAGCAGCCGTTTCTGAAATATTGGAAAAAGCTATTTGGTACAGAAGGGAAAAAGTTAACACTTTAAAAATTGGTAAACAACTAGATAATAATACTAGAAACAATTTGAGACTAGTCTGATTTCCTTACGAGGGGTCTAAGTTAGTTCAATGGGGTAGCAGCCGTTTCTGAAATATTGGAAAAAGCTATTTGGTACAGAAGGGAAAAAGTTAACACTTTAAAAATTGGTAAACAACTAGATAATAATACTAGAAACAATTTGTGACTAGTCTAATTTCCTTACGAGGGGTCTAAGTTAGTTAAATGGGGTAGCAGCCGTTTCTGAAATATTGGAAAAAGCTATTTGGTACAGAAGGGAAAAAGTTAACACTTTAAAAATTGGTAAACAACTAGATAATAATACTAGAAACAATTTGAGACTAGTCTGATTTCCTTACGAGGGGTCTAAGTTAGTTCAATGCGGTAGCAGCCGTTTCTGAAATATTGGAAAAAGCTATTTGGTACAGAAGGGAAAAAGTTAACACTTTAAAAATTGGTAAACAACTAGATAATAATACTAGAAACAATTTGAGACTAGTCTGATTTCCTTACGAGGGGTCTAAGTTAGTTCAATGGGGTAGCAGCCGTTTCTGAAATATTGGAAAAAGCTATTTGGTACAGAAGGGAAAAAGTTAACACTTTAAAAATTGGTAAACAACTAGATAATAATACTAGAAACAATTTGAGACTAGTCTGATTTCCTTACGAGGGGTCTAAGTTAGTTAAATGGGGTAGCAGCCGTTTCTGAAATATTGGAAAAAGCTATTTGGTACAGAAGGGAAAAAGTTAACACTTTAAAAATTGGTAAACAACTAGATAATAATACTAGAAACAATTTGAGACTAGTCTGATTTCCTTACGAGGGGTCTAAGTTAGTTCAATGGGGTAGCAGCCGTTTCTGAAATATTGGAAAAAGCTATTTGGTACAGAAGGGAAAAAGTTAACACTTTAAAAATTGGTAAACAACTAGATAATAATACTAGAAACAATTTGAGACTAGTCTGATTTCCTTACGAGGGGTCTAAGTTAGTTCAATGGGGTAGTAGCCGTTTTTAAAATATTGCAAAAGGCTATTTGGTACAGAAGGGAAAAAGTTAACACTTTAAAAATTGGTAAATAACTAGATAATAATACTAGAAACAATTTGAGACTAGTCTGATTTCCTTACGAGGGGTCTAAGTTAGTTCAATGGGGTAGCAGCCGTTTTTAAAATATTGCAAAAGGCTATTTGGTACAGAAGGGAAAAAGTTAACACTTTAAAAATTGGTAAACAACTAGATAATAATACTAGAAACAATTTGAGACTAGTCTGATTTCCTTGTGAGGGGTCTAAGTTAGTTCAATGGGGTAGCAGCCGTTTCTGAAATATTGGAAAAAGCTATTTGGTACAGAAGGGAAAAAGTTAACACTTTAAAAATTGGTAAACAACTAGATAATAATACTGGAAACAATTTGAGACTAGTCTGATTTCCTTACGAGGGGTCTAAGTTAGTTCAATGGGGTAGCAGCCGTTTTTAAAATATTGCAAAAGGCTATTTGGTACAGAAGGGAAAAAGTTAACACTTTAAAAATTGGTAAATAACTAGATAATAATACTAGAAACAATTTGAGACTAGTCTGATTTCCTTACGAGGGGTCTAAGTTAGTTCAATGGGGTAGCAGCCGTTTCTGAAATATTGGAAAAAGCTATTTGGTACAGAAGGGAAAAAGTTAACACTTTAAAAATTGGTAAACAACTAGATAATAATACTAGAAACAATTTGAGACTAGTCTGATTTCCTTACGAGGGGTCTAAGTTAGTTCAATGGGGTAGCAGCCGTTTCTGAAATATTGGAAAAAGCTATTTGGTACAGAAGGAAAAAAGTTAACACTTTAAAAATTGGTAAACAACTAGATAATAATACTAGAAACAATTTGAGACTGGTCTGATTTCCTTACGAGGGGTCTAAGTTAGTTCAATGGGGTAGCAGCCGTTTCTGAAATATTGGAAAAAGCTATTTGGTACAGAAGGGAAAAAGTTAACACTTTAAAAATTGGTAAACAACTAGATAATAATACTGGAAACAATTTGAGACTAGTCTGATTTCCTTACGAGGGGTCTAAGTTAGTTCAATGGGGTAGCAGCCGTTTTTAAAATATTGCAAAAGGCTATTTGGTACAGAAGGGAAAAAGTTAACACTTTAAAAATTGGTAAATAACTAGATAATAATACTAGAAACAATTTGAGACTAGTCTGATTTCCTTACGAGGGGTCTACCGTAGTTCAATGGGGAAGCAGCCGTTTCTGAAATATTGGAAAAAGCTATTTGGTACAGAAGGGAAAAAGTTAACACTTTAAAAATTGGTAAACAACTAGATAATAATACTAGAAACAATTTGAGACTAGTCTGATTTCCTTACGAGGGGTCTAAGTTAGTTCAATGGGGTAGCAGCCGTTTCTGAAATATTGGAAAAAGCTATTTGGTACAGAAGGGAAAAAGTTAACACTTTAAAAATTGGTAAACAACTAGATAATAATACTAGAAACAATTTGAGACTAGTCTGATTTCCTTACGAGGGGTCTAAGTTAGTTCAATGGGGTAGCAGCCGTTTCTGAAATATTGGAAAAAGCTATTTGGTACAGAAGGGAAAAAGTTAACACTTTAAAAATTGGTAAACAACTAGATAATAATACTAGAAACAATTTGAGACTAGTCTGATTTCCTTACGAGGGGTCTAAGTTAGTTCAATGCGGTAGCAGCCGTTTCTGAAATATTGGAAAAAGCTATTTGGTACAGAAGGGAAAAAGTTAACACTTTAAAAATTGGTAAACAACTAGATAATAATACTAGAAACAATTTGAGACTAGTCTGATTTCCTTACGAGGGGTCTAAGTTAGTTCAATGGGGTAGCAGCCGTTTCTGAAATATTGGAAAAAGCTATTTGGTACAGAAGGGAAAAAGTTAACACTTTAAAAATTGGTAAACAACTAGATAATAATACTAGAAACAATTTGAGACTAGTCTGATTTCCTTACGAGGGGTCTAAGTTAGTTAAATGGGATAGCAGCCGTTTCTGAAATATTGGAAAAAGCTATTTGGTACAGAAGGGAAAAAGTTAACACTTTAAAAATTGGTAAACAACTAGATAATAATACTAGAAACAATTTGAGACTAGTCTGATTTCCTTACGAGGGGTCTAAGTTAGTTCAATGGGGTAGCAGCCGTTTCTGAAATATTGGAAAAAGCTATTTGGTACAGAAGGGAAAAAGTTAACACTTTAAAAATTGGTAAACAACTAGATAATAATACTAGAAACAATTTGAGACTAGTCTGATTTCCTTACGAGGGGTCTAAGTTAGTTCAATGGGGTAGTAGCCGTTTTTAAAATATTGCAAAAGGCTATTTGGTACAGAAGGGAAAAAGTTAACACTTTAAAAATTGGTAAATAACTAGATAATAATACTAGAAACAATTTGAGACTAGTCTGATTTCCTTACGAGGGGTCTAAGTTAGTTCAATGGGGTAGCAGCCGTTTTTAAAATATTGCAAAAGGCTATTTGGTACAGAAGGGAAAAAGTTAACACTTTAAAAATTGGTAAACAACTAGATAATAATACTAGAAACAATTTGAGACTAGTCTGATTTCCTTGTGAGGGGTCTAAGTTAGTTCAATGGGGTAGCAGCCGTTTCTGAAATATTGGAAAAAGCTATTTGGTACAGAAGGGAAAAAGTTAACACTTTAAAAATTGGTAAACAACTAGATAATAATACTGGAAACAATTTGAGACTAGTCTGATTTCCTTACGAGGGGTCTAAGTTAGTTCAATGGGGTAGCAGCCGTTTTTAAAATATTGCAAAAGGCTATTTGGTACAGAAGGGAAAAAGTTAACACTTTAAAAATTGGTAAATAACTAGATAATAATACTAGAAACAATTTGAGACTAGTCTGATTTCCTTACGAGGGGTCTAAGTTAGTTCAATGGGGTAGCAGCCGTTTCTGAAATATTGGAAAAAGCTATTTGGTACAGAAGGGAAAAAGTTAACACTTTAAAAATTGGTAAACAACTAGATAATAATACTAGAAACAATTTGAGACTAGTCTGATTTCCTTACGAGGGGTCTAAGTTAGTTCAATGGGGTAGCAGCCGTTTCTGAAATATTGGAAAAAGCTATTTGGTACAGAAGGAAAAAAGTTAACACTTTAAAAATTGGTAAACAACTAGATAATAATACTAGAAACAATTTGAGACTGGTCTGATTTCCTTACGAGGGGTCTAAGTTAGTTCAATGGGGTAGCAGCCGTTTCTGAAATATTGGAAAAAGCTATTTGGTACAGAAGGGAAAAAGTTAACACTTTAAAAATTGGTAAACAACTAGATAATAATACTGGAAACAATTTGAGACTAGTCTGATTTCCTTACGAGGGGTCTAAGTTAGTTCAATGGGGTAGCAGCCGTTTTTAAAATATTGCAAAAGGCTATTTGGTACAGAAGGGAAAAAGTTAACACTTTAAAAATTGGTAAATAACTAGATAATAATACTAGAAACAATTTGAGACTAGTCTGATTTCCTTACGAGGGGTCTACCGTAGTTCAATGGGGAAGCAGCCGTTTCTGAAATATTGGAAAAAGCTATTTGGTACAGAAGGGAAAAAGTTAACACTTTAAAAATTGGTAAACAACTAGATAATAATACTAGAAACAATTTGAGACTAGTCTGATTTCCTTACGAGGGGTCTAAGTTAGTTCAATGCGGTAGCAGCCGTTTCTGAAATATTGGAAAAAGCTATTTGGTACAGAAGGGAAAAAGTTAACACTTTAAAAATTGGTAAACAACTAGATAATAATACTAGAAACAATTTGAGACTAGTCTGATTTCCTTACGAGGGGTCTAAGTTAGTTCAATGGGGTAGCAGCCGTTTCTGAAATATTGGAAAAAGCTATTTGGTACAGAAGGGAAAAAGTTAACACTTTAAAAATTGGTAAACAACTAGATAATAATACTAGAAACAATTTGAGACTAGTCTGATTTCCTTACGAGGGGTCTAAGTTAGTTAATAGGGGTAGCAGCCGTTTCTGAAATATTGGAAAAAGCTATTTGGTACAGAAGGGAAAAAGTTAACACTTTAAAAATTGGTAAACAACTAGATAATAATACTAGAAACAATTTGAGACTAGTCTGATTTCCTTACGAGGGGTCTACCTTAGTTCAATGGGGAAGCAGCCATTTCTGAAATATTGGAAAAAGCTATTTGGTACAGAAGGGAAAAATTTAACACTTTAAAAATTGGTAAACAACTAGATAATAATACTAGAAACAATTTGAGACTAGTCTGATTTCCTTACGAGGGGTCTAAGTTAGTTCAATGGGGTAGTAGCCGTTTTTAAAATATTGCAAAAGGCTATTTGGTACAGAAGGGAAAAAGTTAACACTTTAAAAATTGGTAAATAACTAGATAATAATACTAGAAACAATTTGAGACTAGTCTGATTTCCTTACGAGGGGTCTACCTTAGTTCAATGGGGAAGCAGCCGTTTCTGAAATATTGGAAAAAGCTATTTGGTACAGAAGGGAAAAAGTTAACACTTTAAAAATTGGTAAACAACTAGATAATAATACTAGAAACAATTTGAGACTAGTCTGATTTCCTTACGAGGGGTCTAAGTTAGTTCAATGGGGTAGCAGCCGTTTCTGAAATATTGGAAAAAGCTATTTGGTACAGAAGGGAAAAAGTTAACACTTTAAAAATTGGTAAACAACTAGATAATAATACTAGAAACAATTTGAGACTAGTCTGATTTCCTTACGAGGGGTCTAAGTTAGTTAAATGGGGTAGCAGCCGTTTCTGAAATATTGGAAAAAGCTATTTGGTACAGAAGGAAAAAAGTTAACACTTTAAAAATTGGTAAACAACTAGATAATAATACTAGAAACAATTTGAGACTAGTCTGATTTCCTTACGAGGGGTCTAAGTTAGTTCAATGGGGTAGCAGCCGTTTCTGAAATATTGGAAAAAGCTATTTGGTACAGAAGGGAAAAAGTTAACACTTTAAAAATTGGTAAACAACTAGATAATAATACTAGAAACAATTTGAGACTAGTCTGATTTCCTTACGAGGGGTCTAAGTTAGTTCAATGGGGTAGCAGCCGTTTTTAAAATATTGCAAAAGGCTATTTGGTACAGAAGGGAAAAAGTTAACACTTTAAAAATTGGTAAATAACTAGATAATAATACTAGAAACAATTTGAGACTTGTCTGATTTCCTTACGAGGGGTCTAAGTTAGTTCAATGGGGTAGCAGCCGTTTTTAAAATATTGCAAAAGGCTATTTGGTACAGAAGGGAAAAAGTTAACACTTTAAAAATTGGTAAACAACTAGATAATAATACTAGAAACAATTTGAGACTAGTCTGATTTCCTTACGAGGGGTCTAAGTTAGTTCAATGGGGTAGCAGCCGTTTTTAAAATATTGCAAAAGGCTATTTGGTACAGAAGGGAAAAAGTTAACACTTTAAAAATTGGTAAATAACTAGATAATAATACTAGAAACAATTTGAGACTTGTCTGATTTCCTTACGAGGGGTCTAAGTTAGTTAAATGGGGTAGCAGCCGTTTCTGAAATTCAAGTACCTACCCACATTTTACAAAGAGACACATACAATTGCGGTACTTATATAATTTACTTTTTTCAAAGACTTACAAAGTCTCAAAATTTAAACATCGCCATAGATATCAACCAGTACCGAATAGACCTTAAATGGCTCTTGCTTCATCATAGTTCGGATATGAAAGAACGATGTTTATTTTGCTCCTTGGTAATAAAATCAAACGAAAAATCCATATTCACCTGTCGACTCTGCAGAAGAAGAATTCATCATAGATGCCTCTTAACAGCAGGTGAATTAAAAGAAGGCTTGGTTAGAGGCGAAAAAACAACTAACGACATGTGCGAATTGTGCAGGGTATACTAAATATTATAACGAAATAACAGTAATAAAAGGAAGTGTAAAATTGCTAAAAAACTATATGCTAAAAGTTATATAATAGCCTAAAAACATCATGCTATCGATAATATAAATATTTCCGATATCCACGTACATTTATATTTAATTTCTTATAATTAAATAAATATTTATCACATTAATAAGCTTCCCAAGTAACACAGAAAGTTATATAAGGATTATACCGACCGTTGCAACAACTTTTCTTAAAACTCAAAAACATATTCTAATACACTATACCGTTATTATATATGATTATACGTTTTTTGGTGGACATATACAACCTAATAGTATACGTTGTATGGTAATTATAACTAACTTACAACTTTATAAAAAGATAATGTTTATTAGGTAATTACAAATAGATATAAAAAATTTACAAAGTAAGATTTAAGTTTAGTTTGTAAAAATTAGTGCGCTTTATCTTTTTTCCTTCTGCCAAATAGCTTTTTCCAATATTTCAAAAACGGCTGCTACCCCATTGAACTAACTTAGACTCCTCGTAAGGAAATCAGACTAATCTCAAATTATTTCTAATATTACTATCTAGTTGTTTACCAATTTTTAAAGTGTTAACTTTTTCCCTTCTGTACCAAATAGCTTTTTCCAATATTTCAAAAACGGCTGCTACCCCATTGAACTAACTTAGACCCCTCGTAAGGAAATCAGACTAGTCTTAAATTGTTTCTAATATTATTATCTAGTTGTTTACCAATTTTTAAAGTGTTAACTTTTTCCCTTCTGTACCAAATAGCTTTTTCCAATATTTCAAAAACGGCTGCTACCCCATTAAACTAACTTAGACCCCTCGTAAGGAAATCAGACTAATCTTAAATTATTTCTAATATTACTATCTAGTTGTTTACCAATTTTTAAAGTGTTAACTTTTTCCCTTCTGTACCAAATAGCCTTTTGCAATATTTTAAAAACGGCTGCTACCCCATTGAACTAACTTAGACCCCTCGTAAGGAAATCAGCCTAGTCTTAAATTGTTTCTAATATTGTTATCTAGTTGTTTACCAATTTTTAAAGTGTTAACTTTTTCCCTTCTGTACCAAATAGCTTTTTCCAATATTTCAGAAACGGCTGCTACCCCATTGAACTAACTTAGACCTCTCGTAAGGAAATCAGACTAGTCTCAAATTGTTTCTAGTATTATTATCTAGTTGTTTACCAATTTTTAAAGTGTTAACTTTTTCCCTTCTGTACCAAATAGCTTTTTCCAATATTTCAAAAACGGCTGCTACCCCATTGAACTAACTTAGACCCCTCGTAAGGAAATCAGACTAGTCTTAAATTGTTTCTAATATTATTATCTAGTTGTTTACCAATTTTTAAAGTGTTAACTTTTTCCCTTCTGTACCAAATAGCTTTTTCCAAAATTTCAAAAACGGCTGCTACCCCATTAAACTAACTTAGACCCCTCGTAAGAAAATCAGACTAATCTTAAATTATTTCTAATATTACTATCTAGTTGTTTACCAATTTTTAAAGTGTTAACTTTTTCCCTTCTGTACCAAATAGCCTTTTGCAATATTTTAAAAACGGCTGCTACCCCATTGAACTAACTTAGACCCCTCGTAAGGAAATCAGCCTAGTCTTAAATTGTTTCTAATATTGTTATCTAGTTGTTTACCAATTTTTAAAGTGTTAACTTTTTCCCTTCTGTACCAAATAGCTTTTTCCAATATTTCAGAAACGGCTGCTACCCCATTGAACTAACTTAGACCTCTCGTAAGGAAATCAGACTAGTCTCAAATTGTTTCTAGTATTATTATCTAGTTGTTTACCAATTTTTAAAGTGTTAACTTTTTCCCTTCTGTACCAAATAGCTTTTTGCTTTTTCCAATATTTTAAAAACGGCTGCTACCCCATTGAACTAACTTAGACCCCTCGTAAGGAAATCAGACTAGTCTTAAATTGTTTCTAATATTGTTATCTAGTTGTTTACCAATTTTTAAAGTGTTAACTTTTTCCCTTCTGTACCAAATAGCTTTTTCCAATATTTCAGAAACGGCTGCTACCCCATTGAACTAACTTAGACCTCTCGTAAGGAAATCAGACTAGTCTCAAATTGTTTCTAGTATTATTATCTAGTTGTTTACCAATTTTTAAAGTGTTAACTTTTTCCCTTCTGTACCAAATAGCTTTTTGCTTTTTCCAATATTTCAGAAACGGCTGCTACCCCATTGAACTAACTTAGACCCCTCGTAAGGAAATCAGACTAGTCTCTAATTGTTTCTAGTATTATTATCTAGTTGTTTACCAATTTTTAAAGTGTTAACTTTTTCCCTTCTGTACCAAATAGCTTTTTCCAATATTTCAGAAACGGCTGCTACCCCATTGAACTAACTTAGACCCCTCGTAAGGAAATCAGACTAGTCTCAAATTGTTTCTAGTATTATTATCTAGTTGTTTACCAATTTTTAAAGTGTTAACTTTTTCCCTTCTGTACCAAATAGCTTTTTCCAATATTTTAAAAACGGCTGCTACCCCATTGAACTAACTTAGACCCCTCGTAAGGAAATCAGACTAGTCTCAAATTATTTCTAATATTACTATCTAGTTGTTTGCCAATTTTTAAAGTGTTAACTTTTTCCCTTCTGTACCAAATAGCTTTTTCCAATATTTCAGAAACGGCTGCTACCCCATTGAACTAACTTAGACCCCTCGTAAGGAAATCAGACTAGTCTCAAATTGTTTCTAGTATTATTATCTAGTTGTTTACCAATTTTTAAAGTGTTAACTTTTTCCCTTCTGTACCAAATAGCCTTTTGCAATATTTTAAAAACGGCTGCTACCCCATTGAACTAACTTAGACTCCTCGTAAGGAAATCAGACTAGTCTCAAATTGTTTCTAGTATTATTATCTAGTTATTTACCAATTTTTAAAGTGTTAACTTTTTCCCTTCTGTACCAAATAGCCTTTTGCAATATTTTAAAAACGGCTGCTACCCCATTGAACTAACTTAGACCCCTCGTAAGGAAATCAGACTAGTCTCAAATTGTTTCTAGTATTATTATCTAGTTGTTTACCAATTTTTAAAGTGTTAACTTTTTCCCTTCTGTACCAAATAGCTTTTTCCAATATTTCAGAAACGGCTGCTACCCCATTGAACTAACTTAGACCCCTCGTAAGGAAATCAGACTAGTCTCAAATTGTTTCTAGTATTATTATCTAGTTGTTTACCAATTTTTAAAGTGTTAACTTTTTCCCTTCTGTACCAAATAGCTTTTTCCAATATTTCAGAAACGGCTGCTACCCCATTGAACTAACTTAGACCCCTCGTAAGGAAATCAGACTAGTCTCAAATTGTTTCTAGTATTATTATCTAGTTGTTTACCAATTTTTAAAGTGTTAACTTTTTCCCTTCTGTACCAAATAGCTTTTTCCAATATTTTAAAAACGGCTGCTACCCCATTGAACTAACTTAGACCCCTCGTAAGGAAATCAGACTAGTCTCAAATTATTTCTAATATTACTATCTAGTTGTTTGCCAATTTTTAAAGTGTTAACTTTTTCCCTTCTGTACCAAATAGCTTTTTCCAATATTTCAGAAACGGCTGCTACCCCATTGAACTAACTTAGACCCCTCGTAAGGAAATCAGACTAGTCTCAAATTGTTTCTAGTATTATTATCTAGTTGTTTACCAATTTTTAAAGTGTTAACTTTTTCCCTTCTGTACCAAATAGCTTTTTCCAATATTTCAGAAACGGCTGCTTCCCCATTGAACTAAGGTAGACCCTTCGTAAGGAAATCAGACTAGTCTCAAATTGTTTCTAGTATTATTATCTAGTTGTTTACCAATTTTTAAAGTGTTAACTTTTTCCCTTCTGTACCAAATAGCTTTTTCCAATATTTCAGAAACGGCTGCTACCCCATTGAACTAACTTAGACCCCTCGTAAGGAAATCAGACTAGTCTCAAATTTTTTCTAGTATTATTATCTAGTTGTTTACCAATTTTTAAAGTGTTAACTTTTTCCCTTCTGTACCAAATAGCTTTTTCCAATATTTCAGAAACGGCTGCTACCCCATTGAACTAACTTAGACCCCTCGTAAGGAAATCGGACTAGTCTCAAATTTTTTCTAGTATTATTATCTAGTTGCTTACCAATTTTTAAAGTGTTAACTTTTTCCCTTCTGTACCAAATAGCTTTTTCCAATATTTCAGAAACGGCTGCTACCCCATTGAACTAACTTAGACCCCTCGTAAGGAAATCAGACTAGTCTCAAATTGTTTCTAGTATTATTATCTAGTTGTTTACCAATTTTTAAAGTGTTAACTTTTTCCCTTCTGTACCAAATAGCTTTTTCCAATATTTCAGAAACGGCTGCTACCCCATTGAACTAACTTAGACCCCTCGTAAGGAAATCAGACTAGTCTCAAATTGTTTCTAGTATTATTATCTAGTTATTTACCAATTTTTAAAGTGTTAACTTTTTCCCTTCTGTACCAAATAGCTTTTTCCAATATTTCAAAAACGGCTGCTCGTAAGGAAATAAGACTCTTATAAAATTGTTAATAATATTTATTATTTACTTGTATATTGATTTGTAAAGTTTTAACCTTTTTAAAGACGCTACTGACTTTTCGGGCATCTTCGAGAAATTGGCTGCTAACTTTTGGCTGCCAAGTTCACACAGGTTTTCTTTACGAATATACTCTAGATATATTCTTTTTCGGTGCAAGAGCAATATTTGCCTTGAAGGTAAAACTGCTATTGTTACAGGTGGAAGTTTAGGTAAGTCTATTTTTTTTATTTTACTTTAATTTTAATTTTTGAAATAATTAAATAACCAAACATATAACTATCCTAATATTTTATATTTATAATTAAAAATCTTTTTTATACAAGATGATTCCAAGTGTAATGGACAAACGGAGAGTAGTAGTTATCTACATACGGATTTTGACTAAATTTTTATTTGGCAAAAACTCTGTATAACAATTCAAAATTTGTTAATGTTAATACTACAGAAATAATATTTAAAATCCAGGAGTAACAAAATTTGGCCATTTCTTTCCTCTTCAAAAAATTTCTTTTTTTTAATATTTTGTTTCTGATACGAGTGCTATTTTAGAGCTGGTTACAGGTCGTGCAAAAATTCTCGTTAATTCATCATCTTGTATGTTATTTAAATATCTTGAAATTATTATTTTCACTTTTTATTAGATTAGGAGTGTCAAAAATCAATTTTTCACATTTTATGGCAAGCCTACCCATAGAGTCTCAGTAATAATTTCTCAAAACATTAACAAGATATTAACTTTAACTATAAACAATAAGTACCTCCAGGAAACCGTAATTATAATAAAATGACTACTAAAGTTATAAGTATACAGTATATCAGGATATTTAAATTATATAGAGGTAACAACAACGGAAATCGAATATTTCCACATTTACAAATCGTATTTGAAGTATTTTCAATAATTGTGGTACCTTTATATACACTTTTAGAATATCATCTATGTATCATTAGATCTGTCCCTTGTAGTACACGAGTGCCATCTTAATTTTATTAATTTTGGGTACACTTTTTGAAATAAACAACCGTATGAGATTCTCTACACTCCATAATTCCTGTTCCTGGTAAACAAAATCAAAGGGTGGAATCAAATAGCCAGGCTGGCAATTTTTAAAAACGGAAAATAATTAAAACTAAAGTGTGACCAAGACGTAAAGTAAAATAAATAAATAAAACCCAACGCCATATGTCACAAAATAATTATATTAATTAATAATTATTTCCAATGAAAAGAAAGCAGAGATCAAAATTAATTATTATAAATTATTGTAGGTACTTAAAGGTACTTGTAGGTATTTATATGGGAGCACCCCTGAAGTACCCTCTTTCTAACAAAAAAAAAATCATTGAAATCGGACACCGTGTTAAAGAATTATCGCTGAACATACATTATTTTTTTGAAGAAGGTTAAAAATAAAAATTAATGCTTTTTCATTTTTTTCTCGACCGGCACGGGGTAACATCCGCCCCTGTCGATAAAACTTTAATAAAAGATGTTTTGATTGTGAGTAAATTTAATTGTATCTTATTCAGACTGATCACATTTTTAAGCTCTATTAAAGTTTATCAGATATAAATTTTAATATTAATATTAAATTACCATAAAAAACTTAAGTTGTAATACTTGTACCTTAATTATTTAAATTAATAAGTACTGCACGGGTATTACTTTAAAATTATTATTTTTCTAGTTAATATCTTTTTAATGTTTTTGTTTTGTTTTAAGTGCCCTAATGATTACCTCCTACATATGTACTTAAGTGTATGTAATTAATGATACTCCTAATTATATTCCAATTTATCCATTACAAAATCAAAAAATCAAAATATATATGAGTTGTATAATATACTCGTATATTATAGATTTAAAATTATTATGGAAAGACTAAATAAAAAAGAATATGAAAGTATAATTCAAAAATTAGGGAAATGTTACACGAAATGTATGCACAATAACTGAGGAAATTAAAAAAAAAATGATGTATTTAAAATTCGATATTTAACATTCGAACGTCTATAAAATTAATATATTATTATACTCTTCATATAAATAGTCTGTGAAGAGTATTATAGTTTACTTGAAAGAAACCAAAATTGTTAATATTGGTCCAAATTTAAAAATGTTTGTACCAAAATCCAAATGGGTGTCTTCAGAAAAAATCAAGCTTAATAAGATGCTACCTTGGAGACAATTTTATATTGGAAAATCCTCACAATATTTTTGCTTTTCCCGAGAGATCCGGTTTGCTTTTAAATTTAGTTCCAGATGAGGAAAAATCTAGATATTTTTGATATTATTAAAAAATATCGTCTAGTTTTTGGGGTGGAAAGATGGTTATTAATTAATATTACAATGCAAACTCACTATTTATTATAATGACAAATCAAAATCGGAAAACGCGCACAAAACTACTCGTAAGTAACACGATATACACACAGACGTAATACTAGTTGCCTATACTACACTGTATCTAAACCCTATATGTGATATAATTTTGATTTTAGCTTACTATGGTAATTTCAAAAATTTAATAATATATAAAAAAAATTACCCATGAACACTTTTGATGGGGACATCAAGTAATTTAACATATAAAAAATTCAGACATTTTGACGGTACTCCCGTTTGCATAAGAAAAGTGCGTGGTCCTTTCATACTTTACTGACATATTATATAACTCTTTTTGGTTTCAAGGTATTGGTTACCATATTGTTTGCAACCTAGCATCAAGAGGCTGTAAAATAATAGTAGCTGACAAAGTTATTACCGATGATGTAAAAGACGCCATTTACAAAGAAACTAACAGCAAGAAAATTACATACGAGTATGTCGACCTTGCATCATTCAAATCGGTCCGAGAATTCGCAGAAAGAATCAATTCAACAGAAGAAAAACTGGATATTTTAATACACAATGCTGGCATTGGAAAAAGTTTTGGGACTTTATCAGAAGATGGATTGAACGTACCTATGCAAATCAATTATTATAGTGCTTTTTTGATGACCCACCTACTTATAGGTCGGTTTTTAAAAAGAAAAAACTCATTATCCATAAAGGCATAAAAATTTAATTGTTTTTCAGATATAATGAAAAAATCTCCAGCAGCTAGACTAATCTTCGCTGGTTCTGCTTTTTCTTTCTTCAATACAATTTCGATAAACAAAAATAATCCAGACGATATTAATTTAGGCACAATGCAACTGGACTATCATACTTCCAAATTCTGCGTAATAGCGGCATCTGATATATTCAGTGCAAAACTGAAAGAATACAATATTATGTCAAATTCCTATCATCCTGGAGTAGTAAGGACGAGAATGATAAATCAATTTAAAGGAGAAGGAATGACATTGTTTGAAGCTTTTATAGGACGTTTTTTGAGTTTTATATCTTTTTTGATAGGGAAAGTAAGTGCTTTAGCATTATAGTCTATTTTTATGTATGAGAGAGTAATAAAACAGCATTTATAACGCAAAACTTAGTACGGTCATTTTAAATATTTTTACAGAATAATCTAAATATTTCCTAAAATTGTAATAAATGTACCTGAGCTATTACAAGTTTTGGGTCTTTTATTGGTCCTTTATAAACATAAGCTGTACGGAACAATAAAAAAAGGTTTGGACAGGCCAAAAGCCCTGTGTATTAAAGATTACATAGCCGTATCTTAAGATTATTTTCAATAAGTACCTATTTGCCAATTTTGTTTTATTTTAATTCCAAGAATTTCTTACAGCAATAGAATTACAAGTAAATAAATACCTTCCCAACAAATTTCACCGAAAATGTGATTATAAGTTTTCCATTTAGTAAGGAGGTCCAAGTTGTGTATTCTTGACAGTTTACTAAATGTCGTTTAGTTGTAACTTGCAAGGTGCAGTGTGAATTCTAGTGTGATCATGGAACATTTGGAAGGGCCGCGTAAACGACAAAAAATCGGTCCTTTAACAGTTAATGAAAAAACATTAATATTTAATTGTTTTAAATCATTTACATACAAACATTTATGTAAAAGTGTTGATGACACAGTGGAATAAGTTAGTAGTACGCTTGGTGTTGAGAAATCTACGATTTACAGAGTTGTTAAAGAAGAGAATTGTGGCGAGTTTCAAACAGCACGTAAAGCTCCAGGAAAACCAAAATTTCAATTAGAAAATCTTTTGAAAGAAAGACTTCGAAGGAAAGTGCATGCGTTCTTCTTTAGAAAAGAATTTCCGACTGTAGACAAAGTTCTTGCCACGGTTCGAGATGATAAGGATTACCCTGAAATGAGTCGAAGCACACTATGGAAACTTTTAAAAGAAATAGGTTTTCTATGGAAAAAGCATTCCAGAAAGTCTATTTTAATAGAAAGAAGCGATATTGTAGTATGGAGAAGAAATTACCTAAGGACTATAAAAGAAATGAGAAACCAAAAAAGAAATATATTTTATTTAGATGAAACATGGATCAACGAGGGACATAAACCAAATAAATTTTGGCAAGATGAAACTGTTACAAGTCGAAGACAGGCTTTTTTAAATAATTTATCTACTGGTTTAAATCCACCATCAGAAAAGGGGCGCAGACTAATAATAGTACACATCGGTAGTTCAAACGGTTTTGTTAAAGGTGGTTTATTGACTTTTGAATCTACTCGTACCGGTGACTACCATGAATACATGAATGCTGATGTCTTTAAAGGGTGGTTCGAACAAATTATAGATCTTCTTCCTCAGAACTGTATAATAGTAATGGATAATGCAAGTTATCACTCGAGACTTATAGAAAAAATGCCCACAACCAAGTGGTTAAAAAAAGATTTACAGAATTGGCTAAATTCAAAGAATATTAAGTTCCATCCCGGTTCTGTGAGAAAAGAACTGTATCATTTGTGTTCCCTTCGTAAAGAGAAATTCAAAAAATATGAAATTGATGAAATTGCAAAAAATCGTGGGATGGCGGTGGTTAGATCACCACCATATCATTGCGAAGTAAACCCGATTAAACTGATATGGGCACAGATAAAAGGAGGAGTTTCAAGAAAATATAATTCTTTTAAAATGAGTGATGTTAAACAGTTGTTTTTGGAGGCTATAAATAATGTGAAGCCTGAAAACTGGGAAAAGGCAGTAAATCATACGATTAAATAAGAAGAGAAAATGTGGAAGTTGGACAATATTACTGATGAAATGATCGAGCCACTCATTGTAAATATTGGTTGCGACATTTCATCTTCTGATTTCGATTCTGATTTGGATTTGTAGGTAAGAAGTAGTTTTTATATTAAAATTATTATTTATGAACGTAACGTTGTTTAAAAGTCAAAGTTTAAACCCTTATACCTACATAACCCGTTTGACACAATGTTTTTAACATACCTTGCGGAAAAATAAAACATTTTAGAAAAAATTGCACTTTTTTACCTTCAGCTGTTTAGAAGTTATAAGCAGGTTAATTAGGAGAAAATATAAGTGTATACTCGAGGAATAACTTCAAAAAATATTTTAACTGTCTACTAAAAAAAGTGATACGCCTATGGATTACGAACGCTTTATTATTTTAATACTCTCTCATACATAAAAATAGACTATAGTATAGGAATCGATTTTAATATACAGTATGACCCATTAATACTATAGGCTTCAATAGGCTACCCTTTATATTTATTTATTTCTTTCTTTTCTAACAACCAAGGATGAATCTATTTTGTTTTAGAGTCCTGAGGAAGGCGCTCAAATAGCATTACATTTAGCCTGCTCCAGGGAAATGGAAGGGGTAACAGGAAACTTTTTTGGGGAAGGAAATTCTCGCTTCAAACCGATACAAGCTTACAACAAGAAACTTTGCCAGCTTTTGTGGAGTCACTCGGAAAAAATTGTTAAATTAACGCCAGAAGAAATTTTATCGTAGAATCCGACTTTATCTATAAAAAAAGATCAATATTTTGATGATGATGATGATGCTGATAAAGTTTATAAGAAAAATCGAATTTTACATTAGCTTTCAGATATTGTAAATTAAATGTTTAAGAAATATTTTTTTTTAATATAGTATCATTGATATCAAATACTAAGGTTATTAGCCTCGTGTTATATGCAGGATTTGTTACTATTTTCCAGCACTACTTTAGGAACAGCACTGTTAATTAGAACCCAACAGTGAATGGTCGAATGGGAATTCTGCCTATTAGGAAAAATTTTTAATTAATTAAATTAAATAAAAATCGCCGGTGGATTCGAACCCGGGTCATTTGGATCCGAAAGGCCAGACTTTAGCCACTGAGCCACCCAAAAATATATTATTATTATTATTATTACAAACTAATTAGGTTTGATGAAAAAGTACCATGAAAAATTCTGTATGTCACAATTAAATCACCCCTTAATCTTCTGTGGGCAAATGAACACAAATTCGCCATGTTAAGCCGTTCTTCATACGATGGTCTGATTCTGCCGAAAGGTATTCGAGTAGCGTAGCGTTGAACATTTTCCAATCTTTTTTGATCAGAAACCAAATCAGGACACCACGCAGGTCCGACATATTCCATCAACGGTCTAACGTAAGTTGTATAAAGTTTAGAAAATGTTTGAAAGTTCACACGCGTAAAGGACTTTTTTAATAGGTAGATCATTGAGTTCGAACGTTTACATACCGCTGATATGTGTTCTGACCACGTTAATGAAGAGTTTACAATGAGTCCCAGGTCGTTATAGGAGTTCACAGTTGCTAACGCACTACCGTTTAAATAATAGTTCACGCACGGGTTATTTTTTCCTATATGCCGGACGACACATTTTTCCGCGTTTAAAGGAAGCAGCCAGGTGTCACACCAGTTTGAAATAGTTTCAAGGTCTTTTTGTAGCTGGGTAGAATCTGTCACAGGATTACAGTATAGCTTAGTGTCATCAGCGTAACACGAAATATTAGAATTTAAGTCTTTGCCTAGATCTGCAGCGTATACCAGGAATAGTAATGGCCCTATGACAGAGCCTTGAGAGACACCACTTAGAACTGGATACTCTGACGAGAACATCTGTCCAACTTTTACCTTGAAGATGCGATTTGACAAAAAATCACTTATCCAGAGAAGTAAAGAGCCGCGAATACCAGCTTTTTCCACTTTATAAAGCAATCTCTTTTTGGGAACACGATCAAAGGCTTTAGCGAAATCAAGATATACGACATCGACAGGCTCTTTATTGTCCACAGACGTAGTCCAATCGTTTAAACAGGTCATTAGGTTTGTTAATGTGGATCGGCCTTTAATAAAACCGTGTTGTTCTTTTGGCAAGACGTCATAGCTCTTAAAAAAATCAGACATATAATTGGTTAAGATGGATTCCATTATTTTACAAGCGATTGGGACGAGGCTTATTGGACGATAGTTGGATGGACTGAGTTTGTCACCCTTTTTAAAAATAGGTGTCACCGAAGCAATTTTCCACATTGAAGGAAGTGTGTGAGATGTAAAAGAAGATGTCATAATAATGGATAGAGGTAAAGCCAAATATGATGCGCATTCTTTTAAAAGCATTGCGGATAAAATATCTATTCCAGGTGAGGAATTTGATTTGATTTTTTTGAGATTTTCATTAACAATTGCAGATGAGAACTCGACATTACATAAAGAAGTTGCTGTTCGGGCATCGTGACTAACTGGAATGTCGCCTGTGGGTTCTAAGGAAAATACTTGTGAAAAATGGTTGGCCAGAGCTTCGGCTGTTTCTTGATCATTATTACATAAGTTTCCATCCGTTTTTTTAAGAAGTGGTACTGATACTTTAGAAGATAGAGAGTATCTTATGTGTTTAAATAGCTTCTTAGGGTTATCGCTACTAGCGATATATTCTTCGTATTCTCTTCTTGCGTTATCAATAATATTGATTAAATCGTTTGCGAAACGTCGATGGTTAACAAAATCATCATGTCTTTTGGTAGCTTTAAATTTTTTCCACATATTTTTCTTATGTTTAATTAAAGTTAAAAGTTGTCCATTGATCCAGGGTTTTAATTTGTTCTGAGGACATTTTTTGTTTTTTGTGTTAGCCTTTACAATTTCAGATATCTTTGTATGAAATAGTGTCCACATATCTTCTACTAATACAGTACTTCTAAAAAAGTGATCCCAATCAATTTCGGAGAGGACTCTCTTTACGTTATTAAAGTTTGTGACACTATAGGTTACGTCCCTATCGGAATTAGGGGTTTCTATGTTAAATTGCATGTTAAATATAATAACGCCATGGTCAGATTTCCCAATAGGTGAGTGGACAGATGGAGAAATTAGAAGTTGGTCGTCATTTGTTAATATAAGGTCCAGAGTTGAAGGTTCTTGATTTAAGCGAAAGCGGGTAGGTTCGTTTATAAGTTGTTCAAGATTTGAGTCTACAATAAAATTTATGAAGTGTGAAACAGAGTTTTGCGATACTTCAAGACCTGCAGTAAGGGACCAGGAAATTTCTGGATAGTTGAAATCCCCAACCACCACAAGATTGTCATGGGAAATAGATAGATTTGAAAGAACCTCAAAAAGCTGTTGGTCGTTTTCTAGAGAAGTTTTCTTTGGAGGACGATATAAACATATGTTGTTATATGTTCTTATTTTTCAATAAATTTTTTTTGACAAATTTTATAAATTTATGTTTTATGTTTTTCAAATTTCAAATGGTTAATATAAGTAGTATATTGTTCCCCATGTTCATGGCTAGTCCAGCCCTGTCCATGAGTCATTCAACAGTAGTGGTTATAGTTTATTTTTATGTATGAGAGAGTAATAAAACAGCATGTCTAATGCAAAACTTAGTACGGTCATTTTAAATATTTTTACAGAATAATCTAAATATTTCCTAAAATTGTAATAAATGTACCTGAGCTATTACAAGTTTTGGGTCTTTTATTGGTTCTTTATAAACATAAGCTGTACAGAAAAATAGAAAAAGGTTTGGACAGGCCAAAAGCCCTGTGTATTAAAGATTACATAGCCGTATCTTAAGATTATTTTCAATAAGTACCTATTTGCCAATTTTGTTTTATTTTAATTCTAAGAATTTCTTACAGTAATCGAATTTCACCGAAAATGCGATTATAGGTTTTCCATTTAGTAAAAAGGTCCAAGTTGTGTATTCTTGACAGTTTACTAAATGTTGTTTAGTTGCAACTTGCAAGGTGCAGTGTGAATTCTAGTGTGATCATGGAAAATTTGGAAGGGCCGCGTAAACGACAAAAAATCGGTCCTATAACAGTTAATGAAAAAACATTAATATTTAATTGTTCTAAATCATTTACAGACAAACATTTATGTAAAAGTGTTGATGACACAGTGGAATTAGTTAGTGGTACGCTTGGTGTTGGGAAATCCACGATTTACAGAGTTGTTAAAGAAGAGAAATGTGGCGAGTTTCAAACAGCACGTAAAGCTCCAGGAAAACCAAAATTTCAATTTGAAAATCTTTTGAAAGAAAGAATTCGAAGGAAAGTGCATGCGTTCTCCTTTAGAAAAAAATTTCTGACAGTAGACAAAGTTCTTGCCACGGTTCGAGATGATAAGGATTACCCTGAAATGAGTCTAAGCACACTATGAAAACTTTTAAAAGAAATAGGTTTTCTATGGAAAAAGCATTCCAGAAAGTCTATTTTAATAGAAAGAAGCGATAGTGTAGTATGGAGAAGAAATAACCTAAGAACTATAAAAGAAATGAGGAACCAAAGAAGAAATATATTTTATTTAGATGAAACATGGATCAACGAGGGACATAAACCAAATAAATTTTGGCAAGATTAAACTGTTACAAGTCGAAGACAGGCTTTTTTAAATAATTTATCTACTGGTTTAAATCCACCATCAGGAAAGGGGCGCAGACTAATAATAGTACACATCGGTAGTTCAAACGGTTTTGTTAAAGGTGGTTTATTGACTTTTGAATCTACTCGTACCAGTGACTACCATGACGACATAAATGCTGATGTCTTTAAAGAGTGGTTCGAAAAATTATAGATCTTCTTCCTCAGAACTTTATAATAGTAATGGATAATGCAAGTTATCACTCGAGACTTATAGAAAAAATGCCCACAACCAAGTGGTTAAAAAAAGATTTACAGAATTGGCTAAATTCAAAGAATATTAAGTTCCATCCCGGTTCTGTGAGAAAAGAACTGTATCATTTGTGTTCCCTTCATAAAGAGAAATTCAAAAAATATGAAATTGATGAAATTGCAAAAAATCGTGGGATGATGGTGGTTAGATCACTACCATATCATTACGAAGTAAACCCGATTGAACTGATATGGGCACAGATAAAGGGAGAAGTTTCAAGAAAAAATAATTCTTTTAAAATGAGTGATGTTAAACAATTGTTTTTGGAGGCTGTAAATAATGTGAAGCCTGAAAATTGGGAAAAGGTAGTAAATCATACGATTAAAGAAGAAGAGAAAATGTGGAAGTTGGACAATATTACTGATGAAATGATCGAGGCACTCATTGTAAATATTGGTTGCGACAGTTCATCTTCTGATTTCGATTCTGATTTTAATTTGTAGGTAAGAAGTAGTTTTTATATTAAAATTATTATTTATGAACGTAACGTTGTTTAAAATTTAAAGTTTAAACCCTTATACCTACATAACCCGTTTGACACAATGTTCTTAACATACCTTGTGGAAAAATAAAACATTTTAGAAAAAATTGCACTTTTTTACCTTCAGCTGTTTAGAAATTATAAGCAGGTTAATTAGGTGAAAATATAAGTGTATACTCGAGGAATAACTTCAAAAAATATTTTAACTGTCTACTAAAAGAAGTGATACGCCTATGGATTACGAACGCTTTATTATTTTAATACTCTCTCATACATAAAAATAGATATAGTAGTGGATCCGAAATATTTTTCCTTTAGAAGAGAAAGTATAGGGAACAATAAATAGGCGTTAGGATTTAGTAAAATAGTTTTGATAAATCATATTATTTATTTTTTAATCTCAAAAATGTATTTTTTATTCGAAAAACCAACGTGTAAAGCTTCTTTGAAATTGTCCAAATGAATTGAAGTATAAGCAGGGCTCGTTAATTGTCCATTCAAAAACATAGAAATTAGCTCGTCAAGAGTTCTATCCCTTTCTTCTTTACTGCAATTTGCGTTCCAACGATTCACGTTAAAACCAACGAATTTTATATTTTTAAAAATCAATGCAGAAACTGGAATGGTAACTGGTTGCGTAGACATTCCCCCGTAAGTGACTAATGTTCCGCTATAATCCAGTTTTCTCAATAACTCCGAAGAACTCTTTCCTCCAATACAATTTAGTCCCAAATTAGGCTTTTTAATTTCTCCCGATTTAAACAAATCTGTAGATCTCAATTCTTCTTCAGTAAGCACATAATTCGCACCCAATTTTTTCAATTCTTGCTTTAATTCATCAATATTTTCTCTGCTTCTCACGATGTTTATTGTTTTAAAACCCCAAAATTTACATAATTGTATAACTAATTGCCCACAAGATGAATTCGAACCATTTTGTATGACAGTATCGCCTAGCTGTAAAGTCACGAAATCTTTTAACATTCTGTATACTGTGAGTGGATTTACCATTAATATTGAAGCTACAGCTGGTGGTAAATCGCGTGGTAATTTCTTTAATACGTTTTGGTGCACTAATAAATGTGATCTCCAAGTTCCTAGATTGTATTCAACAGGTATTACATGGTCGCCTACTTGAAATTTTTCAACTTTTTCACCTAGTTTTATTATTCTTCCTGTTCCTTCGTATCCTGCGACAGCAGGAAGTGGTTTTTTAATAGGATATTTACCTTGGATTAGGTTTATATCTACGGGGTTAATGGGCGCAGCTAAAATTTCTATCAACACTTCATTTTTACCTGGTTCTGGCGTATTTTCGGTAACTTTATTAACAACATCTGAAGGATTACCATAATTATTATATATTAGTTTCGTAGTTAAACTTCTTTTTGATTCATATAGTGTATTTTTAACAGATGTTTTAGAGTTATTTATTAGAATGTTTGATAAATAAACCGCTTTAGTACACATTATGTTGTTTACTAAATTTTAATTCTAATACAGTTACAGTCTATCGTTATCAGCAAGGTCAGTGTAGTGTCATTGTAATTTTTATTTATTAAATGAAAATCGTATCGTTAACTCAGATAACAATTATACATTATTAGCATATTCTTTTTATGAATATTCATATCGTTGGTCTAGTTCTAATACCCCGTACCTGCAAAAAAATCAAAATTCACTTGTACATTTACTTTATTTATATTTACTTTATTTGCATTTAGAATATTTTGAGATTCACTCACTCATTTTTTGGTCCAATGCACAATACAATTTTTGTAAGTAGTAATTGTTTATACTTATTTAAAAAAAATTATTTGGTTAAAAAGTCGTCTTTTTTAAATGTACCACTCATTTTACAAAAAAGGAAGGCCTAAATGAAAAAAAAAAATCTTATAAAATTTTTGCTTATGTGTTGACAAGGTAACAGAGTAAACACCATATTTTTTGCTTTTGAATTAACAAAAATATAATAATAAACGATGAGAGATGTCATAGGTTTACGCTGTAATAAATTCTCATCGCCAATTTCATCGACTCTCAGTGTATCTTTCTCTTCGCTCTCAAACGTAGCATAGCTCTGTTTCTCTCTACGTGCCGGCTGATGCATCACATTATTGATGTGGTAGGATTTTTTCATTTTTATATTATAAAACTTCTCGTTAGGTGCCAATGGGCATTGTGTCATATTGTTATCTGTTTTTAGTAAAGAATTAATAAGTATATGTGTTTTACAAAAACATACCACATATTCACACAAAATAAGGATGTTCTTAATCCTCGCCAGTCAATATGCTTGTTGATGCAACAAACAGGATGGACTTACTAAATAGGTATAAATTTTCAGTGTATCCACCAAAATTTAAAATGGAAATTACGTAACTAATAATGTAATCCACCAAATTTTTAAATTTTCTATGTAACAATGGGAAATGTAAGATCATCCACCAAATTTTTAAATTCAATTTTTTTTTTAATTTTAAAATTATTTGGAATCAATATTTAATAAAAAAACATAATAAAAGAATAAAAGAAAAAAACATCTAATGATCAGCAAATACATTTTTTCGTGGTCTTATAAACTCTAAAATTTTGCTGTATATTGTGTTCATGAATAACCTTATTATAACTTAAAATATTTTATAAATATACTGTAAGATCCTGATTTAATTTTAAATATAAATAGCATTAATTAGACAATGTCTTTCTTCTTAATTCCATTATTTACTTGAAAACAGTTTTCTTTTTACTAATATTCATTGCTTCAAAATGTTTGAATATTTATATTGAATCGTATTTTGAAAAGTTATTTAATTTATTTAAATCATTTAGTAGAAAAAAAATAACTTTTCAATTTCTATCAGTGAAAAGGATTTGACATTTGATGGCTACCATTATCCCAGCGGCCACCATTCCCCCCTTTACTCTAATCATAGAAGTTTGTTATGAGCCAGGCCCTTTTTAAAAAATCATATGTTCCTTCTGGATAGACTTAGAAGTAAAAATGACCATATTTACAACTTCAACGCCCTGTATTTAGATTTACCCTGTATATAATTAAGTTGTTATTATTACTATTTGTAATTTAAAAATAAACTTCTTTCCAAAACCTAAACTATCAATCCGTCCACCCTGTATATTAAAAAACTAGACGTAGGATTGAGTTGTGTGACACTATGGTCCTTTCGGACGAGCCCTCAACCATAACCAGCACCCTTTATAAATGTATTTACGCGTCCGCTATCTAGGATAAGATATCAAAATATGCAGCAGAGCAGTCTGAAATTTAATGTCAAAACAGCTCGATAGAAGGGAGATTGCGCACCAAACAACTTGAGCTCGACTGACCGCGACAGAAGAAAGAAAAGAATTGTTCTCATTTCTCAATTTAATTGAATAAAAAAATATAAACTGCAACTGCATAGTGCTAAGTGCTAGCGGTCGCAGCACTCGAGTACTTGACTCAGGAAGTAAAAAGTGCTTTGTTATTCCTTTCTATTGTTCGTTTGTTTTAATTAGCAAGGCGAATTCGAATTAACGTGTTAATAGGAAAAATGGAACGAGTTTAAACAGGATAATAAATGTATAAGGTAAGAAAGACTAAAAAATATTAATACTAACTTTTTTTAATGATAATTTTGTACAGAATGCCACAACATTCTAGTCACAAATCATTACTCAGCATCCATTAAGTATTTTTCTATAATTTATCTTACAGGGTAATTTACGAAAGCTTTTTTAATCGAAGTAATGTTTTTTTAACACCCTATTTTAGTTAATAATTTAGCACCCAAATTTTATACGTCCCCAAAAATATAATGCGTTCCTTGAATGCATATAAATAGTTATTGATATCAAAAAAGCTTTGAAATATTCTATTTACTATATATAAGTCTATTTTTATGTATGAGAGAGTACTAAAATAATAAAGCGTTCGTAATCCATAGTATCCAGCTTTTAGTAGACAGTTAAAATATTTTTTGAAGTTATTCCTCGAGTATACACTTTTATTTTCACCTAATTAACCTGCTTATAACTTCTAAACAGCTGAAGGTAAAAAAGTGCAATTTTTTCTAAAATGTTTTATTTTTCCACAAGGTATGTTAAGAATATTGTGTCAAACGGGTTATGTAGGTATAAGGGTTTAAACTTTGACTTTTAAACAACGTTACGTTCATAAATAATAATTTTAATATAAAAACCACTTCTTACCTACAAATCCAAATCAGAATCGAAATCAGAAGATGAACTGTCGCAACCAATATTTACAATGAGTGGCTCGATCATTTCATCAGTAATATTGTCCAACTTCCACATTTTCTCATCTTCTTTAATCGTATGATTTACTGCCTTTTCCCAGTTTTCAGGCTTCACATTATTTACAGCCTCCAAAAACAACTGTTTAACATCACTCATTCTAAAAGAATTATTTTTTCTTGAAACTTCTACCTTTATCTGTGCCCATATCAGTTCAATCGGGTTTACTTCGCAATGATATGGTGGTGATCTAACCACCATCATCCCACGATTTTTTGCAATTTCATCAATTTTATATTTTTTGAATTTCTCTTTATGAAGGGAACACAAATGATACAGTTCTTTTCTCACAGAACCGGGATGGAACTTAATATTCTTTGAATTTAGCCAATTCTGTAAATCTTTATTTAACCATTTGGTTGTGGGCATTTTTTCTATAAGTCTCGAGTGATAACTTGCATTATCCATTACTATTATACAGTTCTGAGGAAGAAGATCTATAATTTGTTCGAACCACTCTTTAAAGACATCAGCATTTATGTCGTCATGGTAGTCACTGGTACGAGTAGATTCAAAAGTCAATAAACCACCTTAAACAAAACCGTTTGATCTACCGATGTGTACTATTATTAGTCTGCGCCCCTTTCCTGATGGTCGATTTAAACCAGTAGATAAATTATTTAAAAAAGCCTGTCTTCGACTTGTAACAGTTTCATCTTGCCAAAATTTATTTGGTTTATGTCCCTCGTTGATCCATGTTTCATCTAAATAAAATATATTTCTTCTTTCGTTTCTCATTTCTTTTATAGTCCTTAGGTAATTTCTTCTCCATACTACAATATCGCTTCTTTCTATTAAAATAGACTTTCTGAAATGCTTGTTCCATGGAAAACCTATTTCTTTTAAAAGTTTCCATAGTGTGCTTCGACTCATTTCAGAGTAATCCTTATCATCTCGAACCGAGGCAAGAACTTTGTCTACTGTCGGAAATTCTTTTCTAAAGAAGAACGCATGCACTTTCCTTCGAAGTCTTTGTTTCAAAAGATTTTCTAATTGAAATTTTGGTTTCCCTGGAGCTTTACGTGCTGTTTGAAACTCGCCACATTTCTCTTCTTTAACAACTCTGTAAATCGTAGATTTCCCAACACCAAGCGTACTACTAACTAATTCCACTGTGTCATCAACACTTTTACATAAATGTTTGTCTGTATATGATTTAAAACAATTAAATATTAATGTTTTTTCATTAACTGTTAAGGAACCGATTTTTTGTCGTTTACGCGGCCCTTCCAAATTTTCCATGATCACACTAGAATTCACACTGCACCTTGCAAGTTGCAACTAAACGACATTTAGTAAACTGTCAAGAATACACAACTAGGACCTCCTTACTAAATGGAAAAACTATAATCGCATTTTCGGTGAAATTTGTTGGGAATACTTATAATTCGATTACTGTAAGAAATTCTTGGAATTAAAATAAAACAAAATTGGCAAATAAGTACTTATTAAAAATAATCTTAAGATACGGCTATGTAATCTTTAATACACAGGGCTTTTGGCCTGTCCAAACCTTTTTTATTATTCTGTACAGCTTATATTTATAAAGGACCAATAAAAGACCCGAAACTTATAATAGCTCAGGTACATTTATAACAATTTTAGGAAATATTTAGATTATTCTGTAAAAATATTTAAAATGACCGTACTAAGTTTTGCATTAGAAATGCTGTTTTATTACTCTCTCATACATAAAAATAGGCCGGGCACCGGGACAATTCTCTAGATCGGGCACCGTGACAAAAAAAAAATTAATTTCATTACACCAGCCAGAGCAAATTTATGATGAAATATAGACACGCTACTATTGGGTGGAATTCTCCTTAGGAATACCGCAGCAGCGGTTTACCCTTCGATATTTAAACAAGAAAGATGGTGCTCTTAAATACAATATTAAATATTTTAAACAAATTATATTTGTTGATTCAAGCAAACCTTTTCAGAGTCTGTCAGAAAGTATTCTAAATATCTATTTTCTGGCCCATAAATTTGAATGTACGTTATAATCTTTAATTTTTAGCTCAAGATGTTTAGTTCAATAAAAACATTCACGACAATAATTCTACTCGTCTTCCTTAATATTATTCTGGCGATTGATCCGTTAGAAAACGAAATAGACGACAGCCATGTGTTTCACAGGAATTTAAAATCGCCAGCCAGCCTCTTACAAGGTAAAGTAAAACTCAAAATTACAAGCTGTGACTGATGTATTGAAATTTTGTTTTAACATTAGGAATATTCTATTTAAATTTAGCATAATTTTGAACCGATTGGAAAATAAGATCAAAAATGTTAAATAATCAAAAATTAAAAAATATTTTTCATGAATAGATTCTTTTTAATAAATAATTTAGTTCAATTAGCACTGTTTAAATTTATTTATCACATTATGAAAGTAAAATTGATATTTTATTCAATTTTTACTATCAGGTTTTTAAATTTCTTGACCTGTATTTCATGGAAATATTAGAGGAGATACATATTGTAATTTTCCCCTAAAACTAGACATGGGATACTAATATTGATGCAGGCTCTGTACTAAAATAAAAACAAATAAACTATTGATATTTGGAGCAAAACTATATAAATTAAATAACGTAAATCCAGAAATTTTTAATACCTACAGCCTGAGTCAATATATTATACCTTTTGCTGTTGATGGAGGTATAACTATTAAAATTATATTTTTTTAAATAGATAACTTAGGTAATTTTATGCTTTTTCCACACCATTAAGTATTATTAGGTAATTTACAACTGTGACAAAATATTGTTGAATAAACAATGTTTAGAAAGTTATAAAAAACCCAATGAAACTCGAATAAGCATCAGTTGGTTATATTATAGAATCATTTTTGATTGCTCAACTGATAGGTAATAGACAAACTTTTATTATTTTGGTTTTACTTGCCTTCAAAGGTTGATAATTAAAATTTATCAAACTAAATACAGGGTCTTATACTGAATGGGCCTTTATAAACAGAGATGCAGAAATATAATTAATATTCTTATTATTTGTAAAAAAATCTTTTATTGTTGGCATAATAATTGGAATTATTCACTTTATGGAACTTGATCTATTTTATTTCTTATGTAACCATCTACGTAGTCCTCAGCTAATGATTTCCATCCGCCATAGCGTTTCAAAGTCTATAAAAAAAGTAAAATCTAATAAAAACTGTTTAGTTTGTACTTCTTGGCAAAAAAATATTTAAATACATTATAAATAGATATACAGGGTGGGTGTCTGTAAAAGGTCTTTACACATATTCCTTAGACCAAAATAAGTCGATTTAAGTAAAATTACCTTAGTAATTCGTTTGGGCTCCAGAGGGCCTTGAAGTTACAATTTTTAAATCGTTTTTCCCATATAAATTTAAAGCGGCATATGCGATTTTGCTAAAATTTGGTATATTGTTAGAGTTTTATGTGGCAAAAAAACACAGGCGTAGAACTTGATTTTTTAAATAATTGTACCTTTAAAAATTCTACGTCAATGGAAGAAAAGGAGTTTGATTATGAAATTTAGATTGCGCAACTCATTTACTTTAAAAAAGGTACTCTTGATAAGACTCGATTACTCTCATGGTTTTCGCTAAATTTCTGTTTTAATAATTTAGAGTGTATAGGTTTCACAAAAATATTTATTTACAACATAATCAAAATAGAGATTTTACAAAAATTGTTCAAAATATTCACCATTTTCACGCATGCAAAGATTTATACGTCGAAGAAAATTAAAATCTATCCTTTCCATAACTTCTTCATCACCTCTAAGATTGTTTATTGCATCTTGAATACGTTGCCAGAGTTGTTCCTCATTTTCTACAGGTTCCCTGTAAACTGTGGATTTCAGATGTCCCCATAAAAAGTAAGCCATCGGTGTTAGGTCTGGGGAACGTGGTGGCCAGTTTACAGGTGCGTCATTCCCTTTGCCTATCCAATTGTGTGGATATTGTTCATTCAAGTGGTTTCTAACGTTTAAAGAAAAATGTGGTGGAGCATCTTGCATAAACCACATATCTCTCCGAAGTTGGAGTGGTAAATATTCTAACAATTCTGGCAACGTATTTTGTAGAAAATCCAAATAATTTTCTCCAGTTAATCTTCGTGGAAGTGTGACAGGATCAACAATGAAATTACCAATTATTCCAGCCCACACATTAATTTTGAATTCGTGCTGAAAATGGTTTACCTTTATTGCATGCGGATTTTCAACGGCATAAACATGTTTATTATGGGTATTAGTTATACCTCTTCTTGTAAAACCCGCTTCATCGGTAAAGAGAATCTTCTTGACAAAGTTTGGATCTCTTTCTCTTTGCATATTAACAAATCGACAAAAACCCAAACGAATTTGAGGATCATGGACTAATAATTCTTGTACTGGCTTCTTATGGTATGGATATGACAATTGTTCTCTAAGCACTTTATGAACGACATCTTTACTTACTCCTAGTTCCCTTCCAATTCGTCTGATGCTTAATTCTGGATCTTCTTCAACACGTTCTAAAATGTCTTCTTCAACTTCAGGAATCCTTACAAAACGTTCTCTTCCATTATCAACAGTGTTGAGAGCAAAGGAACCGGTCTCCCGAAGACGTCTCTCAACAGCACCAAAAGTTGGGTGGCTAGGTACACGACGATTTGGAAACCTTTCAGAGTACACGCTGACACTCTCTCGAGCATTTCCTTCACAAAATCCTAATGTCAGTAACATATCGGTATATTCTGCATTGGTATATTGTACAGCCATATTAATAAACCACGCATTTGTTTTTTTCATTATTAAGTCAGATAGAACACGTTCAATCGTTAACAAGAGATTAGGTGTTAAAACTTGACAATAATTTTATTTAGATGAAACTATGGAAACCAACAATAAATGTTTTTGTATACGTATTGCAGGCAAATAATTAATATTCCTCAAAAAATCGTACATGGCAAGAATCGAGTATTTTTGTTAAAAGTCTCGATTAGAGGTGTTGAAGAAGATATGAAAAAAGTACATTTTTATGTTTTTCATCGTATAAAATAGGCGTAGCACTTGATTTTTTAAATAATTGCACCTTTAAAAATTCTACGCCAATGGCAAAAAAGGGGTTTGAGTATGAAATTTGGATTGGGTACTCATTTACTACAAAAAAGTACCCTTGATAACACTCGATTTACTCTCATGGTTTTGACAAAGTTTGTATTTTAATAATTATTGTTTATGTTCTAAAATTACTAAAATGCAAATTTCGTCAAAACCATGAGAGTAATCGAGTCTTATCAGTAGTACCTTTTTTAAAGTAAATGAGTTGCGCAATCTAAATTTCATACTCAAACTCCTTTTCTTCCATTGGCGTAGAATTTTTAAAGGTGCAAATATTTAAAAAATCAAGTTTTACGCCTATGTATTATTATCGGACAAAATTTTAATACCATTTTTTTTGCCACATAAAATTCTACCAATATACCAAATTTCAGGAAAATCGCATATGCCGTTTTAAATTCATATGGGAAAAACGATTTAAAAATTGTAACTTCAAGGCCCCATGGAGCCCAAACGAAGCAACTTGGTACTATGGTAATTTTACTTAAATCGACTTATTTTGGTCTAAGGAATATATGGTATGTTTTTGTAAAGACCTTTTACAGACACCCTGTATATAAAAATAATTTTAAATTGATGCTTTGGTTAACATAGGAAAACTAATAAAAAAAAAATGATAAAATATTTGGAACAACTCTTATATCGCTTTTTGATTAATTTTTTTTACTAGGCGAAGTAGACATACTCAAACTCCTTAACATATCTCCAAAAGATCAAGGAGTATCAGCAATTGAAGGTCCGATTCGTAATTATCCTGCCTACAAGTTCCGGCTTCCTTATGGAAATGTCCTTTTGTCAAACGCCACCAATGTTACCACGGCCATGAATAACCCCAGTGGTTTCACAGCAATTTTTTTGTTGAGGCAGCAAAAGAATAACCTAGGAACACTGATGTCAGTGAACTCTCCTGGGAGATTGACTCCTTGGTTTCAAGTTATTAGCAATTCAAAAACAGGAATTTTAACTGTGAAATACAGGTTGAAGGGGTTGAACAAGATCAAACAGATCGATTGGGGATTGCCTAAGCATCACAGGAAATCTCCAATGGCAGGTAAATCTTCTAAAACGAAACAGTATCAAATTGTACAAAATTATATTATTTTTATTTTTTAGCTTGGAACTGGATATCGATTTCGTTTGATACAAAAAATGGTATGATTCGATTAGATCTAGATTGCGAACCAAGCAGATTTGAGAATGTTAAACAAAGAAAATCTCTTGGACAATTTGGTATTCCAGCAGATTCGCTAGTATATTTTGGACAGGAACCTGGCCGAAAGAAAAAATATTTGGTAATAATAATTACACCAACACCAACTTCTTATTCTTAACTTAAAGAAACATTGAACAATTTATAAATACATTATCAAATTTTCTTCTTTATTTTTTAGGGTTCAATTGAAGTGGCCAAAGTTCTGCCTTACGTCACACAACAAAGACTGTGGTCTTGTATGCAAATTGCTTCAAATTTGTCTCCAGAATTTCGAAAACCAGTTACTTAAATAAAAAAACCGTTTAAAGTATGTGATATAAATAAAGGACTGGTTTTATTTATATAAAATAATATATTCCAGGTATATAAAAGTATTTATTTTGTTCCCTGGTAGACCTACATTATTGTTTTTATAAAATTAAATTATTAATTAAAATCAAACAGGTTTATTTATACAGGGTCATTCTATATGGGCGGAACGGGTCATTCTATATGAGCGGAACACTTGATTTATGGCTTAACTATGACTTGTACGATAATTTGACTTAGATAAAAGTTTTTGTACATTTTATGTACTATTTATTGACGTTTACAGATTTCCTGCATACGTAATGGTTTTCAAGATATGACGTCATCGGGCAATATTTTAAATAAGTCTTGGACCCACTTAATGTACCATTGATGAAATCAGACAGATCATACGAACTCGAAAAAAAATATAAATACAGGGTGATCCATTTAAAATATTGTCCGATGACCTCATATCTTGAAAATCATTACGTATGCGGGAAATCTGTAAACGTCAATAAATAGTACATATAATGTACAAAAACTTTTATCTAAGTCAAATTATCGTACAAGTCATAGTTAAGCCATAAATCAAGTGTTCCGCTCATATAGAATGACCCGGTATGTATATTTAACTGGAATGTACACCAGTAGATAAATATCGAGTACTTATATTAAATAACCATCGAATATTGTTATATATTCTTCTAAAAAAAATCTGATAATTTATTTAAACATAAGTAATGTACGTAGGTATTTATTATTAAATAAAACATACCAAATTTGAATTTAAAAATTGTGATTTTAATAAATATATATCCAACATTATTGCTGTTTTTTAAAAACTTAATAATATTTGTCTGAAAATAGAAATTTGTAAACTATCAAATAAAAAATATCCAAAAATAAATTTGGTGAAGTTCGCAACTAAGAATAAAATTACTTTTTTTATGAGTTTTATTAAATTTTCAACCATTTTTTTCCCCTCCCTTAAATTAAATGTAGGTACCTATATTTCTAAATCAATGTTTAAAATACTGTAACGTTTGTTTATTTTAAAAATAATTAATTTATTTAATACAGTTTATTTATAATAAGGCATTATTTATGTTTCACACTTCTAATTTATTTAACAATTTATCTTTATTCGACATTTATTTTAAAATAAATGTAAATAGCTTGAAAAAATCCAATCCTGGCTAGATAACTCTCGATGCGTTCATGAAATACTTCCTCCACGCGTCGGCCTGTGTACAAAAAACATTCCAACTGATTTTCGATCGTCAGCTGTAACGGCAGCGGTGAAGGTAAAAAAAACTGGTTACAAGACAATACTCTTAGTCGTGATAAAATTTCTATTATTTTCAGTAGCATTTTTATGAAATTTATTAAACTAAAAGGCATTTTTTTTTAAATAAAACCATCTGTATATTTTTTAGCATTTGTTAGTAATTTTAAATGGAACATGTTTATAAAACAGTAATGTTTAACCTCACAACGCACAGGGATTTTTCGTCGGGCGCCATTTTTTTTTTCGACCAATTTCGTATGAGGGGTTTCGGGGCGACTTTAAAAAAATTGTACCGTCCGAACGCATAAACCGATTTCGAGGAAACTTAGCCCGAAGATCTCAACTCACGAGACGCTTTATTAAAAAAATCGACGTCAAAATTATCGGTCTTCGTGGAAACCGTAAAAAATCGGGAAAAACTTCGAAAAATCGTATTTTTAGGTCTTTGGGTCCCTTTTTGGCGATTTGGGTGAACATTTGAAGGGTGAATGTATTATTGGTAGATGCTTAAGAGATGTTAGACGGCACCTAGGAGGGTCTTGATGTCATATGTCAACTGTCACGTTTTTTGTGACATTATGAAAATATCTTTTTTCTACAAGCGTGCGGGAAGATGATCTTCTCGCACGCAGAGAAATATAAATTTAAAAAAAAACAATATATTTTCGCCCATGCCCGGGTTTGAACCTAAGATCTTTGCGTTATGAGCCCGAAACCCTAACCACTACACCAATTCAGCACATAACATCGGTTAATTATATGTGTGTAAACTGTATGTTGTATCTAATGTCATTATACAGGTTAATTCTCTATTTTAGAAATAAATGCGCTTGTAGAAAAAGTGTTGATCGTAACACGTGCTAGAAGCACTTTTACGCACTCACCAGCTTACCCGCACTCCGCTGCATGTCGTGCGGGTAACGCAGTTTCGTGCGTAAAAGTGCATCTTCTAGCACTTGTTGCGATAACTACTATATCCCTTTTCGACGATTCTATAAAAACAAATAATTTTTTTATAATTTTTTTGAACACCCTTTGCCACACTTTAACTCACTACGTGCACGGGTTTTTTATCGGGCGCCATTTTTATTTCAGACAATTTTTGTATGAGAGATTTCCGGACGAAACATCCCGTCAGCGTCCCCGAACGGGTCGCTGCACAATATTTAATCACTTTTTATGTTTTCATCCTGTCCGCGACCTCTACTAATTCGAAATATTTCCCTTTACCTCTTCTTTTTTTTTAGAGGAAGTAATAGGTGCTACGACTTTTACTTCCTCTAATATTTTTAATTTTCACTATAATTTACCATTTCTTTAAAACAGTGGTGGTCAACCTCTCAATGTGTTGAGCTACTTTGTTAATTTTGGAATAAACAGCGAGCTACCCACACGGAAGCCACGTAACGCAACGTAAATGAAATAATCCACAGTTAATTTATCATTATATGTATTTATTTTACTATTTAACTGGTAATACATAATACATAGGTACTAATAATAAACTAATAACAAAATAACTAATATTACTAGTACGTACTTGTTCATAGCTACATTCCTACCAACCAAACGAAGGTGTTTGAAAAATAAACACAAACTTTTATCCAGCCACAACGATATGTTACGTAAGATTTAAAAATAGTTAATAATAACAACAAAAAAGTAACGCACTATCATGAACATAAACATTGAAAAATAAAGAAGCACGTTCAATGAGAAGGCTGACACTCAGACTCTTCGATAATTTTTTTAATGTTTGCAGTATAATTTGATACAGCCATTCGAATACAATTATCCAAATGTTCATCTGTAAGTCGATTGCGATATTTGTTCTTAATAAACTTCATATTGGAAGAAGAAGATTCACACAAATAGGTTGAACTGAATAATGCTTTCACTTTCAAGGCAACACGGCATAGAACTGAATATTTGTCGTTACTTACAATAGGCCAGATACATTTGGTACTTGAGACTAACGATTTTAAGGCTAAATCATTTTGAAACACAATTACTTCCATTTCTGTTGCACCGATGTCTTCGCCAAAGTTCTGCAAAACACAAGTTGCAAACTGTTGAATATCAATTTTCATAAAGGGTAAAACAACAAACTGCGCTACTAAAGCCATTTCGTTGAAATCCTTAAAACGATTTTTGAAGTTATTCTTCAGGGTAGAAACTATTTCTACATGATATTTGCTATCATAGGGTCATAATGGATTTTAAGATATTTTTTCTGAAGGAATAGGAAAATGCTGGGCATCGCTGTTAATTAGGTTTTGTTCCCAAAACTCCAGCTTTTTGATAAATGCTTTTATATCAGAAATCATTTCCGCTAGTTCTTTGTCTCTCCCCTGAAGCTGCTAATTAAGTTCGTTTAATTTTTCTGTAATGTCCACGAGAAAACCAAAATCTCTAAGCCAGATTGAATTTTCTAATTCCGGAGTCGGTTCATCGCGTTGTTTGAAAAATTGAACTATGCCAGATAGGACATCATTAAAACCCATCCTCTACTTAACCATCGGACCTCAGAGTGAAGGAGTAGGTCCCCGTATTGACAGTCAACTTCATCGGCCAAGGTTTTGAATAATCTTCTTTGTAACGCTTGAGCTCTAATCTTGTTCACAATTTTTACCACCAGTTTCATAACGTTGTTTAGTTTCAGGAAATTTCCACATAATGCTTGCTGATGGATAATGCAGTGGTAACAGAGAAATTGCGGAAAAGTTTGATCTTTACGACATAACGCCACCAGACCCTTATCCCAACCCACCATAGCTGGTGCGCCATCGATTGTCAAGCCTACCATTTTCGATATTGGAATTTTCTCAGAAGAAATAATATTTTTTAAATGAGAAAACAACTCCTGTCCAGTAGTGTGTCCTTTCAGTGGAATAAACTTCAAAAGATCTTCTTTAATCGTAAAATCACTAAAAACCATCCTGACGAACACGGCCATCTGGGCAGTGTTAACGACATCTGTTGATTCATCCAGTTGAAGTGAAAATAAAACACAGTTATCTAAGTCAGTTCTTAACTGTAAAAAAATATCATTGCTCATTAGTTCTACACGTCTCATCACTGTATTAGCAGAAAGTTGCATAGGTTTTGTAGCTGAAACTATCTCGTCTTTATTTCTAAAGTTGGCAAATAACGAATCAGCAGCTTCTAAAAACGCCTGTTTTATCATTTCCCCGTCTTCATAAGGTTTCTTTTTTTGTGCAATTATCTGGGACACACGGTACGATGTTTCAGTTGCAGCCTTATTTTTGTCGACTGTTCTTAAAAATATTGATTGTTGTCCAATTAACTACTTTTTTAACTGTTTCAGTTTCTCCTTTCTGGCGGCAGAATGTAGTGGGAATGATTTTTCAAAATTAGAATGTACAGTTTTATGATGTCTCTCAATATTTTCTTTTTTAGCAACGGAGACCGAAGTATTACATAACAAACACACATTTTTATCTTTAACTTCTGTAAAAAAGTATTATTCTTACCTTTCCGAATGAAAGTGGTATGTCTTTACCTTCTTACAACTGCTTGCCATAATATTATTTTTTGTTGTTCTCTATTAACCCAACCGCTGGACGTTGGTTACGCGTTCAATTTTAAACTAAGCGCAATGTCGTCGCGCCGTGCGTATTTATCCCGTTCAAAGCAATTCTGATCGTTCTCGAACACTAACGCGCTGGTCCGGCTGGTCGGTTCTAGCCGATTCTAGCTTAATGGCGTCAGTGGCAGATCGCTCACCGCAACGTTGCCGCTGTTTATGTTTAATATTATGACAATTAGATTTTTTTGTGGAATTTTCGGAAGCGTCTCTGATTTTTGCAGTTTGTATTTTTTAAATTAAAATCGTTGTGAGAGCTACCAGAATTGCCTCCGCGAGCTACCGGTAGCTCGCGATCGACAGGTTGGCGACCACTCCTTCAAAACCTAACAGTTGAATTATAGTCGTAAGTTAATTTGTAGATCAATAAACCATTTAGTTCTTAATAACAATATTTGATTAACAACTTTTTAAATATTTATTTTTATTAAAAGTACAGGTATATAAAAAACACATATCCTTATGTTTATATTACTTTTATAATACTTTTAGAAGGCGGTAATCCTTTTCAATTTTTACCAACTATAAAAAGAGCCTATAAAATTTGTACAAAAAAGTTGATTATAATATACCACTTGCTATTTCAATTCATTTAACAACATGCAGTACCCTCTGATTAATCTGATTGTTTACCAATAACTCTTTATTTTATTAAAATTAAATTATATGCCTAAAAATATTAAAATTATTATAATACACTTTTTCTCAAAATATTAATAGAAATAACTGAAAGAATACCGAACAATCTGCAATTTTTCAATAACAAAAATTCAAAAAACAGAGCTGAAATTGCCAATAAGAATACAACGAAACAAAACATAGAAGTATTGAAAAAATATAATTATTTTCAAAATTGTTTTATTCAGATGGATATTGCACGTTGTAAAAAATCACGTTATCTTTTTTAAAAATTATTTAAACACAATATAAAAGACATTAACAACTATAAAATATATATCACATACATCTTTAAGTATATTATCTAAACAAATAATAAAATAAAGCCCTAGTTCATCACTATAAATAAATAATAAATAAAGAATTGTAAATCGTTAAAAAATTAAGTTTCTTTTTGTTTAACAATTTTCGTAGCATAATACACCAACTTATTCCTAAGTTCCGATGTCATCCTGTATTTTAAGGCAAGATAAGCGATGATCCTGAAGAACACCGTAAATATCATGATGTATCCGAACTGGTAAACAGGCAAAGTTCGATCCATGCCCATATCCTGCATCAGTACTTCCGGATCCCTAAAAATATTGTTCAAATAATATATAGCGTCGTATATTAAAACTTCTACTCACCTATAATGACAGTAGAAATCTTCACACGGTATATCTTGTCTGTTGTTAAAAAGAGAACTTGCAATTCCGACCAAACCGAATCTCATATAACTGAACGATATTATCACTTTCATAAAAGATTCTATTTTGTTTTTGTAACCCATTCCGTATACTCCAAGTGCTAGAATTACTGCTAGAATATGGGGAGCTACCACGGATCCATTCTGAAAATAATAATACAAAGACTGATTAAAAAGTGTTTGTAAACAATCTTCTAATCTAGATTTACATATCTCCAAAATCTAGTATCCCGTTAGTTATTGTTAATAGAATTTTTGATGGTCACTGTGTCAGTTTGAGAAACGTTTTTCACTAGTATAGTGCCCACTGAGTATATTTGTATCCTTGTTTATCGATGTGGAAAAAAAGAAAATGAGAATACAGTCGGAACGCACTGAATATTCCAGTGAAAAACACTATTAATTTGGCATTTACATAGACTCGATGACAGTTGTTTAAAGCAACGATGTTAGGGCATAATCATTGTAGCCAACCCAACATTTGTGGTTAGGGTGAAGGTAAAAATAAGATAAAAAGTAAGCTGTTTGGAAAGTTACTAGATTCAAAAGTCCTGCTCCTTTTTGACAGCATTAAAATTTTTAATTCATTAAACTTATATAGTAGACAAATCATATTATTAAAATACCTATATATTTCTTACCAAGATATCAAAGGTGGCTCCAATGGTGTATCCTAAGCCTTGCGAAGCTAAGCCGACGCTGATTCCCACTAACGAAAACCATAAGAATCTGTCAAATTCCATTGGTTGTCCAGAGAGGCAGAAAACAATCAAAACGAATAGTATTCCACAAAATATCTGCAATTTAAAACAAAAATCAAAAATCGGTTATTGTCAAATACAACAGAAAAAGAGAAGCACAGCAAGAGGTGTCCCCAAGCGGTTACACATCCAAATACTAACCACATATAACCCCGCTGTATTTAATAATATGTTATTCAAAATTTAGAGTAGGTTCAGTGAATTGGTATACGATATACGATATACGATATACGATATACGATATACGATATACGATATACGATATACGATATACGATATACGATATACGATATACGATATACGATATACGATATACGATATACGATATACGATATACGATATACGATATACGATATACGATATACGATATACGATATACGATATACGATATACGATATACGATATACGATATACGATATACGATATACGATATACGATATACGATATACGATATACGATATACGATATACGATATACGATATACGATATACGATATACGATATACGATATACGATAGTTCTCAAAAATATTTCAGTATATTTACTAAATTTTTGGCAAAAATATACATTCAATATTCCATTTAGATACAATTTACTAGTTTTCAGAACTAATATCTTTAACACCTTCCTCATTTGACTTGAAATATTATTAAACACAAATTGAACTTACCAATATGGGTAAATTGATAACGGTGACTGCGAGAAAATACGGCTTCAAACTAAACCATCTATTGAAATACTCTCGTTTCAATAACCTAACTTCTAAAGGAACTGAAATAAAAATATACATATTTAATATCATTTTTGACATATTTCAAAAATGGCGCTGAACAAAATGTCGTATGACAAAACAACGCGTCCTAAATAGCGACAGTATAGATGAGCGCTAAACCTATTATCGGTAAGAAGATCTAAAAAGAGCTATATCACTTTTGTTTATACATAAATAGATTAAAGAAATTTGTAAAAAGTAAATTACCTAACCTGTGCGGCCTGGAACCATCGCTAAATTTTGTACATAAAATGTCATTAAAATTTAACCGATCGCTCAAGCACAGGTTAGGTAAATTAGTTCAGATTTTGTTTATTATTTTAATTTTAAATTTTTTTTTGGCCCTATTTTGACTGACACTATTTTAAAAAGCTCCGGCGCTGATTTGACTGACGCTCTTTTGATTTTTGTAGAAGGTTAAAATAATGATAATAATATAAAGTTTACAAGATTCTTAGTTACATAATTATTTATTTTACAACATTGTATTCATCTTTTTATCAGAAAATATTTTGTTTCCTACACCAATCTCTTGACTCCTAGGTAGTGAAACATTTTTAAAATATTTTATTGAGATACTTACATAGTAATACTGGAGACATCACATGAGTGTACATGAAAAATACATTAATACTGATACAATATTTGAAAACTGAAAGGATTTGACTTGCATCATTTCCGCTTCCATAAAATATGCCTCCAATCAGTAGACCCGATGTGAGATGATGAAAAAACTGTATGTACAACATGGATTTATTCCTACGCATTTGCAAAGCCATTCTCGATAAAAGGATGATGAACTGCGTCCAAAAAGACGTTGGATAGTCCACGTCTTGGAACGAAATACCTGAAAATAAGACAAAATTATCTTTTAACAAATAAATTTTGAAAAATATTTTTAATTATCTTTAAAATCTTATAAATTATGATATAAAAAATTTCAAAATAAAGAGAGAGACATGTTTTGTGATTACAAATAATCATTATTATATGGAGCAAAAAATTAACGATAAGTTATATATGTCTAAACCAACATAAGTATATGAAAGAACTTTAGAAGTTTTAGTTAATTCTGATTAAAATAAAAACTTTATAACTTATTAAATGAGTTCTAAGAATAGTCCTATTTTACGAACAAGTAAACTACAGAGTAAAAATGTTTAAATTCTGAAATTAGTTAGTAAATAAATATTAATGCAAACGTGAATTAAATTTGGGTAACACTGACCTGCTTGTGTTGTATCTTGATAGATTTCGCTAGTTTCAAAAGACTCTATCTGATTTTGTCGTTGTTCCTTATTACATCTCATATTATATTTTCCATTCTGGGCATGTGTTTGGAGAGCATTTATGTTCTCTGGATACATTTGTACTATTTCAATAACTATAAAAAAATACAAACTACATTTAAAGTGTATGCAAATAAATTCAGAAATTTGGATAATTTCGACACACTACTCCACTTGCAAAATAATGAAAAATATACAACAAAAACAAATATTTTTAATTAAAGAATATCTACAAAATAAATAACACATTCCTGAATCAAACGTCTTTATATAAAAATTGTGTATAATCGAAAAGCTATTCTGATCCACAGGATAATTTAACACGTTGACTGCCAACATGTCATATTTATATTTAGAAAAAAATATCTGATGTTTAGTGTACTATAATTTTTATAAAAATGAAACACAATGCAAGAAGTATTTTTTAGGAGAGAATGCGTTACTGGACACCTTTTTTAAATAAAAAACTGCGATTCTTAGTATTTTTAATAATTTAATTACTTGTTCTGTAGTGCAAGTTTTATAAAACGATCAATAAATTTTAAGAACCCTTTATAATAGCTTGTAAATTTTTATCTACAGTCTAGTTGAATATGTTTTTCCATAAATTTGCACTTTCATAACAAAAGTTTTACATTAAGCGGTGGAACTTTACAACCTCCCGCCCCTGGTACAAGAGAAAAAAAAGCAATTTATACAGGGTGTGTCATTAGTACGTAATTATGTAATATTTTAATTTGTGTTATAGACACGCAAACAAGTCTTAAGTAAAAATATTTTTGGATATAGAGGGTGTTGCGTTTTTGCCTGTCAAATAAAAATTATATTTTTTAAATAAAACACCCTGTATGTTATTTCAATCCTGAAATGTTTTATAAAAATATTACAGATTTGCCAAGCAATTAATTTTTTTATAAAATTACAGAAAGACTCCAAATTAGTCAATAACACATATACAGGGTTTCCCATCAGTGCGTAATTGATCGATAGCTGTTTTATTATTGTAAATACGAAAAAAAATTAATATAAAAGTAGGATCTCAATATTTAACAATTAGGCTTAAATATACAGGGGTGTGATAAAACCGGTGCGTTTTTAAAGCAAAATACTCTGCAGACAATTATACACATTTGATTCTTTTTAAATCGTCAAACAATTGCATTAGACTTCATTTATTTGCTATGTTGTATATAGGGTGTGTCAAAACGCGAGTTTATGATTTTCTCAATTTTTTAAATGGAATTAGCTGTATATTATACCACCAATTTATTATACACATAGTACTTACTATAGTCAGCTGGTGTGGAAGTAGCTGGACATATACAATTTGCTGAAGACATGAAAGGAACTAACTGACCAGGTGAACCATTGAAAACGCAGTAACCGTTTGCCATCACATAAACCTAAAAAAATAAGGTATTAACGGGAATAATTTGTGCTAGATTTATACAGGGTGGCCACTTTTTCATTGAAATGTATTGCTATCTCGTAAACCGTTGGTAACACAAAGTTGGTTAAATGGGGAAAAAGTTGCATATTTCGAAGTCCAATCTGAGGGCGTTTTGAAAACTAAAATATCAGGTCCGGTTTCCGAGATATTCGATAAAAAACAAATAAGTACCATTTCTTTATTCCGCTACAGAACGTTTATTTGCAAAAATAGACAAAAACTCATTTGGAGTTTTTTGTTTTATATCAAATTGTGCGTTTGATAGCGTATTTAGTTTTTTTATCCGACGTTTCGTAAATGCAGGACCACCATCAACTTCTTTATTTGAATATGGACCAATATTTTCCTGGCTCATAATTTTAATGCATGTTCAATGTTGAATACAATGATGTAATAACATATTGTGATTAGTCAACATTTCGGAAGATTTGAACATCATCAGGTAAGTTTACAAGTACGGACCTGTGTTTTGTTAGTTAAAAATATTTGAATTAGTAAATGATGTATTATCGTTGTAAGAGATTATAAATAATAAATACCAAAGTCAAACTTTTAACTTTACATCAAGACAACATGTTCGTTTACACATTTGCTAAAAAATATTTTCCATTTTTATGGTTTTTGCACTTGACCAATCCCAATATTAATCTATAAATAAAGTACATCCCGATTTTTAAATACATAAAGTTAGCCTGATTTGTCATATTTTGTTGGATTTTTTAAACTGATATGGTTCCTCATAGTATAAAAAAGAAAAAGTTAACAAACTGCAGATAGATACCCACTTACAATAATAATTGTATATCTAGCAACACGTCTTGATTATTATACAGATAAATTTAAATCAAGTTAACCTGGCATGTCACATTTTATTATTGTATATTTGACAGTCTGGTATCGGATAAAAGCATTGGTATATTAAGTGTAAGGGTTAAAGAAAAGGTCCTTTAACATAAAGTCCGTTCATGCTTTTATAATTGTTTTTATTACAACTGACTCCTTGATATTCCATTTAGGTGTGCCTGATGATGAAGTGACAACTTCGAAACCGGTCGCCAATAAATTGACTTTGTGAGAAATAAAGGACTTTTTCTTTAACCTTTACACTTAAGAAAATTAAATAATGATGTATCCTTTCATGGACGAATTTTATGGACAGATGAATCGACATTTACTAATAGTGGAATATTTAATAGAAAAAATAAACATTTTTATGCCACCGACAACCCACATTTAATTCAAGAAGTAAGACCCCAAATTAGATTTTCAATAAACTTATGGTGTGGAATACTCAATAATAAAATAATTGGTCCTATTTTTATTGACGGAAACCTCAACCAACACAACTATTTACAATTGCTAGAAGATATGTTAGATAATCTTCCTTTAGGTGATCGAAGAAATATTTATTTTATGCAAGATGGCTGTGGGCCACATAATGCTGCATTAATCAGAAATTATTTAAACGAAAGATTTCCCAGGAGGTGGTTTGGTACACATGGACCTATTCGATGGCCCCCTAGGTCACCCTGCTTAAATCCTATGGATTATTTTGTATGGGGATATATCAAAAATAAAGTATATTATGATGGTATTCCAAATGACTTAAATCAATTACGAGATAGGATAATTATTGCGTTTAATAATATCACTCCACAAATGGTTTCTGCCAGCATAGCTCAAATGACAGACCGTATTGACTTATGTATTCAAGAAGAAGGAGGACATTTTGAGCAACTACTGTAGTTTTTCTCTTATCGTTAATCATTGTTTTCATTTATTTGTTTCTGACGTGATTAAGTAGTTAAATACATATTTTTTTTTATTAAATTATTTTAAGCATTTAAAATGTAGTTGTGTATTTCAAATAATTTATAATACAGGTCTGTACAAGTAAACGTACCTGATTTCTTACACTGATAATACATCATTTACTAATTCAAATATTTTTAACTAACAAAACACAGGTCCGTACTTGTAAACTTACCTGATGATGTTCAAATCTTCCGAAATGTTGACTAATCACAATATGTTATTACATCATTGTATTCAACATTGAACATGCATTAAAATTATGAGCCAGGAAAATATTGGTCCATATTCAAATAAAGAAGTTGATGGTGGTCCTGCATTTACGAAACGTCGGATAAAAAAACTAAATACGCTATCATACGCACAATTTGATATAAAACAAAAAACTCCAAATGAGTTTTTGTCTATTTTTGCAAATAAACGTTCTGTAGCGGAATAAAGAAATGGTACTTATTTGTTTTTTATCGAATATCTCTGAAACCGGACCTGATATTTTAGTTTTCAAAACGCCCTTAGATTGGACTTCGAAATATGCAACTTTTTCCCCATTTAACCAACTTTGTGTTACCAACGGTTTACGAGATAGCAATACATTTCAATGAAAAAGTGGCCACCCTGTATAGGGTGTTTCAAAAAACATGGGCAAACGTTCAAGCATTAATTTTTTTAGATTTTGGTAATAACTATTTCGTTTTTTTAAATTTATTATTTTTGTTTGAGGAATCTACCCTTGAACATTGGCACATGTTTTTTTTTGAAACAACCTATATAAGACACTTATACAGGGTGATTCATAACTATTGGGACATAGATTAAGGGCAGGTTATTTAGATCAAAATATGGCGATAGTACCAAATATACCTTAATAAAATATGGCTGTGGAATAAGATACAGGGCGTTAAAGTTGAATTTTTTTTTCGTTTTTTTTTATAATCTCACTGTATATTTATGAATTGTTATCAAAATCGGCTCAATGGCATATCTTTGGACAAGGGATATTATTTTATGTATTATTTCACATTTTTTACAGGGGGCTCCACGAGAGTGATTCCTGATGATGAAATTAAGTTTTTTTGCCGAAACTTTTTAATGCTTTTTATTAGAAAATATTACGTAAACATCATTTCTACGTAATATTGGTACTCTTGTTTAAACACGATAATTTCACCTGTTTTCGAGAAAAACGCAATTGAACAGTTCAGAGTCTCAGAAGGATATTTCAAAAAATATTTTATTTATGAAAAGTGTGCTTTGAACTGTCAGATAATTGTGTCTGGTAAATGTCAATTCTTGCCAATGAATTATTTTTGCTGTGAGATTATAGTCTATTGTTGCATTTTTTAAAGCTTTTTCGACTGAAATGCCTCGTCACAATCATTTTACGAATGAAGAAATGCAGGATATGGTTTGTGTATATGCACAAGAAAATTTTTGCGGTCGCATGGCAGCCAGAAGGTATGAATTGTTATATCCAAGCAGAAGGCAACCAAATGACAAAACTTTTGCAAATCTATTTCATCATTTGGGTGAAACCGGGTCATTTCATAGTAAAAATCTGGGTGGTCGTCCGAAACAAATCACTCCTAATGAAGAAGATGAAATTTTGGTTCGAGTAGATGAAAATCCTAAAGTAAGTTCACGTCAACTGGCAATAACAACAGGAGTAAGTCAGTCGTCTATTATTAGAGTTTTAAAAAAAGAAAAGTTTCATCCTTATCATTTCACTCCTGTTCAAAATTTGCTTCCAAGAGATCTCCCAAGACGGTTACAGTTCTGCCAACGTTTTCTCAACAAACATAATGATGACCGAAATTTTATTAAAAATATTATGTTCACCGATGAAGCGACTTTTACTAGACGAGGTGTTTTTAATTATCGAAACAGTCATCACTGGGAAGAAGAAAACCCGCATGCTCGTAAAGAAAGACATTTTCAACATAAGTTTAAATTTAATATTTGGTGTGGCATTATAGACGACCAACTACTAGGGCTATATCGTCTTCCTCCAAATTTAAATGGAGATTCCTATTTATTTTTTTTTGCAAAATACTTTTAGAGATATTTTGGATGATATGCCACTAGATGTAAGAAGGAAAATGTGGTTTATGCAGGATGGAGGGAGCTCCACCTCATTTCCCATTAGTTGTTAGAAATTATCTAAGTGACATGTTTCCTCAACGTTGGATTGGCAGAGGAAGTAATTTTGAATGGCCACCAAGAAGTCCTGACTATAACCCTCTTGATTTTTATGTATGGGGACATATGAAGTCCTTAGTTTATACCCAGGATATTAATTCACGAGACGAACTCTGGAGGAACATACAAAATGCGGGTAATTTTATAAGGGGACAGAATAATATTTTCTTTGCCATCCGAAAGTCCTTTATTAAAAGAATTAGAAGAGGCATAGAAGTCGGAGGAGGTCACATTGAACATTTAATTTAAGTTTGCTTTTTTTATGTTAAATTGTTTTTAATTTTGCTTTACCGTTGAAATAGAAGCCTTACGTTACAAGTTTTCTTATTGTGTTATTTGGAATCCCCTTCTGAGACACTGAACTATTCAATTACGTTTTTCTCGAAAACAGGTGAAATTATCGTGTTTAAACAAGAGTACCAATATTACGTAGAAATAATTTTTAGGTAATATTTTCTAATCAAAAGCACTAAAAAGTTTTGCCAAAAAAAGTTACCACCTAATTTCATCATCAGAAGTCATTCACGTGGCGCCCCCTGTAACAAAATGTGAAATATTACATAAACTAATATTTCTTTTTCAAATATATGCCTTTGTGCCGATTTTGATAACAATTCATAAATAAACAGTGACATTATCAGAAAAAAAACTTTAACGCCCTGTATCTTATTCCACAGTCATATTTTATGAAGGTATATTTGGTCCAATCGCCATATTTTGGTCCAAATAACCTGCCCTTAGCCTATGTCCCAATAGTTATGAATCACCCTGTATATGAAATCTAGGAAAAAGCAAATTTGAGCTATCAGAGATGCTGCAACCATAAATTTTGAGGGCAAACGAAATTTTTAGTAATGAATAAAAATATTCTTTAATTTTAGATTATTTTGATAAATTGTTTTTGTGTCTTCAAAATTTAAAGACAAAAAACGAACGACGAAACAAGAACGGAAATATGACAACTGGCAGATGAAAAATTTAAATTCTTAACTTTTCTAACCAATATAGGCACTTACTTGATCAAAATTTTGAAATAACGAAGCAGGTGGTTGATGTATTGTACAAATAACAGTCCTGTCCATTTTGGAAATTTTCTTAAGTAATTCTATACATTGTTTAATAGACACATTATCTAACCCGCTAAAAATAGTTTATAAATTTTAATATGCAATTAATATCAATTATTGCTCAATTACTTACGTTGTAGGTTCATCTAAAAATATGATAGGTGGATTATTCACTAATTCTAGAGCTACTGTCAATCGTCTTCTTTGTCCTCCTGACAAATATTCGGTTTTTGTGTCATAACACTTTTCTAAGCCTAATAGATTGATCACCTCGTCCACCTAAAAAACAAAATGAGAGATAAATAAATGCGAATAACATTTATTGGATGAAAAAGTTTTAATTTATAAAATAAAACATACCACAGCCAATTTTTTATGATATCCAATCGTCGATCCTAGTTTTAAATTAGCCGCTACAACCATAGATTCTCTGACAGTCAACCTGGGTTGAACTAAATCTTCTTGCATAATATAAGACGATAATTTGTTAAATAGCTTCATGTCACGAGGTTTTCCGTTTATTTTTATGCTACCCTTAACACCTGCTGTTCTGAAACAAAAAAAAAGCCATTTATTTTTTGTTAATTCAGTCAGAAAAACCTGAAAAAAGTGCTGCAACAAAATTAAATGTTCTCCAAGAATTCAACCCATCACTATAGTCTATTTTTATGTATGAGATAGTAATAAAACAGTATTTCTAATGCAAAACTTAGTACGGTCATTTTAAATATTTTTACAGAATAATCTAAATATTTCCTAAAATTGTAATAAATGTACCTGAGCTATTACAAGTTTTAGGTCTTTTATTGGTCCTTTATAAACATAAGCTGTACAGAACAATAGAAAAAGGTTTGGACTGGCCAAAAACCCTGTGTATTAAAGATTACATAGCCGTATCTTAAGATTATTTTCAATAAGTACCTATTTGCCAATTTTGTTTTATTTTAATTCCAAGAATTTCTTACAGTAATCGAATTATAAGTAGATAAATACCTTCCCAACAAATTTCACCGAAAATTTCCGACAGTAGACAAAGTTCTTGCCACGGTTCGAGATGATAAGGATTACCCTGAAATGAGTCGAAGGATACTATGGAAACTTTTAAAAGAAAGAGGTTTTCTATGGAAAAAGCATTCCAGAAAGTCTATTTTAATAGAAAGAAGCGATATTGTGGTATGGAGAAGAAATTACCTAAGGACTATAAAAGAAATGAGAAACCAAAGAAGAAATATATTTTATTTAGATGAAACATGGATCAACGAGGGACATAAACCAAATAAATTTTGGCAAGATGAAACTGTTACAAGTCGAGGCTTTTTTAAATAATTTATCTACTGGTTTAAATCCACCATCAGGAAAGGGGCGCAGACTAATAATAGTACACATCGGTAGTTCAAACGGTTTTGTTAAAGGTGGTTTATTGACTTTTGAATCTACTCGTATCGGTGACTACCATGAGGACATGAATGCTGATGTCTTTAAAGAGTGTTTCGAATAAATTATAGATCTTCTTCCTCAGAACTGTATAATAGTAATGGATAATGCAAGTTATCACTCGAGACTTATAGAAAAAATGCCCACAACCAAGTGATTAAAAAAAGATTTACAGAATTGGCTAAATTCAAAGAATATTAAGTTCCATCCCGGTTCTGTGAGAAAAGAACTATCATTTGTGTTCCCTTCATAAAGAGAAATTCAAAAAATATGAAATTGATGAAATTGCCAAAAATCGTGGGATGACGGTGGTTAGATCACCACCATATTATTGCGAAGTAAACCTGATTGAACTGATATGGGCACAGATAAAGGGAGAAGTTTCAAGAAAAAATAATTCTTTTAAAATGAGTGATGTTAAACAGTTGTTTTTGGAGGCTGTAAATAATGTGAAGCCTAAAAACTGAGAAAAGGCAGTAAATCATACGATTAAAGAAGAAGAGAAAATGTGGAAGTTGGACAATATTACTGATGAAATGATCGAGCCACTCATTGTAAATATTGGTTGCAACAGTTCATCTTCTGATTTTGATTCTAATTTGGATTTGTAGGTAAGAAGTAGTTTTTATATTAAAATTATTATTTATGAACGTAACGTTGTTTAAAAGTCAAAGTTTAAACCCTTATACCTACATAACCCGTTTGACACAATGTTCTTAACATACCTTGTGGAAAAATAAAACATTTTAGAAAAAATTGCACTTTTTTACCTTCAGCTGTTTAGAAGTTATAAGCAGGTTAATTAGGTGAAAATATAAGTGTATACTCGAGGAATAACTTCAAAAAATATTTTAACTGTCTACTAAAAGAAGTGGTACGCCTATGGATTACGAACGCTTTATTATTTTAATACTCTCTCATACATAAAAATGGACTATAACACATCTCACAAAAAAAAGAAATCTGGCAATAAAACCCTTTGAGGTTAAAATTAAACAATTCTTAATAAATAAGAACTTTTATTCCATCAATAAGTTTCTACAAGATCAGATCTTAAAGACTGACTTTTAAGTGTTTTTAGTAGCTGTGGGTATAATGGTTTGAAACACCTTTTTTTAGATAAATTCTTTTTTACATGTTAAAAAGTAGAAATAATTCAAAGCGAGAAACTGAAATCGAGAGAGATAGTCCTACCATCCAATTTAAAGGGATTTATAAGGGTATCATAGGCGTTGGCTAAGTATATTTAAATGCTAAAGTGACTTAAGATTTGTGGACTTGAAGATCATATCAAAATTATTGGGTTTGAAGCATTCATTTTAAGACTTTTATGTTTCATAACCCATTGCAAAAGACAGAACTACTACCTTCTGTGTTATTATATTTAAAAAGCCTTTGTTTTTTATATTATATTTAATTAAAAAATAATTTCAAAACAATGTAGACACTGAAATGTAAATTAGTCACATTTGAAGAAGTTGTACTGAAGAATTTTTGTGAAAATCTACTAAATTTGGTTTTTCTCTTAGAACCAATATGGATTTTCATCAAGTAAATATCAAAAATTTCGTTTCAATTTTGATTTTCAGTAACTTCACACCCCCTAGTAAAATTTTATTGACGTCAATAATTTTCCATATCAGTATATAACGCAGAACTTATTTACCAGCCCCGGTATCATGCACAGGAAGTATTTATTTGCGGAATGTGCAAGTACTAGCATTGAAAAGAAAGCGTCTGACCGCAAAACTGTCTTGTGCACTCACTTCATTTTTACGTAACTTGTGTCGCAAGAAAAAGACAAATAATAACATATGACATACCTAGCTACTACACGTACTTGATAAATGATTAATTATTATTAGTTATTTAATATTTAATCAATTTATGGTGACCCATAAATAATATCTTGGTAACCTAACCTTTTACGTATTAGTTTATTTCATTACAAAGAAGGAAATTTATAATTAAATTAGTGTAGTAGGTTTGAAATCAATGAGTTGCATAACAAAGTTACTATTACTATTGTTTACAAAGTAGTATATCTATTGATATATTTTTTTAATTTAATTTCCTAGATTATAGGTGTGAATTCTCCTAACTATTCCTAAGTGTCACATAAAAAGTTGTTACTTAACATTTTGGTAATGATACCTCTTTCATCTCCCTCTAGGGTATTGTGGAAGGAAGATTTTTATACAGGAACGTTGTAAATCATTTCTAATTTAAATATGCTCAAAATCAGTTTTTTATCTTTTCTATAACTATTTTTAAATGGCAGCATTCCCCTATATCCGAACTATGACAATTTGTATTTAAAGGAAATTGTAGTTACCAATTGTTTTATTGAAAATTTAACCTCCCTAACAGTTAGAAGGTAGGGGGCGAATTTTTTTAAGTGATTTTCGTATTAATTGTATAATAATGTCATACTTCAAGTATGCTCTCAATATCTCGTCACGAACTGGTCGAATCCCAAGAATTGAACCCCAACCATTTTGTTTTTACCAACAAAATGTTTAAGGTTTATAGAAAAAGTCAGTTCGCTATCCTTACGCGGGTTTCGGATTAACAAAATTATGCAAATTAGTTATTGACAACCAGTTCCAATAAGACTCCTCCCAAGAAATTAGGTAAAATTGCCCTAATGGTCAGATTTAAATTAAAATAACATTAGGGTAGGTACTACATTTGTTACAAATATTGCAGTTAAATTGATTCTTTGCAAGTGTTGACACTGTATGTATATTGGAAATTTTAAAAATGCCTAAACGTGTGTTAGATGTAGATAGTCTAATTTGTAGTGTACATAAGTATTTTACGGATGAAAAATAAAATGGCGGTCCTTTAAAATCGGTAATGTCTGTACAAAAACGCGTATGCGATGATCTAGAAATTAGTGAAAGCAAATTAAGAGGAGTATTACAAAATCACAACAGTGAACTGCCGAAAGATGATCACCGCAAAACTCGCCCATCATTGAAAACGAAAGATATTCCAGATGGAAAGAAATTTGAAATTCGTGATACCATTTATCGAATAAGGGCCAACAAGGAACATGTGACCTTAAATACAATTCTCTCGGAATTAATAGATAGAAAATTTGACGACATTGGCAGAACAAGTCTATGGCAAGTGATACATAACTTGGGTTTCAAATTTCAAAAGGAGGATAACAGAAAGGTCCTTTGTGAAAGAAGTTCTGTCGTGCACAAGAGAATTAACTTTCTAAGAATTATTCTAAATTTAAAGAAGAAGGGGTAAATTTTATATATTTAGACGAAACATGGATATTTTCTAGGAGTGCAACCAAGAGAATATGGCAAGATGATAACGTAAAGTCCATCAAACATACCGATGGAGAAGGGAAGCGACACATAATTTTACATGCAGGAGGGAAATCGGGTGTTATAGAAGGTGTTGATTTAATGTTTTCATCTAAATTAAAATCCAGTGACTATTACGATAATATGAACACAGAAATGTTTGTAAAATGGTTGCATGAAAAACTTCTCCCAGGTTTAAGTGAGCCCAGAGTCATTATTTTAGACAATACACCTTACCATTCTGAAGTATTAAACAAAAGTCCAACGAATTCTTGGACTGTTGATAAAATTAAAGAATGGTTGACAAAGAAACATATACCATTTCCTCAATATACTTATATTAAAATCAGAATTATTACGCTTGGCAAATATACACGCAAAACCAAAAACTTTTGTTGTGGATCAGATTATTGAAAGTTACGGTCATCGAGTTTTACATCTGCCACCGTATCATTTCCAGTTTAATCTCATCGAATATATACGGGGAATAGCAAAACAATATTATAACAACCATATTGGGCCTAATGGTTATAGTGACGACGCAGTTCGGGAAACTTGGCGAAAAGCACTTTCAATTGCAACTCCAGAAGGCATTGAGACATTTCCTTAGTGCAGTGGCGACAGAAGGGGGCACAATAGATCTTTTAGGTCGCAGTGTATTAACACCCCATTATCAACATAACATAACATAACTCCAGAAGTGTGGCAGAACTGTATATCAAGTGCGAGAAACTAATAGAAGATTGGTGGACTCGTGAAAATAAAATAAACGAAATAAGTCCAATCATAATAACAATTAATGGTGATGACAGTGATGATGATGACGATTATGATATTTTGGATGATAATGACTGATTTTTGTTGGCAAGTTCTTTTTTTTTATTTTTCATTTGAAATTCTCTACATGGAACAAATTTTTATGTTAGAAAATATTTTATTTGAGCTAAATAACCCTCTTATTAAACATAGATCATATTTTCTGTGTGAAGTGTAATATAATATTATTATTAGGTTTAATTCTGCTCTCAATTATACAAAAGATTCTCCATTATTATTTAATTAAAAAGTTGTACAGGGTTTTTCATTATATTTTGACCACTACTTATTTTCATTATTCTTGTGAACACAAAAAAAGTTTAAAATAAAAGCTTTGTTGTTTTACCTCAACTTTTTTGGTTACAGTATAACCCATTACTAGCAATCAATTGAACACTTTTAATAAACAAACAACTGTTTCACTTGGAAACATCATTTTCATAGGCATCTATGTGTTACACTTTCATAGTGCAATAAGTCACTAAATAATTAAACTATTATATATTTGTAATAAGGAAATGCAAGTCTACTTAAAATGACAAAAATATATAGGTTTTCTATTAAAAAAATGAAATTATATTTTGTTGGAGGTATATACAATTTTTGCCAGTTATTACATTTTTTGTCGGTACAGGTAAAACAACAAAGCTTTTAATTTAAACTTTTTTTGTGTTCGCAATAATAATGAGAATAAGTAGCGGTCAAAATATAATGAAAAACCCTGTACATTATTTTTCATTTTATTTAACCAGTTGATATTTCCCCAAAGAACAGGTAAAACTTTCGGGTACTTACCTGGAAATACTCATAAAATTTTCAATCCGAAACCCGCGTAAGTATAGCGAAAAGACTGTATCACAGTATACACCATCTCTCGCAATAAGAACTACCCAGTGGTACTTACTGGGACAAGGCAAACGAAACTAAATTTTTTTAAAAATTATGTAAATTTTCAAAGAAACAACAAAATGTTCTCCAGTTTCACCTCTAGTGGTAGATATTACCCTTGAATATTCTTAAAGAAAAGACCCCTAAAATTGTGAATTAACTAATTCAGTGAATAAAGCTGATGACACTGATATAAAAAATAAACATATATTAAAATTGGACCTCTTATAACAAATAGTATATAGAGTATACAAGAATATTTTTTGTAATGTAATTATTCAATAATATTCTTCCATTTTGAAATTTTCCAAATGTCCTAATAATAGTTTTTTTTTTTTTTTCAGCAAAAAGCAGCATTGAGCGGTGTCAAATGGTGAGTCTTTTAAATGAAATTGAACTTTTTTGTAATTTATTTTTATTTCTATCGAAATTTATTTATGGTAAATTTATAAAATATTACAACATGACAGCCTTTTTTTATATAAATTTATTTAATGTCGGCCTATTTCTAACGAGGTTTAAACACAGACGCTACCCCCAATTACCAGAAATTTGGCCGATTCCCCTGGTGTTCCAACCATCCATGAACTCGGGAGCAATGACTTTACATCTCTTCCGAAACCACAGTCTTAATGTCGATTTTATAAAATGACTCACCCTATATATTTTTTCACCAATGATTTTAGCGTACTTATTGTAAAAAATGAAATTTTACTAAAAAAAAATATTTGATACTTTATATACATAAAAACCGTTAAGTTTTTTTATCTTCTTCCCCACCTCTCTCAAATAAAAGTATGCCTTAAAACGGCCCTGTTCTATGTACTATTTTATCAATCCAATAATAATATACAGTATAAAATTTTGGCTGAATGCAAAATTTGCATCATATTATCGTGAAATTAATCAATTCTTGACCTGACTTGTAATTTCCAAAATTAATATTATTAAAAATAAATAAAATTTTATGGACTTTATACAAAATTAATAGTGATGATAAACCAAAGGTGAAGGATCCAATAAGATTACGTTAATAATTGCAAAAAGACAGAAGCATTGATTAAATTAAATTCCGAATTAATTTATATTTTTTAGAATTTAATAAGTGTCGCTATTTATAATTATTTTAATTGGCCATTTCTAGTCATATTTTCTCTCGCAAATAGCTTAAATATTATAGAAAACGCTTTCAAAACTAACTCTCCCAGAATGTTAATTCAAAATTGTTCCAATTTTAAAGTAAAATTATGACTACACAAATAAAAAATTTTAAATTATGTTATATTGCAGTAATTTCCATTAATTTAGTAGTAAGCTAACTGAAAATATTTTAAAACATGTAATTTATTATTATTATAATAAATATTTGTTTGAAAGTAAACATATTTAGTTTAATTTTTAGCAAAAAAAATGTGTTTGTAGTGAAAATATGAATAATTGTGAAAGTGTTACGCCTCCTATGAAATATGTGTAATGTAACAGAAAAATCCTTGTTACAAGTCACTTCCTATCCTCCTACAATGCAAGTTGATGGCTTAACAACGACTCAAAATGAGCTATGTAAGTATAATTAAATCTATTTTACTTTTCTAGATAATCGATTACAAAATAAAATACAATAATAATATTCAAAAGTTGTAGATACACTTAGGGCTGCCGAGAGCCTTGGTGAGCCCCGGTACAAAACACTGGCAAGCCCTCCCCTCCACATATTGTAATCTATTTTTTTTAAACTGGGTTTCCTATGGGTACACTAAAATATAAACATCTAATACTGTAAGGATTCTTAAGTTAACAATCAAAGGCCGACAAAAATGAATAAACAAAACATTTTAAATACATATTTTGGGGTAAAATAACTTTTACAGCATAGGTAGGACCTCCCCATAATAAAGGGCCCAATATTGACCCTCGTTGGACTCCATTTTTATACGTCATCTGAGTAGATTTAAATGTACCTATGCTTATTTATTTATTATTTCAACAGATTAAAGTTTATCATTTAAATAATAGGAGAATGACTCATGGGCTGTTCGTCTTAATCCATATTTATCTTTTAAAATGTCATGTTGAATCGAATTTCACCCCTTTCAATTGAATTTAGCACGATTTTATATGGCAATCGAAGTTAAAAATTTATTTATATTGTAATTTATTTATAGTTGATTTATTTAAAACACACTATTTACAATTTATTTCAGACATACTATTTAATTTATATATTACTTAGACACTAACTAACAATTCTAATTTATTTATTACACTTTTACTTTTCATTACAATATTCTAAACTAAACTGTGCGCCGATACGTCGGCTATTTATATTAGTCCAACTCTGCTACTAGAAGACACCAGAGGCTCTCGAACATTCCATTTCTATGACTAAACGGCACTCTTCGCCCGTTCTAGCTGTTCCTAGTGCATCAGCGGCAGGCATTCCTGAACGTTCCGTTGCCTCGAGCACGAGTCGGTTGCCATCTGAATGTCGCGCGTACACAGGGTAGGCTTTAGGAATTTCATGACAATATTTAAAAAATTTAGTAAACACAGATGACACTAAAATTGGCCGATAATTAAAGGACATCATTGGATGTAAGAAACTGATACAAAGATATGGATACACCCTGGTAGAACATATTAAACGTTATCTTCCTCTATATCAAGCATGTGTTGCTCATTATTTAAATTTTTATATATTTTTGTAAATTTTTATGTAAATTTTCCCGGAAGATCTTAATTCTACCTATTCAATTGCGTCAATACCTAATATGTAATACTGGTCATGTCTTTTAGTTTTTTTTTATTAATACAATAATTTAAAATTCTGCTAACAGTTGTTATTTATTATGTTATTCTATTATTATGTATTTCTTTGACCACATAATCAATATGTATTTATGCAAGACATGAATTTCTAAATTTGAAATTTATTCAAGCTCGAAGTTTTGAACAATATTCTGGTGGAATCTCATATTGAGTTTAGATATTCACGGAATTATTTCTATAACATTTTAATCATTAATGATGGTCAAAGTACTTAGAACAAAAGGGTCTATTAAAAATGATAGCCGTCAAAATTGAAAATAATTTATATTGATTTAAATCAACATTATAAATTTAAAATCATGTTAACGATGACTTGTTAACAACTGAAAATTAATTAATTAACGCTAATAGATTTTGGTATTCAATGAATTTACAAAAAAAAGTACTTTGTATCATTTTTACTATTAATTAAAATGCCTGAGGAACATAGCTTTGATTATCTAAATCACAAATAAGTACTTATAAATGAACATTTTTATCAAGAATAATTATAAAATTTCTCTTTCATCCTTAAAACATATTTTGATTGGACTTTTTGAAGTGAAGCTCCTTTTGATTCACCCTGTACGAGATAATTATAGTCTATTTTTATGTATGAGAGAGTATTAAAATAATGAAGCGTTCGTAGTCCATAGGCTTACCACTTCTTTTACTATACAGTTAAAATATTTTTTGAAGTTATTCCTCGAGTATACACTTATATTTTCACCTAATTAACCTGCTTATAACTTCTAAACAGCTGAAGGTAAAAAAGTGCAATTTTTTCTAAAATGTTTTATTTTTCCACAAGGTATGTTAAGAACATTGTGTCAAACGGGTTATGTAGGTATAAGGGTTTAAACTTTGACTTTTAAACAACGTTACGTTCATAAATAATAATTTTAATATAAAAACTACTTCTTACCTACAAATCCAAATCAGAATCGAAATCAGAAGATAAACTGTCGCAACCAATATTTACAATGAGTGTTTCGATCATTTCATCAGTAATATTGTCCAACTTCCACATTTTCTCTTCTTCTTTAATCGTATGATTTACTGCCTTTTCCCAGTTTTCAGGCTTCACATTATTTACAGCCTCCAAAAACAACTGTTTAACATCACTCATTTTAAAAGAATTATTTTTTCTTGAAACTTCTCCCTTTATCTGTGCCCATATCAGTTCAATCGGGTTTACTTCGCAATGATATGGTGGTGATCTAACCACCGTCATCCCATGATTTTTTGCAATTTCATCAATTTCGTATTTTTTGAATTTCTCTTTATGAAGGGAACACAAATGATACAGTTCTTTTCTCACAGAACCGGGATGGAACTTAATATTCTTTGAATTTAGCTAATTCTGTAAATCTTTTTTTAACCACTTGGTTGTGGGCATTTTTTCTATAAGTCTCTAGTGATAACTTGCATTATCCATTACTATTATACAGTTCTGAGGAAGAAGATCTATAATTTGTTCGAACCACTCTTTAAAGACATCAGCATTCATGTCCTCATGGTAGTCACCGGTACGAGTAGATTCAAAAGTCAATAAACCACCTTTAACAAAACCGTTTGAACTACCGATGTGTACTATTATTAGTCTGCGCCCCTTTCCTGATGGTGGATTTAAACCAGTAGATAAATTATTTAAAAAAGCCTCGACTTGTAACAGTTTCATCTTGCCAAAATTTATTTGGTTTATGTCCCTCGTTGATCCATGTTTCATCTAAATAAAATATATTTCTTCTTTGGTTTCTCATTTCTTTTATAGTCCTTAGGTAATTTCTTCTCCATACTACAATATCGCTTCTTTCTATTAAAATAGACTTTCTGGAATGCTTTTTCCATAGAAAACCTATTTCTTTTAAAAGTTTCCATAGTATGCTTCGACTCATTTCAGGATAATCCTTATCATCTCGAACCGTGGCAAGAACTTTGTCTACTGTCTGAAATTCTTTTCTAAAGAAAACGCATGCACTTTCCTTCGAAGTCTTTCTTTCAAAAGATTTTCTAATTGAAATTTTGGTTTTCCTGGAGCTTTACGTGCTGTTTGAAACTCGCCACATTTCTCTTCTTTAACAACTCTGTAAATCGTAGATTTCCCAACACCAAGCGTACTACTAACTAATTCCACTGTGTCATCAACACTTTTACATAAATGTTTGTCTGTAAATGATTTAAAACAATTAAATATTAATGTTTTTTCGTTAACTGTTAAAGGACCGATTTTTTGTCGTTTACGCGGCCCTTCCAAATTTTCCATGATCACACTATAATTCACACTGCACCTTGCAAGTTGCAACTAAACGCCATTTAGTAAACTGTCAAGAATACACAACTTAGATCTCCTTACTAAATGGAAAACCTATAATCGCATTTTCGGTGAAATTTGTTGGGAAGGTAATTATCTACTTATAATTCGATTACTGTAAGAAATTCTTGGAATTAAAATAAAACAAAATTGGCAAATAGGTACTTATTGAAAATAATCTTAAGATACGGCTATGTAATCTTTAATACACAGGGCTTTTAGCCTGTCCAAACCTTTTTCTATTTTTTTGTACAGCTTATGTTTATAAAGGACCAATAAAAGACCCAAAACTTGTAATAGCTCAGGTACATTTATTACAATTTTAGGAAATATTTAGATTATTCTGTAAAAATATTTAAAATGACCGTACTAAGTTTTGCATTAGAAATGCTGTTTTATTACTCTCTCATACATAAAAATAGACTATAATGGTATTATTTCAAGACATACCTCTATGTTTAAACATAATTCTCATGAATATCTACCCTAGTTTATTAAAGAAATTATTGATGGTGTTAAAGCTAAAAACAAATCGGGCATTAATTAGAAAAAAAGAGGATTTAATCATGAGCAATTATTTCAAATGTTTGACATAGATGGATAGATGTAACCACGCATCAATCTCACTTTTGTAAATAATAAAATATACATAAAATTAACTTTTCGTTGTCCAGAATTGAATCACGCGATGAATATGTTTTCTAAATATAAAACAAAGAATAATTCTATTAATGATTGCAATGTTGTATGAGCACAACAAAGATATTATTAATTAATATTTAGCTGTAACTGCCAATGTACTAATAATGTTTTACAACTTTTGACTCATTCGGCAGGTGTTTGAATGCAAATTTATGAAGTGTTTTATTGTAATTCTATTGCTAATTAACTTTCACTGTGTAGTAAGAATTTACGCTGTAGTAAGAATAGTGTAAAATTACGTAAAAGTTGGTTTTGAAAAAAGACAAATCTTACATTAGGAAATTTTTCCTAAATAAAAGCCTCGGATAACGTTATTTCACAACGAGGCTGTTCATAAAAAAAAGAAAATTATTATGCATAATAGAAATTGAAAAGAAATCATTTTTGGGTGTTCATATTATAGAAAAATTTATTTTTTACATGAAAATGACAGCACATTCTTAGATACAACCCCATAACAGAAAAGGGTTGATTTTAAAAATAAAAATACCTTTAAAACGATGTCATTCAGATCTTATAAGATAACAGTTTCAAAGTGGCGCTTAATTGTCATTTTGAAAATTTAAGCTGTCAAAAAAATGAAAATTAAAAAAGAAAGACATTTAAAAACCCGCCAAGATATTGATTCGCTAGAACTGACATTGTGCCTTTTTTATTATTAAGTTTCTTCAGTAAAATTTAAAATTCTTCTGTGCCTCCTGATCATTGGGTTTTTAGCAGAATATTTGGAACCGTGGATATTTCGGTATATCGGTAGTTTTTTATTTTTGAATAATCTGTTTGGAACTGGTATATTTATAGAGACACCAACGTCACTAAAAATGCAAATTTTGACTTTATCACCTCAGTCATTCGAAAAATAGTAAATATAAATAGAATTTATTATAGTAAAGTTGTTCCTCAAAACGTAAATATTGAATATTTATCAATATTCGAGAACTATGTTCGAATATAAAATGCAGAAACAAAATTTTTAGATAGATTTCGACTCCTACTGTTATAGAATAATATTACAGTAAGGTGCTAAATCTAATTAAAAAGAATGAAAGCTCAATTACAATCTGTTCGCTATACTTACGCGGGTTTCGGATTAATAAAATTATGCAAATTAGTCATTGATAACCAGTTCCAATAAGCCTCTTCCCAAGAGATTTTGATAAGATGAAAATATTAAATCTGCACCTTTTATAAAACCCGATTTCCCTCCTGCATGTAAAATTATATGTCGCTTCCCTTCTCCATCGGTATGTTTGATGGACTTTACGTTATCATCTATGTTTCGTCTAAATATATAAAATTCGCCACTTGTTCTTTAAATTTAGAATATTTTCTTAGAAAGTTAATTCTCTTGTGCACGACAGAACTTCTTTCACAAAGGGCCTTTCTGTTATCCTCCTTTTGAAATTTGAAACCCAAGTTATGTATCACTTGCCATAGACTTGTTCTGCCAACGTCGTCAAATTTTCTATCTATTAATTCCGAGAGAATTGTATTTAAGGTCACATGTTCCTTGTTGGCCCTCATTCGATAAATGGTATCACGAATTTCAAATTTCTTTCCATCTGGAATATCTTTCGTTTTCAATGATGGGCGAGTTTTGCGGTGATCTTCTTTCGGCAGTTCACTATTGTGAACGCATACGCGTTGTTGTACAGACATTACCGATTTTAAAAGACCGCCATTTTCTTTTTCATTCGTAAATTACTTATGTACACTACAAATTAGACTATCTACATCTAACACACGTCTAGGCATTTTTAAAATGTCCACTAAATTTATAATATACATACAATGTCAACACTTGCAAAGAATCAATTCAACTGCAATATTTGTAACAAATTTAGTACCTACCCTAATGTTATTTTAATTTAAATCTGACAATTAGGGCAATTTTACCTAATTTCTTGGGAAGAAGTATATTGGAACTGGTTGTCAATGACTAATTTGCATAATTTTGTTAATCTGAAACCCGCGTAAGTATAGCGAACAGACTGGAGTGTATTTTGTGACCTTAACCGGGCTTTTGACTGTGTTCAACATAACAGAAATAATTCAATAATAAGTTTTATTTGCTTAAATCAAGCATCGTCTCAAATCTTTAGATATCAGAGAAGAATTGGTAACATGTACTGGAAATAACCGAAGCCCGCCCTGATATCTTGATCGCATTACTTACTTTCTACATAATATATTGCTGCTAGGTGATTATTAAATTAAGTGTACAATTAAACTGCACCAAATACGCAATTAAAGTGAAAATTGTATGTATTACTATCTAAGGAATTTGTATCTTACACGTATCCAGCTAGAATGTTCAGCAATGTAGATTTTCCAGCCCCAGATGGTCCCATTATGGCTGTCAGTTCTCCAGATCTGAATTTCCCATTTACATATTTCAGAAGTTGTCTCCATCCTGAAAAAAAAAAAATAGAAATATTTTTTATTAAAAGTTTTCAGCGTCTGTTTTGTACACCAATTTATTGAAGATATAATTTTTAAAGTTATTTAGGTTTGTTATTGTAATAATTTAAAAATGTAGTTCATTTCTATTTTTAATATATTCAAATTATGCGAAAACTGATATGAAATTCGTGTATGGAGTGATTCATACTAATAATAATTTCATATTTTTTAACTCACGAAGCAGACAATCACTCAGTGTTGTGTACGTGATACTTTAGATCAGTGGTCGCCAACCTGTCGATCGCGAGCTACCGGTAGCTCGCGAAGGCAATTCTGGTAGCTCGCACGATTTTAATTTAAAAAATACAAACTGCAAAAATCAGAGAAGCTTCCGAAAATTCCACAAAAAAATCTAATTGTCATAATATTAAACATAACGCCATCAAGCTAGAATCGGCTAGAACCGACCAGCCGGACCAGCACGTTAGTGTTCGAGAACGATCAGGATTGCTTTGAACGGGATAAATACGCACGGCGCGGCGACATTGCGCTTAATTTAAAACTGAACGCGTAACCAACGTCCAGCGGTTGGGTTAGTAGAGAACAACAAAAAATAATATTATGGCAAGCAGTTGTAAGAAGGTAAAGACATACCACTTTCATTCGGAATGGGAAGAACAATACTTTTATACAGAAGTTAAAGATAAAAATGTGTGTTTGTTATGTAATACTTCGGTCTCCGTTGCTAAAAAAGGAAATATTGAGAGACATCATAAAACTGTACATTCTAATTTTGAAAAATCATTCCCACTACATTCTGCCGCCAGAAAGGAGAAACTGAAACAGTTAAAAAAGCAGTTAATTGGATGGTTTTTAGTGATTTTACGATTAAAGAAGATCTTTTGAAGTTTATTCCACTGAAAGGACACACTACTGGACAGGAGTTGTTTTCTCATTTAAAAAATATTATTTCTTCCGAGAAAATTCCAATATCGAAAATGGTAGACTTGACAACCGATGGCGCTCTAGCTATGGTGGGTTGTGATAAGGGTCTGGTGGCGTTATGTCGTCAAGATGAAACTTTTCCGCAATTTCTCTGTTACCACTGCATTATCCATCAGCAAGCATTATGTGGAAATTTCCTGAAACTAAACAACGTTATGAAACTGGTGGTAAAAATTGTGAACAAGATTAGAGCTCAAGCGTTACAAAGAAGATTATTCAAAACCTTTGCCGATGAAGTTGACTGTCAATACGGGGACCTACTCCTTCACTCTGAAGTCCGATGGTTAAGTAGAGGACGGGTGCTGAAACGTTTTAATGATGTCCTATCTGGCATAGTTCAATTTTTCAAACAACGCGATGAACCGACTCCGGAACTAGAAAATTCAATCTGGCTTAGAGATTTTGGTTTTCTCGTGGACATTACAGAGAAATTAAACGAACTTAATTTGCAGCTTCAGGGGAGAGACAAAGAACTAGCGGAAATGATTTCTGATATAAAAGCATTTATCAAAAAGCTGGAGTTTTGGGAACAAAACCTAATTAACAGCGATGTCAAGCATTTTCCTATTCTTTCAGAAAATTTATCTCAAAATCCATTAAAACCCTATGACAGCAAATATCATGTAGAAATAGTTTCTACCCTGAAGAATAACTTCAAAAATCGTTTCAAGGATTTCAACGAAATGGCTTTAGTAGCGCAGTTTGTTGTTTCACCCTTTATGGAAATTGATATCCAACAGTTTGCAACTTGTGTTATGCAGAACTTTGGCGAAGACATCGCTGCAACAGAAATGGAAGTAATTGAGTTTCAAAATGATTTAGACTTAAAATCGTTAGTCTCAAGTACCAAATGTATCTGGCCTATTGTAAGTAAAGACAAATATTCAGTTCTATGCTGTGTTGCCTTGAAAGTGAAAGCATTATTCAGTTCAACCTATTTGTGTGAATCTTCTTTTTTCAATATGAAGTTTATTAAGAACAAATATCGCAATCGACTTACAGATGAACATTTGGATAATTGTATTCGAATGGCTGTATCAAATTATACTGCAAACATAAAAAAAATCGATGAGTGTGAGTGTCAGCCTTCTCATTGAAAGTCCTTTTTTATTTTTCAATGTTTATGTCATGATAGTGCGTTACTTTTTTGTTGTTATTATTAACTATTTTTAAGTGATATGCCGTTGTGGCTGGATAAAAGTTTGTGTGTATTTTTCAAACACCTTCGTTTGGTAGGTAGGAATGTAGCTATGAACAAGTACGTACTAGTAATATTAGTTATTTTGTTATTAGTTTATTATTAGTACCTATGTATTATGTATTACCAGTTAAATAGTAAAATAAATACATATAATGATAAATTAACTGTGGATTATTTCATTTACGTTGCGTTACGTGGCTTCCGTGTGGGTAGCTCGCTGTTTATTCCAAAATTAACAAAATAGCTCAACACATTGAGAGGTTGGCGACCACTGCTTTAGATAAACAAGAGTTCTAAGTCAATCTTTAGAAAGGCACAATTAAGATCCGAGGACATTTAAAATTATGTACCGACGTTTGACCAACCCCTAAAATAATTTAAAAACCTTTAATCTAAATGGTCAATCGAATTTCAATTTGGTAAAATTGGGCAATCGACATAACATAAATTTATAACAGTTTATAATTATGTTTAGATATTTAAACACCCCCCTAAAATAATTATAAAAAAATATAATTAGTTGTGAAATAACATTTAGACTAAAATAAATAAAAAAATACTATCATAGAAACAAAATTTAGAGGAATAATAATTATAATTTAAACTCTAAACAGAACAAAAACATGAAAAAAAATGTGTAACCAGGCAAATCATAAATAGTGAAGAGAAAATTAATTTTAATTACTGGAATTTGTCGAATGTTAATGTCAATTAATCTTATTATATTATATTACCCTTGAAGTCAGCTAGTTAGTTTTGTTAGTCTTGAAGATGTTCTCTTGATTTTTTTTTGTAATTAAGTATTTTATTTTCATTTAGTCATAAAAAACTAATCAATAGTTAATTGAGTGAAATTAAGGAGATATGGTCACTGGTTCGTAACCCATCAGATGAAAATTAACAGTAAACCTATTTCCTTATTGTTTATTTTTCATAATGGCAGATTGTAAGTAAGCATTAGAATAACAAACATAATAAAAACAGTAGATTATTGTTATAGATTATTATTATAATACAATAATCTTTATAACTTCCAGTTAAACCCGACATGACCGTGACTTTAGTTTTTTAATGGTCACTATTTTTTATTTGAGTAGCTGTATGTATATTAAAAAACGTAAAAATTGCAACCAATTAACGAAATTAATGCCTTCTTTATTTTATAAAATTGTTTTGCAAAACATTACTGGCATCTAGGCAACCAATATTACTTTCTTGTATTGTTAGTTGCATATGCATAACTTTACTCATTAATACGAATAATCCACTAGAGTTGTACAGTATATTTTTACTACGATTTGAATTTGAATCCTGGGATAGTAAAATGAAAGGTATATTTTTAATATTAACATTATCTATCAGTGTCTTAATTCTTAATACCGATTCTGAACATGGTTTTTAAATTTTGGACTTCATGATGGTCCTAAATATAGGCCAAAACTAGTTTTCAGTAGAATTGATGGTTTGTAATGTAAGAAGTTGAAAGCAGGAAACGTAATATTTCCAAGAAAGAAATTTGCATTCTTAAAAATTTAAATGTAAACAAGTTGTTCTGTACCACCATATTATAAATGCCCTATAAATCATAAATCACTCGAATGGTTTCAAATTTACATATAAATCTCGCGCACGTACCGTTTGGGCCTTGAAATTGGAAATTATTTAAATCAAAACCACATAAAATGCTAAAATGTTGTATTGACGTTGAAGTGGGACGCAGGAAAAATTGCAACTTGTATTAGATCGTTGTAAACAAAGAAACAACCTTCGATAAATCTTTTAAACAATGCTAAAACAATAAATTAGCTTATTTACCGACAAAAGAATTGTTATGTAGTAAATTATTACGAAGATAGCTCTTTAAATATTTGTAAAACTTAAGAAAATACTATAAGAAAATGAAAACATTGAAAATGCGCAATATCATACTCTTAACTCTTTCATAATAATTTTAAACCACTTTTCAAAAACAGGAATATAAAAAAATATTCCTTCAAAATTTTAGGAAATTGACCTGTAAAGGCATTTCACAAAATATTATTTTGGTCCAAAACTCATAATTTTAATGTCCAGCCAATTAGTACGTCAGATATATGCCAAAAAAATAACAAAATGTCAATATATGCATTCAAAATAAAAAATTGTATATATATGCAACATATGCAAAATATGGCGTTTTGCATATATTCCTAGCTCTAGTTATTAGTGTACCAAGGCCGTAAAGTTGATCTTTTACGGCATAATCAGAAATTTGCGGCTAAGGCCAAGAAACTTCTGGTTAGGCCAAAAAATATTATACCGCCGAAAGCCAATATTTTTTTTTACATTCTTTTGTTTTTCCTCAAGAATTGTTTACCTGTGTTCATAAAAAACGGCTGTAAAGTAGTTGAGGCCAAAAAAGTGAAACTTTAAAGCAGCCGTAAAGTAAATGGGGTGTTAATAATTCCATAACATGTCATTTATTATGACAGTCGCCTAAAAAAATGTGTACACTTCGTCCGTATGATCTTTTTTGGCCTAACCAGAAGTTGCTTGGCCTCGGCCGCAAATTTCTGATTCAATCAAAAAATATTGGTATCGCAATTTATTTTAACTCAACTTTACAATAACAATGCAACTGATAGCATTAACATGTAACGTCTATCATAAAACTGAAAACTGACATTAGGATCATCCTTATATAGCTTGCTTGACCTTTCTCGAACCTTCGCGAACTGACGTCTAGAATATTCTTGACGGGTAATGACATTTCTGGACTATTCTATCTTCTTTTACTTGTACTTTTACTTATGACGACCTCAGCGCTGCGTAACAATATCAACGTTACGACTTTAGTATACAAATAACTATTATTAAAAGTCCATTTTGCAAACCTCTTTGTACAAAAATAAGACCTGATGTATTTCTTTAACGTTAAAGTTGCTATAACGATTATTATTTGAATTTTTTCATTTTGACACTTAAAAAAATAGTGAAACTCATTTTAAATGAATAATAGTGAAATCGTCTGTTTCGTTTATTACACAACTTCCCTTAGTATTTATTTTAAAGCATAGTAGAAATTGGTTGATTTCTTAACTCTTGCTGATTCTAGGTCTATGTTCCTTTCAGTGTTTATAATGTTACCAAGATATTCAAAAGTATTTACATACTATCTTGTTTATTTTTATTTGTTATCATTATCATTACAAAATAAACAAATATTATCACCATTATAGTTTTACTATTTATTTATTTTTTTTTATATAATATTAAATATCAAAAAAAAATGTTATTTTCAGTAGGCAGATATTTCGAAAATATTTTTGAACGATCCGATCATTAACTAAGGTTAAAAATATGATTATACAACGATTAGACTAAATTGATCGAAACTAATTTATAAATTTGAAGGTCGCGTCCCGTCTATTCTAATGTCGGTTCGAATTCAGATCTTGCGATTGCGAAAAGAGTTCACGCTTTTGCGCTTCAATGCTAAATTTTTTTTTGAGGACAAAAAAATGATTAAATTTTTATTTATAACTAAACAAGACAAGATAAAAGTTTGTTGTTAACTAAGTGATAGTTAAATTTTTAGTTCTTGGTAGTAAAGATGTAAAATTGGTCTCTTTAAGAGCCAATAGCCAGGACGCACCCATCAAAAAAAATATAAAAAAATATACTGATTTATACGAAATAATAATTTTTGGAGTGGTAAAGGTTTCACGTGCTTAAGAAGGCATGCGTATTTTTTTATATTTAGTTTTACTTTCCCCCAATTATACCACTCCCAAAATTTTATTAAAATTGGATAATAGTATAACTGAAACCTTTACCACTCCTAAAATTTGGTTAAAATTGTACCATAAACAAAGGCGTACTGTGTTCCAAAGTAGAAAATTTCGTTTATTCTATATAAATCAGTATATTTTATATTTATATATTTTTATATTTGATTATACTAATAACAAAGATAATATCAAGGCAATATCACAGTAATTGCCCTAAAATTATTTATTTTAAAAGTTATTAAGTTAATAAACTAATTTTTTTGGTGGGTGCACCCTGGTTATTGGTTCTTAAAAGATTGTCAAACAATTAACTACCTCACTTCGCTTGGTTGATAATGTTTGAGTTTTTGAGTAGAAATATTATAAACGCCCCTCGTATTTGTTTTTGGAAAAACCATCAATAAATGTAAATAACTATTACGTTGAAGTGTCGTAAAATATATTGAAATAATAAAAAATTATGCAATGAAACTTTCTATTACCATATAAAATGAAACAATAAGCAATTTAAATAAAACACTGTATACGTAAATCAAATAAATAAAATACATTGCAGAACAAAAATGAATTAGATATTATAGTATGCAAATCTTAAAAAATAAGAAAATTTATTTCAATAACCGGAATTTGTCCAAGTTTTGTGTTTCTGATAGAAATGACTTTACTTGTGATACCCAAAATAGACTTCTTAATTATTTTGCTAATAAAAAAAGTCCAAAGGGGCAAAATATCCAGAATACGATGGATTAGGGAAAATTTCGTTGTATATTTATTATTTTTACTTTCCTATCTATATACAGATATAAGGAAAGTATAGGAATCATGATTTTTTTTTCGACCTAGAGTTTTCGACGGATTTTTACGTTTTGAGGTCCTCTGAATCCGTTTTACTATTTTCGCGATGATGTCTCTGTGTGTGTGTGTGTGCGTGCGTGTGTGTGTGTGTGTGTGTGTGTGTGTGTGTGTGTGTGTGTGTGTGTGTGTGTGTGTGTGTGCGTGCGTGTGTGTGTGTGTGTGTGTGTGTGTGTGTGTATGTGTGTGTGTGTGTGTATGTGTGTATGTGTGTGTGTGTGTGTGTGTGTGTGTGTGTATGTGTGTGTGTGTGTGTGTGTGTGTGTGTGTGTATGTGTGTATGTGTGTGTGTGTGTGTGTGTATGTGTATGTGTATGTGTGTGTGTGTGTGTGTGTGTGTGTGTGTGTGTGTGTGTGTGTGTGTGTGTGTGTGTGTGTGTGTGTGTGTGTGTGTGTGTGTGTGTGTGTGTGTGTGTGTGTGTGTGTGTGTGTGTGTGTGTGTGTGTGTGTGTGTGTGTGTGTGTGTGTGTGTGTGTGTGTGTGTGTGTGTGTGTGTGTGTGTCGCATAACTCATGAACCGATACACAGAAAAACACCAAATTTTAAACTTAAGCTTTATTCTAGCGTCTAATGAACTGATTAGATTTGGGCAGAGTCGGAACATCTGGGGGGGGGGGTAATTTATAGGTGGTCATTTTTATATTTTATGGAATATATCTGTTATTTACGTTTGGAGAAGAAAATTTTTCAAATAAAAGTTACTTCTAATATAATTATCTATAATTTTTGTTTTATATAAAATTTTCCTAAAATGGTCCGTATTCGAGAAATTTGACAAAATGTAAAAAAAATATTTTTTTATAAAAATTGTTCAAACAAAAGTTGTTTCTAATATAATTCTCTATAATTTTTATTCTATACATAATTTCTCTAAAATGGACCGTATTCGAGATATTTGAGAAAATGTGTAAATTTCGAATTTTTAAGAAAACTCAAAAACGGATAAAGAAAAAAACATTAAATTTTAAACTTAAGGTTTATTTTGGTCTCACGTAAAATTATTTGATTTTGGACAAAGTCGGAACATGTAGGGGGGTACTTTATGGGAGGCCGTTTTTATATTTTATGGAATATATCTGTTATTTATGTTTGGAGAAGAAAATTGTTTAACTAAAAGTTGTTTGCGATATCAATCTCTATAATTTTTGTTTATAGATGATTTTTCTAAAATGGACCGTAATGGAAAAGTGCTAAATTTAAATTTTTCAGTATTTTCGTTTTCAATGAATATCTATAGAAAAATGTTTCGAGGTAGATGTATGTGTACAATGTATATATTTAGTTTATCCTCTAAACATTTATAGGGATGCTGCAATAGGTTGTACAAAATAACCGGAAAAAGCCTTTAATAACTAGATAGGAAAGTCATGTGTTGGACAAATCAGATTTTTTATGTTTTAGGACGACGAAAAAAAGTCAGTACATTTATAAAAGTATTAATAACTGAATATAACCTCATAACAATGGAAAACAGAACTGTATAAATTATCAGAAATGTATAAATCATTTTGAATATGCTTAATTAGGTTTATTAGTTATTGTATGTGTGTAGCGATCCTTGAATTCAGAAACAAAATAAAAAATGATTTATTTCCTCATCATTGAAATTGCCGTTTTTTGCTATTTCGTTTTGTTTATTACAAGATTAATGTGAATATAAATAGTACAAAAACTATACAATCTAAATACAGAATAACCCATTAATGCTTGATATTTCAAGCACAAACCAGTTTTAAATAAAAGTTATGTGGATTTAAAAAAGACATTTTAAAAATATTTTTGGATATACGTTTTTTCCTGGCAAATAAAAATGTGTATTTTTCAAATTAAACACCCTGTATTTTATTATATTACAGCACTGCTAATCAATTAATTTTCAGATACGCACTGATGGAACATCCTGTATATGTATAATAGGTTAACTTGTTGGTGTCGATAGATGTGTAAATTCGTAATGAATTTAATGCTAAAATAATATACAGAATATTGCATTTGAAAAACTTGAGTAAATTGAACTTAAAATTATTACATGTTTTAAAACACCTTGTATAAAATGAACCAAATAAAATAATATTTTATTTAAAAAATTCCCAGAAGAAGCGAAACAAAAATATTTGTAAAATATGACTTTTTCAAATCCACATAAGTTTTATTTGTGTATATGTAACAAAAATTGATTTATCGAGCAATTGCGCAGAAATGGGACACCCTGTATGATATTCACATTATTTATTTGAATTACTTAATAATATTATTATTCAAAATTTGGAATTTGCATTTTTTGTCAAGTATATATTACAAAAAAATTAATTTATTAACGAATCATGACGCAAAGAGTTTACAAATGGAATGGCGCACAAATCTTATGTAAAAAAACGAGTTCTCAAGAATTTAAAAGAAAAATTACGGTAAATTAAATAAACTAAAAATCAAAAGAATATATTTAATAGCCAAAGGATAATATATTCTTCTCTAATTTTGAAGAAAATTGTTGTAATAGCAACACATTTATGTAAACTAAAAAAAAAAAAAAAATTATTGGAAAAATATATTTGAAAACAATTAGTAAAATGAAGCAAACGTATTCTTAGAAGAAAAAAATATGGGAAATACTAGTTTTTTAGGAAAATTTTGGCACCGCTAGGAAAAACACATTGTTAAAGCTGTTCAACTTAATTATTTTTTAATGAAACTATTGCCTCAATATCGAGTGGCTTACCGGATGTGTAAGATAATATTGCATCAATATTTGTAAAAAAATAATATTTTAATGAACTTCGAGATATTTAAAATTTATTAAAGATTATAACAGGAGATTTACTTTTAAAGTTATTTTATTATTAGTGAAAAAAAATGTAAATGTAGGTAAAGGGTAAAGATGTGTTCCTCTTCTAAAATTTGTTTTATATAGCAAAACGAAGATTGTTTAACAATGTTATAAAAAAAAAAACTAATTCAAATTTTGGAAAAGTGATAGGTACAAATTTTTAACCCTTACCTATATACATATACATATTTTTTCGTTCATAAAAAATAAAAATAAATTATAAAGTGAAGTATTACTAAAAGTATCAATCAATGTTCTTAAATGTCATGTTAATATTGAAAGAAGTATTTTCTTGACCTATGTTATGTCATCTTGATGTAAAAGTGACTCCAGTTTAAAAAACTTCCTTATTATAATGCGTTTTTTAATGGCCATCCTGTATATAATCAGAACTTTAATTAAGTATTATAATTAATAATTACTTATAATAATATGTATTATAATTTTGTACAGGATCTTTTTCTGTATTTATTACATTTGTAACGAATTGCTAATAATGAAAAAAATATTTTATCTGAAAACATGAAGCTAGGTCAGTGCGATTATAACGGTTGTCTATCATTATTTTTGCAAGAACCAGACGTAAATATATCAAAATTACCTTGTGAAAGTTCTTAATATTATCATACTTTGTATCGGTGAAATTTAATCTCCTTTAGGTATACCTAAATCGTTAGAAATGAAGAATATTTCTTTGCTAACCTGTCTCCTACTAGGTCTATTAGGTCAATATTTTAATAAATTTGTTCCAGGATATGAAAATAGCATGAAAAATGTCGTAGTAAAATGAAAATGGAAAATATTAAAATATCTAGAAAATTAAATGTAAATTAATAAAGTATTATCATCAACGTCATCACTATAGTCTATTTTTATGTATGAGAGAGTAATAAAACAGCATTTCTAATGCAAAACTTAGTACGGTCATTTTAAATATTTTTACAGAATAATCTAAATATTTCCTAAAATTGTAATAAATGTACCTGAGCTGTTACAAGTTTTGGGTCTTTTATTGGTCCTTTATAAACATAAGCTGTACAGAACAATAGAAAAAGGTTTGGACAGGCCAAAAGCCCTGTGTATTAAAGATTACATAGCCGTATCTTAAGATTATTTTCAATAAGTACCTATTTGCCAATTTTGTTTTATTTTAATTCCAAGAATTTCTTACAGTAATCGAATTATAAGTAGATAAATACCTTCCCAATAAATTTCACCGAAAATGCTATTATAGGTTTTCCATTTAGTAAGGAGGTCCAAGTTGTGTATTCTTGACAGTTTACTAAATGTCGTTTAGTTGCAACTTGCAAGGTGCAGTGTGAATTCTAGTGTGATCATGGAAAATTTGGAAGGGCCGCGTAAACGACAAAAAATCGGTCCTTTAACAGTTAATGAAAAAACATTAATATTTAATTGTTTTAAATCATTTACAGACAAACATTTATGTAAAAGTGTTGATGACACAGTGGAATTAGTTAGTAGTACGCTTGGTGTTGGGAAATCTACGATTTACAGAGTTGTTAAAGAAGAGGAATGTGGCGAGTTTCAAACAGCATATAAAGCTCCAGGAAAACCAAAATTTCAATTAGAAAATCTTTTGAAAGAAAGACTTCGAAGGAAAGTGCATGCGTTCTTCTTTAGAAAAAAATTTCCGACAGTAGACAAAGTTCTTGCCACGGTTCGAGATGATAAGGATTACCCTGAAATGAGTCGAAGCACACTATGGAAACTTTTAAAAGAAATAGGTTTTCTATGGAAAAAGCATTCCAGAAAGTCTATTTCAATAGAAAGAAGCGATATTGTAGTATGGAGAAGAAATTACCTAAGGACTATAAAAGAAATGAGAAACCAAAGAAGAAATATATTTTATTTATATGAAACATGGATCAACGAGGGACATAAACCAAATAAATTTTGGCAAGATGAAACAGTTACAAGTCGAAGACAGGCTTTTTTAAATAATTTATCTACTGATTTAAATCCACCATCAGGAAAGGGGCGCAGACTAATAATAGTACACATCGGTAGTTCAAACGGTTTTGTTAAAGGTGGTTTATTGACTTTTGAATCTACTCGTACCGGTGACTACCATGAGGACATGAATGCTGATGTTTTTAAAGAGTGGTTCGAACAAATTATAGATCTTCTTCCTCAGAACTGTATAATAGTAATGGATAATGCAAGTTATCACTTGAGACTTATAGAAAAAATGCCCACAATCAAGTGGTTAAAAAAAGATTTACAGAATTGGCTAAATTCAAAGAATTATTAAGTTCCATCCCGGTTCTGTGAGAAAAGAACTGTATCATTTGTGTTCCCTTCATAAAGAGAAATTCAAAAAATATGAAATTGATGAAATTGCAAAAAATCTTGGGATGACGGTGGTTAAATCACCACCATATCATTGCGAAATAAACCCGATTGAACTGATATGGGCACAGATAAAGGGAAAAGTTTCAAGAAAAAAGAATGAGTGATGTTAAACAGTTGTTTTTGGAGGCTGTAAATAATGTGAAGCCTGAAAACTGGGAAAAGGCAGTAAATCATACGATTAAAGATGAAGAGAAAATGTTGAAGTTGGACAATATTACTGATGAAATGATCGAGCCACTCATTGTAAATATTGGTTGTGACAGTTCATCTTCTGATTTCGATTCTGATTTGGATTTGTAGATAAGAAGTAGTTTTTATATTAAAATTATTATTTATGAACGTAACGTTGTTTAAAAGTCAAAGTTTAAACCCTTATACCTACATAACCCGTTTGACACAATGTTCTTAACATACCCTATGGAAAAATAAAACATTTTAGAAAAAATTACACCTTTTTACCTTCAGCTGTTTAGAAGTTAAAAGCAGGTTAATTAGGTGAAAATATAAGTGTATACTCGAGGAATAACTTCAAAAAATATTTTAACTGTCTACTAAAAGAAGTGTAACGCCTATGGATTACGAACGCTTTATTATTTTAATACTCTCTCATACATAAAAATAGACTTATAGTTTAGGGTGTATAAATTTAGAATATAGGTATATCTGTAGTTAAAAATAAAGACATATTCAGTCCTCTTTGATAAATTGATAATATAATCCATTTGTATTCCAATGGTTCAAAAATTAGTTGTTTAATGTTTATGGAAAATGTTAATACTTTGTTTGTTAGTACGTCAAATGAATTTAAAAATTTCGCGTAGGTATATCATGTATGTGTAAAACAAAATATCTCAAATCAGCGTTTGTCATCTAGTCTAGTCCCGATAAAACTGTTTTTTCAACAAAATGAAATTTGTGTCAGTGTGTCAATGCACACTGAGCAAATAAATCACTTTAGCATGTATTTATTGGTAAATAGTGACAGAATTTTCAATAACAATAAACAATAAACGCGTAATGTTTATCAGTTCTTTAATAAATTAATGAGTTTTATAAATAAGTGTAGCTTATACTAAGTAAAATTAGCGCCTTTTTAAAATATGCATTCTGAGAATAAACTATTTATTGAAAATGAATATGTAAAAATAGGCAATTAAGCGACACATTTGGTAAGGTACTAATATTATTTATAGACGTAAAAAGTAAGGTACTTTGTTTTTTATGTTCTACTTGTAATTTTTGGAAAACCTCACACCGCATCTGCTAAGCATATTCAGATTCTCGTTGGCTCTGAGGTATATCCCTAAAAAATGGAGAGAAATACCCAAATCTGGAAGGATGGATTGCTCTTCATACGTAATAGATACAGGGAAATTGCCGTTGAACTTTTAATAAGGGTTAGGAGACGAGAAGGGATGAAACTTAGAAATAGGTGAATAGTATCTTTAAATTTCCCGCTTCTTTTCCTTAAATTTTCGTATAATCAAAATTTATTTTGACTGGCTGGTTTTGAAATGCCAAGTTTACAGAATTTTCTATTGTTCTAAATTACTACATACCACAGTTCAGAAAAAAAAATAAAAATAATTCATTTGCACTACTGGAAGCAGAATTAAATAAAAATGTAATTTTTCAACTCGTTTTTGGAAAAATTATTCGGAAATCTTTGACCTTGCATCATATCTCATATCAGTCGGTCACTATTTGAAAAATAATTAAACAAACAAAATGTTATTTTAATAACCAAATGGAAATTTTTTGGAAATATATTCAGTGATTCTTATTTCCAAAAAAATTAAGCAAATTTGGAAGGTCATGATAAAATAAACTAAAACAAGAAAACTTAATAAGAAGAATTGTTGGAATATATTATACAGTTCTTGTTTGTGTATTTTTATTCAATATGAACTATTTAAATCCATTAAATTCCGCCTAAATCATAATTTTCAAAAGTAGTAGGAATCATTTAAAAATTTCATCGGTAAAATATTTATAATATTATAAATGTCTCATCAGCAATAATTAAAATAATAATGTCGTTAAGTGGATTTAAAACAAAGTGGAAATGAGTATAAAAACGTCAGAGCTCGAATATTAATGACCTGTTTAGGCATTTTATTACTAAATTATTTAAAATCGACTCATTATACAAATGTTTAAAATCCTTTTTTATACGATTTTTGCAGTTTAACTTACATAATAATTAATTTGCCATTTAATTTTTTTGTATGTGTATAATAAGTAATACTTGGTATTAAGCAATTATTTATATAAATATGTGCATGAGTGTCTAAAATAAAAGCAAAATATACTTTTTAGGTTGTTTTACTAAATTGGTAGTGTATTGGTTCAATACCACTAAAAACTATATTGTCAATATTTAAGATAAATTCATTTTCTATTTAAAAATTTTACAAAATCATTTCAAAAATAATACAAAACCTTATTATTTCAAATTATTATTTTGTTTACAATAAAATTTACCCAAATAAATGCTAATCCATTGCTAATCTGTTTCACTATGTATATTAATAATAATAATAATAATAATAATTAGAGCTTGGATTATATGCAAAATGCATATAAAGTACATGCCTGCATATTTAGTGCAGAATTTTATATTGCATATCTAAAATAATAATGCATATAACAGTTTAATTTAATTTATATATATATTTAAATACTTATGTTAATTTATATATCATTTTTACTTAAATACTAATTTATATTTATATATACAGCTTGAACTGACTATGAAACAGCAAAACAGCCTATTTATATAAAAAGATAAAGGTTTTCGTAGCTTCCACCAAATTCTTCGTCTATATTTTAACATTGCATTTTCGTATCATTCATCGTATATGCCCACATCCCCAACTAGCCATTCATAAAAGTGTATTTGTTGTGAAGTTCTCATCATCATCTATTGTATAGTCCAGGAGACAGTGACGATTTTCGGTATTTGTTTTCCCAGTCAGCAAGCACGAATAGAGAATTGTAGGATTAGCAATTCTAAGCAAAATTCATATATATTTAGAGGGGGGATCCGATGGGCTGAGGCCGAAAATGCGTCAAAACATACGAGAACACGGCCCTTTTTTTCCATTGATAAAAATAGTTTTAGTAGTAAGAGATGTACTGAAGTTAAGTAAAAAAATAGTCTGATTAATCTGTATGGATAATATATTTGGCAAGTGCATAAAATACACTTTCAAACGAGTTATGTACACAATTATTTCTACGACCACAATTATTTAAAGAATGTTCCAGGTGTTTTGTATATTAAAGTGTACGCATAGGACACATAAATAAAATCTTATATCACAATGTTTCACCTAACCAGTTGGTTTATTTATAGAAATTAAACATAATAATTGAAGGTATTACAGAAGAAAATAGGGAAATAAATTACATTTCCTTTTACACTTTTATATAATAATTGTTTTATTTAGAATTCACGAATCACTTATTACTCTACATTAATTATAATTATTGTTAGTTTCGTTATGTCAAATCATTTATACTAGAGGTGTGAGGAAAATACAGTGAACTGTGGAACGCCAATATCGTTGGATGCGCGTGGTAGAAATGGTCCTATAATACTGCTAAAAACAGCTAAATTTTCATGGAAACACTGTACTTTTGACATTTGCGATACTCCGACGCATATGCATTATTGATGTAATCTCATGATTTTACACTAATAGTTTTTGCAATTTTAGTGTGATTTTTAGGTTATTATGGTTATTCATTTTATTTGGTTCTGATCTTTTGCGCTTTTAGAGTATTTGTCTTTTATATAGTTTTTAATTTGAATTTTCATATTGTGGTCTATTTATATTTGATTGCTGCTTTTCGACTAGTGCTTTATTCTTTTTGTGTTAAAATAAGCTTTATAACCATTAAGTACATGCTTCTAGTTGATATCTACCTAATCGTCATCGGGTGCTTGCAACAATGGGAAAAAGTGTATGGTTTTTTTGGTGTAAAGTTAGACGCCTTCATTTTTCAGGTAAGTATTTGTAGTTATTTTTTACTTGAAAGGATAGCAATACGTCCTGGTTCGGGATGTGACTTTTGGGTTTTAGCTATCTGAGCCAAATTGTCGGCTAAGTGTCCTCTTTTAGGGCACCCAGAACCGAAAACTATATAGGTATATAATATGTTTTTTTTTAAATTATTTTTTAATATGTATGCAGCTTGGATGAGGGCTTTAGGAAGAGATCCTAAGACTGAACACTGACTGCTATAAATGCCGTTTTTAGAGCACATTTCATAGTAAGTGATTTCATTCTAGCAGCAATGAGGAAACGTTTAAAAAACATGCTGTACCAGCTATTACTTTAAGACCTCGTCTCTTTAAGTTATTATTACTTCATTCTAATGCATATATTAAAATGGTTTTTAACTTATGTCCTTATGATTAAAAGATGTAGGTATTTTAGTTATGTTATAATAGAAATATATGATACTTTGTATTGACTGACCTACTGGCCACTGGTCATTCCACTTTTACTCCCTTTTTCATAAATTATCAAATTATTTAAAAACAAATACATAGCTATTTTCTGTAAATTACATTAAAATTTTAGTATTAATACTTTACTAATAAAACTTCAGTTAATTTATCTTATATATATACACAACGGAAGAGTTAATTGGATTTTCTCCTTGTTGAGTTTCAAAAATAGTAATTTAACATGATTTAAAAACAAATACATGAAATGGGCAAAATAGGCCTGCAAAGGCACTTTGTAAACAATCTCACTTGTATCGATGTGACGTAATGCGCGAATTCAATCTGGCTTACTTTTGTTAATAGATTGGCGTTCCATTTTAAATATACAGTTCACCGGGAATAGATTATTTAAATATACACGGACCGGGAAAACAAGTACGAAAAAATTCACTGGCTCCTGAACTAGTACTGTATCGAAGGAATTTTTATGAATGAAACAATATACGACCCTCAACAATTGCGGTCTACTCTACTTCCGCTGTTGTCAGACATTTTTTTTTTTTGACAATTTAAAGACCTAACAGTAATTCAAGCAAACGCAATAACATTACTACAGTTAAAAACATCGCAAACTTGGCATCAATATTTTAATTTTATCCAAATATTGCATTTCTGTCGAGGATCATCCGCGTTGACTTCAGAAATTGTGTAATCTGTATTGGTTATATATATCTATAGTTAAAAGCACGTAAACTTGGCATCAATGTTCAATCCGATTATTGAGTTTCTACCGCGGACACCATCGTTCATTCTTCAAAAATTTTGTAAATAATCCTATCTGTCTTGGTTATATATCTATGTATATGCCGCTGTGTTCTAGACTATTGATCGGCGTTGGCCATAGAGGTTCCATTTACCATAGCCGTAACATAACGTTTCTGGGGGTTGAGTTATTTTATCGATTAGTTTTGGTAATTGGAAAAGTGTGGCCGTAAGATAAGGAATTAATGGATTAGAGCATAACCAGACTGTGCGAAAATGGCTTGCATTACAAAATTATTAAATAAATATTTTTCAATTAAATTAAAAATTCACTAGACTTTTTGGTCAAGTTTTTGGTCGAACCTCGTATTTATTGAATGGAATAAATTGGAATTCCACCCCAAGTAAATTTACCGTTTCGTCCCAACATGATCGAAGGGGAAGGGTAGTAAACTAAACAGCTGTTAAACTTTGAGCACAATGACTGGTATACATATAAAGATTTTAATTTAATTTTTTCAATTTTGACAATAAAATATATTGAAATAAATTATATTCTAATATTCAAAGTAATTTTTTTATCAGGATTACCTTTTTTTCTGTAAAATACTGTTATATTGGGTGATTTCATGTAAGTTTGATTGTGTGTATATCAAGCAAGCTGAATTTTATCACACAAATAAGCTACAAGTAAAATATAATAAATTTGTTTTGGTTCAAGTGTGATAAAAAATTCGAAGAATGGTCAGAAATAGCAATAATTTCCTATCAATTGACAATTATTTAGTTAAATTTTGATAGGACTTAATGCCAGTAATAAATCTTACAGAATTTTTTTAAAAATTCAAAATAAATTCATATATTTTTCATTTATACAGTCTGTTCGCTATAGTTACGCGGGTTTCGGATTAAAAATTTTATGAGTATTTCCAGGTAAGTACCCGAAAGTTTGACCTGTTCTTTGGGGAAATATCAACTAGTTAAATGAAATAAAAAATAATGTACAACTTTTTAATTAAATAATAATGAAGAATATTTTGTATAATTGAGAGCAGAATTAAACTTCTGCATTAATGGAGTCTACTGTGGCTATTATAAACCTAATAATAATTTTATATTACACTTCACACAGAAAATATGGTCTATGTATAATAAGAGTGTTATTTAGCTTAAATAAAATATTTTCTAACATAAAAATATGTTCCATGTAAAGAATTTCAAATGAAAAATAAAAAAATTGAACTTGCCAACAAAAATGAAAATCAGTCATTATCATCCAAAATATCATAATCGTCATCATCATCACTGTCATCACCATTAATTATTGTTATTATGATTGGACTTATTTGGTTTATTTTATTTTCACGAGTCCACCAATCTTCTATTAGTTTCTCGCACTTGGATATACAGTTCCGCCACACTTCTGGAGTTGCAATTGAAAGTGCTTTTCGCCAAGTTTCCCAAACTGCGTCGTCACTATAACCATTAGGCCCAATATGGTTGTCGTAATATTGTTTTGCTATTCCCCATATATATATTCGATGGGATTAAACTGGCAATGATACGGTGGCAGACGTAAAACAAAGGTTTTTGGTTTTGCGTGTATATTTGCCAAGCGTAATAATTCTGATTTTAATATATATTGAGAAAATGGTATATGTTCCTTTGTCAACCATTCTTTAATTTTATTAACAGTCCAAGAATTCGTTGGACTTTTGTTTAATACTTCAGAATGGTAAGGTGCATTGTCTAAAATAATTACGCTGGGTTCACTTAAACCTGGGAGAAGTTTTTCTTGCAACCATTTTACAAACATTTCTGTGTTTATATTATCGTGATAGTCACTGGATTTTGATTTAGATGAAAATATTAAATCAGCACCTTCTATAAAACCCGATTTCCCTCCTGCGTGTAAAACTATGTGTCGCTTCCCTTCTCCATCGGTATGTTTGATGGACTTTACGTTATCATCTTGCCATATTCTCTTGGTTGCACCCATATAAAATATCCATGTTTCGTCTAAATATATAAAATTTGCCTCTTCTTCTTTAAATTTAGAATATTTTCTTAGAAAGTTAATTCTCTTGTGCACGACAGAACTTCTTCCACAAAGGGCCTTTCTGTTATCCTCCTTTCGAAATTTGAAACCCAAGTTATGTATCACTTGCCATAGAGTTGTTCTGCCAATGTCGTCAAATTTTCTATCTATTAATTTCGAGAGAATTGTATTTAAGGTCACATGTTCCTTGTTGGCCCTTATTCGATAAATGGTATCACGAATTTCAAATTTCTTTCCATCTGGAATATCTTTCGTTTTCAATGATGGGCGAGTTTTGCGGTGATCTTCTTTCGGCAGTTCACTATTGTGATTTTGTAATACTCCTCTTAATTTGGTTTCACTAATTCCTAGAGCATTGCATACGCGTTGTTGTACAGACATTACCGATTTTAAAGGACCGCCATTTTCTTTTTCATCCGTAAAATACTTATGTACACTACAAATTAGACTATCTACATCTAACACTCGTCTAAGCATTTTTAAAATTTCTACTAAATTTACAATATACATATAATGTCAACACTTGCAAAGAATCAATTCAACTGCAATATTTGTAACAAATTTAGTACCTACCCTAATGTTATTTTATTTTAAATCTGACCATTAGGGCAATTTTTACCTAATTTCTTGGGATGAGGCTTATTGGAACTGGTTGTCAATGACTAATTTGCATAATTTTGTTAATCCGAAACCCGCGTAAGTATAGCGAACAGACTGTACTTGAAATTGTGGTAAAATTTAAATTTTTACAGGAATAACGTTATAATCTAAATTATCAGTGAGTTGTTTTTTGTCCCCAATTTAATAGACATTGTGTATGTTTATAAGGATTAATAATAAATTTCTTTGAATAAGGATAATTTCCTGACTGTAGTAGAATTTTATATAAATAAAAAGTTTCTTGGTTTATTCGGTCGATAAGTTTTTATTTTTTATAATTTAAGCATTACATACGTTTCGGAATTTTTTTTCCATTTCTGGTGCAGTCAATTTTAATAAACTTATGGGGGACGCATACAAACAATTTAATTTTTTTTTTTAATAATAGAAACTACGTCTTTCTATTTTACAGCGTGTAAAAGTGTATATATAATAATTTAGTTTGAAATACAACTTAAGATGGGGTTTCTATTATTTTTAAAAAATTATAAAAAATAAAAACTATTGACCGAATAAACCAAGGAACTTTTTGTTTATATAAATTTCTTTAGTTTTGAGATTTTTTCACATAAGAGATGATTTGATAACACACTATAAAATCATGAAAAATAAACAGTCGCTGCAATCTAAACAATATTAATTATTATTATAGTGTTAAATGTGTCAAATTTCTAGATCAAATTAAAAAAAAAACAGAAAAACGTCTTGAATAAAAAATTGTTTGTTATAGATTTTCAGTGTTTTTCTAAATTTTGTATATTATTTTCAGTTAATTAATTTTTTCTTATGTGATTTATTAAGAATTGTAAGGTCATGTGCCCGGAGAGAAGAAATTTGACCAATAAATATGCAAAAATAAATAATTTGATTTAACTTCTTTTACAGAGCATAAAAATAATAATTATAATAATATTAATATTTTTATTTTTCTTGTTCATTGTTATTTGCATTACAGACCTGAAGATGGCTTTTTAAAGCCGAAACAAGTCGCAAATATTTGTTGTTTTAGTATCATTAAATGCATGATTTTAGAAAATAGAGAACATTTGAGAATATGAATAATTTCACTTACCCCCTTTAACTCTCGAATCGGCAATCGAATAATTCAAATCGCAAAATTCGATATCCACAGGTGGTTTTTTAGCTATCATATTTAACTGTTTTAATGGTTGACCTGTACGTGGAAAAACGGGATGTTGGACTATGGGGTCCATCATTTCACCGAAATTATTTGATTAAAAAATAAATAAAAAAAAAATAGCCGACTATGAAAGATTGTATCAATACACTGATGAAAATTTCCAATCTATAATCGATACTGTTTATTTTATAAATAATGAAAGTAGCCCACAACAATTTTTTTCGTATGGTTCACCACCGAGTTGAGTTTCGTGACTAACACTGAAATTGCTATAACATAGCACTGATACTGCTTTCACGCTTTCACGTACGGTGGAGGTGGTGTTAGCAATCAGTCGAGATAGCGGCGCATTGAAATGGGAGTGGATGGAAGGAAGATGGTCTGGGAGAATGTAATAAAGTAATAAGAAAGTTGATACGAGGGGTGAAACAAAAATGTATCATATTGTTTTATTTTTCTTTTAAACAGGTGAATTTTTTATATAACAATTGAACACATAGTTATGGCTTCTGGTAGACAGGTTTAACTGTTATACCTTGTGACTTATTCATTGGAACTGAAGAAGAATATTATTACTTACTTTTAAGAATATACCACCAAATTTTTCATAAAAACAACTATTTTCTTAGAAACATTTAATAATATAATAATAATAAGGTATATTACACAAGAATTACATTAATTATTTTTTCTACGAACTCTTACAAAAAGACATCTTTCGCCACAGGATACTTTCAGCGAAAACTTGATTTCCGTCACTAGTGAGAAAAAATCCCATAACGTTTACTTTCGTCTCTAGTGACGAAAGTAAGTTGTTACATATTTTCATATATCAGTCGCCTCGTATAATATTTTGGAAGCTTATAATTATTCATAAAGAAATAAAAAGATGCTCATTAAATTCTATATGCGTTTTTACCTACACTTTAATGAATTAAAATAAAAATGTATAAAAATAGTGCAAATTAAACCAATCTACATCTAGTTTCCTGGTTTTCATTTGTTTATTTGAAGTTTTATCACTTTCGAGAACTGTCAGTTTCAGTTCGTCCTAAATTTAACACATTTTCTTGATGTCTGAGTCAGAAAGCGATTGTACTCCCCTAGAAATTATTTTTAAAGCTGAAGAAACCTCTTCAGATTTATTACCGGCCAAATCAAAAAAGAGATATGAAGAAATTTATATCAAATTTTTGGACTGGAGAGAAAAAAATAAAGTGAAATCATTTTCGGAAACTGTACTACTAGCATACTTTGGAGAAATATGTTCAAATTTTAAACCGTCGACGTTATGGTCCATTTATTCGATGCTAAGAACTACACTCTCTGTTAAAAATTATGTCGATATTAGTAAATATCCAAAGTTACGTTCGCTTTTGAAAAGAAAATCTGATGGTTTTAAAAGCCAAAAATCCAAAAATTTTTCGCCTGAAGACATAAAGACTTTCCTAAAGAATGCACCTGACTATAAATATTTAATAACAAAGGTAACGGAATTATTATTTTTATTTTAACAAATACTTAATACATAACTACTAATATTTGTAGGTAGCATTAGTTTTTGGATTATCTGGCGCTTGTCGTTGCCACGAACTAAAAGATTTAACAATAAGCGATGTAAAGGATACTGGAAGTATTCTGTTAGTTAAAATCCGTAATACAAAAACAAAAGTTCCGCGTTCTTTTCATATTTCTGGACCCTTTCATGATATTTCTAAAAAATATATGAGCCTACGTCCCACAAACATGGATCAAATTAATTCAAGATTCTTTATTAACTATCAGAATGGAAAGTGTAGCAGACAGGTTGTTGTTAATAAAATCAGTAAATTTCCTAACGAAATTGCCCAGTTTTTAACGCTTCCAAATCCTCAAGATTACACTGGGCACTGTTTCCGCAGAACATCCGCAACGCTATTAGTGGATGCAGGAGGTGACTTGCTTCTGTTAAAAAGCACGGTGGTTGGAAATCTAGTAGTGTTGCGGAAGGATATGTTGATAAATCCACGAACAGTAAAAACCAAATACAAACCAAAATTTTACAATCTGTACAAAATAAGGAAACTACTAGTTCATCCGATTATGGCGCTTCATCATCTGAAATGACATTTAACAGTAGAACAAATATGTCGGCATCTACCTCAATGAAAAAAAGCTTGAGTGTGATACCCCCATAATTTTAAACAATTGTTCAAATATAACAATAAATCAATATTTAAATAATAAATAATATTTCTGAAATATTTAATTGTTGGTTAATTTTTTGTTATTCCTAACACAAAATAAAGCATTTGCTAACGTTTGTTTTTTTTTATTTTAGTAGGTACCTACATGACATAATAGAGTTCGTAGAAAAAGTATAGTGTTTTACTCGTCGAAAATCATTTTTCGTCACTCGTGAAACAATATACTATATTCTAAATACATATAAGTGTAAGTAACCTAGTAAATCCACTAAGGCTAAGCCATCACGTGGATTTGCTGTTGACACTCTTTTTTTATTTTTTTTATATACCTATTCAGTTATATATTTATAAAAATTCAATAAAATGATGAAAATAATAATTATTAAAACATAATAATTATAAAAATATTAATAATAAAAATAATCGATTAAAAACATTGAAATTACAGGGTAAATATATAAAAATTAAATATTTAAAAAATTAAATACATTAGTATAAAGTATATCAAAATCGAAAACATGGAAAATCAATCATATTATTTATTTAAATGAATATCACAATTTTTTTTATCAAGTCTGTTCGCTATACTTTGAAGCTTAGATGTACACATCTTTTAGTGATATTATCTGTCCCAAAAATCAATTACGTGGTTGTTTTTTGAATTAATCGTGTGGTTTTCGCTATTAAACACCTTGTATAAAAATGTTTACTATGCAATTTTTTTCCTTGTAATACCAGTAGTGCTTTTTGAAAATATGTTTCCCTGAATTAGTAGAATTAGTAAGATTTTGCAAGAAACTACCATCATATATTTGTAAATCACCCTGTAACTAAAAATATTTTAAATTGCACGTATGTACTAATGTATTATTAAAACGTAATTTCTCTCACATTTTAGTGAAAACCATTCATTTATGTAGTCATTAAAAAGCGTTGGTCCTAGTACTGACCCCTGAGGAACATCACCCACCCTTACAGCCTGACTCTTACCACCTAAATATGTTTTGAAAAGCTATAAAATATTATATTTTATTCCTATGTCACTTAATGAATGCAAATTTGGAGGATGGCTGACGGTGTCAAAGGCTTTTGATAAGTTTATAAAAATACAGACTGGTTAAACAATTGATACAGTCTGGTTGCTATACTTACGCGGGTTTCGGATTAACAAAATTATGCAAATTAGTCATTGACAGCCAGTTCCAATAAGCCTCTTCCCAAGAAATTAGATAAAATTGCCCTAATGGTCAGATTTAAATTAAAATAGCATTAGGGTAGGTACTAAATTTGTTACAAATATTGCAGTTGAATTGATTCTTCGCAAGGGTTGACATTGTATGTATATTGTAAATTTAGTGGAAATTTTAAAAATGCCTAGACGTGTATTAGATGTAGATAGTCTAATTTATAGTGTACATAAGTATTTTACGGATGAAAAAGAAAATGGCGGTCCTTTAAAATCGGTAATGTCTGTACAACAACGCGTATGCGATGGTCTAGGAATTAGGGAAACCAAATTAAGAGGAGTATTACAAAATCGCAATAGTGAACTGCCGAAAGAAGATTACCGCAAAACTCGCCCATCATTGAAAACGAAAGATATTTCAGATGGAGAGAAATTTGAAATTCGCCATACCATTTATCGAATGAGGACCAACAAGGAACATGTGACCTTAAATACAATTCTCTCGGAATTAATAGATAGAAAATTTGACGACATTGGCAGAACAAGTCTATGGCAAGTGATACATAACTTGGATTTCAAATTTCAAAAGGAGGATAACAGAAAGGCCCTTTGTGAAAGAAGTTCTATCGTCCACAAGATAATTAACTTTTTAAGAAAATATTCTAAATTTAAAGAAGAAGGGGCGAATTTTATATATTTAGACGAAACATGGATATTTTCTAGGGGTGCAACCAAGAGAATATGACAAGATGATAACGTAAAGTCCATCAAACATACCGATGGAGAAGAGAAGCGACACATAATTTTACATGCAGGAGGGAAATCGGGTTTTATAGAAGGTGTTGGAATCACATATCGTCCAGGTCTATATTCTCAATTGCTGGCCACAAGAAGTCCGTTATCAATTATTCACATTAACGACATTAAACCTCAATTATGTCTCAGAGTCATTGAAAATATGTATCATCGGATAGAGGTATGCCACCGAAGTTATGGCGAGAATTTGGCCGATATTTTGTTTCAAACATAATTGTCATATATCCTTCTATCATAATAAAAAATATTAAGATAATTCTCTAAAAACTTTTTGTTTTATTTACAATTAACATCAGTTGGACCACCCACAATATCTTTTGTGATCCAAGGTTTCCTTTGCAATTGAGTGTGTTTGATTTTTTGTATATTAGTGTTTTTATTTAGAAGTGACTGATATCTGTTTATAAATAGTTTTGCATATTCATCTACTTTTATTATAGAGTAAAGAAAGTTCCAATCATAGGTTTTCAGTTGTCTATAACAATAATTAAAAAAATCCCTTCCCAAACATTTTTTGTCGCCCCCTTTAGCTACTTTCCCCTTATGGAGAGTTTAAAAAAAATTCTAATTTTTTTACAGATATTTACTGCCCTAGTCTATTATAATTTAAAGGATATTATTTATTAGAATTTTTTCTTTTATAGAATATTTCTGATAATTTAGTAATATCTTTTTTTCACAAAATTTCTCTTAATTTAAAAGTTTTTCTTGATTTAGAAAATTTCTCATAATTTGGAGTTGTTGCAATTTATCTTCAGAATATCTAGTACCTAATGTTATATGTCGTAATACGAAAATCCAGGTCAAAATTAATATTCTTTTGTCAGTTTCGAATTTGCGTTATTAAATAATAAATTTTAATTTTTAATTTAATAATTTAAATAAATTCAAACCAGACTCTTCGATATCACAGCCTTGAACTTGTGTCAATTTTTATGATAGATAGTATTTGTTATTTATCAAGACAGAATTAAGACTAATGGGACGAAAAAAAAGTTAAGTTCAAACGATCAAAACATATCTGTTTACTGTTTTTAGTGTTTTCTTTAAACCTAGATGGGCAATTGCATTCTATTGCAAAACGCAGTTTTTTAATCACTAATCAGTAATAATACCTGTTACCGAAAACATCGTTAAGCTTAATTGTTATATTGTTTTTTCGAACCTTTATTTTTAATGGTTAAAGTTTAAATTTTTTACATTTATATTATTTTTTGGGAAATATTTTCGAACAACAAACAATTAGAAAATTAACAAGTCAGTGTTCTTTTAATTTTAGTGGAATCTAAAAGTATTTCTTTGTTTTCTTATACATTTTTGTAATAATTAGGTATTCTTAATGTTAATTTATTATTCAAAATAACAGAAAAATCAATAATATTTTGATTTTGTTTGTTCTACTTCTGATTTAATCCAAACATTTTTAAAACACCAGAATTTTTATGGATTTCTTGATTTTTTTTTTAAAAGTTTAATGAGATAAACAGTTATCCCGTAGAAACCATAATGGTTATATGGTGATGGCTGTTAGTGCTGTAGTATAAACTTAAATGCAGTATAAATGTACAATTATCTTGCATAGTTATAAAGAGAAATAAAAAGGAAATTAAAAAAAAAACTTAATAAATTTAATCAATATAAAAGCGCGTTTGTATATCAGACATTTCAATAAAATCGCGAAGCATATAACTATCTAATTGAAATATGAAGGATTTGAAGTATTTTTTAAATAAATTAAAATTGTTTAAGGTTATTAAAAGAGTTTTGTAGAATTCTGGTAGATTATTAAAAGTTTTTAAGGAGAGGTATGTATAGCACATTTGGCCTATTGATTTATTAGCGTAATTAGTGATTACTAATTTATTTGATTTTTGTTTTGTGTCATAGCTGTGCTCTATGTTTTTTAATATTTGTTTGTGCTTATTGGTATATATTAGAAGATTGTAGAGGTACAGTTTTCTTAGGTCTAACACGTGACTTTCTTTAAAAAGTAAATCTGTGGAGTATAAAATTGGTTTTTTGTAGATTATTTTTAGAATTTTTTTACCCAAATTGTATCAACAATATCTTTCTTAGTTTTTGATAATTAATAAAAAAATTATATTTGTTTTTCACCACATCAGGAGTGTCTTCGTGTTCTATAAAAGCGCCACCAACTGTACTTCTATGATTATTTACACCAGTTTTACAAATAAAAGAGAAACTAGTATTTGGTATATCTTGTTTAGTTTTTAAAAATATATGATCTATACAGCTAGTAGAATCACCCTGTTCATTTGTTGTAGCATTTATTAATGATACAAAATTAAATTCACTCATTAAATTCAAATATTCACTTACAATTTCATTTTGTTCTCCTTTTGAGACATCTATATTTATATCTCCAACCAGATAGTGTTGTTGTACTAAAAAGTTATTGGTTTGTTCCAGATATAAGCGCAAGGAATTGATGAAAGTCTCTTTATCGCCAGCAGGAGACCTATATATTGATGTGATTAACACGTATTTGTTCCTATCAACTTCAACCTTCACCTCTACAACCCTACAGTATGCAATATCTACATTTCTATATGTATATTCTAAGCCTTTTTTAACGTATACCACCACTCCGTCGTTTTTATTGAAAGATCCCTCACTATACATTACATTATAATTATTAATTTTATGACAATTTATATCCAGAATTTTAAAGGTTTCTGTCAAGACAATTATTTCAAAGTCTAAAGTTATTTGATGCAAATAAATCTTGTACTCATCTAAATTTTTATTTATGCTTTGAATGTTTTGGTACAAAATTTTAAAACTTTTTTATTATAATAACTAAAGTTTTTATTTAATTCGATAATATTGTCGCATTCTCTCGTGACAATAGGTGATGAACTAACTTCTTTGTTTTCATTGACAAGTTTTTTGTAGCCACTTGTTTAACTATGTTGCTAACGTTCTGTCTATTCCATTAAATCTTGAAAATATTTGATTCCGTGTATTTTGATCTGAAAAACTCGATTATACTATTAAAAAAATAAACGTGCAAAATATATTTTTTTTAATTCGTTCCAGACAAAGTGCACAGTTTATTTTTTTCTCTAATAAATTAAAAAATAATAATCATGAAATTTATCACAACGGCAATTATTATACCTGCAAGTCTATAAAAATGTTATTTAAATCTAATTCGAACATAAATTATCATCGAAGCATGTGGTTAAAATTATTAAATTATTGATAAAAAACGAGAAAGGTAGAGGCAATATTAGTAATCAATCAGCACCTCCAATTCAGTTGGGAAATTATGGGTAATAAAATGTTACGTAGGTGCTAATTATCATAAATTAAACAGCAGAGAAAAAATAATTTTTATTTTTGCCTTTTATTGGGGTCTATTCTGTAACAATCCTTTATATTTAACAGCCTTTAAAAATATTTTCTTCTTTACTTCTGTCATTATTTAAACGGATCTTTAAAATACATTAAAGAACTATCTTAAAGAAATCTGTTTAAGTAATGACAGAAGTAAATTAACGAATACGAAAATATTTTAAAGGCCGCCAATATTTTTAAAGGCCGTTAAATATAAAGGAATTATTACAGAAGACCCCATTATCCCCTTAAAAACTCTTCTCCAATAAATGGTGTTGAGAAGAATCAACAAAAAATATATTATTTCGTTGCCATTAGGTAATGTCTAATTAGTTATTTATGTGATAATAAAATTTGAAATGTAAAAATAATAACAGTTAACATTAAAAATTCTGATGAAGAATTGATTATCAAGGATTATAGGTGTGTATGTGTACATTCTATATTGATAGCACTTATTTCTAAGCATTTAATAATTACTTTATTACTCATGGACATGGGCTATCCATTAATATTAAAAAATCACAAACGTTCCTACTTTCTTATTATTTTATTCATCAAATTAAAAAGTACACTGTTTGTCCGTTTTTGCCACTTCAGTAATTCGAAGGAGTGTGAGGAGATATAATGTAACCCGCCTTTTGAACAATATCCGGCCAAAATTATTATAATATAGCTGATAAATTTATCGAATTTTTATAGTTATATTATTTTCTAATACATCAGAAGCGATATCATGAAATAATATCAATCAGTATTATACATAGAACAATTTAAAACTGAATGGCATATAATATACAGGGTGTCTGTAAAAGGTCTTTACAAAAACATACCACATATTCCTTAGACCAAAATACGTCGATTTAAGTAAAATTACCTTAGTACAAAGTTGCTTCGTTTGGGCTCCAGAGGGCCTTGAAGTTACAATTTGTAAATCGTTTTTCCCATATAAAGTTAAAACGGCATTTGCGATTTTGCTGAAATTTGGTATATTGGTAGAGTTTTATGTGGCAAAAAAATTGGTATTAAAATTTTGTCCGATGATAATAATACATAGGCGTAGAACTTGATTTTTTAAATAATTGCACCTTTAAAATTCTACGCCAATGGAAGAAAAGGAGTTTGAGTATGAAATTTAGATTGCGCAACTCATTTACTTTAAAAAAGGTACTCTTGATAAGACTCGATTTCTCTCATGGTTTTCGCTAAATTTTTGTTTTAATAATTTAGAGTGTATAGGTTTCACAAAAATATTTATTTACAACATAATCAAAATAGAGATTTTACAAAAATTGTTCAAAATGTTCACCATTTTCACGCATACAAAGATTTATACGTCGAAGAAAATTAAAATGTATCCTTTCCATAACTTCTTCATCACCTCTAAGATTGTTTATTGCATCTTGAATACGTTGCCAGAGTTGTTCCTCATTTTCTACAGGTTCCCTGTAAACTGTGGATTTCAGATATCCCCATAAAAAGTAATCCATCGGTGTTAGGTCTGGGGAACATGGTGGCCAGTTTACAGGTGCGTCATTACCTCTGCCTATCCATTTGTGTGGATATTATTCATTCAAGTGGTTTCTAACGTTTAAAGAAAAATGTGGTGGAGCTCCATCTTGCATAAACCACATATCTCTCCGAAGTTGGAGAGGTAAATCTTCTAACAATTCTGGCAACGTATTTTGTAGAAAATCCAAATAATTTTCTCCAGTTAATCTTCGTGGAAGTATGACAGGACCAACAATGAAATTACCAATTAATCCAGTCCACACATTAATTTTGAATTCGTGCTGAAAATGGTTTACCTTTATTGCATGCGGATTTTCAACGGCATAAACATGTTCATTATGGGTATTAGTTATACCTCTTCTTGTAAAACCCGCTTCATCGGTAAAGAGAACCTTCTTGACAAAGTTTGGATCTCTTTCTCTTTACATATTAACAAATCGACAAAAACCCAAACGAATTTGAGGATTATGGACTAATAATTCTTCTACTGGCTTCTATTGGTATGGATATACCAATTGTTCTCTAAGTACTTTATGAACGATATCTTTACTTACTCCTAGTTCCCTTCCAATTCGTCTGGTGCTTAATTCTGGGTCTTCTTCAACACGTTATAAGATGTCTTCTTCAACTTCAGGAATCCTTGCAAAACGTTCTCTTCCATTATCAACAGTGTTGGGAGCAAAGGAGCCGGTCTCCCGAAGACGTCTCTCAACAGCAGCAAAAGTTGGGTGGCTAGGTACACGACGATTTGGAAACCTTTCAGAGTACACCTTGACACTCTCTCGAGCATTTCCTTCACAAAATCCTAATGTCAGTAAGATATCGGTATATTCTGCATTGGTATATTGTACAGCCATATTAATAAACCACGCATTTGTTTTTTTAATTATTGAGTCAGATAGAACACTTTCAATCGTTAACAAGAGATTAGGTGTTAAAACTTGACAATATTTTTATTTAGATGAAACTATGGAAACCAACAATAAATGTTTTTGTATACGTATTGCAGGCAAATAATTAATATTCCTCAAAACATCGTACCTACATGCCAAGAATCGAGTATTTTTGTTAAAAGTCTCGATTAGAGGTGTTGAAGAAGATATGAAAAAAGTACATTTTTATGTTTTTCATCGTATAAAATTTTGTCCGATAATAATACATAGGCGTAGAACTTGATTTTTTAAATAATTGCACCTGAAATTTGGATTGGGTACTCATTTACTACAAAAAAGTACCCTTGATAACACTCGATTTACTCTCATGGTTTTGACAAAGTTTGTATTTTAATAATTATTGTTTATGTTCTAAAATTACTAAAATGCAAATTTCGTCAAAACCATGAGAGTAATCGAGTCTTATCAAGAGTACCTTTTTTAAAGTAAATAAGTTGCGCAATCTAAATTTCATACTTAAACTCCTTTTCTTCCATTGGCGTAGAATTTTTAAAGGTGCAATTATTTAAAAAATCAAGTTCTACGCCTATGTATTATTATCGGACAACATTTTAATACCATTTTTTTTGCCACATAAAACTCTACCAATATACCAAATTTCAGCAAAATCGCATATGCCGTTTTAAATTTATATGGGAAAAACGATTTAAAAATTGTAACTTCAAGGCCCTCTGGAGCCCAAACGAAGCAACTTTGTACAAAGGTAATTTTACTTAAATCGACTTATTTTGGTCTAAGGAATATGTGGTATGTTTTTGTAAAGATAAATTACATTAATAAAAATCACGAATACAAATAATCTTCAAGTACTCCAGATATCTTATATATTAGATTACATATATCATAATACTGATAGTGATATTTTTTAATTAAAATTCAATATTTAAGTAAAACATGTACATCTTAAAAGTTGGAATAGTTTTGTTACTGTCATTAACAGTTCTTTGTGAAGAATACGAAGATGCTTTTGAAGAATATGCAGATCAGTTTAAAAACATTATTGTACACGAAGACTATGGTCTAGATATAGTGAGTATTTATAAAATTTACTATTATGAAAACAATATTGATAATATTTATGAGCACATACCGATATCTTAACAAAAACTGACCTATAGCGCCAAACTTCTTAGAGAATTATTTGTCTTTCAGTACAATTTCTTGTACAAATACAACTACCCGACGCAAACTCATTGGGTCCAAACTGAAGATGGTTATGTTCTAAGGATGCAACGTATCTCCAGCAGACACGGTAATTTTGCTGATAGCAAAAACAAACCTGCTATTTTGTTAATGCATGGAATACTTAGTAGCGCCATGGATTTCGTTTTCATGGGACCGAATAAATCACTTGGATTGGTCCTAGCTGATGCTGGATTTGACGTGTGGTTGGGAAATAATCGGGGAAATACCTGGTCCAGACAACACGTAACCCTAGATCCAGATATTGACGCCAAATTTTGGGATTATAGGTAATGCAACAAACATTTTAAACTATCAATCATCTTTACAAGATGCAAAGTAAACTTATAGCTAGGATTAAAACATTTAACTACAAAGTCAAAGATAACGTGAATCACATAAAACATATAAAACAGTACTGCCATATTTCATCTCTCTATTATCACAATGTTTAAATATACCTGAATAAACCTGTAGATACTTTAATTGTTATTTCATGTAGTTTCGAAACATGTGGATATTACGATCTACCAGCCAAAATAGATTACATTATCGAACAAACTGGTCAAGAAAAAATTTTCTACGTTGGACACTCGCAAGGTACAACTCAATTTTTCGCTATGACCGCTTTAAGACCAGAATACAACGACAAAATAGCTTTGATGTCTGCCTTAGCACCTGTAGCTTTCATGAAACATTTATCTTCGCCTATACCAAGATTTATGGGGAAGTATATGGATATCATAAAGGTAAGAATTATCAATAATTTTTGTTAAAAATGTAGAATGATATTTCCCACCAACATTATCGTTTTACCTACCTGTTGGCTTACATTACAGCATTTTTTGGAAACTATCGTATATTTAAATAAAAAATGAATGCTAATAATGAATTTTCCTTTTTTAAATTTACTTTTTCGATTTTATATTATTTTATTGCTTCTATTTTAAATAAATATGGATTTCTTTAAAAAAACATATTTTCTTTAACACATCATATAAACTAAAAAGATCTAATGATTCGGACAAAACATTTGGATTATTAAGACAGTGTAAAAACAAATCTATCTCTAAGATGAAAATAATAATATTATGTCTATGAATCTACATAACTTATATTAGATACCAGGGGGTCGATTCTCGACTTGTAGGAATATTTTCCTATAGGAATTTTTGACATTTTTATGTACATCGAAAATTTATGACATTTTCCTACATATAGGAAAGTGTCACAAATTCCTATAGGAAAAGGTTCCTACAAGTCGAGAATCGACCCCCAGATAGCATGTATTATTGTTATGATTTTTAGGACAGGAGCCATGTCCTCCCCGAGATGAAAATTCTTAAAATTCATGAGCCTTTTATTTAAAAAAAAAATAAAAGGTTTTCTTAACGTCTTAACGTTAATTTTAAATTTTAATCCGGTGTTTTATTCCTGTAAATATTGTTTCTTGCAAAGTGAACCAGTTAAAAAAGAACAACTGTTGAAGATACATGTTGATGCTGTTGTGAATTGGTAGTTTTGAATTTCAAGAATTTCACACCCCTTCACAAAAGTTACAATATAACAATGTGATGTAGAGTTTTCATCACATACTTTGATTTTCTTTACTATACAGTGCTAAAGAGAGGTCCGACACGCCCAACATAGGGCGCGGCCATTTTGATTCTTATGCCACAGTTTATAGCTAAAGAATCAGATCGCTCACTCTGCGTCGGCACTTTTGATCTCAATGTTCCAGTTTATACACTGCGCAACTCGGATAATACAATATATGACAACCGCCTATAATAAAACAGCAGTCTTCTGCGTATCTTGAATTTGTATCCCTGAAGTGGATGTTATTTTGGAATTTTCAACTGGTCCGAGTGAGCTAACTGATTCTTTAGCAATAAACTGTGACTCCAAAAATAATATTCACTGACACTGACGGCAGCAAGCAAAATATCAGGTGCGTTTTAATCCTCCGCTTCTGCTTCCGGAATTGTCAGTTTAGTCGTTTTAACCTGTCAGATTAAAACAAAAAAGCGACAATTCCGAAGCAGAAGCGGATGATAAAAACGCACCTATTAAAAATATTGCGCCAAGATGTAGGCAACACGTAATAAGGGATCAAAATGGCGGAGTTTTCTATCTTCTTTTAAAAGGCACTCAGAAAGCTGTGCAGTGCGACCATTCTCCGTATAGTAAAAGAAAATCAAAGTATGTGGTTTTCATTAATTAAACGTTTTCATGCATAAACAATATTTATGTTTGTTTTGTTTCAGCTTGCCGCCGACTTGTTTCATATTCATGAATTTTTAGGGCATTCTTGGCTCATATCAGAAATAGCTAAACAATTTTGCTCGGATAATTCAACGGTCCAAGAAAGTTGTGCAATATTTTTATTTACACTTTGCGGTTACGATTCACCACAACTTGACAGGGTAAGTTTATTGGAAAACTAAAATTGGTTTGATAAATTTATTCCCAGTTTTATTACTATGAATGTATGTTTAGTTTTTAAAATGTAGTTGCTTATTTAAAATAATTCATAATACACTGATAATAAGTAAATTTCTCTGATGATGTATTGAGATTCAACATTCAATAAAATGATCCATCGGAATAATACTGGTTCATATCCAAATAAAGAAGTTGATGGTCCTGAGAAAATTGCCTTTAGAGGTGCTTGGCTATCAGAGTAGATGGCAATAGTTTTGCCTGATTTAATATTTCTCTTATACAGTGTTGTATGGCTATTAGTTCAGGTACACTGTTGCATATTCTCCTAGACTCGGCGAAATCGTTGTTTTCGGCAGGGGTCCATGGTAGCCTTCTTTGGACAATGTTTTAAGTAAGTCGTCTACTAGAATTGACCATGGCATTGGAGATAATATTCCTCCTTGTGGACAGTCTTGTGTAACTTTTGCCTTTCCCAGAGTGGGTAAAATGGCAGTCACGCATTTGCACATTGTGACTGGGAGTATTGGGACATTTTTCTGTTCTAGAGCCTTCGTTATTGACCTGGTTGAAGCTTTATTGAAAGCTACTTCGATAATTAAAAAAAAGTGGCTATTTCGATTTCTTTGTCCTTTATTGACTTTGAAAGGAGCCTGTTTAGACTATCCAGCGCTGGGTCAGTTGATTTTCATGGCAGGTATGCATATTGGTTGGGATGGGTCGGATTTATTTTTAGTATTTCATCCCTGATAGACCTGTCTATCAATATTTCTAGAGTTTCATGATTAAAAATTCATATGAAAACAAAAGGTTTTAAAATTTAAAGATTTTTATGTTTTTTCTCTATAACTCTTGTAGTTTTTGTAATATTTAACCCAAATTTATAATCTACGTTACGCTAGTTATATATTTTCAAGAGCTATGCGCTATTGTCCCTTTTCTTTCCCTAAACTTTTTTACGGTGCCCTGTTGGCAAATTCTAAAATACAAAATAGTCTATAGTAGTTTTTTGTTCGTGAAAATGCGATTTTCTGTAATATTCATGATATTTGGCAACATCCAGTATACGATAAAAATGTTACGTATTCCATAGAGTTCAGGATTTTACGAAAAAAGTATTCAGAAAGAAAAGTTATGTTCTAAAACTATGCAAATTTATTGGTAGTTCCAAAACTTCGTCTATAATTACTTTGTAGTCTCCTTGTTAACGAAAGTTTTTAATAAAATTGTATAACCCTGTAGATTTTAATATTTTGGAGCTGGTTTCAAAAACCTATTACATGTCTGAAAAGACCAATTTTCCAAGCAGTTAGCTTCTCTTTTATTACTATTGAATACATCAAAATGGCTAAAAAATAATAAAAGAGTTATATGTTTTAATTTTATTATCTATGTAAGTATGATTAAGGCAATGAGGAAAATTATACACAGTGGTACATTAAAATAGTAAAATTATGATATAGAGTTTAAACGAAACATTAAATCAAATGTTTTAATGTTCATCTTAATTTATTCTCTAGATAATACAAGACATGTTTTAACCCTTGGTGCACTTTCTAGAATATTTCTCCAAATTCCTATCTTTTTAATTAATATTATTTTAATAATTTCAGTCGCTGATACCAGTGCTAGCATCAAATGCACCAGCTGGAATTTCAATAAAAATGTTACTTCATTATGGACAAGAAATTCGATCAGGTAAACAAAATAAAAATTATCACTTTAGGCCAGTAGGTACCTATTCCACTTACCAATTATAAATATCTTGCACTGAATCATCCGTTTATAGTGCAATTAACAATTTTACTAACTTAGAGAGAAGAAGGTCTTCACACACGCCAAAAACGGATGCGGATTTTTAAAAAATAAATACAGTTCATAAAAATATTAAAATAAGTTAGAATGAGTCACAATATTACATAAATATACCTTGATTGAATCAAATTGTTATAAATAAATGATCCTTTATTTACAATATCCTAAATCATACAAAAATCCGTAATGTTTTCTTATTTTAAGGTTATTTTAGAAGATTCGATCATGGTCTTTTGTTGAACCTCAAATATTACAAATCCGTAACTCCTCCAGCATTTCAACTATCCGCAATTACGGCACCAGTTGCTTTGTACTATTCGCAGAATGACTACTTTGCAGCTGTCCAGGTACGTACCTCAAACAATCGGTTATAAGCTTTCTTAAGTTTAAAAAAAAATAAAAAGTACAAAAAAGTTTTAATTTTAAATTTAGCTTGATATTAAACTAAAATTTTAAATATTGGTCAATGGACAAAAAAGTTCTCTATGGTTATAAGAGTGGGTTACACCCAAACTACCCCTTAAAGTTCTTTAATTACTAACCTCCAAATAAATATTTTTTAACTTAAACGATTGCAAAGATATTACATTTTTTCGAAATTTATGGGCCTCCATTACTTCTTAGGTAAGTTTTGCATTAAATCATCATATTTTGGATCACCCCAACACCCTATATACGAAAATTGCCTAAAATTTCTATAGAATTGTAATAAATGTATTATATTATAAAAATTGTTTATTTTAGGACGTGGAAAGACTAGCAACTGAATTACCGAACGTAGTAAAAAAACGACTCATTGAATACAAACTTTTCAATCATCTAGATTTCATTTTTGCAAAAAATACCAATGAAATCATCAATATGGATTTAGTGGCACATTTAAAAGAATATGTTAAAGGGCCTACTTCTGGTGGAAACAACATTATTATTGAAAAGTATATTTTTATTACATTAATCATCACCATCTGGACCATATATTTCAAATAAATAATTAATTTTTATATTATAGTAGAATAAAATTTGTTTTATTTAATTAACCAACTTACCCTACAAGTGCGACGCCTATGTGCAGAAAAATATTGACAGCAAATAATAGGTATACAATACAAAATACAAATTGAATGTAAATGGTGTTGCCTATTTAGATTACGGTTGGCAACATTCTGACATTTTGCTTTGACTTTGACACTTATACAAGTGACATTGAGACTTTATAAATAAAAAAAAACTGCGTTTTTAAATAATATTTGTCTATAAACAATTAAGTCAATTTAGTGTTGTATTTTAAACAATTTATTAACAGTAAGTTCTTTTTTCCCTTTTTGTATTATTGCTTCGCTGTATCAAATAACGAATCAATCATATTTTATCCTTGACATTAATTGATTTTTTTTAGATGGAAGAAGATGATCATGATGAACTATTGCAATGCACCGATGATGATTCTCTTTCAGAAACCGAAGATCAATGCCTTTCTATAGACAAACCAGCTGAAAGTAGCGATCATAATGTTTCTTATTTCAACCATACCAAATTAGAATTTATTTCCACAAAATTAACACTTATTTTTTCGACTAGTGTCATGTTAATTCTGTTACCACTTTATTTAGATGCTATAAACGTTGATGGGAATGCATATTCATTAATTTTGACCAATACTTTTATTTCTACAATACTATTTATTGTTACATTGGGTATTGCAAAGTTGTTTTGTCAGAAGTATCGAAATGTCAATGTATTTAGTTTTCCAGTTAAGTTTTGGAAATTGGTTCAGTTATCCGGGTTGTATTTTTCGTGTGCTTTTATGATAATTTACGCTTTAGATAGAAAAAGGGTGGTTTGTCATTTACAGGATCCAATTAAAGGAATTGTCTTGGTGTTTTCATTGCTGTACTATTTCTTTTTTTGTAGAAAATGTAAGTAAATATTTTTATTTATTATTACACTGTTGTACATAATGATTACTTTCTTGTAAAGTTATCAAATATATTTAGTACAACTGATCTAATCAAAAAAGTTTAAACTATCAAATTGAAGATAATAATTATTCAAACCATTATATAGTTTATGAAAAAACTAAGCCTACCTACTTGTAGTTATGTATCAGTATTGTAAACAAAAAAATGTGGTTCCATATCTTGTACAAATTAATAGTAACTAATAAATTCATTTTTTAAATGAAAATATTTCATAAATGTCTCAAATCAAAGCTCAAATATGCTACTTCTATGTCTTACACTATTATCAAGTCACAAAAAGTTTACTTTTCTATTATTTATTATCAAAAGTACAGCAATTTTTCTTTCCAATAATATTGTTTTACCCACCCAGCAACCCCCTATTCGGTACCTTTCCTGTAAAATTGATATTAATTGAATTGTCCTTATTACTCATTTGCACAAGATTTGGAAATTAATATTTTTTGTTTGCAATAGTTGTACCTATATTAATTATGAGACTGAATGTATATATGTAATTTTTTGACAGTATATTTGCTTGGGACCCAATTGTACCTAACTGTGCTGGGTATTTATCTTTAAATGAAAAAAGGAATTTACAGTATTGTCATAATAACTATTTAAAAGCTAATTTTTCCTGTAAAATGTATGATACAATTTTACAAAGCTTGCATTGAGGTTTTTCAGTTTATTGTAATAACTAAGTAGATATAAACTAGAACAAGGAGTTAACCATGTAAAATATTTTAGTGATGGGTCTTCAAAGAATATTTTCTGCTACAACAATAGTTGTTGGTATTTTTATCACTGTAGATTATGGCCTGTGCGATGAATTTAGATGCAGAGGTTATGAAAGGGAGAAAATTTCTGATGATTCAGGACCCTGGAATGGTGAAAATCATGCACTTTGGACTACAGTGTACATTGCAGGATTGGCTATTTTTGCAGCATATTTTACTTTACTCGATCGATATGTGTTGACTTGTAATAACTCTGTAAGTGATTATAAGGTTTGTTTGCATTTATATAATATTTGTTCTTTTAGAATGACCAAAATGTTAATATACCATCAACATTCCTTAGTACCGTCTCGAGATCTGTTTCATTTCCTAACACTATTAGCTGTTCACCACCTCAACTAATTGGAAATAGTACTAATAATAATCAAAATTTGACAAAAATTCAGTCTGTAGTACATTTAGCCATGTGGATACATATATTTGGTTTTGTATTTACTTTGATGATGTTTTGGACTGATATTATACCAGAGATTGGTAAAGTAAGTATTGATTAGCAAAAGAACATTGTATTTTGTGTAAAATTGTTTTATTTAAAAAATGGAAAGTTCTTTTGCCTATAATAATTGTGGATGTAAATATAAAACACAACTTGAATATTGTGTAAAATGGAGTTTCCTATTTTAGGATGAAAACATTAATGATTTCTGGAATCACACCACCAAAGGTATAATTTGTCATTTTCAAAAACCACAACCACCCTCCACGGCCAATTTACATGGTGGGCAATTTCCATGCGGTAATGTTTTTATGTTTTCATGGTTATTTATGTGTTCTTACATTCTATTTGTGGTAATGTCGATGAAGTTTTTAATTTTAACCCAATCGGCGGTTTATACAATTGCTACGATGTCTACTTCTCTTCCTTTTGTCAGTATTTGGTGGTCTCTATTCCATGCTTCACCTACTACCATTGGTAAGTTTTAAAAGATTTTGCTTTAAATAATAAATAATTATACTTTTCTCTTGAAATATTTTCTCTATAAGTAATGATTTTTTTTTGTGAACTCTATTAGTATATACAGATAGAAAGAAAAGCCTAATTTTCTTAAAACAGAAATAACGATTATAATTTTGTTTGAGCTATTTGTTACGTTACTTCTATCAACATAAAATAAAAAAAGAATCTGATTTTATTTCTCTTTTGTTCTAATACTAATTATTTTATTCTTATAGGACTTCTTATTTGGTCTCCGGCAATAACTGGAGAACTCATATGTGCCATCTTGGGCCTGCCCATCATGCTTGTGGGTCTGTTTTTGCTATGCAAAGCTCACCTAAAGAATTACCAGTTTTTGAAACAAAACGATAGTAGATATGTCATGACAAATGATGGTTATGCTTAAGAATATTCTACTTATGTGATTTATTTTATTATTTTTTTACCATTATAGAAAATATTTTTTAGTTGTACGAGGGACGGTGCTAAAGATTGTGGAAAATTTCCATTTTTCACACAATTATAAACTTTAGTAGTACTCCTCGTATATATTCATTTTTTATGCAAAAATGGGTGTTGTGATTTATTTTTAATAATTTATAGAATATAGGTATGCAATGGTGGGCGGGTGGTCTTTAAAACTTATTGACCTCTTCAGTGATATGTTAATGACTCACAGGATGTCAAGAACGATCTTTTTGGTATAATTAATATTTATTCATAACTATAAAGGCATCACAATTAAAGAAATTCATCAATCAAAATGTTTTTGGAAAAATCCTGTGATGGTGACAAGTTTTCCACATTAGAAAATATTTTAACAAAATGGTTAAAGGCCACCCATAAATTTTTTTGCTCATGTGTAACTATTTTGTATACTTTTTTTTATGTGATATTTAATTTTATTTACTTTAAAAGAAGACCAGTCAATTTTTTGAATTCACAAAGCCAAACCATGTTTTTTAAAATTAAGACTGATTTTGCAATAGAATATCAAATCAAACTCATTTTTAAATTTCGTGACTTTTTAAAATTATTTTTATTTTTTTAACTTAATGACAATAGAAAATTGAATTTATATGCAGGGGTATTTTGAAAATTCTTAGTCATATTTCCAGGGATTTTCATCTTAGATAATTTATTATACAAGGTATTTTTAGGAGTGTATTTTATTAAAAAAAATTGAATTTTTGTTGTCTATATACGATACAACAAAATATTCCAAGATATTTGCTCATATACTATTCCTATTAGTGTGAGAGCCTGCGAACTCCAAATCTACGTTAGGCAAGGCTCAATTTTAATTAATATTTGAAAGAAACATCCTATTATCAAATTTCGGTAGGTATTTAATTGGTTTTGTTCTATTTTTTACCTAATAATTAAATGACTATTTGAAAAACGCTACTTATCATTCGGTAATGTTCGGAATTTTGATTGCTAGGTTCACAATAATGTTCATAATATAACGTAGGTTTGGCGGTTGCTGGGTTCTTAGACTTTATTCGTTGTAGTTCTATATATTAGAGTTGGGATTTTAATCTATCTGATTGCTTTAAATATTAATCAAAATATTGATTTTTACTATACTTTTCCCAACTAGTCCATAGAAGGTACAAAAACAATTGCCAATATTGTTGAATTCTCAAAAAAAAAATTGTTAACTAGTACTGGTATAAGACTATAATATTATATATAAAATTTGTCTAATCGTTATAACCCATAGTTAAATGTTATACACATGTATTATTAATGTTAAAGCACTAGAATGTGGTTTTTAATATTTTTCCCTGTTAAATGTACTTATTATATACCAATGTACGGTGTTTGTGATTATATCGATCAAATTTATCCAAAAAGCGGTTTATTTGGTAAACCAAAATTTGCTCCTCGCATTAAAAAACTATATTTGTAACCACACAAATCAATATTTCCTCAAAATAAAACATAAATAATGTAATGTGAGCCATTTCATTATTCAGTCATGCTCTAATACTCCAAGTCCCTCTCTGTATTATTTGGCCTTTGGTAACCTTCGAGCTGATTGACGAATCGGCCTGGCATCACCAGTGTCAATTTTGTGTTTTACGACAGAAGTTCTTCCGGTTTTTCCTCCTTTTGGTACAAAAATGTCACGATATCGTCGAAGAAATTCCTTTATTTTCTTTTTCTCTAATTGATTTAGAGATTGATCAGCAACTGCAATCATTTGCTCACATTTGTCGTTGGAATTATCAGAAGTTGTTGTCTGGCGAATTATGAAAGTTACTGGTACACACGTTCCGATTCTGGTCTCTTTCTTGATGGTAATTGGATGATCATTAACGTTTATAAGACGGACAGGAATCTCCTTAGCAGTCGTAACCAACCCCTTTCCGATCAGAATTTCTCGTCCAACCTCTTCATCGTGGTTCCAAGGTTCCATAATGACAGGTGTTCCTTCTTCCATAGTTTCTTGAAGCCGTGCTACTATAACGGTTTCACTTCTACCAGGTACCACCGTATCCTCCTGTACAACAACTGGCACGGTACTGGCCCCATATGGATGTAGGAAAACCTCTTCGGCACCAACTTTGATCACTCTGTTTTTAAAGCCCAACTGGAAACCATGTAAGTTCATTACATCCATTCCAAGAATAACATCTTCTTCGATATCAGCGACAATAACAGTATGAGTGAACTTTTATGTACCAATTCCCAACTGAACCTGGATTTCCCCATGGATGTTGGCACTTTCTCCTGCGGCAGTCCGTAGTCGCAATCTTGTTGGGAGAAGTTGCTCCAGTATCCACCAACAGTGTATACTTTTTGCCATTTACTTTGCCGTCTACGTATACACTATCATCGCGACATTTCAAAGAGGCTATCAGTATGAGAGGGTCTTTGGAACGGTTTCGGGTCAAAGCTGCCCCCTCTAGGCCGACCCGCTCTAGTTTTCCTGCGGCGTGTTGTCTTGATTCGTTGTGACCTTTGGACGTTTGCATGAACTGCGTACATGTCCTAGTTCACCACAATTCCAGCACCTGAAAGTCTTCGTCTTATTCTTTCTGTCAGTAAGGCTCTTCATCATATTCACCAGTTGATCGAGTTTACCTTCCTCTTTTATGGTCCTCACTTTATTGTATCCGCCAGAGGCCTGTGCAGCTGCCTCATATTCAAGGGCAGCAGACAAGACATCGACCAATGTTTTGTGACGGGCTAGACGAAGTGTTCTTTGCATTTCGTGGCCACGAAGTCCATCAACAAATGTTTGGACTGCCAAACATTCCATCATGTTTTCCGGAGCTAATGGATAAGCAAATCGCACCAACCTGGCAATATCTACTTCATATTCTTGAAGAGTCTCGTCTCGTTTCTGTTTACGATTCTTTAATTGTGACTGGTATAAATGCTCCAAGTGTTCTCGTGGCCATATCGTATATTTAGTCTCTTTTTGAGTTGCTCAAAATCATCTGTCTCTTCCACGGGTATAGTCTGAAGGACATCCAAAGCGTCTCCTCGAAGGGCGATGGTCAAATTTATTGCCTTCTCTCGTTCAGACCACTCGTTTGCTCTGGCAGCTGTTTCGAACTGCTTAAGGTAGTTCGTCCATGACATCTTCCCGTCAAAAGTTGGTGCTTTAACACGAGGAGAGTTTACAGCTCATTTCAACTTCGACTCCACCTCATGGCACTTTATTTCATCATTCTTGGTTTGGTCTACGTGTTCCATTTCTTCTATCTTCTTTTCCATTTCTTTTATTTTCTTCTCTACGGAAGACATTATTTTCTCCTCGACAGAAGACATTTCATTTCTTATAGAAGAGATATCAGAGGAGACTTTGATTTCTAAAGAAGATATTTCGTTTTTCACGGAAGACATATCAGAAGACACCTTTTCTTCTAAGGAAGAAATATCAGACGAAACTTTATTTTCTAAAGAGGAAATGTCGGAAGAAACTTTAGTTTCTAATGAAGAAATGTCAAAAGCAACTTTACTTTCTAATGAGGAAATGTCATGACAAGTTGAGCCTCAAAGGCCAAATAATACAGAGAGGGACTTGGAGTATTAGAGCATGACTGAATAATGAAATGGCTTACAATAACGTTATTTGATAGTTTCAGGTAAACTTTGCTGCTTAGTCTTCTCAATTACTAATAAAAATTAGCAATAAGTCAATTATTTTTATTCAAGACCTGTCTTGCAGTGGAAAACTTACTTTTATCCTCCTCTTTTTTTACCAACTATGTGTCAAAATTTTTAGTATTGTTAGATAACTGTTTGTTATTTTGTCGGAAATAAATATATTTATACTATTATTTTTTTGTTTATTCCACCACAATAATTCGTATTAAGACCTACCTAAATCCTTTTCCTTCAATTTCGGTCACATTTATTTTTCAATGAGTATCAATCACAGTGCCTAAATTTCGGATTATTGTTCTTTAGAAAGATTTTGAGATAATGTACAAACATTTTAATTTTACAAATAATATTTTTGATCAAACATTAGTTTATTGTCTTCGAAGGATTTTTATTCAAAATGTATGGTGGTGGTCTATGAGGTCTAAAATAAAAATATGATGACTTTCCTGTAAAGTATTGGATGTGAATTAAAAATAAAAATCATTCAAATGGTTTTTTTTTATATTTTCATCACCTACGTACGTACTGAAAAATTCAAATTTCTCCATTTTATGGCAGAAATCATGTGTAGGACCAAAATTATAAAGAATGACATAAATAACATTAAAAGAATTTTCTTTTATCATAAATAACTATGAAATCTTAAATTAAAAAAAAAAAGAAATCCTTTACCCCCTACCTCTCCCCCCCGAACAGTATTTTAGTGAATAAAAACATTGCGAAAATTGTCAAAACGGATTTAGGAGCCCCGAAAACGTAAAAATCTGTCGAATAGGAACCTATAATTTTCTTACTGGGTACAGGAAAGTTAAAATAATAGAATACATATACAGGGTGTCTGTGTGCTGAAATTTGGTATATTGGTAGAGTTTTATGTGGCAAAAAAAATGGTATTAAAATTTTGTCCAATAATAATACATAGGCGTAGAACTTGATTTTTTAAATAATTGCACCTTTAAAAATTCTACGCCAATGGAATAAAAGGAAATAAGGGGACATGGCACCCCGAGGTTAAAATTCATATAATTAATCAGCCTTTTATTAAAAAAGGTTTTCTAATAGGTTTTACATGGCTTGTCTTTATCTTTGGGTTGAGGAGCAGCAGCGTGTCCAACAGCATGTCCCCTATCCTCATAAAAAAAAAATCTGCTGGAGCCGCCCTTGCAAAAGAACTAATTTATTTAAGAAAATTTTAAAAAATTATTAAAAATTTGATTTCTGAACAATGAAATAATACTCCAATTAACGGGTTATAAAAGGCGTCTACGCTCAATACATTACTAATTTTGTAAAAATTATTTATTATTTTAGGAATATTCTAATACGGTCCTGGTTCGTCGGATTGCAGTCAACGATCTAGGAAAAATATCCAATTTCATAAGATAACGATATTAAAAATATTCCATTTTGTACACACAATTGTTTGAAAAAAGTCGAAAAATTATATTAAATTATGCTTAACTAATCGAAAATAATGTAGGAAATAGTATTTCAAATAGTAAACAAAACGAATACAAATATCATAAAATCTCCAACATCATGCATATGCACGAAAAAATAACACATGCATTTGACCAGTCAAGTCAATGTTCAATGATGGCGCCACGCATTGCTGCCAAATCTTCCAACTTTTTCTCTGATTTTGTTATGTATTTAATTAGTGAAAACAAATTGTTCAACACAATTATTATAATACTAATCTCCCCCTAATTCACCTCATTATGAGTGAATTTCAACTTCTGAAGGCGATTTTTGTAGGGGAAGGGACGTATATAATTATTATTATTTACCGTAGATGATTGATTATGCCATTTGACTTACAGGTGAGGAAAACCTCACCAACCATCATCGAAACGGTAACGCATAGCGATTTTTATAATCTGGATGTCATATCAACAGAAATTAAATTTCTGCCAATATGGCATCCATCAAATCCTATAGAGAACCTTGCAAATAAATTCACATAGGATTCGAATCCGGGTGTCTCTTGACCACAAAATTGCTCGCAAATAAATCTTATTGAATATCCTCGAATATTAAATGTGAAATTATTTCAATTAATTTATTTGATGAGAACATTATAAGAGTCCAAAAGTCATCCTAAGGAATTGATGAAAGAGAAATGGATGAACTTAACCTATGGAATTCCCGACCATAAATGTTAATGAACGATTATAATTATTTGGTAGCTATTTAAAATGTATTCAATATCTAATATAATCTAATAATTTGGCAATAATTTTTGAAAAAGTACATTCCAGGTAATCACGTAATCATTCTGGGGAAATAATTTAAAACGTGGCAACGCTATGTGCATATCAGCTGGGAAAGAGCATGCGCATCGCCTAAAGTCCGATTTCCACGGACAGTGCGCGTACGTGCTCTAAGCGGTGGCTTCGCCCTATGCGTAATAAATGAATAGTTTATTTGTTTGTCGATATTAAACTAAAGTTGGATAATAAAGTGCAAAATGGATGTGCCGAGTGTCATTAGTGACCTAGGGCATATCCCGAAAGTGATCCGCTGGCGAAAAAGGCGAGATTAACCTAATTTTGGGTAAGTCGATTTGATGACAGTTTGTGTGTGTATGTCCTTGATAGAAAGGGTGTAATAAATACTGTAAATCGTGTATTATGCAGCTGTACTGATAAAGTGAATCATATACAAGGGTTTTCCGTGAAAAAATGTGTAGTGTTATATTCGAACGTTTGTGGGGAATTGGAAGAAAACAAGGGATTCCGAGTCAGCCTAAAGAGCTGTCAGTTTAGATGTTGATTTTCCATCTTGCTTATTTTGATTTTTAAGTGGTGTGTAAAATATAGAACAAAATATATTTGCTTAATATTTACATTTGTATTTACATTTTGTGTATTTATTTATTCCCTTATCATTTCCGATGTTTGGTAAGCTCTGTGTTTCAGGGGTGATAAGGGTTCAAAATATCGACCCTCCAGCTCTCCCTCTTTTTCCAAGTTTCCTAACCTTCTTGATTAGGGAACATGATTGACAATGACAAATTGATTTATTTCCCAAAATGCATGCACATTATTCAAATATTTGATTGTAAAAGTGAACAATAATGTTTTTTAAGTATCAAACATCCACAATATTTTTATTTTTTCAAGTTTTTGCCATTATTGTTTTTAAACAGCTTTGTAAGGACCTAAATAAATGGGTTTTAACTACCTGTGCCATGAATGAATGTAAATAAGAAAGCACATTGTGACCTTGTAGGTATCACACTGGATTATTTGGAATTTAAATAAATAATAGAATTAAAATTTTTAACAGTCTACATAAACAGGTAGAAATTCCTAGAAAAGCACTTAATATGTTTATGGAGGTATTGGGGACATGCTGTAAAAAATATGCAAAAATAGTGTAGGTGTATGTATCCTTTATAAATTAAAATCCAATTGGTACCTACTTGCTGTTGGGTTATTTTGGTCCAGGTACTTTCATTCAAATATACCAATATACTTAAATACTTACCTACTGACCTACTCATTTCACATGCTGAAACAGAAAGATGGGGTTTCTGTTATTTTAAAAACTTTTAAACTGTTTGTAATCGCCCTCATGTGTTTTTTTAAATGTTGACTGCATCTGAAGATCAAAACAAACAAAGCATATGTAGTGCTGTGCTAATGATAGAAAATAAAATTAATGATCAAATAATCCAAGAAAATTTTTATTTATATAATACCTATAAGTATTAACCGAGGTATTAACAATAATATTTTATAAAAACATCAAATACCTACAAGGTATATGATTTAAAAGTAAAATATGGGCCATTGTCACAAAATTGTTGATTCAATACCTAATACTTGTACCTAGATAGATTTTTCTTACATTTTATAGGCATACCTACCTACTGTAATAAGGTGATATTTTCAAATACCTATGCTATTGATTTTAACTTATTTTTAAAGCTAACTAAGCAAATCATTCTGAATATGAATATTGAACAAGCATAAATAAATATGATAATAAAATTAATAAACTAAAAAAGCAAAAATAAAATATAAAAAATAAACTTTTATTGAAATTGATGTAAATACTTAAAATTAATGATAATTTTGTAATTTTTTCTTCAGATTTTATTAATATTAAAATAATGCTTTCAATTAACAATAAACACTCCAGAAATAACAAGAACAATTATTTAATTGGTTAATATCTACAGTATTATGCACAATGGACCTAGTGAAGGGCCGTGGGTTGGTTAATCCACCCTCCACATGTAACATACATATACCTACAGTATTAAATCCCTGAATTTAAAAGTATTGTTTACTACAAACCACTATGAATAATATTTAATGCGCCTCAGATTCTGTATAACCAACAAGAAACAACTACTAGATTAATTTTGTTTACAAAAATGGAATCACAAAGATTCACAGTGTTGTGCACATAGTTGTTAAATTATTATGAGAGACTATGGGAGAGTCTTAAAAGGATTGTTTATTGTTATATAAAAGAATTTACTTAACATAAGGTTCTATGGGGTCCATTCTGTAAAAATTTGGTTAAAATTAACTCTGGGTACTAATTTATAACTATGACATTTAAATTGCAACCCAAATCTCTATTCGATATTCCATTGAATTTATTTTGTGTTATAACCAACCATAGTTAAAATAGACATGGCAATGATATAATATACCTAAAAGTGAATTGAAAGTAAGCTCAATGCAGCATTAAAAATAAGAAACAGTATATATTTGACATTTAATCATTACTAGATTCATTATAATGTTAACCAAATAATACAAAATTATAAATAATATAACTTAGGCTTAAAAACTAAATTTTTATAAAATATACCCTTACAACTCTCAAAAGGCTTTCAAAATTACATTAAGGAAGTATATTTGCATTCTTGGTGCCAGTTATTATTAGTTTAATGTATTTTTCTCCTTGCAACTATCTTAGTTGAATTCCAGGAAAGAACTCTATTTAGTCTGAAGTGTGACATCAGTCAGAATAAATAAATTAGCACAAACCATCCCCACTCAAATTATCAGCTGTCTCTCTCTTTCTAATGTGGCAGCCGATGGGACAGCTCTGTCTGTCTATTGTAAAATAATCTGAATGTTTGCAATAAATAAGGGCTAAATTAAGAATGAATAGATTAGTATAGTAGTTTTTCGTCATTATAACCAATCTTATTCATATACTTAGCGACCTCACTTTTTTATTTTGAGTCGACTGTAGTGCCAACAACTTAATAAAACATAGTCCAGGTCTGGCTTTTTATATACAGGGTGTCCCAAAAACTTTTATACAAATAGGAAAAAGTTTTATATTATATTTCACAAAAAAAAATATTTTTGATAAAAAGTTCTTCAGTTGGTTCTGCATCACTTGAGGATTCATAATTAAGCATTAAATTTTGTAAAATATAGGTGGTAAGTATACAGGGAAAATTAAAATAGTGATTTTATAATGAAAAGTAAAATACTTTTAAACCAGATATCTACCTAGAGCAAAATATTAATTAAAATGTCAATAGGAATTAAAAAATATGCTTAAGATCAAATCATTGCACTTATTTTTAAGTGATTTCTATTTACTTATTGTACTTATTGGAAATTTTTAATATTACAAACTTTGGTACACATTGTATAAAAAAATAGCTTAACTCAGAACAACACCCTGTAATTATATATTTTTTTAAAATGTGTTGACATTTAAAAAGAATAGGCACAATTATGTTATACAGATGCAGAAATCATTTAATATTTCTGCATACAATTCTGCTATTGAAAATTTGAATAATTTCAGGATAGATAAAATTATTAAAATTAGGAGAAATTTATTTTGGTTTCAAGTCAAGGATGTTTTTCAACTTTAACCATTAAACATTCTAAGCAGTGGCGGTTTGCCCATAAGGGCACTTGGGCACGTGCCCTAGTATAATAAACAAAAAAAAATAACTTTCATATTTTACATTTTCCTCAATGCCTATTATTATTTTATCTAATATTCAGCGCAAATCGCGTTGGCACGACACTGGACGACGTTCCGAGAATTCCGAAATTAAGTTTTCTCTCTCAATATGATTCGAAAAAAAAAAGGACAACGACAATATCGCTTAGCAAGAGATGAAACATGCGATGGATTATACGTCACAAGCGGGGCGCTGTCCTTATCGTGGCGTGCTGTACCCATGGCACAGATCACTTAGACCAGATACGAATGTACGCAGCGGCATCTTTACTGGTTCCCTCACAAAAGGCGATGCCGGTTTCGGCTTAAGGTGCGCGTTTGTTGGACCATGATAATAATTTATTTATTGCGATTACGAAAAAACGTTAGTTGGACCATTGAAATAGTTAAGAAATAAAACTACAAAGAAAAATAACTTTTTTTTATAAAGCAGTCAAAAATATGATGAAAAAAAAAATCAATAATATTTATAAATGGGACAAAATTTTAATTTTTCTTTTGGTTTTGTCTGACTTTTTCGAGGATTTCAAATCTCTGTTTGCATATTTAAGAGTATGAAAAATTCTGAGTCATATAAATAATTTAATGGTGTACATTTTCGCAAATTGTTGGCAGGGATGACCAAATTCTATTTTGCTTATCTCAAAAAGGTATACGTTGGAAATTCTAGACTTAGTTGACAAACTATCAAATAGAGATATAAATATTTTTTCTAATTTGAAAATATAAAAGAAATTTTTCGCTGGGAGATTTTAAATTGCCAAACAAACACCTTTTCTTCAGAGTCGTATGCTTTAAAATGCGTTAACAAGTTAGAATTGTTAAGTAAATTGCATTCTGAGAAATTACACAAATTTCGCAAGAGTGGATATGTAATGATTTTTTGATTAAATAGCCACATACATAGTTAAATGCATTTTGAGTAGTCACATTCAGAAATCGTTATTGCCCCAACTGATTGTTTTGAAATATATTTAATTTTCATTAAGCGGAGAACTTGTTTTCCTAAGGGAAAAACCAATCCCAGGATTCCTTTCCAGTGTGTGCCCCACTGCCGCTAGTGCCCACGAGCCGCCACTGCTTCTAAGTATCAGTTCTGTCAAATATGTTAGTGACATTGTTTTAGGGTTACTACTGAAGTTATTAATCTTACTTTTAGAAAACTGATGACATCAATCTAGTCATAGGCTATGAGTATTGTTGAAGACCTAAGTGTGTCCTATTTTACCAAGAAATTGTCAAAGAATTTTGTGAATATCTTGGATATCTAAGTTTGACTTTCATTCCATTTTCTTATGTTAAATTTTAGATAATATTAAAAAATGGAAAAAAGATTGATGAAGTTATAACTTTCTTTCTCAACTAGGTACTTGGAAAAAGAAAAAAATATCAACAAAGTTTTAAAAAAAAATTAAATAATAGAGACCTAAAAACAAGAGATTGAAAAGGTATTGTGACGAAAGTCTAATTTATTTTTAGTTTATCTATTTAAAAACACACTATTTACAATTTATTTCTTACACTTTAACTTTTCAATACAATGTTCTATATTAAACTAACTCGGCTCTGATACGTCGGCTATTTATATTAGTCCAACTCCGCTACTGGAAGATGCTAGAGGCTCTCAAAGATTCCACTTCTATGACTAAACGGCACTCCCCGCCGTTCCAGGTATTTCTAGTGCATCAGCGGCAGGCATTCCGTCGTTTCTTGTATATTCGAGACGCGGTCCGACTGTTTTCACACATCAGCGTTGCTTCGATCACGAGTCGGTTGCCATGTGAAGGTCGCGTGCTTAGACAGAGTCGGACTTAGGAATTCATGACAGTATAATAAAATTGAATATCAAAAAACAAAATTAATGATAGTTTTATTAACTCTTGCTTAAATCAGAGGTTGATTAATCATTTGAAGCCCTTGATGTAAAAATGGTGCAAGCCACAATTGGTCAAGTGAAGTGTTTTAGCTTAAAACATCTGTTAACAAGGATACTAGCCTCGTACAAAATATTTTACTTCTAATCCGAAAGATGGCGCTATTTTTCGTAATATTTATATTTAAATAATTTTTATTTGACAGATTTAAAACTCAATATTCTCAAAACTTACTTAATGTGGCATGTAACCTTATTACGCCAAGGTCTTTATTTCTCCCATGTGTTCTATTCCTTTTCACAAGTGCCTTATTCCCAGGAAAAGTGTCATTTTCAAAACATTCATGAACTGGAAAAATCTTATTCGTACCTATGCGATCGTTTTAGGATAATATTCATGTAGCTGCCTATTTGAAAAATAGATTATTTATTTGAATTAACTTTTAATTAAAAAAATACGTGTGCCACTCGGGGACTGCCGCGGTAAAGATATTGCATAGCATTTTTTATCAACTTATGCAATTATAATTATTTATTTATTTTATTTATGCAGCATTATTTTTTTCTTTGATATTAATTCAAGTTACACTTTTTGAGCGAGGTGACCGATAAGAAAACAATTTTTTTTCTTTTATTAAATAAATGAGAAGTTAATATTGTTTAAAATATTTTTATCATTGAAACTATAGGTTTATGGTAACTGAAATAAGAAACATAAGTTTGAGACTTGATATCCTCTAAATATCTGGAAAATACCGCGTCAATGGTGGTCCCATATTTTTTTTGTGGATTCTTGTGGATCATTATTCATTTACAAATTCAATTTTTCCGAAATTGTGTCTAAAAGAGATAGAATCAGTTAGCAGCTAGTCTACACGCATACGTCTAGTCGCACGCACACAAACACCGTGCCAAAGTCTGCCGAACTGAAACGACGTTAGACGATGCACGGCTTTCAACGCCGCACCGCTGTGCCGGCAGGAGTGGGTAGGTGTTAGGTTTATTTTCGTTACGGAATTTCTTAAAAAGTCCGAAAATTTATTTCCAACTGTTGAAAGTTGGCTCCGTTATTCTGTAAACAATAATATAATATAAACTATTTTCAAATTCGTCTTAGTTCTTGAATATCTTCGGGATGGGTTTTATAAACCAACGTTTTTAATTAGCCCCACATAAAAAGTCAAGTGGTGTTTGATCTGGATATTTTGTTGGCCATTCTATAAAATTTCTTACGACTTTAATTTGACAAGATAGTACTTACTCTTTTAATAAATGTTAAGAGAGCTCTGAAGGAATGAATCTTGGAAATAAATGAATAAAATTTTTACCCCTTTATATAAATTTATTTTTCTTGAATTTTCCTAAAATGAAAAGTTGTTTTAACTGGCTGGTTTTGAAACGAAAGTACTTTCATTGAATTTCTATGCACGAAAAAAAAGATTCTCTAGAATTATTTGTTGCTACCTATTTAAAAATCGATTGTCCCTTTGCGGTAACAATAACCATTAGAATTGGAGTCTGGAGGGGAGATCCTTTTTTTTTTTCTTTATACCTGCGACCTCGACAAATGCATGGGTGCATTTTTCATCGGAGCTTGTTCCGGACAAGTTACCGAAAAATAACAGTTGAATTGAATGTTAAATGTAGGCCATTGACCCTCAAATTCGTTGCTCGGATCTGGGCTTTCTGGACAGCGACGGATTTGTCGTTTCTACTAATACGACTGAACAGTGCGATGCACGTCTATTTCGAATTTCGACCGTACTTGTAAGTCTGCACGCCGGACGTTCCTCTAATTTCTTTAAGGGGCATAAGTATTGTATTCTTTAGGTTATGATATTGTATTATATTGAACAAAAACGTTATACATGGTGGAACAATAAAGAACATTCGAACATGTTGGAAAAGAGACACTAGCTTTTACTTAATAGTCGAAGATTTAATGGACATCCCAGTATTTCAATTATATGCATTTTATTGAGATTAATAAATAAAAGTACCTTTTTTTATTATAACAAACTTACACAAACACGAATTGTCAAAAATTTAGAAAACAAAATGACATGATAAAATCAAAATTCTCAAAACAAAATAAAAATTTATGAGCCCCAAATTTTTGAGCGCGCGAATTTTGAAAAATCATAACTTTTTCGAAAACATTGTGTAATGGGTTGCGGCGTGGTCTTTAAGCACGTCATCAACATGAAAGTGTATTCAGTTATTGTTGTTAACGACGTACTCGAAGAGCACGTCGCAATCTATTATACAGTGTGTCCCAAAAAAATGTATACACGTGAGAAAAAGTTTTGTTTCTTTTTATAAAAAACAATTCTTCTTTATAAAATGTTCTGCATCACTTGGGAATCCATAATCAAACATTAAACTTTTTAAAATATAGATAGTATACAGGGAAAATAAAAATAAAAGAATAAAATACCTTTAAATTTCAATACAGAGCAAAATATTAATTAAAATGTTGATAGATACTTAAGTTTAAATCATTGCACTTATTTTTAAGTTATTTCAATAAATAATAATCTATAACCAACGCTAAAGTGTGTATTGGATTTCATTTTTAATTACGGATTTTCAAGTTATGCAGAACATTTTATCAAGTGTCATTTTAAATTTGTGAAATGTAAGATAAAACTTTTTTCATGTGTATTGTTAGAAGTTAAACGAATTAACTTCAAAATTATGGTTTTTAAATGATATCTCCCTGTATACTATATCACCCTGTATAGCCACTTCACAAAACTCGTGTTTACATGGTTTTATAATGTTTTAATAAATATCTCTTTAACAATGTTTAAAATCTAATCAATTAAGGAACACTAAATGCCTACTATACTCCGACAAAATATTGAAGAAGGCTATTCCTCCCTGATCACGTACAACCATAATACTATACCAGAGCATAATGAATGGAATCACGCGCTTAAAACTGCAGAACTTATCGGTATCACGTGCCAACTAGTCATAAATGCATGTTTATTGCCGAAATTAATTACGCCAGTGGCGTATAAAAACTATTGGCAAATTAAATGTGGTAATAGTAAATAATATATGAAAGTAGGTTGGTTATCTATTTCTGTAGTAATAATCATTTATGTTTATAATTTTGTTTTGTTTATTGTTAAAAATATGTAAATATGCCAGTGGCGTAGAAACATTATTGGAAAATTAAATGGGGTATTATACTAGAACAAAATATTGAAGAAGGTGCCCCCTAAAACTGCAAAATATATCGTTATCATATCAAAATGCACTCTTCCAGTGTCGCAGAAATACTATATTGACAAATTAATTGGGTTTTTGTGAATATTACTAGATGAAAATAGGTTGGTTATCTATTTTTGTTATAATAATTCATCTATGTTTATAATTGTATTTTGTTTATTATAAAAATATGTAAATTAAGCTTGTATCACTTACTTAAATTCTACTTAAATCTATGAAGTTTCGTAATCCATTGATTCTGCAGAACTATCAGTGGAATCGTCTTTATGCTCGGAACTTAAAGTTATGACTAAAGGTTCAACTACCGTTTCGATCATACCGTCCAAGCGCCACATATTATTTTCTTCCTTAATTACATGGGAATTAGCATTCTGCCAAGCTTCAGGTTTTATACGTTCTATACCGGTTTTTAATAAATTTTGAACGTTGGCTATTTTAAAAGTTTTATTTTCTCGAGTTACAAACCCTTTCACTTGCGCCCAAATTAGTTCAATAGGATTGAATTCGCAGTGATAAGGGGAAAGTCTTAGTACCGTAATACCACGATCACGAGCCATTATGTCGACAACATATTGAATATATTTAGGTCGGTGTTCCTTTATTAGGTCCATTAATTCCACTTCAAGCATCTCCTCAGTAAAAGTTATTGCTTTATCCCGCAACCAGGTTTGCATATCCGCTTTCCTACTGGACATTATAGGAATACGTTCAACTCGTCGACTGTGATAAGAAGCGTTATCTAGTACAATAACTGAATTTCGTTCTACACGCTGTAATACTTCAGTAAACCATTTTTCAAAGCATTCCGCATTCATGTCCTCGTGGTAGTCTCCTGTTTTTTTCGATATAAACACGAGAGCGCTATTTTCCAAAAACCCACTGTCACTTCCGATATGGATAACAATTAGGCTTTGTCTTTTACCTGATGATGCTTTCAAACCTATAGATAATCCCTCTATAAAAGCTTGGCGATGACTAGTTACAGAAGCATCTTGCCATATCTTAGATATCGTGTGTCCAGCATTCACCCACGTTTCATCGAGATAGTATATATTTTATTTAGCGGCTCTAAACTCTTTAATATTTCGTAAATAACGCCGTCGCTCAATTAAAATTGATTTCCTACACCGTTTGACAAAACGAAATTTTAGGCCCCATAAAATTTTTCGTAAAGTTTCACGGCTCAATGGAATATCTTCGTTTTCTCTTAATTTCGTAAGAACAACTTAAAGTGTTGGGGCTTAAGAATGTACCGTTCTTCGAATGATTTGTTTTTGGTTATCGTCCAATTTCAACAATTTTCGACCACGGGTATGCGTTTTAGGGGCTTCTAAGGAGTCTTTTTTTGTCTTTTCGCGTATAATACGTTCAATTGCGGTTTACAGCTTCATTTGTAGGAAGTGTCTGTTTCAGCCCATCATACACTTTCCATATAGTGTTCTTTTCATCCTTTGATAAGGGCTTTCGCCGACGTAATTGGGTTTCACTTGGACCCGCCTCTGAATCTATTACTATTGTAACAATATAATTCTAGTATTTAATAAACTTTTAAAGTACCTACCTAATATACTACACAATAAATATAACTCCTCCAATATGCACTATCACTACCAAATTGTAAGGCACAAACATGAACACCTACTCGTATATCAGAAAAGAGCACTTATACAAAAAAGTGTTTATAAAATATAAAATAATTATCGTAAATAGTTAAAGCGATACAAATCTAACTTCGTCGAAAGTTAGTTTTCAACTGTCTTTGTGCCTGTGCTGACAATATTCAATCTGTAACCCGTCTGTCGTTTATTTACTGGAAACACATTTTAAAACCATTAAACACAGATAACGAAGTCATTAGGGAATAAATATATTCATTTCTTGAAAACTATCAAAAACGTATATTTACCGCATCATCTTTCTTTAAATAAAGATGTTGACAAACAAATTTAATAAAGTTTACTAACAAATATCTAATAAATAATTATTTAGTATTTGATACGCCGCCTATGCCTGACTCTGTCTGAATTTTCATTCATAGACAACAGTGTTGATCATGCAGGTGACTCACCTTCTCCAATATCTTGTTGGAGTATAGCTTGCGTTGGGCTGATTGAAATTATTTTCTCTCGCCTCTCGGATGTTGTACGAGCGCGCTGTGGTGCCGTCAACCCCAGTAGAAGCCCTTTATTGTTATTATAAATAATTGTAAAGTATTTTTTATTTATTTTCTCAGCTAGCACCATCGGAGACCTACGTGCAGCATGGTGAACAGCACTGTCTTCGATACGAACGCTTCGATAGGGCAAGAGGATCGAAACGCTGCGAAAATATGCACCCAACAAACTCAAAATAACCCTTCGGTCGACGTTTCGGCCCGCTACACCGCCTCATCACAAAAAACCCCACCACCTGACGGCCAGGTTCCCTTAAATACTGAAAATACTGTTACAGTAGATAATATCGACGATGAGGATAATACTTTATGTTGCAGCGTTCCTTTGGACAAAGTCCAAGGCGTTCTGCCAACTGTTCATCATCCAAAATTCGACGAACCTAAACCAACGCGCAAACTGCTTTGTCTGTACTGCGAACGTTCCTTCGCCAGCGCAAATTTGCGTTCAAAACACGTCGAACGCGTTCATTCCGTCAAAAAGAATCGAAGGCTGAGTTCCAGGAAGCAACAGCTCAGCATCACCCCGTGTATTTACTGCGACAAAACCGACAGCAGCGAGAACACCTTGAAAGAACTCTTCCGACATCTCGTCGACGAACATTCCGACAAATATTTCGGATGTATATCGTGCGAGGAACGATTTTTGACGAGCGCTTTGCTTAGCGACCACCATGCGGCTCTGCATCCTACCGTGGAAATACCGAGAACCGCCGTGAAAGTAGCTGGAACGGAAGAAGATGATGAAGATAGTGTTAAATTGACGCGCAGTCGCGTGAAGCCTAAACTGGATGGGGAAAACCCCAAGAAGTTAACGGTTAGAAGCAAAAATGCTAAGTTGAAGGAGTTGCGTAGCAAGAAATTAACGGTGAAGAGCTCGAGGATAGCGTTCAACAGGAGAGAATCCAAAAGACTCCAAGCTTTAGCGAAGTTAACCGATGCGCAGAAGAAGAAGAACCGGCAGAAACCTGAGAACCGTAAGCATAACAATTCAAACAAGCCTGAATCTTTGAACGATAAGGCTAACAAACCAACTTCCATCTGTGTCAATCCCTATCCGGAGTTTGATAATTTTTACCGCGTCAAAAAGATTACCGATCATTCCATAGACAATTTAAAAATTAGTTCGTTAACTTTCGACGACGTGTTCGACAAGGCTTTCTTCAATCGGATCAAGTGCAATATCGAGGAGAATCTGTTACATCATATTGATGGGAAACTGTTTAAAAACGAGGAATCGGAGAGTCGTATTTCGAATTTCGAGAAAGTGTCGAGCGCGCAGACCGAAATTCCGAACTCAGCGCAGGATAATTACGGTTGCGAGTTGTCGTTGAACGCCGTGACGCCGATAGCGGCGCTGTCGTTGAATTCGCAATTCGGCGAAGATTTCGAATCTCAAATCGAATACGGTTCTAAACCATCCAAGAAGAAGACTCAAACGAAAAAGGATGAGGTGCATTATAAGTACTTTACCAGGCGCAAATTTCAGGTGGGTACGACTAGTTGGATAGTATTATTAAAGTTCAGGCAAGCGGCATAGCAAGCCAACTATATCTATCACAATTAAATACAATTATCACAATCTATCACAGAAAATTTTATGTTACATGTTTTGTCATCAACTGTAGTTCTAGATGATCTAGATGATGATCTAGATTTTGCTTCGCAAAATGTTTGTTTTGAGTTCGAGACGGTTTGGACCACCCAGTACCTTTTTTGACCACCCTTGGAAACATGAATATTAAAAAAAATTCAAGGCCAAGCGTCGGCTGTTGGAAGTTTATATTATTCAATTTTACAAATCGAATTTCGACCTGGAAAAAATGGTCAATCGAAAAAAGGGTACAATAAAGATGCAAATAGGTTTAGAATTATATTTCGACACTTTGACTACTCCCTAAAATAATTTTAATTTTTCTTTGGCACTCTTTGGGCTCATAATAATTATTTTAGGGGGTGGTCAAACATCGAAAAACAATTTGAAACCATTATGGATTTTAATTGTGTCTTCCCGTCGATTGACCCTTTTTTCCAAGTTGAAATTCGATTTGGAAATTGTATTTTTCAAATTTTCAAACTCTTTGGTCTTATTATCGGTATTTCATAGAGTCGAAATATAATTCTAAACCCTTTTAGATCTTTATTGTACCTTTCTGTTTATTGAACATTTTTTCTAATCGAAATATTCTTCGAAATTCGTCTCAGAATTCTTGTTCTTCTATAATTTACCCCTTGAATTTATTTAAAGGGGTGGTTAAAAAATAATAATAGTTAAAATGGTTAAAAAGTGATCAATCCTATGGTACCTGCAGTGTAAAAAATATGTATAAATTCAAGGAGGCTAGTGGGGGGCCTTTGATTTTTTTCAAATATTTATTTTCTTAGAGGGCGATCAAACAAAATTATTTGGTGGTCAAAGCACGCCACTTTTAAAAATAAAATTTTCGAATTTCTTATTAAAGAATCGATGTTGCCAAATTATTTATTATATCTTACATTTTACTATTAAAAACACCCCATTGTATGCATGGGATTTTTTTTATTATTTAATTTACGTAAATTTAAAAGTTAAAGAAAAGTTTTTGCTTCAAAAATAATTTAAAAAATGACGGTGATTTTTTTTTTGTTGATCGTATATATCCGTCAAATTTGACATATACTACAATGAATTAGGATTTTTCAAAATATCTAAAAAGGTTAAATAACAAAGTTTTTTTCTGTTTTCTAATTCTAAAAACACTATTTTAAGATGTAATATATATTTAGATTATAATTTTATTAACTATTTAGTATTTTATTATTTAATACCTATTTAATCAAAGTTCGATTATTTATTTCCTTCTTACAAGACAAGAAAGTCAGAAAGTGCCTTTCACATAAATAATACAAAAACCAAATTCCAGTGAATTTATCAATAGCTTACCATGAGCGTACCGATAGGGATTTATTAAATATATTTTACTCCTGAAGTTTGTTGTTTTTTTTTCTTATTTTTATTTAAAAATGGTTTTATTCGAATATTATCAAAAAAACGTATATTGAAAAAAGTATATACTTAATGCAGTAACACTAGTTTCAACATTTCATTGCAAAATTTGCTTTATTTTTTATCACAGTACAAAATAAGGAAGTGTCATTCAATTTTTATTTCCGCAGCAAAAACTAAATTATTTAAAAAAAATCGCCTATGATGCGAACACTAAAGGTACCATTTCGGTAGGCGCGACAGACGACCGCCGACGCGACATACGACCGCCGACGCGACCGAGAAGTCTCGCTTCACATCTAAAATACATACAATTATATGAAACACATTTCGCACGGCGCGACACGAGAAGTGTCGTCAGACGACACTTCTGAATCTGACTCGGGGCAAAAGTTTGCTGCCTATCGCACTCGAGGTCACTGTCCTCGAGCATCGCTTGGAGGTGAATAGGTTGAAAATTTCTTTCGATCTAGGCAGTGTTGCCAGATTTTGGAACAGTATGGGTGAAAAAAAAAACCGTAGATCTGAACAGTAGATTTTAATACAGGGGGAAATAATTAAAATTTGCAGTGTAGTAAATAAAAAAAAGTATATAAGAAACGAAAAATAAACTTTTTTCGACCCAAATTAGAAGGTAAACAAAGAATAAACACAAATAATAACATTTTTAATATATGCTTAACGTACGGAAACAAAAAAAAAACAATGAAAAATAATAGGTACCTACTTCTTTTAGATCAGTCTGAATCAGATAATTCAAAATCGTAGTGTGCATGTTCTTTTTATGATGCCCTATTAATTCTTTGTTTCATTTTAAATAAAAACAATGATTATCTTGATGTTTTTTTTATGGAGCCAACCTAGAGTAGTGGATGCTTATTACGCTGCTTTTACTAGAGAAAATATTCTTTAACCATTTGCTGAAGAATGAGGCAAACTTAATAAATTAAGAACAAAATTTGCTAGAGAAAAAAACAGTGGATCTACGTGAAAACAGTAGGTCTGGCAACGCTGATCGTTCCCTCGAATGGTTATCCTGTAAGTGTCGCGCGACACTTCTCAAGCTTGCGAAATGTACGAAGCGTAACATTTATGCATCTGTCGTCCTACTCGACCTTGGGGTCGTCTCAGTGGTCGCTTGTCTCCTGACGCGCCTACCCAAATGGTACCTTAACGGTGATATTGTATATACACTAAAAGTGTCCAGATTTTTGAGTGGTGCGATAATTTTGAACAGCAGTATAAATACTATACAAACAATTAAATTGTACAAATTGAATGTTTCTGTAGGCCAGTATTTTGGAACATAAGGAAAATCGTGATCTCAGCAAACTTGACATGTGGACTCAATTGGTCATTAAAAAACGTCAACAGAAGATCATCGACGACAAAAAAACAGCCAAAGAAATCCAAGAGTATTCCACGTGCGATGAATACAAGAACAAAGTGAAAAAGGAAGAACTTAATAGGATATTGGACAGGAGGTAAAAAAAATATATATTGCAATAGTTAATTCATTCCTTTTTAAATAATAAAATACAGTAGATTATGAATGAGTTTCTTCTTATTATTATATGAGTCTGCGCTTTAATTTTTATTCCGTTTTTGGTTAAAATTTCAGGAAATACCAGTAATAACAAAATTAGGGTGGAGAAACCTTGAATTTTTTGTAAACCTACGTAAAGTATTTATTTTGATACTTTTTGAAAGGAATTTAAAAAAATACGTCCCATTCTATGTTAAATTAATAAAAAAAAAATTGCTTTTTGTTTTAATAAATACCCAACCCAAATGAGAGAGTTTCCCACCTTCTTTTCTTAAATGTTTCTGTAGAGTGCTGTCTTAACACAAATTTAAAGCTCTCAATATTCTTGAGACACATAACATCGCAAAGTATCTCCACTGGTGCGCATATAAATACAATTTTTTATTAAAAAATGCTCACAAGTTTGCTTTTCGCGAAAGATCCAGTTTGCTCCTAAAATAATGATATATACGAGGGGTAAACAAACTGCTGTAAAAATGTTGTATGTAGCAAGGGTAGAAGTTAGAAAGGCTTTTGTCATTTTTTCCACCTTATCCACATAAATTGATAGGTTTGCGGCGGATCTAACCGAAATGGACGCGATACATTGGCGTACAAAATTATTTTATTGATGTTAACAACAATTTCAAGTAAATAGTTTAATAAATTCTGAATAGCTGTTGAAATTTTGTAGACTTATTATTTGGATATTATAATACATGTTTAGTAATTATTTATAGTCCGTAAATACATGCGATTGTCCGGTTGCGCCGGTAACAATTTAAAATTACTTATTTTATGAAACGACACTGCGAAATTCTCGAAACCGTCCGACGTGGTTTGACGTTTACCCCCTCTCTACCTACCAAAAGCCTTTCCAACTTCTGTCCCTGCTATACTTGTACACATTGTGCCCTAAATAGTACAGGATGTGTACAATCTTAATATAATCGCGTGAATTTTTTCCCCTTTTCTTTCCAATTTTTCATGTCCTTACTACATCTTCAAGCGTCTATAAAGCTCAACATTTATGTACTGTTACATTACTAAATCAAGTTGTAGCTACTACAATCAACACATTTATTTTCTGATTTAAATATTTGCTTTGCAATTACTATGAGTGTCCTACAAGAATTATTCCCTGTACTCCTAGAACGTGCAACAGAATCATCTTTTTGCAAGAACTCGTATGAATTTATTGTTTTTTTGGTAAAGAAAATATCAAAATAATAACAGTCCCGACACCATACATCAATTATTTGACGAATCGTTGAAATAAATTTGGTTTAAGGGGGCCCTTCGAGGATTTACGTGAAGAGGCTAGCAAAAAGGCTGCGCTAGACAAACTAAACTCTGTATCAGAGGACAGTATTAGCCACGAAAGTTTCACCGAGGTCCGAGCGGTGCTGAACGAGATATTGAGCAGGGTATTTGCCGTTACCGAAGAGCCCGAAGAAGTGGTCGAGCAAGCGACGAATATTCGGGTTAGTTATTGCAATAAATATAAATATTTTTTTTGTGTTTGTTCGTTTTTATAATCATTGATGTGTGTAAATTAATGTGTACAAATAGAAACGAATGTGTGTCTTGCAGGCTTTGTCTAAACCAGATCTCAGGGAAATTCCCAGCTTTTTAAATCTTCGTCGATCTTCGTCTCTTCATACCGACGATGAAATAGATCAATCGGATAAAATAACGTTGATCTGTTCGTCTCAAGATACTGAAAATTTCGAACTTCCCACCAATGCGGCAAGAGGCAAAAACGAACTCATTGAAATGTCAGGTATGTAGAAAGGGCCAAACCATTCCCGAAATACTGGAACATTTTTACTCGAAATCACCCAAAATTGCTTAGAAATTTTCGCGAACATTCAGAAATCGCTACCGAAATTTCAAAATCAATACTTTTGCGTGCAAAAATCAACATAAGTTGTAAATTTTTCGAGGAGGTGAATTGAATGAACAAGAAAAAAAATTTTTTTCCTAAATAATACAGTAATGTTTCGGAGAAATCATATAGAGCCGAAATCTTAAAAATGTATAGAAGATTTCGGGGAATCGTTGAAATCATTCGAATTTTTGGTGATTTCTGTAATACGGGTACGTTTTCACCTTAGTTCGAATGTCTTCATTTTGTATTATCAGGTGAATGGGCCCGTTGCCGATTGTACATCTGCGCTGCTTGCGGCGCAAAACTTCCCAACATGAAATACCTTCTAGAACACAAGACCATCTACCACCAGAACGTTTGGGTGCAACACTACGAGTTCGTGGGCAACCAGAGCGAGCTATACCGTCATTTGAGCATACCGGCTCTAGGCAAAGTAGGTTTCGTCGAGGACAATGCAGCTTGCAAAATGTGGAGGCGCAGCGAAGCTCGGATGTGCTCAAAGTGTAAAAAACAGTGTAACACTTTGGGCGAATTGCATAGACACATTTTAGAGTGCGGTGGCGATTGGACTTGGGTGTTGGTTAGGAAAAAGTGTAAATACAGATACGGTGCTAAGTCCAGAAGAAAACGGAGAGGTATGTGTGTTTTCTGAAAAAAAAATCAGATATAGTAGCTTTTTAATAAAAGGATGATTTCATAATTCTAAGATGAACTTTATTTTCATTTTACATGCAACAAAACATACCTAAAAACTAGCCCGCATATTAGATTGATTCGACTTTTATTTCGCACAAAATTCTTTTATTTAAATAATTTTTATTTTGCAAAAATACAAGTTTTCATTATTGATTTACGTTCCTTAAAAATATTCTAATTGTAATAAGTAATTTTTCCAAAATTTCATACAAATTTAATAGAGGATTTTTTTTCGTACATATTTTAGTACGTTCATTTGCAAAATATTTCATTTTTTACTACAGGCATGGTCCTAAAAGTTCACCACACCAAGCGAAAGACTGATTCAACTGAAAAGAAAAAATATACTTACAACGGTCCTAGACAACGACCTAGTGATGGTAAGCCTTCAAATCCGATAATTTTACCTCATTGTTACAGTTTTTTTATTATTTTTACAGCCGAAACCATTCAAAGAATGCTAGCTGATTTGCCAGCCAAAAGATCAACCCGGAAACTCATCTCTCTGTATGATGGAGTTAGACGGAAACAAAAATCGAAAGAACTAGAAAACGTCAAGCAGAAAAAAGTGAAATGTGGCAAAGTTATATACGATAGAAGCAGTAACATTAAAGAAACTACAGAAAAAACTATAAACACAGTTGTACCGCGTAAAAAATCGCAACTAAAGAATAAATCTTCCAACGTCAGAGCTTTACGCAGCCTCGGTAGAGTACTATCCAGCCGAATACTCGACACCAGCACCAAACTGACAGTAAAAAGAAAGCTGAAAGTGTTAAACGAGAGGCGACGAACAAGACAGTCTATTGTTGCGGAAAAAGACGAAGATGCTAGTCAACCATCTAAAGATACAAGAAAATTAAAAATCGACGCTTCAAAAGATGTAACGCCAAAAAGGACATCGCCGAGAAGCACAAAGATCGTGAGAACGTTGAAACTATTCACTGGCAACGCGAACATTAAGTCATTCTTTCCTGTTAAAAAACGAAAAGTTAAAAAAGAAGTAATCAACGAAGAAGAACCGAAAGATGCTAAGACCAGGAGCAAAAAGAAGCCTAATGAAACAGAAGATACAATTGAGCCTACAATTGAAAAAGATGGTAAACTGAGTACTCTTGTTAGATCTCTAAGCATGAACAAGAAGAAAATCATGAAAAAAGCAACTCAAGATTCACCAGCTGAAGATTCGGTCGAATCTGTTAAAAAAACCGCTTCCAATGAAGAGTTGGAGTTAACCAGGCGCAAGCGCAAATTAAAACAGAGCTTCAGAAACGTCATAAATAGGGTGAAGAGACTGAAAATTGACACGACACCAACCAATCTTGATGCAGTACAAACTCCCGTCAAAGAAAAACCCCAAACAGCAGCGACCAGTCATTTTTTAGACGAAAGAACACAAGAAAAAGAACTTCCCGCGAAAATAGTAATCCCATCCAACATAGAAGCAAAAGAAAACATAGCTGACATATCAGAAACTGCCCGTACTGTGATAGCGTTTAATGACAGTAACGAAGACTCTCCAGTTCCAGAGAATATTTTCAAATTGGACGCCAATGAAGAGAAAAACTTGCAAGCCAAAGGCGAACCCAATTTCGATACTACAACTGAAATAATTAAAACAGAAGATGATAAAGATGCTGAACAATATTTCAGCGAAGGAAAATTGGAACCAATCTCTATAGAAACTTGTTTTAAAGCTAAATCAGTTCCAATGATCTCGCCTAACGTGAAGGGTAAAATTCGCAAACCTGCCAGAGGTTTGAACGATTGCATAGCCATGCTGACGTCGAAATTGCAGCAGAAAACCGAACCGTTACCGAAACCCAGTAGTTCAAATGTACTGGGGTCGACTCAACAACCAAAAATAGTCACTGATCCAAGTCCACAAACAGCCGAATGCATTCTAAAGATACCCACTTTTAAAACCCAAAACGAAACAGTGGAAGACGTCGCTTTGGATTTAAGTACTAAGTCCAGAAATAAAGAACCTGAAGAATTAGTACCGTCGATGAAACATACAGTGTTCGATAAGGAATCGCTTTGGGACTTCACTCGTTTAACTTCGGTAGAAAAAATTATAGAAAACGTTGTTAGTAACAAGTTCCAAGAACCGCAGAAGTTCCTACCACCAAATTTGAACTCCATAGACAAAACCATACAGAAGGTCATTGACGGACATTTGAAACAACAAACGACATCGCGGATTCGAACAACCGTTGATGATATCATCGATTACGTTAGTAATTTGGAATCTCCAATCGGAAATAATAGTTCAAGCACACCCGTAAAGGCTCTTGTGGAAGATTTGAAGTTGCCGCTGCTTCTGAAGACCAAAGAAAGAGGCAGAAAGATCGGATCCGTCAGGAAAATTAATAAAATCGAAGAGACTGCGAAAGGAACTAACGAAATAGTTGATGCTATTTCGGAAAAAGAAGAATTCATGCCAGAAAAGGCAATTAAATCTGATGACGAACCAATAGAAACTCGAATAAGTTCGACCAAAGAGAAAGTAATGAAAGTAGCGAGAAAAATCGGTCAGCTCAGAAAATCTAAGAAGAAAATTGAAGTAGAACAACCCAAAACGGTTTTAACAGAAACCCATATAGATCAAGTATTAGACATAAAAGAAATCGAGAATAAAGTGCCAATTAATGAAGAAAAATCTGATAAGATTCCCTTAAACATTGAGGACGAACCTAATGTTATGGAAAATAAGACTGTTATTTCCCTGCCAATTCTAGTCAAACCTGTCGAACTGAACCTCTTCATTACAAAAGAAGAAATTGTAAATAAAGAACCGCCAAAGGTTGAAAATAAATCAAATCAGAACCTTAGAAACTTTAGAAAACAGAATAAAGGTTCAAAAATTGAAACTGTTGAAGAAAAGAACGAAAAATCAGATAATTCAAATAGTTTCGTTGAAGAAACTCGAATGGAAACAAAAGATATCGATGATGTTAATGTAAATAATTTAGTTCCTAAAAACTTAACGATTAAAGCAAAGAAAAAAGCTCGAAAGATGAAAAAGAAAGTCACTAATAAGTCTAAAATGCCACATCAAGAAAAACCATCAATAACGGAACAAGTTATTGACGAAACAAACAAAGAACTTCATCAATCGAATAACGAAGAAACTGACCAAGCCACATTGGACGTCATTTCAGTGGATACAAACCCAAGTTTGATTATTTCGTTCAAGACTAAGCGAAAGAAGAAGGCAACAAAGAAATTGAGATTTACGAAAAAGAAGACGAGAAAATCCGGCAATAACGTCAATTATGACGGAATTGAAGTTGAAACTAACATTGAAGCCAAAAACGATTCATTGTCTGACGATACCCTACCATTGGAAGGACAAATTACAGATGAAGCTGTTCAAATACCATCAGAAGACGCAACAGTAGTAGCAGTTGAAGATAAATCAAATGAAGACAATTTTGAAACAGTAGAACCGAAGGAAAATAATAGGAGTCCTAAAAAATCTCCTCAACCAATCAAAACTAAATCGATCAGTAATATTATAAAACCAGCTGTACTCTCAATAACCAGTATACTAAAAAGGGATTTTCCAAAGGAAGAAACCAAAGCTGTAGACATCGAGTCAATTATTCCAACGTACGAGTTAAATTCAACTTCACAGACTGCATCAAACGAACCTGATACGAAATTTAAAAGACCGATAGGCATTAAACCCAAAAAGAAAGGCTCTAAAGCAAAAAGATTCACAATGCTCAAAAAGAGAACATTCAAATTTCTTCCTTTGACTGGAATCGGTGGTGAAACTGAATCCAATACAACTATTTCAGAAATTATCCCTATGGAAAAACAACCAGTTGAAGATTTGACAGTGACAGTGATTGCTACAGATGTTACTGATAAAATTACAATGATTCCTGTTGAGAATCAGGAAAGAACTGATGGTGTAGAGAAAGAAATTGTTGCAGACGATACAGCTAAAGAAAATATCCAACAAACTGATGCTAGCAAATCATCAAATATACCAGAAATAAAAAATGTCGTAAAAGTGAATAATGTAAGACCAAAGAAGGTTGCAAAGAAGTTGAAAAGGGGTCGACCTCCTAAATCGAATAAAATTACTAACAACAAAATAATTATAAACAAAGAAGAAACAGTAAACGTAAATTTAGAAAGTACAGTCGAAGAAAGCAATGAAGAAACTACGAATTTATCGAAAATTGAATTTCCTAGTTCTAGTAAAGCTTTATCGACAGATTCCGAATCAAAAGTTGATCATTTGAATGAAGAAAGAACCGAAGAAAAGCGAAAAATGCCGATTAGAAAATCCAAATTAAAAAAACTGTCATGCGAAGAAAATAATTCTATAAAAGACAATTTAGAAGCCAGAAATGATAATGTACCAGAAACGATATCTGATAAAGCATTAACGACATCAAGTTTGGATAGTTTAACTATGAATACGGCAATAGATATCCAAAACAATCATTCGAGCAGAACAACAAGGTCTTTGGAAGACTTGAATGCATTAAATGATCAAGATAAGCCTTTCGCCGATTTTACACAAACCTCTTGTTTTAAAGCAGAACAACAAGTAAAGCGTACCCGAACTACTAGATCTTTAGAAAATTTAACCAAAATAGTAGAAGAAGAAATCGAAGGTGTACATTTTACTAGACCGAAAAGTCGATTGAAAAAAACTAAAAAACCATCCGAGAATGTCAAAGAAACCCTGAAAGATTCAGAAAAAGCGGTGATGACAGCCAAAACTCGAAATAAAAAATTATCGAAATCTTCAAAGTATACAAATTTGTTTGAAGAACAAAATGATGCTAAAAGCATCCATGACATCGCTACAGTAGATACGCCTTTGGCAAAAGATCTGATCTGTATAGAGTCTGCAGAAATTGCTGATACATTGGAATTAAATGAAGATTGCATTCCGGAATCGATAGATAATTCAGTTTCTGACGATATAACCAAAATTCCTACAAGAAGAAGAGGTAGAATGTCAGCAATCGAGAATTTAAACAACTCTAATGAAGAACTACCTTTCTGTAGTGCTGAAGAAGTTTCAAATTCGACAGAAATATCTGAAGAATTGAGCGGAAGGCCAAAACGATCAAAATCATTAAAAAAATCGTTAAAAATTGAAACTACAGTAGAAGAAATTAAAGATAGACCAAAATCTGCAGTATCTCTAGGTCTAACTGAAGAATCCAAATCGAAATTTAAAAGAAAAACAAAACCCGCTAAAAAACTCACGAAATCTGCTTCTCTTGAAAATTTGAACACTTGTAGTTCAAAAGACACATCAAAAATTATTAATACTCCACCTCTAGAAGACAGTTTAGAATATAAAATCAAAGAAGCCATAAGAAAATCGAATTCTTTACAAAACTCTGATGTTACATCAAACGTTTCAATTTCAATAGACTGCCAATTAGAACCAGCAGCGGATCAATCTCTAGAAATTTCAAAAACTGAAGACGTTGCAGACCAAAAATTAACTACTAAAAGAAAATTAAGAGCTACGAAAGTAAATATAGTCGATAAACTAGATGAAGAAAGCATATTTGAAGACGAAATTAGGGACATGCCAAAAAGAAGTCTTAAAAAGAAATTAACCAAAAAACAAATTGTTCAAGAGAGTATTTTGACTAACCAAGAGCAAGAAGAAGATAGCGTATTCGAAGATGAATTAAGACAAGTAGCTAAAAGCACAGAGCAATGTGTTAAAAAGAAGATTGGACAAGAAGAGGGAGAAATACAGAAAGAAAGTGTATTTGAAGATGAAATTAGACACATATTGAAGAAATCTGATAAAAAGAAATCTTCTAAAAGCCAAATTATGCAAGAAGAAGTAAAAAACATAAAAGACACTCTTGTCGATGAAGAAAACAATTTTGAAGATGAAATTAGTCACGTATTGAAGAAATCTTATAAAAAGAAATCATCTAAAAGCCAAATAATGCAAGAACAAGTAAAAAGTGTAGAAGAAGACACTCTTGTCGATGAAGATAACAAATTTGAAGATGAAATTAGTCACGTATTGAAGAATTCTGATAAAAAGAAATCATATAAAAGCCAAATTATCCAAGAAGAAATAAAAAGCGTAGAAGACACTCTTGTCGATGAAGATAACAAATTTGAAGAAGAAATTAGTAAAGTATTGAAGAAATCTGATAAAAAGAAATCATCTAAAAGCCAAATTATGCAAGAAGAAGTAAAAAGTGTAGAAGAAGACAGTCTCGTCCAGGAAGATGAAATTAGACATGTATTGAAGACATCTGATAAAAATAAATTATCTAATAGCAAAAGTATTCAAGAAGTGAAAAGCGTAGTAGATGCTCCTGTCGAAGAAGATAACAAATTTGAAGATGAAATCATTGAAGTACCAAGAATATCTGGAGGAAGCACCAGAAACAAAACCAATAAAGAAGATAACCTTGTTACAGAGACAGAAGAACCAGCAGAGCAAGAAGAAGGGAACTTATTTAAAGATGAAACTAGACACGTAAAGAAATGCTCTAAAAAGAAACCGCTTGAAGATCAGTTTCCAAAAAAAGATACTGCAAGAAACGAAGAATCAATAGAAGTTCAATTGGACGAAGAAAGCGCATTTGAAAATGAACTTAGACACGTACAGAAAAGAAACAACAAAAAGAAGACAACTAAAAATGATGTTGAAGTTCAAGATGAATTTTCCAGCCCAATTAAATACGATAATGGTGGTTTAGGTTTACGAAAAACTAGATCTTCAACTAATCTGATATCATCTAATGAATCTTTAATGAAATTGAATGATTCCCTTGATGCAGAAGTCAGTAAAATAATGGAATTCTCAGAATTTATAACACCAGATCAAAAAATCTCTAATACGTCAACCTTTATGAATTCAAGCCAATCGGAAGGTTCACCATATAAGTTCAAAAGAGCCAGTAGAAGATCGAAAAATATGATCGGAAACTCGATTTTATTTCGATCTGAGGAGTCTTTAAGCATGACCAATTCCGAAAATGTTACTCCAGCTGACATGTCACCTATTACGAATCTAAGCGAATCGGAAGGCTCTCCTCAGAAATACCAAAGAGTCAGCAGGAACTTAAAAAGCTTAACTTCTTATCATTCTGAGGAATCGTTGATGGCTACATCTATGGATATGTCAAATGAATCGGAAACTTTACCTCCAAAAGCCAAAAGAACCGGAAGGAATTCTAAAAGCTCGGTTTTGTCCTATTCTGAGGAATCTATAATTAAATCTGGAAATTCTGATATAGTTGTTTCAGATAGTTCACCTCAGAAAACTAAGAGGACAAACAAGAAGTCGAAAAAACCTGCAGCAACTTCAGTTTCCTCTCGTACTGAAGAATCTTTGAATAATTCAGAAAACGCTAATCCTGCTGAGCCAGCAGACGATTTTTTGAGTCAAAAAGCGGCAAGACCTTTAAGAAGGTCTACAAAAAATTTAGCGATTCAAAAAGAAGATAATAGCAAAGAAGAAAAGATGTTAAATCCTTGCGACATTGATGTACCAAGTCAAAATAGTGTTTATGCAGAAGAAATAACTACTGTTGAAGAGAATATCAGATGTGAAGAAATATTTTCAGCTAATGACAGTAAAAATGATCAAATCAAAGATGGCGAAGAAAATACGTCATCAGAAGGATCTGATGTTAAATTGTTAGAAGAAAAAATAAGGAATGCTATTAGACAAAGCTTAATATCAATGTCAGATACTGAAGAAAGAGATATTATTCCAAGCGAATCTTCTTTGAAACAAAATGAAGATAAAGAAGATTTAAGTCAACAACCGATTGATGTTATTGATGATTCTGAGCTAAAAGAAGATAGCATTGACCAACAGACTATCAAAAAACCTAAAAGAAATAGAAAAACTAATTTGAGTAATAAAAAAGTGGTTGAAATTGCTGATGTATCAAAAATCAACCATGCATCTACGGAAATTGAAATGTCTACTAGCAGATCTTTAAGAAGGAAATCTGCTATAAACTACGCAGAAATTGAAGAATCAAAAGAAGTAACTGATGATCTTATTACTTCAGATGACAAGGATGATGTAAAACCATCAAATACTGAAGAAACTGAAGAAATAAACAATACTGCTATACTTGATGATACTGGGAATGAAACGATTAATGAATCCATAGATGAAACGATAGTTGATGAAAAAATAGAAGAAATTGATCTAAAAAACAAAGAAGATACCTACGTTTTGAAAGAAAATCTAACCAAAAATACTTTGCTCGAAACGAATACACCTGTAAACAAAAAACGAGCCAAATTAAGACCTAGAAAAGGCAAAAAACGATTGATTAGAAACCGAAAAACAGATATACCAATACCGGAAGTTGCTAGTATCGAACTTCCGACTGTCATATCAGAAAATGTTCTTACAGCGACCAACATCGAAACCGAGATGCCTGAAGAAATAACCGCCGAAAAGGAACCACCAATTAAAATTATAATCAACAAACATATAGCCAGAAGAAAATCTAAGAGCATCAAAAAAGTGGGTCTCAAAGGACATAACGATTTATACGAAGATTTTGCTCTGGTGATCAAAAAGAAACGAAGAGCTCCTTTTATTACTTTTTCACCACCAGATACTTTTTCTAAAGAAGATACTTATCCAATGGAGGTCAACAATATTCCGAAACCATTGCCGGAACTAGAGAAAGATTTGGACGAATCTGTAGAAGAGATGGACATGGAATTAGATGAAATTCCTATAAAAACGAACATAATTGAAACTCCTAAGTTGGATTTGCCGCTAATAATACCGATTAATGTGGAAAATGAATCGAACGATAAGGAAATTGTTACACCCAAAGCAGTAGTAAAAAGAAAAAAAGGCAAATCTAGAGTTAATAGAAAGAAATCTATTGCAGCAACGAAAGTAGTAGAAGATTTAGGACAACCCGAAGAAATACCTATTTTGAAATTGAATTTAAAATCCAATGACAACTACTTTTCAGAAATCATTAACGGCAATACACCGATTGTATCCAATAACCAAATAACTAACTTCATGTTGGATAAAGACGACTTTTCTAGTGACGATTTCGAGATCGACAACTCATTCGAAGATTCCATAATTTCCTTGGAAAATAACACGCCAAAACAACCTTCAGTTGATGCAGAAACGTTGTTCAATAAGCTCATTGAAAATACGGAATTCGTGAAACCGTTAATACTAAAGAAAACGAAGATATTCAGGAAAAAAAGTGGGAAGAAATCGAAAAATCATTTTGAAACGACTGAAGATGATACCTCCGAATCTGAACTAGAAATCGATGATGCTCTAATTAAAACACCTCAAGATGATTTAACAGACAATTTGAGTGCTGCAGATGCTTCATTCGAAGTCGTAGAAGAAGAAGATTTTTTAAAACCGCTGATCAAATCGACCAAGAAGAGCAAGAGAAAAGGCGATAAGAGGAAACCCAAATCTAAAAATGAAAATTTGGAAGACCTAAATAAAAATTCGGACATTATAGAAGCACTCAGTAAAGAAATATCGCAAATTGAAGAAAAACTATCGGCAAACTTTGAAGAAGAATCAACCTTTTACAGTAAAAAATCGTGGTACTCAAAAACCGATGAATTAGCAAAAGACGATATTGATAAACTGTACGCTTTCTCAGAGACAGAAGATTTGGAATTAGAAAAGCCGATAGAATTGCCTAAGAGGTTACCTAGAAAAAACGATAACTTAGAGAAGCAAAACGATTTTAAAGAAAAATCAGTACTTAATAAAAAGCAACCCAGAAGAAAATCTAAGATTAGTACGACAGAAACCGTTGATTTAAATTTTAGCGGTGTCTTCAGTGAAGATAGAACGTCAGAAACAAAACCTTCTGAAGAGTTATCTGAACACGAAATAAATAACACTTCAAATATTCTCACGGAATTCGATGGGCGTAAAAGTTTAAGAAACGCCAAAATAAAAGCCTTAGAAAACATACACGATGAAGCCTTGGCAGAATTAACAGATGGGATGTGTCAAGATAAAAAATCTGCTAAAGAAATTAAAATTATTAACGATATTGACATAAAATGCAACAAAAAGGGCAAGAAATTGGAAAAGAACATTAATAATTTCGAATTCTCTGCAAACTTATTTACAAATAGCGAAATAACAGATCCTGAAACAATTAAAGATTCTGCGAATGATCAGAAAGTCGCTACTTTGGATGTTGGCGTCAAAAAGCTGAACAAGAAACAAAAGAAAATCGAAAAACCTCTACAAATCACCGAAATGTTCAATTTCTCAAAAGAAGTGTTTAATAGAGGTGAATTAATAGATCCTGAGACAATTAAAGATCCTGCTAAGGATCAGAAAGATACATCTACGAATAGCAGCGTGAAAAAGCCAAACAAAAAGCAAAAGAAGAATGAAAAACTTCTACAAGTTACCGAGACCTTCAATTTCCATAAAGAAGTGTTCGATGATGACCTAACACATCCTGAGATAATTCAAGATCCTGTTGAGGATCAGAAAGACGCCATAATGAATAGCAGCGTGAAAAAACCGAACAAGAAGCAAAAGAAGGCCGAGATACTTCTGCAAGTTACAGAAACATTAAACTTTCCGAAAGAAGTGTTTGATAATAACAAACTAACAGACTTGGAGATAGTTAAAGATCCTGCTAACGATCAGAAAGATGCCATAACGAATACCGGCCTGAAAAATCCAAACAAAGGGCTAAAGAAGAATGAAAAGTTTCTACAATTGTCTGAAACGTCCAATTTCCTCAAAGAAGTGTTTGATGACGAACTAATAGATCCTGATACAATCAAAGACCCTACCAAGGATCAAAAAGACACCACAATGAATACCAATGTGAAAAAAACAAACAAGAAGCAAAAGAAAAACGAAAAACTTCTACAACTCACCGACACCTTCAATTTTCCAGAAGAATTGTTAAATAACGAACTGGCAGATCCTGAGGAGACAATTAAAGATCCTACCAAGGATCAGAACGACGTATTTATAAACAGCAGCGTCAAAAAAACGAACAAGAAGCAAAAGAAAAACGAAAGCCTACAACTTAAAGAAACGTTAAATTTCTCTAAAGAAGTATTTGATAATAATGAATTAACAGATTCTGTTAATGTTCAGGAGGATGTCTCCTTGAATAACAGCGAGAAAAAACCGGACAAGAAGCAAAACAAGAATGAAAAACTTCTAGAAGTTACTGACACATTCAATTTCCCCAAAGAAATGTTCGATAATAGAGAATTATTAGATCTTGAGACAATTCAAGATTTTGCCAAGGATCAGAAAGACGCCACCATAAATAGCAGTGTAAACAAATCAAATAAGAAGCAAAAGAAGACCGACAAACTTCTACAGATCACCGAAACGTTTAAGCTCCCCAAAGAAGTGTTAAATAACGAACTAATTGATCCTGAGACAACTACAGATCCTACTAAAGATTCCACAATGAATAGCAACGTGAAAAAGCCCAACAAGAAGCAAAAGAAGGCTGAAAAACTTCTACAACTCACCGAAACTTTAAATTTTTCCAAAGAAGCGTTCGATATTAACCAACTGACAAATCCTGAGACAATTAAAGATCCTACTACGGATCAGGAAGATGCCATAACGAATAGCAACGTGAAAAAGCTGAATAAGAAGCAGAACAAGAATGAAAAACTTCTACAAGTCACGGAAACGTTCAATTTCCCAAAAGAAGTGCCTGATAAAGAAATAACAGATCCTGAGATAACTAAAGATCCTGCAAACGATCAGAAAGATAGCAGCGTGAAAAAAACGAACAAGAAGCAGAAGAAGTCCGAAAAACTTCTTCAACTCACAGAAAAATTTAATTTCCCCAAAGAAGTGTTCAATAACGAAGCTCCGTTGCTAGAAGATTTAGTAGCTGAGTTAGACGGTTTAGAAGAATTAGAAAACAGTATAGAAAGAGAACTAAACGCCGAAATAACCAAAGAAAATAAAGAAACAAAGAATGAATGTTCCAAAGAACAGTTGGATAACTCGATGACGAACGAAGAGAATCAGGAGCTGAGAAGAAGTAGGAGAGGTTCACGAAAAGTTGCTTCTTACAACGAAAATGATTTGATCGATCCACTTATTGATGCTTTAGAAAGTAAAAGAAACAAAAAGAAGGAGGATAAAGCGAAAAAAGAAGCTGAAAAAAAGTTAAATAGTGAACAATTATTCGATTTACTCAAAGCGTCTTCAGTCGATAACCTATTTGTTCCCAAGCAGCAAAATTCCTTCTTGAACAGCTTAGAAGATTCTTCCAGAGAAGTTACCGATGATAATTTCGATAATGTATTCGAAAATATGCTGGAAAAAAGCGCTCTCTTAGCCCAGAATAAAGGCGATGTTGATAAAATATACGAGTTTACTGATAACGTAGAATCGTTAAATGAAGACGAACCCAAAGTTAAAATAGCGAAGAAGTCAAAAAAAATTGAAGATATAGAACAAATTTCCATCAGCCAAGATTCTACTTCGAAAAGTGACAATTTCTGCGAAATTTGCAATAAATCTTTCGTCAAATTGGAGAATTTAATCAAACATAGACGCACATTGACTCATATTCAAAAACTCTCCGAATTAGAAGCTAAAGAAGCTGAAAAATCGAAAATCATCAGCCAACATGAAGATGAAAACAGCAGGGAATCGGTGATTGAACCACCATATTTACCTGGCGATCTGAAAATCGATATCCTGACAAACAAGGACGACATTCAATCGCCTTTTAACACTAACCACTCCCTCAAATTGGCCGACATCATCAGCGACGTCTTAAATAAACCAGTTCTGCCTTGTATCGACGAAGAACCAAACACATTTTCAGACATAATTCTACAAAATGATACCAAGCGATACAAAAGCCTAGGCGAACGCAAAAGTTTTGATTCCGAAAGTCTATTGACCTCCGAAACGCATATGACCGAACCTACAAAGACTATATTGGAGAAACAGATTAGTTTGCTGGAAAACATCATCGAGAATCAAACTGCAAACAATTATATCGACGATATATCTTCATCTTCCGAAAAAACTGATATACCAACTGGTAAGTAATCAATCAATCAATATAATATGTTTATTGTCAAAGCTACAAGAACTTATAGACAAACACTTATAAATATAATTATTATGTAGTACTAACAATTACATGCATAAAAATTTAAAAATTGTATAAAAACGTTAAATATAAAATTAGAGGTTAATTACAAATACAAATACGTAACACAACATCGATAAAATTATATAAATACAAAAACATGTACGTTCAAACAGTCACAACGATTTAAGAGTCATTATAAAATTCCGTCAAAGCATAATATGCTTTTGTCATCAACATATCTCTAAGCAGTATTTTAAATGTTGTGACCGTTTCCGTCGATTTAATATCATTTGGCAACTTATTGTACATTTTAATCCCATTATAAATGAAAGAGCCCCTTACCAGTTCAGATTTGGGTATGGGCAACCGCAGGTTGTCAACTTGTCGCGTTAGCCGAGCGTTAGTATTGGCATAGTTCGATTTATTTTTATGTATGATACAAATGGTTTCAAGAATGAACAACGATGTTAATGTTAAAATTTCATGTCTAATAAAATGTGGCTGACATGACTCAAGCTTGTTCATTCCACATAAAAATCGTATTGCTCTCTTTTCCAGACAAAAAACAGTATTGAATAATTCGCGGCTGCAACCTCCCCAAAATACAATTCCATATCTCAAATGGGACTCAACTAGGGCGTAATACACACTTTTTGCTGCCTTAAAACGTAGTTCTTTTGCCACAGTTCTGACTGCAAAACATCCAGAAGAAAGTTTTCTGTTTAGCAATTCTATACGGTTTCTAAATTTCAAATTATTATCTAAATTAATTCCCAGAAATTTTATTGTGTCAGTACATTCAATAATATAACTCCCCAACTGAATATTTGGTAGGGAACGTTTAAGGGTTAGCATTTTAGTTTTTCCCATATTAAGACACAAATAGTTGGCATCGCATCATGCTTTGATTTTCTTAATGTCACAGGATATGGTGTTGTATAGGACAGAAGTGTCATTGCTGTGCCATAAAATCATAGTATCATCTGCAAATAGAGTGAAAGTACCTGCAATTTCAAGTTGAGCTAAGTCATTCACATAAAGGAGAAATAAAATGGGACCTAACACAGAACCCTGAGGGACACCCCAACTAATATCTAAAACTTGAGAATCCTGAGACGCTCTTACCATTTGCTTACGTTCTGAAAGATAAGATTTTACCTAACTCAGCGCTCCGTTTTTGATTCCGTAAACTCGAAGTTTATCCAACAGTACTGTATGATTGACGCAATCGAACGCCTTAGTTAAATCACAGAATATCGCCGCTACAGAATCGTCAACATTAATTCTACAATAAGCATGTTCAAGATAAGAAAATATCGCATCAGAAGTACTTTTGTTCCTTTGAAAACCAAACTGTTGTGTTTCCAGCAATTTGTGAGTTTCTAGATAATGAATCAAACGTTTTTTTACAACTTTTTCGATAATTTTGGCCACTGTAGGAATGAGATATATAGGCCTGAAGTTCGAAGGATCGTAGTTACTGCCGCCTTTATGTATGGGAACAATAACACTGGTCTTAAGAAATGACGGAAAATTTGATTCGACGAAACTTTGGTTGATTAGACTAGCAAGGACTAACATTGCTGATTCAGGAAGGTTTAGGATAACTCTAATAGAAATATCATCATAACCAACAACATTTTTGTTTTTAATATCTGAACATATTTCCATTATTTCAAAACATGTTGTAAAACTTAGAGTAAAGTTGGAGTTAACATGAGTATTTTTTAAATAATCTAAAGGATCAACTGACGATCTGAAATTATTAGTCAGATTTTCAGCAATTGAGCAATAATACTGATTAAATGTTTCTGAATCGATGTAGTTCTTAACGGATTTGGAATTTTGTTTATTTTTCAATTCATTAATAATATTCCAAGTTTCTTTAACTTTATTATTAGATTTTTCAATTCTAGAATAATAGTATAGGTTCTTTCGTTCGTCCCACTGGTGTAGTTGGGTGTAGTAATGAACTACACCAACCCACACCCATACCTTTCGTTTGGTCCGGTGTAAAACACACTATACCTTCCTGTCGGCGATGTGGTGTACACTGGTGGATATTTTCTCCACCAGCTATTTAGCAGGAGTGAATTACACTCGACGATGTGTATAAGGAATAAGGAGGAAGTAAATTAAGGTAAATAAGGTGGTATAACTGGTGTAATTTACACTGGTGGACACTACACCAATAGCGAACGAAAGAACCTTATATGTCCTTAGCTTTTTTAATAACAGCCCTATATATTTTCCTGTAATGGAGGTAATAGATTAAAAAGAATTCATCTTGGACATATTTTTTAATGTAATGGAGGGATCGCATATTTTTTGCTGAACACCTTATGCCTGAGGTCATCCAAGGTTTTTTATTTTTTATATTAATTTTTCTAATGGGAAAACTGGATTCAAAAAATTTGCACAAGTTATGGTAAAATGCTTTAAATGGATCATCAGACAACATGCAGCTATGCCAATTAAAATTATGGCTGCTTAATCTAAATTTATCATAATTAGGTTTGCTAAACATACGACCATATCTGAATTTCATTTTCCTAAGCTTCATATCGAGAGGCGTTGAGCACAAAACAACCTCATGATCAGATAACGAGATGGAATGGACTGAACACAGAATATTACTGTCCAGAAAAGAGGAGCAAAAATAGTCAATCAACGTTTCACTGTTATTAGTGATTCGAGTAGGATTTTTGACATGCATATTTAGATTAAAAGATAATAAAAGATGAGAAAGATTTATTATATTATTATCATTTTGAACACGAAAATCCATGTTAAAGTCTCCGGTCAAAATAATTTTAGATGAACTTGGTATCTTAGATAATAAGCATTCCAATTTATTCAAAAATATTGGAATACTGGTGCTTGGAGATCTGTAAATACAAATTATGAAGATATTTAACTTTTTAATATTAATAACCGAAAACTCGAATTGTTTCTCCTCAGCCAAATCTTGGTATTTTACTTCGTTAAACTCCAAACTGTGAAAGAGGGAGTCGTGTATTAATACTGCCGTTCCTCCGTGTTCAAACATCTCTCTGCAAAATATACTAACCAAATTATACTCTGGCATGCACAGATGTTCATTTTTTTCTAGCCAGTATTCTGTGAGCAAAAGAACTAGCGGAAAATGAAACTGTTCCATTAACATAAATAACTCATCTATCTTGATACGGACCGACCGAATATTTAATAGTAAAAATGTTAAGGACTTTTCTGAGTTGGCGAGTTGACTGTTTCTAAAAAAGGGGAATTTTGACTATTATTTAATTCAACAACTCCGCCAGCCATACTTTCTTTGTTATTGCTATCTAACTGAGCATCTTCATCGCACCTATTTTTAGAGTCTTTTTTTCAGTTATATTAGATGATAATTTAATTGAATTTTTTATGGATAAAATAGGTGCGTTGACTATTTGGCTGTTAGTTTGATCATTAGTTTGATCCAGCGCATGGTCATGTTGGAAGTCGAGGCTGTTTTCCGAATTTAAGTCGGCGTTTCTTATAATAGGTTTATGAAAATATGACAAATACTGATCACATATATGTTTAACTAGCAATCTTTTGCTATGAAAAGGAATGCCACCAAAAGGAATTTTGTCACTCTTTTTTACAAAATTATCAGAAGGGACAAACGAGCATGTTTTTTTGTTGAGTTTGTGTATTGTTTTGTGAAGATTTAAGTTTAATTCATAAATAAATGTATTAAGCACGCTTCTATTATGAACATACGCTGGACCTACAATTATTAAATTAGGGTACTCCGCTACACTTGATAATTCATTAACAATTGGTAGTTTACATTTAAAGCTCTCAGTATTTCCGATAAGAGTGACGATACAGTCAGACATGGAAAAATGTTTACTTAATATTTTTACAGTTTTTGTTATATCTTCGACTGACATATTCTTACGGTACTGAAACTTGATGTCATATTTGGCTCCCAACACTCGCTTAAAGAGTAAGCCACAACTTTTAGCGCAATATTGATCGCCAACTATAAGAAGCTGAGGTTTTTTCTGATTGTTATCTGAATATGTTTTAACACTTTTCATGTCATTACTTTTAGAAACATCATTACTTTTGTAGTGGTCTAATTCAACTCTTAATAGTTTTACTTCACTTATGAATCCAGTGTTTTCTGTTTCGAGGTTTAGATCTTCAATATCTTTCATGAGTTTACTATTGGTCGTCTTCTCATCTTCGATTTGATTTTGCAATGTTTGGATTTTATTCTTTAAATCTATGTAGGACCAGAGGTGTATAATTGCTTACCACAGAAGTTTAAAAATACACCCTACTTAATTATTAAAAATTTGATGACGTAAACATTCTGGAATTCACTAGGACACTTTGCGAATCATTAAATACATATTAAGTTTTAGTGCAACTGATATCGATCATAGTTTTTAGATAAATGTTAATTATATAATTTCTTCTGTAAAAAATAACTTTGGAGGTAATAAAATGTATTTATTTATTAACAGAACCAGGTTCGCCTATCACTTCTACACCTATAACAGTCAACAGTTTCGCCAAGCCGATCCAATATGAGGAAATATCCGAAGATAGCGCCAATAACCGCAACTACGATGACCAGAAGCTGAGAAAAACTTTAAACAGGGACGAAGAACTGTTCTTAGAATGCTGCAGCTTGCTGAAAAGTAGTTCAGAGGTTTCTAGTAGCTATTCGAGTAAAAAACCAAATGAAAAAAAAATTAGAACTTTGAATTTGAAATCTATTGATGCTCCTAAATGGTTAACCAAGTCTGATATCTTGGAAAAAATCGATTCCAATGCTATCAATGACTATTCCGATAATTCAAGGATTCCTACGCCGTTGGGGAACAGCTATGATGATAACGGTTCTAATTCTAATACGATTTCGTCCAGTTGGGGTATGGATAGGTCTGTTGATGAGAAACATGAAGAAGTTGAAGGTGCATCGACCAGTTTCAGTTTTGAACGCGTTGCTGTTAAGAAGAACGAAGATCATGATAGCGGTGCTAGATTTGTTGAGATTTTACCAAATAACATTAGGTAATTTTTTTTGTATTATTCAATTTATTTTACTTATTACAATCTGATCATTAGAAACGATCAATTACTGTTTTGAAAGTTTTAAAAATAAGATCTTACTCAATAGTGTTCCTTGAAGTCTAATAATTTAATTTCTTTTAATATTTAACATGAACTATGCCTTGTTTTTTCACTATTAACTTAAACGGTTTAATTCACTTGAGTTTTACTTGGTTTGTGTTGTCTAGGAACTGAGCTGCCTCGCAGAAGTCCTTGTTCATGACATCTGATGAACTTGGTAATATTTTCTTTGACATATTCCATTTCTAGGTTTCAATGAATATTAGAATTGCAGCAGTACAAGAGTGCATCTATGATGTTCCTTAGTATCTTGTTCTATTGTTGAATTACGCTAATGTTGCTTTTGCTGAATGCCATATGTCCAGACAGGTTTTAGAATTTACTTAAAGAGAAGGAAATATCCATTTGTGCTGGCAATAACTTCTAAATCGGACGCATATGTCTTGCCAGCGTGATTTTTTGAGCTCAAAAATTATGCACGATCATTTTTAACCCTGCCAAATCATAATATTTTTAAAATCAACACGATTTAATACAATAATATTATTTTCTGCGTTTCAGAACTGAATTTCTCATTAATGAAAAACCCACTTCGCATAGAAGCAGCACAGACGAAATTAGCGACGGTTTAGACAACAAAAAAATCATGACCAAAGGCGCTAGAAAAGTATTTGAAGGCCTCAAAGTTTCCATACCAACTGAAGAGCTAAATATGGAAGAAGTGTTGAATAGCAGCCCTAAACAGAAGAAACCAGACTTGGTACCAGAAAAAAATAATGAAGAAGAGAAATTATGTTCACCGACATCTAAAAGGAAGTCTAAGCCCGTGAAGAAAGAAGTTGGTAGTAACTTGTTGTTCAAAGTGAGCAAAAAGAAACTTCCTTCTCCCAGCGTACCAAAAGATCAACAAGATGATAAAGGTTATGACGTGTACGATTTTGAAGAAACTCAAGACAATACTGATGTATTTACTAAACCGAATTATCGAGCTTTTAGAAGCCAAGCAGTTGGAGAAAACGAAAGTGAAACTGAAAGCTTAGATAATACAGAACCAGAACCTGTAATTGTTGTAACGTCTGCAACCAAAAAATCGAAAGCTCAAGAGAATATTACAAAGAAGAAGTGCATGATAATGGGTAGGATCTTTAAGAACGCAGCTAAATCTAAAATCGACGATATTGATGAAGAAATTAGAACTATTCCTGTAATAGATAATGAAGAATTAGTCGAAAACTATGTAGCTGAATGTACGAAAGTCATCAAAGAATCTACAGTCAAAGAAGTGATTAATTGTGAACCAGAAGAAATTAAACAAACCACGAAACCATCTAAATCCGACACCAAGAAACCAGAGATCAAAAAGAAAGTGAAACAAAGAGGAAAGAAACGAGTAAGAACCAATTCCGATTCAACAGATGACGAATTCAGTATATGCAAAACGAATAAAAGAAAAACGAATAGAAAGAACGCTAAAGAAGAAGATAACTGCATCAATTTAGAACAGGAATTGAAAGAATGCATTGGAGTTGCAAGCAGGAAAAGCCAAAGGAAATGCACGTCAGGAAAACAGAACGTTTTGGTGGAATATTGGAGTTCTGATGATTCTCAATTCGAAGCATTACTGGAAAATAGGATAGTTACTGTCAAACAAGTAGAAACTGTAATACCAGAACCGGAGGTTGTACCTGCTGTAATGCAACCACCTCCAGAAGTAAAGAAACCAGTTCAAAAGAAGAGTAAAAAGAGCAAATCGCTGGATCACTCTGTGGATAATAACAGCGTTAACAGAAGAAAGAGAGCAGCTGTTAATCCCTTATATCACTGGTCAAGTTCTAGTGAAGATGAATCCAACGATCTAATAGAAGTAAAACCTTTGAGAGAAGGTCTGGACGAGGATGAAGACAGGCCAGTGCAGCACGGATGGATAGTAGGGGACTCTCCTAAAAAATTAGTGACAATGCTGGCGCAAGCCAAAGGGAAAAAGGCTGATATAGACAGCGTGAAAGAGCAGGGAAAAAAACGGACTAACACCGTTAGTTGACGGTAGATGTGAACGCAAATTTTTTGTGCATAGACACACTTTATATATTTCAGGTTTTAGTGCACAGTATATACTTCGGACGCCAGGAATTTTGTTGGTTTGTTAGTTGATTACTTAGGGTGGAATTGTATCTACTTCAGTCTTAAACTAAGTTTAAACCTGGTTGATACAATTCGCCTTGGGTAGGAGTGTAAAATTTTAAATGCGTTTTGTATAGATTTTTTCAGGATCTAGGACAGTAAGCAGGTGAAAAATTAACATTTTTTATACTTATTGGTAAGTTAAAGTACTAAATGAATCAGTAACTAGTCAATTTTATAACTCGATAAAGGGTTGGCAACATTGTTAAAATAGCAAAAAACTAAATTAATGGATTACTGCAAATTTGATATAATTTTCATTTCAATATTTAAGATCTGCGATCACTTATGACTAAGGGAAATTAATAATTGCTATTAATATTATTTGGTCCCAAAATATTAACATGCTTCTAAAATCGCAATATAATCGCTAATATCGCCTTAATGGCATGTGAAAATTTTGCAATTCTTTACGATCAGCCAAAACTAGGATTTGAGACTAATTCAATGACATATATAGTTTAAATAGACTGCTTATCCATACGTAAATAAAACGATGAAAAGCGGGTCGAACTGGGAGATGTTTTCTCTTTGTCTAGTGCATGCAATGTTTGTGTTTTGTCTCAATTTTGAGTGCTCACTGGTAAACAAACCTTTCACAGGACCGGTTTTAAAGAAAGTTTAGTCTAGTTGAGATTTTGTTCTCATTGTCATTACTCAGTCGAACATTTTGTTGAGTTGTTTATTTTATTTAGTTTTAAGTATACTTATGTTCTGTTTTAAGTTTTTTAAGTATTTGAGTATAAAAACTTGTTTTGTTTTTAAATTTAAATGGTGAATTGCTCTATAAAGGGTTGTAAGACCAGCTACAGAAATATAAAAAGTAACATTTCATTTTTCACGCAAGTATCAATACAAGTAGGTAAATACGTTTATAATAATTTTACGAATTATAATAATAATATTAATAATAATAAAGTATTTATTGTAAATACAATTACATAAATACTGTTATATTTAAAGGCCCGAGTTAGAGCTATCTGAGCTTTACAAGTACATTTTAAACGTTAGTTAGATACAGAGAAGTATCGTATATAATAAAAACTCAATATAAATAGAAGAAAAACGCCATAAGTACCAATACAGAGAGACAAACACTTTTATTCTTTGATAGGTTCTTTCTATGTGAATTCTAGCTCTGGCAATTTTGGCATTAAGTAAAGCCTCTTGATGGCTGAACTGATCTTTTTTATTGAAGAAAGCAGGCTGTATAATTTATATACCTTCAGCTTCTGTTATGTTTCCAATAAGAAAACCTTTGTTAAACATTTTACTATCGAGAAATGATTCACACACTTCAAGTATTGAACTTTGTTAAAAAATGTCTATTTCTGAAGTTTACCACCATATGCTTCACTTTTGTAAGTAATGAGACCAGTAGGTGACACTCCAGTCAATATTTTAATAGTATGCCTCTTTTTGTAGTCAGAGTAATTTTTTAGCCTACAACAAAGACATTGGGCTTGCTGTATTGGGATTTCGGTACAATCAAGTAGTAGTACTCTTATACATAGAGGCACATTATTTAATATTTCTTGTTTTGAAGGCCGAATTATACCATACTAAGAACTTCTACCAGTTTTATTAAAAACTGTTAAAAAAATTAACGATAAAAAGTTTCATTCACTCCAAATAAAATGAATAAGACATTATATCTTGCATCGGGCACGGTGGTGTAGCGGTCTATCGCGCTTATATTCATTTATAGGCAAGTTTATGAGTCTGAGACTGCTGGGTTTCGAATCCCAGACCAGACCATGTGGATTTTTAATTAAATCGCATGGTTCGGTTTAGGATTTGATGTGTGGCGTATTAATAGAAATTTAATTTCTGTTGATATGACATACAGATTAAAAAAATTCGCCATACATTACCGTCTCGATGATGGTGGGTGAGGTTTTCCGGGTTTTCCTCACCTGTAAGTCAAATGGCACCATCAATCATCTTTAAGTCGCCCCGGAGCGCCACGGCAAATAATAATAATAGCCGTCCCTTTCCCCGGACAAGCTCAGCTTTTGGGGTTAAAATTCACTCGTAAGGGGGTGAATTAGGGAGAGTATTATTATTATTATTATTATTATATCAGTTTTCAACTTCATAAAAGTAAATATAACTTGATCCTTTACAGACATAACTGATCTCCTTTTTCCTATTCTTTAGAAACAACTCTGCTACTAATTCCACAATGGTGGCTAATAACTGGAAGGATTGCAATCCTATTAAAGTAGATAGTTCTTTAGCACTAACAATTCTGTTTGAAAACGGATCAACTAAATCACCACTCTTCACTTGTGTTGAACAATCGATCCCAATTTTCTGCTTTTAAACAAAGTTTTGTAAATTAAGCAAAGCTATTCAGCAGCACACAAATCTTCATTATCTGCTTCAGTAGTAGATATATGTTCATTAACTGCAAAAACACATTAAACATAATAATAATAATTAACCAAACATTTTAAATTATGCATACGTACATCCATTGCCTGAAGAAGATAACTCAACACTTAACATTCTACTAGTACTGGCAACATATCATTATTAAAGACAGTAGCCATAATTCTCGTTTTAGCTGGATTACTTTTCTTTTTATTAATAGTCGCTTTCTTTTTACCACTAATCTGAGCTAACTTACATCGACTAAGCTTAGTTGTACGTTCTTTTTGTGATTGTAAGTCAGAATCTTTATTTCCCTCTTACCGATGCTAAGGTACACGGATCTTGACGTCAACTAAGATTGTACTTAGTCCATTTTACTATGATGTTGATCAGATTTCCACTGGTGGAATTTTATTATTATTCATCAAATCATTCACATTCACCGCCAAAATAATCCTTAATTGTCTAAAGGGACAAACTTTAGAATGTGAAAAAGCTACTAACTTTAAATCTTTAAAAAGTTCATTCAATTTTTGCATAATATCTGCTTTTATAATGCGAAATAAATTTTAAAAGAATAATCAAGTGTCCGAATAGTGCCACTATACAGTAGTCATGGTCTAAAGTTAGTTATATACACATGAGTGTAAAATTGTTTATATCTATGTTCAAAATTGGTTAGATCTCTTAAAATGTTTTGAAAATTGGGAAACTAGACGTTACGACTCAAAATCCTTTTTTAAAATACCTAACGCAAGCTCCTGTCTTGAAATAAACATACATATATATATTTTTTTTAATTCAATTCCTACTTTGATGAAATATGTGTTTTAAACTCATTTGGGCCAGACCGATTCTGCCTGGTGAGCACTCGGCAAGCCAAGCAATATGACCCGCTTTTCGTCGTCTCGTTTATATATGAATGAGCAGTCTATTAATCTATATATGTCATTGGACTAATTAAATTATCTTTTTTTTTAGGTTAATTCGTTTTTTTAATGTCGCCATATTGTTTTTGTTGATCGATCAAAGATCCACTCTATTATTATTACTGTACTTGTATATAAAATTTCAAAATTATAAATTTCTGCATTGAAACTATTTTTAAACGTTAAATATGAACGTTATATGTATTTTAGACACGGGTAAAGTATTTTTTCTAATTTTGACATAAAAGTAATAGCAGCAAGTGTCAAAATTATATACTTTATGTAACCAGTTACATCAAGTTGTAGTGGCTTGCGAAAGAAGCTCATTATGTCGCTAGTTGCGAAAAGAAAACAACAAGATTTAGCAAAACAAAAAACACCCGACAAGTGGTTGAGAAAAATTATATAATTTTCTAAATGTATGTATATGAAAGTATGCGGTAAGATATCAGGGCCGGATTGGTTAAAAATAGTTTGCACATTTATTTTCTTCATGAATTAATTAATGAAAAAAATTGATAGTTCTAAAATCAAACATCACGCAAATAAATTTATGAATTTCTTCCAAAATCTTACCTTAAAGTACCAATCTAAAAAACAAACCTAAATACTAAAAGACTGTCTAAGGAATTATATTAAATAATGTTGTTTTGTTCCTACAAGCACTAGAATCATTGTGTACGGTCAGGGTTCCATTTTGTTTTATTTATCTTGAAGAAGTTTGGCTGTACACCTATCAATTTCTTCATGAAGAAATTGTCATATATGTAAAACACTTATAAAATAATTTTTATCATGAATGTAGTTATCAAAATGGTGACCACCGCTCGCGTTTGATTTTACGCTCTTTAATGATTTCCAAAATCACCGGCTGCCATCTTTATTTCTGGCGCCTGAAGTGATAATTTTTAATGTAAATTAATGTGCTAGGGCTGAAGTGAATTGTACAGTTTCCTTATAGTATTAAGACTTATGATGAAACCTTTTTTGAATTATAATTAAGGGGCAGCTTAAAAAAAATGTGTACCTCTAAATGTCCTATGTTTAAATGTCGTAACGAGTTGGAACTAAAAAAAAAATGTTTTTTTTTATACTAAATTGTGTAATCATTTTTTAGGTTGGATCTTTTTTGTGGGGAAATGGGTTTTACTTCTCTCCATTAACATTTAATTTTTTTTGGCATGTTTGATGTAAGCGACATTTAGCTAAATGATTATTTTTTGTATTTTTTGTGTTCAGTTGATGCCAGAGAGATTATCTGTTAATATTTAGAAGGGACAATATGACTTTGCTTAGTAATTACACATTGTCTTAACCAGAGTTTTTATTTTAGTTTTTTTCCTTCTTTTGAGATATACTTTTTTTTGTTAATTTTGATATCTATACGTATATATTGTTTTTAAAATATTGTTAATTGGGTAATAGCTGCCGATATTGCCATTTTTATATAAAGAGATCGAAAAGCAAAAGTGTATAAATAAATTTTGTTAAAGTTTTGACTATTTTTTTATTGGTTTTAATCAGAAAATAGGTTATCTGAGAACAATTTACTATTATCAGCATCTGCTGAAAGAAACTTTTACAGGGTGTTCTAAAATGAAGTATGAAAAATTCAACTGTAGATTAAAAATAATGAACCTGTTCTAATTTTATTACTATAATTAACAATATAATAATATTACTCTCCCTAATTCACCCCCTTATGAGTGAATTTCAACCTCTGAAGCTGACTGAGTTTGTGTGAGAAAGGGACAGCTATTATTATTGGACATGGCGCTTAAATCTAAAATAATATGTATTACCTTGCATAAATATATTCTGTTTTATTTAATTTAAACTCTGGAGGCTGTGAAAGACTCATATTTATTTTAAATATTAATGTTGTGAAATTCATTAGATATTTTCGTTTTCATTGCTACATATAATAATATTCCCCCTAATTCACTCCCTTACGAGTGAATATTAACCCCAAAAGCTAAGCTTGTGTGGAGAAAGGCACGGCGATTATTTACCAGGGCGACTTAAAGATGATTGATGGTACCATTTGACTTACAGGTGAGGAAAATCTCACCCACCATCATTAAAACGTTATGTGATCCAAGTCTTGACAAAAACGAATTGGACGGCGAATCATGAAACAGAAATTAAGCCCTGAAGAGCAATGGGCAAAGGTTCAGAACTTTTGGAAAGAAAAAACACTATTACTGGTCCTTTTCACAGAAGAAAAATAATCGCAAAGCATTATCCGTTAAACATTAATGATATTGAAACACAAAGGTCTGTTGTGAGTGTTGATATGGACTATTACACCCATGACAATTTAGAGAACATTTTTAATAGAACTGATTTAGAAATTTGAATCTTAAAGGTGGGAACGCATTAGCCAATGTCGGACTGTGCTAGTCTCGAGTGTGCACGGTGAAGTTCCTTCCCATATTTTATAATGGATGCATTTTAACTTTCTTTCTCCTAAATTTAATTTTTTTTTCTATTTTTGTCAATGTGGTTTTGAGTTCTTGGATTGGGTTCGTTATACATATATAATAATTATTTCTAAAGAACCTATCTGAAATGAATGGAAATTTGATTATTTTATTAAATTTCAGAAAGTTAAAATAGGTTATTTTTTTCTTCTATAATTTTTTGGCATTTTTGATCTATCTCTTCTATTTAAATTATAATTTTCATTGCTCTTTATCTTAAACAGTAACTAGTCTAAAAAATTGGTAGCCAAATTATCGATTAAAACAGGCCAGTGGCTAATTGGCCAACTTTCTTCAAGAAAGAGGCCGGTAAAATTACATTTGTATAGAAGAAGACTTGACATTTGACAGATTTTTTTCTATAAAATATTTAAAATTTTACAATTTTCGTTTGTGTAAATACATGTATATTGAAAAGTGAACAAATTAAATGATAAAGATGGTCTGTTATGGGAACGACGTCACGAATTTTACAAAATCGCCTTATGATTCTTGCAAAATAGCAGTACACAAACAAAGTAAGTACTAAATAATATAAGAGCTTTGTTTTAGCAGTTTTATATTCATAGTTCATTATTATGATGTGTAGTCATATTTTGGTAATGTACGCATTTATAATATCAGATTTTTTATATTTTAGTTTCATTAGGGAATATTTATAATAAATGCCCCCTGTTTATTAACACTTTTAGGCCGGGTGCGTGATGCAGTTATAGGTGAGGTAACTCACCCTAAGTCTGGAACACAGAAGTGAATACCTACAGTCACTGTTTAGTTTGAACTCTTTTCTCTTTTGAACAAATTAAGCATACGTACTTATAGGTATCACTATTATAAACAAGTATTAAAAATTAAAAAAAAAACGACTTCAAAATCGTGCAGATGCCATCACCACATCTTAACCAAATTTATATGGGACCCCCCCTGAGGTACCCCCTTACCAAAAAAAAAGAATCATAGAAATCGGACAAGGTAGTAAAGAATTATCGCTAAACATACATAAAAAATGAAGGGTTTGAGGATTTTCTGATGGATTCAATTATTAGATTTTGACCGAATTTATATGGGATCACTGATCAGGTACCCTCTTTCTAATAAAAAATAAATCATATAAATCTGACAAGGTGGTAAAGCATTATCGCTAAACATACATAAAAAATGAAGAGTTTGAGGATTTTCTCATGGACCCAATTGTTAGATTTTGACCAAATTTATATGGGACTACCACTGAAGTACCCCCTTTCTAACAAAAAAAGAATCATTTAAATCGGACACCGTGTTAAAGAATTATAGCTAAACATACATAAAAAAATATATATCGACGAATTGAGAACCCCTTCCTTTTTTGAAGTCGGTTAAAAAATCTTATTACCATATCTTGTGCAAATTAATATAATAACGACACAATGATTTTTGAATGAAAATATTTCGCAAATTGTCTCAAATCAAAGCTCAGAGATGCTACTTTTACGTCTTACACTGTTGCCAAGTCGCAGAGACAGTTTACCATTCAATTATTTAGTATAAAAAGTACAGCAATTCATTTCTAATAATGATTTTCCTTGCCCTAACAATATTTAATAATATAACTATTGACGTTGTTTTACCCACCCACCCTATTCGTTCTATTTCCAGTCACTTCGCTGTTGTATTTATTTCTATGTTTCACAGAAACTTGGTGAGTCCTCATCTCACTAAACTGTAGGTATGTAGGGCACCTATTAAGTATGTTACGTTTGAAAAGTAACTCGTTTTGCTTTTTTTTACTCGATACCGTTCTTTTTTCTCCGTGTATGCTTCATTGATATGGTTTGCTCGATGTCACGTGACCAAATAATCTACTAACTCTGCTCAATGAGGTACATTTCAAATTTCAAACGTAGCAGGAACAATTTACAATTTTTGTTTATATTTTTAGTAAACACTGCTGCATGTAGGTTTTCTTTATAACTAATGTTTCGTATATTGGTACTAAAATAACCTTATGAACTAAACTTGTATGTTCGTTTTTTGTTTGTTTCTTATTTTTAATTTTAAATAGACGGCCGAGGTGCCAAAATATATTTCGCACACAGGCAAACCAATAATTATTATAGGCGGGCTCCTGAATGTTAACAAAAATGCTTCGCGGTTGATTTAAGTTTCTACGGAATTTCATAGAACTGTGACAACAGTGCTATCCTACCTTCCTTTACAGCAAAATCGAGTTCGCTGTTTTTCAACGCTACCTGGTAAGCATTTGTCATTCTACGTTCATTGAGTGAAGTGTTCTGACTCATCGTAAACAAGTACGGGAATTCCGAACACGTTTTAACATAGTGTGGCGGACAAAACATTTCGGCTGTCAATGATTTAACTTTTTTGTCGCGTTTAAACAAAAAATACAGTATCGAATGGTTTAATAAAGTGTTTGTTAACTTTTTCGGTTAAACCATCCAGTTATTTACTAGAATTATGGCTATTTTTAATTTGGATTTTTGTTTGGTGTTGCTAATTTGTGTTCTGGGAATCCGTGGGATTAAAGATCAAGACTGCAGCGCGAATACCATTCAAAGTAGTGATAACAATATGAGATTCACCAAAGAAGCAACTTTTGCGGAATTTGCTGTCGTTGGTAAACACAAGGCGTTGCACTGTTGCGCTAAGGGCTACAGAACTATTGAATGGTAAGAAGAGATTATTTTTATCAAAAATTACCAACTTATTTGACCCTGGATAATCAAAGAGAATATTGTCCCATTTTAGAACAATTTATGCCCTCTAAATAAAAAAGATTACAAGATTTTAATAATTTAAAACTTTTATTCCAGCTTACTAAATATGTGCATGAGTGTGCCAAAAAATAGGGCTCCGCTTGAGTTCACTTAGGGCCATTATTTGTAAAATAGAAAACATAAATAAAATGTGTATAAAGAATAATATAGAAGTGCCACAGGGTAGTGTTTCGGGTCCGCTATTGTTTTTATTTATATAGATGCCCAATGCACTTATTTGTGCATGATAGACCATGATCTAGATAAATAAATGATAACCTCTTGAAAATAAATATTGTAAATTTAAGAAAATTAAATGTAGCATAGCAGATTATTTCAGTTGATGGAGTAGAGGGTTATGGTTGATATAAATTTACAATTTAAAGGAGCATTATAATAACGTCTTTAAAAATATTTAATTTAAAATAAACTGTAACCCTATAATTTCTCGAATTATACATTTATTTCATTTCAAAGAAAATACCTTGTTCGCTACCCCTATAGGAACAATGAAAACTCGGAGGAAAACTCATTAATTACGTATTTTATTAAATATATTTGTCTGTTTTATTATTATATTATTATTTTAGATATAGGTACTTAATTTTAGAAAAAAAAACCTAGTTAATGCAATTTGTATTAATTGATTATTAAATACTTTTTAATTATTTTGGAAAAAAAATATGATAAATAAAAAATAAACTAGAACGTTTAATAATTATTAGGAAATTTATCATGTTATTTGGGGAAAGAACTTCATTTTTGCAAATTGATTTTCTTGCATTTCTAAAAGCTAATTTTGTATCGTTTTGTACTTTATGATAAGGCTCGTGATAAGGTTATGTAGTTACGCAAATTTATAGGTATTTTAGGGGTTAATTTTTATTTATAGTTTTTTAAAACGACGGCAATAGGTAAGTACAATTAAAAATTATTAAAATAAATTGAATAATTATGAAACTGTAAATATTCCCCCATTTAATATCGCTTTTCATTTAGTATTTCTGTTTTAATAAATGTTTTGAAACTTCTAATCATTAATTCAATTGGGGTAATTATATTAATTATGGAATAATATTGTATTTTCTTAATTTTTAGGTTTTTATGAAACATTTTTTTTACTTAATATAAGTGGAATTTGTTTGTAACATTTTTAGAAATAAAAAAAATATATATTTCAGCCCTAACAATGATTTTCAGATTAAATTATTATGTTAGGTACTTTATATCCCTAAATCACCTCAAGGTAAAGCCCCTTTTGATTATTTTCAGCTGCTGAAGTTGTTATTTAAGATATTTACCTTTGTACTTACCTGGGTACTTGCCTGTTGTAAATTATCCATGACCATAATCACAAATAATCCCTGTTCAGCCCAGGGTTGACCATAACTTTGTTTGGTTACATAAATATTAGAGAAGCATAGGTATTTTTGAACAAAAGAATAAATATTCAATATTACAATTATTATTGTTTTATACAGCGTGTTTCATTAAAAACGGGACATAAATACTGAAGATTTTCTGATTAAAAATAGGACGATTAAACTAAACATGCTTAGGTAATTTTTTTGATATCATAAGATTCACCTATAAACACAAAAGAAAATTAAATAAACTTTGTCAGTGGCGTACGTCTCTAAATTTTACATACTGTCCAAAAACTTAATTGGACTATAATTTTAATTTTTATTTAAATAAATCATGTACTCTTGTTAATATATATATATATATAAAAAAAAACAAAATTTTAGAAATTCAACATACATTCAAATAAATAACATCCGCCTTATGTGCGAATATCTCGAAAACGAATCATTTTATGAGTTCCCAACAAGAGTATTTATTTATAAAACATCAAAAAATGTAACATAATGGAATATAATTTATGTAAAAAAATTAAAATTGTATTTTTAGTTGCTTTTTTTTTTCAAACCAATTACGAAAATTGCAAATATCTACTTGGCGTTTGTTTATTTTGAAATCTCATAATCACACCACATTTAATGCTTCATCAGGTATTTTGTCTCCAGTTTTGTATTTTTAAAATTAACTTGGACTTTTATCTAATATGTTTGAGATTGTGACATTATCTGGATTTGCTTATCAAAGTTTATTAGTTATTTGTTTAACGTTGGTGTTATGTTTCGAAATATTTATCAATATTTGAGGTAAAACATTTTCCTATGATATCTATTAGGTATTTAATAAATATAAATACTCGACAAAATACAAAACGATGAAGAAAAAAAAAACGAAATTTTGATTGATCCGCTCTAATATATTAAAAATCGTTAGCACTTAATTCTAGTTTTAAATAAAATGTTTGGAACTTATTTTACTTTGTTGACAGTTGAAATGTGTTTTTTATCTTTAAAATCCTTAGGAATAAATAAAAATGAAGACAATAAACAGAGAAATCGCTAAATTGTTTTCTATGGAAGGGACATTTTTATTATTTCAGGCAATTTGTAACTCAAAATTTCCAGGAAATTGATATTACCTGCTCCTTTGCTACAATTGTTTCACATCAGACAAATATAAAAATAATATCGTAAAAGATGAAGGTAAGTATTTCTCGAGGGGCAAATCACTCCCGCAATACGTGTACAAAATGTCCGCAATCCCATTGAAAATCGCCGCAGTCTCATCAAAATCAGTGACAATCGCTAAGAAATCGCCGCAGTCGTTCCGAATTCGCTCGCAGTCGTTCCGAATTCCCTTGCAGTCCCCCGAATTCTCTAGAAGTCACTGAGCAATCACTAGCAATCGTTAAAAATCGCGCGCAGTAAGGTGACATTAACCAATTAGCCATTGTTGATGTAGGGAGCTTTGATTAAGCCATCTAAACCATTTTGTGTAAAGAAATTGCAGTTTACATTTTGAGGCAAGAACTATTAAGTTAAATTTACATTTTGGAATTTGAGGTTTTTTTAGGATAAATTTAGACACTAAATCTACTTGTATACAAAATTTTACAAGGTGGTCAAAAATTGTCCCTTTTCATCTAGTTTTTTTTTAATGTATAACAAAATTGTTGGTATTTTATGGGGGTTGGGGTGATACACGTTTTAATTAGGGTTTTAAATGTATTTTTACTTTCCTATCTGTTTACAGATAAGGAAAGTATAGGAATCATGATTTTTTTCGACCTCGAATTTTCGACGGTTTTTTATGTTTTGGGGTATCCTGAATCTGTTTTGACTATTTTCGCGATGATGTCTGTGTGTGTGTCTGTATCCTCGATAACTCATGAACGGATACAAAGAAAAACACCAAATTTTAAACTTAAGCTTTATTCCGGCGTCCAATTAGCTGATTAGATTTTGGGCAGAGTCGGAACATTTTAAGGGTACTATAGTCATCATTTTTATATTTTATGGAATATATCTGTTATTTACGTTTGGAGAAGAAATTTTTTCAAATAAAAGTTACAATATTATTATCTATAATTTGTTCTATACAAAATTTGGTCCGTATTCGAGAAATTTGACAAAATGTAAAAAAAATATTTTTTTATAAAAATTGTTCAAATAAAAGTTGTTTGTAATATAATTCTCTATAATTTTTGCCCTATACATAATTTCTCTAAAATGGACCGTATTCGAGATATTTAAGAAAATATGTAAATTTCGAATTTTAAAGAAAAATCAAAAACGGATAAAGTAAAAAACATTAAATTTTAAACTTAAGTTTCCATATATGATGTAGATAATGAAAAGAGCATTTTTTATGGATTGGAAGATCTTAATATAAAGGATTTTCGAAATTACTACACAAAAAGTGATTCTGATACCTCATTTTTAAACATAATTGTGAACAACAAAAAAATGAAGGTAAAAAAATCAGTTCTTTGTTGGTTATTTTCCACTGAAGACGGGCGCTTGTCAACTGATAGATTATCTCGTGTAAAAGGAACATCCTCAGCAGTACTAAATAACAAAAAACACAGCTAAAATACCAAATAACTACAATGACAAAGATGTAACAGAAAGTGAAAAAACTACCGGTGAAAACACTTTGCTCCAGAAAAATATCAATGGCATTTTAATTAGGAACGAACAATATTACGCAATTCTTTACGAGTCGTGGTACATAGGTCGGATTTTTCAAATAATTGATGAAACCACTAGTAAAATAAAAATTTTAAAATCTGAACTTGAAGAATATTTATGGCCAAAAAAAAGACGACATTCAAATTGTTAAAAATAAATTAATATTTTACGGACCCATCAATTCAATTGGATCTGGTCCATTTAAACTAGAAACAAACATCAATAAAATTTGTAAACGTCTAAAAAAACTTTTATGAAATTTTTAAATAAAAAACCTCCAATTACTTAATTACTTAACTTGTTTTATTTACCTGTACCTATTTGTTCATTTAGGCATATCAAAGATATATAATAATGGAGGCATGTAGGTACCTACATAGAAGTTTATATTTCGGGTATCACATCAATTAAAACTGATCTTCTGAATGAATAAAAAACGTACAAAAAGTTGATTTATTGATAAATTTGTCGTACACACTTAGTTTTAAATCAATGCATTGTATTTAGCACCTATACATGCGCTATACAAAATTTAGTTTTTCTGATGAAACACCTAGCTAATGCTTTTTTTACTGGAAACCAACTGGTAAGCCATACAATATCGTAGAAATCCTTCGGAATGCGTGCAATTTTGCAATAATACTGACAATCCATACGTACGATTAGATCGCCGCAATCAATAGGGAAATTGCCGCAATCAATAGAGAAATCGTTGCAATCAATACATAAATCACCGCAGTCACGGGAAATCTGTCGGAAGTCATGTGGAAATCATCGCAGTCATCCAGAAATCGCCGCAGTCATCTAGAAATCGCCGCAGTCATCCAGAAATCGCCATATGATTGCGGAAATCATATGAATTCGGCAATACATGTACATTTTTACAAAGAGTGATTTGCCCCTTAGTATTTCTATGTTTGTTCATGAAGTATTTTTTTATTGCTGATGTATTTTTATAGGACATTTATCCACCAATATTTTATTGCACATATTATAAATCTAAAATACAGTCTGTTCGCTATACTTACGCGGGTTTCGGATTAACAAAATTATGCAAATTGGTCATTGACAACCAGTTCCCAAGAAATTAGGTAAAATTGCCCTAATGGTCATATTTAAATTAAAATAACATTAGGGTAGGTACTAAATTTGTTACAAATATTGCAGTTGAATTGATTCTTTGCAAGTGTTAACATTGTATGTATATTGTAAATTTAGTGGAAATTTTAAAAATGCCTAGACGTGTGTTAGATGTAGATAGTCTAATTTGTAGTGTACATAAGTATTTTACGCATAAAAAAGAAAATGGCGGTCCTTTAAAATCGGTAATGTCTGTACAACAACGCGTATGCGATACTCTAGGAATTAGTGAAAGCGAATTAAGAGGAGTATTACAAAACCACATTAGTGAACAGCCGAAAGAAGATCACCGCAAAACTCGCACATCATTGAAAACGAAAAATATTCCAGATGGAAAGAAATTTGAAATTCGTGATATCATTTATCGAATGAGATGCCAACAAGGAACATGTGACCTTAAATACAATTCTCTCGGAATTAATAGATAAAAAATTTGACGACATTGGCTGAACAAGCCTATAGCAAGTGATACATAACTTGGGTTTCAAATTTCAAAAGGAGGATAACATAGAGGTCCTTTGTGAAAGAAGTTCTGTCGTGCACAAGAGAATTAACTTCCTAAGAAATAATTCTTAATTTAAAGAAGAAGGGACGAATTTTATATATTTAGACGAAACATGGATATTTTCTAGGGGTGTAACCAAGAGAATATGGCAAGATGATAACGTAAAGGGAGAAGGGAAGCGACACATAATTTTACATGCAGGAGGGAAATCAGGTTTTATAGAGGGTACTGATTTAATATTTTCATCTAAATCAAAATCCAGTGACTATCACGATAATATGAACACAGAAATGTTTGTAAAATGGTTGCGTGAAAAACTTCTCCCAGGTTTAAGTGAGCCCAGCGTAATTATTTTAGACAATGCACCTTACCATTCTGAAGTATTAAACAAAAGTTCAACGAATTCTTGGACTATTGATAAAATCAGGGTTCGAAAATATCATGATATTTATATAAATATCATATCACATGATATATATCTGATATATATCCGATATATATCATTTTTAAAATTTAAAAAACAGTACTGTTTCTTGCACAAACTATATTTTAAATTTTAACATAAACATACTAACAAAAACCTATATTCTAAACAACAAAACAGTTTATTCTAACTCAAGTTAAGAAGAAAAAACAAAAATAATTAATAAAATAAACCGATTTTAACATTATTTTGTTAACATTAATATTTTAACACAAACACATATAAATTGCTAGTTATTATACTTTTATACAAGGGCGTATTGAGACATTTTCAGATGTTCAGAATAGTAGAAAACATTTTTAATTTAATAAATAAAATTATCGAATATATCGGATATATATCAAGGTATAAATATCATGATATATATCGTGATATATATCATGATATAAGAAGAACTAGAAAGTTAGTAGTTGCTGACTAAGTAGAAAAATAACCAAAATATTGGGGAATTCAGCAAATAATATGTGAAAGAAAACTCTTTTTACTTCAGCCAAGCTTTCGGAAATTTATTAATTCATTTCCATCATCAGGGTAGACTACAAATAATGTTGGAAAATAGTTACAATGGACCAAAATAACTAAAGGTACTACTTACAATAAGTTGAGATTGTACACTTGATGTTCTAACAAATTTGTGTATATTTTTCATTAAATTGTTAGAACATCAAGTGTACAATCTCAACTTATTGTAAGTAGTACCTTTAGTTATTTTGGTCCATTGTAACTATTTTCCAACATTATTTGTAGTCTACCCTGATGATGGAAATGAATTAATAAATTTCCGAAAGCTTGGCTGAAGTAAAAAGAGTTTTCTTTCACATATTATTTGCTGAATTCCCCAATATTTTGGTTATTTATCATGATTATATATCCTCCGAACCCTGGATAAAATTAAAGAATGGTTGACAAAGGAACATATATCATTTCCTCAATATATATTAAAATCAGAATTATTAATCTTGGCATATATACACGCAAAACCAAAAACTTTTGTTGTGAATCTGATTATTGAACGTTACGGTCATCAGGTTTTACGTCTGCCACTGTATCATTGCTAGTTTAATCCCATCGAATATATATGGGGAATAGCAAAACAATATTATGACAACCATATTGGGCCTAATGGTTATAGTGACGACGCAGTTCGGAAAACTTGGCGAAAAGCATTTTCAATTGCAACTCTAGAAGTGTGGCGGAACTGTATATCCAAGTGCGAGAAACTAATAGAAGATTGGTGGACTCGTGAAAATAAAATAAACGAAATAAGTCCAATCATAATAACAATTAATGGTGATGACAGTGATGATGATGACGATTATAATATTTTGGATGATAATGACTGATTTTCATTTTTGTTGGCAAATTCAATTTTTTTATTTTTCATTTGAAATTCTCTACATAGATTAAATTGTTATAATAAAAAATATTTTATTTGAGCTAAATAACCCTCTTATTATACATAGACCATATTTTCTGTGTGAAGTGTAAAATAAAATTATTATTAGGTTTATAATAGCCACGTTAGACTCCATTAATGAAGAAGTTTAATTCTGCTCTCAATTATACAAAATATTCTCCATTATTATTTAATTAAAAAGTTGTACATTATTTTTCATTTCATTTAACCAGTTGATATTTCCCCAAAGAACAGCTCAAACTTTCGGGTACTTACCTGGAAATACTCATAAAAATATTTAATCCGAAACCCGCGTAAGTATAGCGAACAAACTGTATTTTTCTCTATCTTCAGAACGCATAATGTAGATTAGATGATTCGTATACCCTTTGGTACATAATTGTTAGGTTCAGTATCATCGAAAATTCATCTAGGTACTAATTAAGTGTTAATTTATATATCGACTCTAGACTTATCCAACCATAAATAATTAATAAGTACCCTTTCAAATCGGTTATTAATTATAAAGCCACTTCCACGATCTCTTTTATAGACCAGTTGATTTGTGTAGTAGATTAATGGAGGGTTGTCAATATGTCTGGTGGGATTTATATCTGATAAAAAAATTTGGAGTTGGAATTTATAACTTTTGATTTAGATCAATGAAATGCGATGGTAAAAAAAAATTAGAATCAAATTTAAAATATAATTAAATTGTATTACTACAATTTCTTTTCTTAAACCTTTTCTTTTTAGATGTTTTTTGAGAATTTCTTGTATATTATGTTTTAAATTGAAACTTTAAAGTTTAGGTACAATTTCAGAAGTTTTGGCACCAAATTAAATAGCCTTCTTCAGGGTTTTTCTTTACCACGTTTGGCCGATTAATGTAATTCTTTTTTGTTAAAAAGGGAGTGGTTCCATATAAATTTGGCCAAGGTCTGATTATGGGATCCATCAGAAAATTGTCAAAGTCCGTTTCTAGAATTAATTTATAAATTTGATACTACTACTCAATAAATTACTAATGGAATTAACTTCCACAGTTTACAATATTAAGTTTTGTATTCCACTAAAGGGCGCTAAAATCAAAAGTAGCATATTGATCTATCATATTGTTAATTTTTTTATAATATTAACTTTCAATTTATGTAACATAATTACTTGGTATATATTTTCCTTATTTAAATTTTATTGGTTAAAGTGACATATAACAGTTGAGAATATGATAGACAAGCGTCTGGCAACAACATGAAATGTATATTTTTGTAGTACCTATTGTAGCTGAAACTTTTTTCTTCTGTTTTGTTCTGGAAACATTCCGATCTACCCTCGTAAATCATTATTGGATTAAGATTATCTATTCCTTTCGCGATATTAAAACGCCACTTTGTTTTAAACTCGAGTTTTATTATGGAGTTCCGCGAAGAATGTAAGATATTTGCATTACTTATATATCAACCTTTGTTTTTAAAAATAGATCACTTTTTTAAATACCAATGTTAGCTAATTCGATTTATTTATTCAAGGAATCTAGTTGTTTCCACGTAGAACGTCGATAGATCGTGGCTAAAACAATTACGATTTCAGTTTTGGGAAAATATAATTTGATTGAGATATTACTCATCTAAATTCGGGATGGCAACTTCTGGGAAATCAGGGATTGTCGGTTATGTTGGATTGACCATGAAAATTGTAATAAAATTAATGAGCGTTCTCCAAATAATTTTTATAAGAAGGATCAGTAACGAATAGGAATGGATATCTGTAACGAATCATGTACTTAACGTTATTTTTCTTACGACTGTAACAAGAAAACTGAATATTGTTTATAATTTATCAAAACATGCGATTTTATAGACTCTCTTATCTTTAAAAGGATTGAAATATTTCAGTATATAGGGTGTTTCAAAAAAATTTACATACAGAACACTTGGTGGTCACATTTGTTACGAATTGTAAGAAAGGCAGTAAATTTGACAAACATCTAAAATCTGTTGTGAGAAAAGTGTACACGATAAGTCTATTGTATAGTCTGTTTTTATGTATGAGAGAGTATTAAAATAATAAAGCGTTCGTAATCCATAGGCGTATCACTTCTTTTAGTAGACAGTTAAAATATTTTCTGAAGTTATTCCTCGAGTATACACTTATATTTTCACCTAATTAATCTGCTTATAACTTCTAAACAGCTGAAGGTAAAAAAGTGCAATTTTTCGTAAAATGTTTTATTTTTCTACAAGGTATGTTAAGAACATTGTGTCAAACGGGTTATGTAGGTATAAGGGTTTAAACTTTGACTTTTAAACAACGTTACGTTCATAAATAATAATTTTAATACAAAAACTACTTCTTACCTACAAATCCAAATCAGAATCGAAATCCGAAGATGAACTGTCGCAACCAATATTTACAATGAGTGGCTCGATCATTTCATCAGTAATATTGTCCAACTTCTACATTTTCTCTTCTTCTTTAATCGTATGATTTACTGCCTTTTCCCAGTTTTCAGACTTCACATTATTTACAGCCTCCAAAAACAACTGTTTAACATCACTCATTTTAAAAGAATTATTTTTTCTTGAAACTTCTCCCTTCATCTGTGCTCATATCAGTTCAATCGGGTTTACTCCGCAATGATATGGTGATGATCTAACCACCGTCATCCCACGATTTTTTGCAATTTCATCAATTTCATATTTTTTGAATTTCTCTTTATGAAGGGAACACAAATGATACAGTTCTTTTCTCACAGAACCGGGATGGAACTTAATATTCTTTGAATTTAGCCAATTCTGTAAATATTTTTTTAGCCACTTGGTTGTGGGCATTTTTTCTATAAGTCTCGAGTGATAACTTGCATTATCCATTACTATTATACAGTTCTGAGGAAGAAGATCTATAATTTGTTCGAACCACTCTTTAAAGACATCAGCATTCATGTCCTCATGGTAGTCACCGGTACGAGTAGATTCAAAAGGTAATAATCCACCTTTAACAAAACCGTTTGAACTACCGATGTATACTATTATTAGTCTGCGCCCCTTTCCTGATGGTGGATTTAAATCAGTAGATAAATTATTTAAAAAAGCCTGTCTTCGACTTGTAACAGTTTCATCTTGCCAAAATTTATTTGGTTTATGTCCCTCGTTGATCCATGTTTCATCTAAATAAAATATATTTCTTCTTTGGTTTCTCATTTCTTTTATAGTCCTTAGGTAATTTCTTCTCCATACTACAATATCGCTTCTTTCTATTAAAATAGACTTTCTGGAATGCTTTTTCCATAGAAAATCTATTTCTTTTAAAAGTTTCCATAGTGTGATTCGACTCATTTCAGGGTAATCCTTATCATCTTGAACCGTGGCAAGAACTTTGTCTACTGTCGGAAATTCTTTTCTAAAGAAGAACGCATGCACTTTCCTTCGAAGTCTTTCTTTCAAAAGATTTTTTTAATTGAAATTTTGGTTTTCCTGGAGCCTTACGTGCTGTTTGTAACTCGCCACATTTCTCTTCTTTAACAACTCTGTAAATCGTAAATTTCCCAACACCAAGCGTACTACTAACTAATTCCACTATGTCATCAACACTTTTACATAAATGTTTGTCTGTAAATGATTTAAAACAATTAAATATTAATGTTTTTTCATTAACTGTTAAAGGACCGATTTTTTATCGTTTACGTGGCCCTTGCAAATTTTCCATATCACACTAGAATTCACACTGCACCTTGCAAGTTGCAACTAAACGACATTTAGTAAACTGTCAAGAATACACAACTTGGACCTCCTTACTAAATGGAAAACCTATAATCGCATTTTCGGTGAAATTTGTTGGGAAGGTATTTATCTACTTATAATTCGATTACTGTAAGAAATTCTTGGAATTAAAATAAAACAAAATTGGCAAATAGGTACTTATTGAAAATAATCTATGTAATCTTTAATACACAGGGCTTTTGGCCTGTCCAAACCTTTTTCTATTGTTCTGTACAGCTTATGTTTATAAGGACCAATAAAAGACCCAAAACTTGTAATAGCTCAGGTACATTTATTACAATTTTAGGAAATATTTAGATTATTCTGTAAAAATATTTAAAATGACCGTACTAAGTTTTGCATTAGAAATGCTGTTTTATTACTCTCTCATACAAAAAAATAGACTATAATAGATGGGGAAACTCTATCAAAATTCTGCGACTGTCACCTATCAATTGGACTGGTATTCCTTATTCACAGGAATGCATAAACATAAACTATTATATAATAACAATAACAAGTTATCAACTAGGTATTTTTCATTTCTGAGCAGGTCTGCGATGTGTTTAGTACTTTACACATTAATTAGTGATAAATAGCGATAAAAATTGAGATAATTTAACACAGTATCTACACGGGATACCTTTTAGTTTCAAATGCATTTCTACATTGATATCGCATTTGTACGGCGTCAATTCCCGGGAACGCGTCGATGTCACTTACTCGGAATTTAAAACAAAACAACAATATAATAATTATAAAGTTCCGCTTAATTTCGACGAAATTTCAATAGCCACCGTTCCGTTTCTATGCTTCTTAATTGAATTGTATAAGCCGATTTTATTCTTGACGTTGCTTTGCATAACTTTTTATTGGCTTTTTGCTGTTGGGTTTTTTATAAAAAAAAACGAGACAAAAGGAAAACCCAATGTTAATTTTTTGTTGAAGTACAGTTTCGTATAAAGATAATTTTTCTTCTTGAAAGTTAAACACGGATCTTTTGGTTTACAAATTACAATGAATTGGACAAAATGTAATAGGATACCGCATACTCTTTCGTTGAGAGAGAGGGACGTATACCTCGCACCACTCCCATCAACTTACTCGCGTTTCTTGTCACAGTTGTGGAGTTGTCGTATGCGCGATCTTGAGTTTAATCAAAGCTATTAGCCAAGCCACATCAGGTTTTTGAAAATCCTTACAAGATAAATAGAAGTAAATTATGAATAAAAGTCACACGATGTGAAATGGGGGTTCTATTCTTTTAAAAATGTTTGTATTCGTCCTTATACTTTTCATAAATTTCCAGAAGATGGAAAAATTGTATTTTCCGAAACATGTAGTGCTTAAACTATAAAAAAATTAAAACTATTTGACCGAAAAAATCAAGGAACCTCTTTATTTGTATAGAAGTAATTCTTATTGGGCCACCCGGTACATTTTTCGTTTGATTTTTAAGAATAATCAAAAAACCTCACTTGCTCGTGTCCCCATGTTATTATCGATGGGTCTAGAAGTTTTTTTATATTAATGGTTGACTGCAACCCGTCTTTTTTTTGGCTTATTGTCAATCGGATATTGCGAACAAAGAATAAACAATTCCCGATATTAAAATCCTTAGAATTCTATAAAAAACTTTTTATGCGGTTTCCTGGACTTTTCGTTGCACGCAGATAATACAAAGTTTCTCGGAACAGATTTTTATGAAATTTCTCGAATAAAATCGATATGTACAAGGAAAATGTATCTATACACGTTCATTTGACATAATGACTAGAATTTTTTAAAGAAGGTTCCGATTTTATGACCTTATTATATTGATAAGCAATAATTTTCTATCTGTATTTGTAATATTTAATCAGTTCTGGATACATTGGTTTTTTATAAAGTTCTGAATATTTTTTATATTTTCTTAAAAATTCTTCTTTATACCTAACATTGCACAATATAAACAAAACATAACAATATTTCTAAAGTGGGCAGAGGCCATCAAAGACATTTACTCTCAGGGGTTGAGGTTCTAAATAATACAAGTTTTCTTTACTGATCTAAGCTAAGTTTCATTGTTCCCTATTCATCTAATTATTATTTTCTCAAATATATTTATAAAATGATAAAATTAAAAAACCCGTATTATATTTAATACAGACCTCACATGTCAGTAGCGCCATCTGGTGTTTATTACCTGCTAGCTTTCATTGCTTGTTTCTTTCAATGTTACTTTTCCTGTTCAGTAAAAATAATTATCGAATTATTTTGTTTCTTTATGATAAAATTATAAGTAGATATCCTTAAATAACGAGATTATGCACCTCCATCCAATTTTAATGAGGCGCTAAGATAACAAAAACAGTCCCACGCAGATAAAAACGACTGACTAACGATCATAAACGGATCGAGACCAATCCATCGACAAAAAACCACCCGCTTATCAATTCAATGTTTCTACATGTGTCACGAACGCCATTAGATTGTCCGGCTTCGAAGGACCAAGCGGTTTTATTAATGGACCACCAAGAGTCGTGCAACGTACGCCAGATAACATCCGAGCAGGCTGTGTAACTGTGTATACACGGGTTTCTTTTGTCGCCAGCCGGCGCACCATCGATAAAGACGTAAAAAAAAGGATAACTAGGTAGTCGAATTAGTAAGGTTTGGATTTTATGAATATGTGATGAGATAAATCGGAAGAATTAAGAAAAATTGTAGGATTAGTAAGTTGCCACTGCTTGCAGATACACCTTCATGGGATGATGATCCCACCACGTGTAGACTCTGCGTGGAAGAGGAAGGAACCTCAAACCATGTTATCTTCGAATACGAAGCTCTTGATAGAAGGCGACTCCCCCTTTTCGACTTAGAATCGGAAAGAAAGCCCGAGGAAATCTTGGTAGGGAACTTAGTAAAGGCACAAAAATTTCTTTAAAAATGAATTTAAAAAAGTCAGACTTAACTTTTTATAAAATTCATGAAATATTCGAAACTTGGAACCAAACAAATCTAATATCTCATTCAGTGATAATTCTATTTTGTGATTAGTTGCCACCTGTCCTTTTTTTGAACAGGACAGTCTTTTTGAAGACAAAATGTCCTTGTGACTTTTTAAAGCAAAATGTCCTGTTTTCGACAAATGTCTATTTTTACGGCAATGTCTTTTTTTTGAGATATTTTTAGAAGTGACATGGTTTGTACAAAAATATAAGCTGAGGCCTTTTTTTTTAGAAGCTCTATGACTTTTTTTTAAGGATCGGTAGAATGACGAGAAGTTTAGTAGAAGGATGAGGACCTTTTGTATACCAGAGTCCCTGTCTCCAACGTAGTCCTTTTTTCACTTTTCAAAAAAGTGGCAACTCTATAGTCTATTTTTATGTATGAGAGAGTATTAAAATAATAAAGCGTTCGTAATCCATAGGCGTACCACTTCTTTTAGTAGACAGTTAAAATATTTTTTGAAGTTATTCCTCGAGTATACACTTATATTTTCACCTAATTAACCTGCTTATAACTTCTAAACAGCTAAAGGTAAAAAAAGTGCAATTTTTTCTAAAATGTTTTATTTTTCCACAAGATATGTTAAGAACATTGTGTCAAACGGGTTATGTAGGTATAAAGGTTTAAACTTTGACTTTTAAACAACGGTACGTTCATAAATAATAATTTTAATATAAAAACTACTTCTTACCTACAAATCCAAATCAGAATCGAAATCAGAAGATGAACTGTCGCAACCAATATTTACAATGAGTGGCTCGATCATTTCATCAGTAATATTGTTTAACTTCCACATTTTCTCTTCTTCTTTAATCGTATGATTTACTGCCTTTTCCCAGTTTTCAGGCTTCACATTATTTACAGTCTCCAAAAACAACTGTTTAACATCACTCATTTTAAAAGAATTATTTTTTCTTGAAACTTCTCCCTTTATCTGTGCCCATATCAGTTCAATCGAGTGATAACTTGCATTATCCATTACTATTATACAGTTCTGAGGAAGATCTATAATTTGTTCGAACCACTCTTTAAAGACATCAGCATTCATGTCCTCATGGTAGTCACCGGTACGAGTAGATTCAAAAGTCAATAAACCACCTTTAACAAAACCGTTTGAACTACCGATGTGTACTATTATTAGTCTGCGCCCCTTTCCTGATGGTGGATTTAAACCAGTAGATAAATTATTTAAAAAAGCCTATCTTCGACTTGTAACAGTTTCATCTTGCCAAAATTTATTTGGTTTATGTCCCTCGTTGATCCATGTTTCATCTAAATAAAATATATTTCTTCTTTGGTTTCTCATTTCTTTTATAGTCCTTAGGTAATTTCTTCTCCATAGTACAATAACGCTTCTTTCTATTAAAATAGACTTTTTGGAATGCTTTTTCCATAGAAAACCTATTTCTTTTAAAAGTTTCCATAGTGTGTTTCGACTCATTTCAGGGTAATCCTTATCATCTCGAACCGTGACAAGAACTTTGTCTACTGTCGGAAATTCTTTTCTAAAGAAGAACGCATGCACTTTTCTTCGAAGTATTTCTTTCAAAAGATTTTCTAATTGAAATTTTGGTTTTCCTGGAGCTTTACGTGCTGTTTGAAACTCGCCACATTTCTCTTCTTTAACAACTCTGTAAATCGTAGATTTCCCAACACCAAGCGTACTACTAACTTAATTCCACTGTGTCATCAACACTTTTACATAAATGTTTGTCTGTAAATGATTTAAAACAATTAAATATTAATGTTTTTTCATTAACTGTTAAAGGACCGATTTTTTTTCGTTTACGCGGCCCTTCCAAATTTTCCATGATCACACTAGAATTCGCACTGCACCTTGCAAGTTGCAACTAAACGACATTTAGTAAACTGTCAAGAATACACAACTTGGACCTCCTTACTAAATGGAAAACCTATAATCGCATTTTCGGTGAAATTTGTTGGGAAGGTATTTATCTACTTATAATTCGATTACTGTAAGAAATTTTTGGAATTAAAATAATAAAAAATTGGCAAATAGGTACTTATTGAAAATAATCTTAAGATACGGCTATGTAATCTTTAATACACAGGGCTTTTGGCCTGTCCAAACCTTTTTCTATTGTTCTGTACAGCTTATGTTTATAAAGGACCAATAAAAGACCCAAAACTTGTAATAGCTCAGGTACATTTATTACAATTTTAGGAAATATTTAGATTATTCTGTAAAGTTTTGCATTAGAAATGATGTTTTATTACTCTCTCATACATAAAAATCGACTATAGTCACAGCTATTATTATTTGACAGTGGTACAAAATTTATTTGAAGGAAAAAACAGCCTTAAGTTAGAACTTATATTTAGATGTCGTTGGGTATAAAATTGAAATCCTGTTCGGGTAACGTTGTAGGTAGTTTTTGCCGCATTTTTGTGGCCGTTAACAATGGTAGAATGAAACAAACAGCGATTTTAATCGACAGGATGACGCCAAATGCGGTCGCATCACAATTCTTCATTTTATCTGATCTTTTTAGCATAGAGGTGGAATAAACTTTTCTTTAGTTATTTTTATCAGTAAATATTTAACAGCACATAATATGGAAGGAAAATATGGAACTGCTACGAGCAGGGTTATGATTAGCAACCTATATTAATTTTTTACTAGTAGATAATTTATAAATACACAGAAATAACAATATGTAACTTGTCTTTATAACATCCGAGGCAATTATTGTTTTCCATAGGATATATGTTACTAAAACTGACAACAGGGCGGGGCTTAAAAAGATGTCTAAGCAAAGTCGTATTCAGATCTAATTATGATTGTTTCAACAAATAATCCAAGATAGATTTGATATTAATCTGATGTATTGGGATCCGATTAACACCAAAATTTGCCGGAGAGGCTAGCTGCGAGCTTAGTGTGCATCCACGTACTCGCAACAGTTAAGCAGTGATCTCTCCGGTCACGTCTGGGATGGGTGACTGCTGGGAGGTTCCAACATGGGCCGTGTCACCATGGGATTCATCCCACTAGCGTTTAACCATCGACGACGTGGAATGCATGAGAATTAATGAGGGTGTGAATGGGAAAGTAGTAGGACCTTCAAATGGTGGTACAATAAGCCGCAGGCTGCAGTGCTTCCAGACTACTGACGGATAGGGCGTAGCACGGGAGGTCTGAAGGGTGTAAAAAAAAAACTTTTCGACAGCTCTTTGACAACTGTGACATTGCTTGTTTTTTTTTTAAAGGCATACAAACGGTTACACAATGGTTGCAATCTCTCGCTTCAGAATCTCGAATTTCGTTAAAAGTGTATTTTAGCATCATTAACATGTTTTGCTCTTGAGATCACATTCATGAATGCGATGACTAAATGTAAAATTATTTTCGCAATAAAAATTATTTGCTTTGTTTTCGTGGACAATAAAACAAAGCAAAATTAAAACACTTTTAGTATTAATAAATAAGGAAATTATTTACCGTTAATAAAAGAACAAAGAATTGATCCTATAGAGTGATTCGAAAGAAAATGGATAAATAGAAAATAGAAAGGAAGGTTGTTATGTTACAAATTGCTACAAAAACAGATTGTTAATATCTCGCGGTTGAAAAATAGTTCCTATTGATATAAAAACCTCTTTCAAGTGAGTATAATTTCCAACCAAACGACAATCTCAAAATGAGATTGCACAAAAGAAATTTGTCAAAGAAAGTTGTTGCCCACAACGCATTTTTTATTAGATTTAAAGAAAGTCTCTCTTTTTGTATTTTCTTTAGATTATTTCAATTAATCGATTGATCGATATCGAATATACCTAATCTAAAATAATCGATTAATTATGGATTTTTCTAAAAAATCATCGATTATTTACCCTAACCCAAATCTTCATCGTTTGAAATATCGTCGAAATGTGCAAAATTGCTTTTTCTCTATAAGTTTATTTTTTATTATTTGGTTGACTGCAACTATAACTGGTAAAGTTAAAACCCCAGTTAGATACACTAAAGGAAGAAATGTGTTCCATATTTAGTTCCACACACTATAATAATTAATGGATTATATTGTGTAGGAATTTTAATGAAAACTTCAGTACTTTCGATATTATTTTATCAAACTTAAAAGCTTATTATAATATAATAATAATAATAATAATAATAATAATAATAATAATAATAATAATAATAATAATAATTTTTTTTGTGATATTTTATTTCCTTTTTTAAAATGTTACTTATTACCTAAGATATGCACCAGTTCCTCTGTTATTTTTTTTTAAATATTGTTAATTTGATCGGAAGTTGATTATCCAGATCTTTTATTCCCCAAATCTAGAAAAATAAAAATAAAAAATTACCAAAAAGCTGTAATGTTCTCTTACGCATTATTTAATTATGCCGTATCTACATATCTCTAATTTTTATTTTTTTGTTTCAGGTAAGTTCCAAGACAAACTACAAAATAAAACCGTATATTGTAAGTTGAAAAGCTTTTTTTAAACGTAGCGTTATCATAAATACAGTCTGTTCGCTATACTTACGCGGGTTTCGGATTAAAAATTTTATGAGTATTTCCAGGTAAGTACCCGAAAGTTTGACCTGTTCTTTAGGGAAATATCAGCTGGTTGAATGAAATGAAAAAGAATGTACAACTTTTTAATTAAATAATAATGGAGAATCTTTACACATAAAAATACATAAAAATTTGTTTCATGTAGAGAATTTCAAATGAAAAATAACAAAAATGAAAATCAATCATTATCATCCAAAATATCATAATCGTCATCATCATCATTACTGTCATCACCATTAATTGTTATTATAATTGGACTTATTTCGTTTATTTTATTTTCACGAGTCCACCAATCTTCTTATTAGTTTCTCGCACTTGGATATACAGTTCCGCCACACTTCTGGAGTTGCAATTGAAAGTGCTTTTCGCCAAGTTTCCCGAACTGCGTCGTCACTATAACCATTAGGCCCAATAAGGTTGTCATAATATTGTTTTGCTATTCCCCATATGGGATATTCTCAGAATAGGGGCAATTTCAGTGTCCCTTATGATTTTTAGCCTAAATAACCAAATTTTGAAATATTTTTGCGTAGGAGCATATACACATCTCTCGACCTCTATTGACGCACCACTAATTAATTTTCTATCTGTTATAGTTATTTTTTTATAATTTGTTTTTAGTGAAAAATGTCACTAACATGGACTGTCCTTTGAAGGAGTCCAGTGAATCAAAATTGATTTAAGCAAGAAGAAAATTAGTTTTAAATATTTTTTAAATGTGCATCTCGTAGATGAAGCTTTATATAACTACATAATCACTTTTTAGCGTAAAGCTAGAGATAGTTAATATTTTATCAAAAATTAAAATTTGTCCTTGGCATAAATTCACTGCATCTCGATGTCAGGGAAAGAATTAGAACAATGACAACATTGGTAAATAGCCGTTAAAACAAATACTATTTAGGTACAGGATAACTCTTTGAACTATTAGTTTAGAGGAAGCCAATATGAGTGAAGGTTTGCCAAATATTCGGAGGTTATGTTTAATAGGTGTCATTAACGTGCCTCATGTAAGTATTTTATACTGCTAGTTTCATTTTAAAAAATATGTAGTTGAAGTAGCTTGAGGGAATGTTGTTATAGATTCATCTTAAAAAATTTTATATTTATTTAGTCTTATTAGATTTTTACTAAAAATTGCATTCTTGTCATTAATGTGGACAAAGAAAAATATCATTAACAAGGACAAAATTTTTCATAGAATATCGATTGACCTTAATTTTACTTAAATGTTTATTTTTAATTTGAAAAAAGAAATAAATTTTGTGTTACTTAATTATTTATTTTACATTTGGATTGCTACGGACATGTTCTTTTTATATATATTAAAGCTGGATAAAATAAATCTTTACAAGTGCCACGTCAATTTTCTAAAATCAGTAATAAACTCTGTTACTTTATTTAATTTCTTATTTCAAGTCAAAAATGTCATTAACATGGATATCATTTGTCACTAACGTGGACTTTTTGTTATTTTTTGAGAGAATAAGTAACTTTTAAGAACAGCTGGTATATGAACATAGTTTCTTATTCATCACTGATGACATAACATAGATCAAACAAACAGAATAAACAAATTTTTTTTGTTAAATTTTGACTTGCGCAAACTGCCCTTATTGATAGGAATGACCCATATATATTCGTTGGGATTAAACTGGCAATGATACGGTGGCAGACGTAAAATTGTTAAGGTATGTACGAAAAATATCTTATAGTTCTGCCATGAAGCTAAGCCGTTTCGTTTTCAATTACAATGTCTGTATTATTACCGTCAAACACAAACTGACTTCAAATCGCAGACTTATTGTTTACTGAAATTTATTATTTGTACCTTTCCATTTTAATAATGAATTTTTTGCATTTATTCAGTTGTTACGAATGACTCTCTTGTGCAGTCCATAAATCATAGCTCATAATAAATTCTTTAATAGACTGTTGACACCTGCTCAGTTAATTAAATTCAAATTCATGAAATAAATTAATTAACAATGAATTCCACGCCTACTAGTTATATTGCATTAATCTCTCGTGCTATAGGCACCACCACCGACGCAGACGCAGATATAGATTATTCAGAATCGGTTTCAGCATAGGTGAAAAACCTCTTATCCATTGTTTTCCACCCGCAATTCGTAGAGTCCTCACTTCTTCGCGGAATTTTAACTCCACCAATCGTTCGAAAAAGCTTTTTAATTATTCGCATCACGGGAAAATCGCAGACGGCGCTGGTGGAGCCGTTCGCAGGAATAAAACTTTAAAAGGAAGTGCAAATCTGAACACCAGATAAATGCTTAATGAATTAACTTTGATAGAGTCTAGCTGCATGTTTGTCGTTTTGTTTTTCTGTACTGAAAGTTAACAATTCTACTTTAAAATTTTGTGCACATACACTATTTATTACTAAAGAATTAAAATTAAAATAAATGAGATTATTCATAAAATTTATTTTACGTATATTGTAGAATTTCTATAATAATTTCTGTGAAATGTAGATGAGATACTGGCAGTTCTTTAAGCTAGGTCATTTGCGTTTTATTCTTTACCTACATGTTTTACTTTATATGTTTTATGTTTAAAATATAATGTAATGACTTGTCCTATATGTTTTATAAATATTCAAATGGATTAATAAAGATGCATTTATTTATTATCAATTTTTCACACCGTATTCAGAAATTCAAGTCCAGTGTTAGTTAAAGACGCTTCAATTGCCGAAATATCCTGTAGTCTGCGGTGGGCCTTATTTGATATTCATTCCACATAGCTTACATAAAACAAAAAGTAAATATTAATACATTTTTTACAGATTGGGACATCAACTATTATATATTATATATACCTATATATGTTTTCAAATCAAAAATCTTCATTAAATAATACAAATTTCCAAGAATTCAATAATAATTAAACTTTGAAACCAGGTCAAACACGATACATTATTTGTGTCATGTATTTTTTAAAACACGATTTGAATCGCATAATATATTTTTTTTACCAAATGTTAATGTCAATTTAAAAAAAAAACTTCATAATTTACGTCAGTATAAATACTTTGTTATATAAAAAAACGGATTTTGTAGAATTCAATTAAATGATAGTAATTAGCATTAATTAGAATTTTTATTGTATTGCCAATAATAGAAACAATACAAAAAACATAAATGGAATTGGATTAGGAGTGTATGGGGCCTAGAAAGGGCGGATGTAATTTCGGCCGGAAAAAGGACAGGTACCTAAAACGGATATGTAATTTCGGCCGGAGGTTTAAGGGTTCGTTCTTATCGTATAGGTATTTTCGGCCGGAAGGAGCAGGTAAAATAAAATAAGATCTAGAATTGCTATAACATTCTTATTAAACCAAAATCAAAGACACTATTACTTAAAAACTAGAGCTAAAAACATGCATTACATTTTTACGAACTTTGATATGATACAGTTTTAAAAAAATTAAATCTAGAAATTTTTCCAGACCGAAGCATATTTACCATATTTTCAATAAATTTTAATTTATTTCTGACTTGCTTGTCTTTTATTTTTGCTGTAATATTTAAACTTTTTATTTTTAAATATGAATCGATCTGGAATTCTTTTAACATTTCTTAGTGCGATATGTATTGATATTTCAAAATCTACGAATGCCTCCATCGGTTCAAAAACTATATTAAAAACTTCCAAAATTTTAGATTTAAGCAACAGAAAAAGTTTAATATATGTGTCAGCAGTCTTATTTGGTAACAGACAATATAAAAGAGGTATATAGTGCCCATTTTCCAGGCCATGAATGGTAAATAATTGATAAAAATATTTCTTATAAAAAGAAAATGTGCCATCCATATATATAACATTCATTTTATACAACGTAGTAATATTTGTTTGGCAAGAAAAAACAATGATATTATCAACTGAACTGTTAATAAACAAAAAAAATTTCACCTGTCGTTTTAGGAGAATACATATCAACTACAGTATGTACTTTATGAATATCTTTAGGCAGGGCTGGCAGGAGCTGACTACGACTGTTATACACATTTCTTCTTATGAGATTTACATCCGCGGTAATCAATTCGTCCTGTAAATTTGTTGAAAGGACCCTTTTTATAATTTTCGAAGGTTTCTCTGATATGTCCTCCTGGACTTTTCGCTTGCATGCATTTGTGACAATTTTTCTCTGCAGAGAACGTTGATCTGGTTCATGATTGTGAGTTAACTCACTCCTGGTCACAATATATTCGGCACCAACAGTATACAATTTAGCTTAACATTTTAAATTTTTCCCACCTCCAACGCACTTCCCCACTCTTTAATACGTCTTGTTTACAAAATGAAAATTTTTCTACAATAAGCAAGTCACAACCGCGTGAACTCTTTACTATCGAAACTGCCATCATGTAATATAGATCTTTTCTATCTCTTGGTCACCCATAAAATAAGTGGTTAGTATCTTAATATTAAAAGGTTCGGTACTTTGTAATTAGGTAATCACATTGTTAAACTAATGAAAATCAAATTAAGAAAGATGAATGTAAATGTTTTAACTTTTCTAAGAAATATGAAAAGGGTAGATTATTATTTTCAGGTATATTCGAAAATCCTATCATAAACATTACCCTCGGCCGAAATTACCTATGCTATTAGATGGGCACTTTGCTTTTGGCAGGTAGGCGAGGGGTTACCGGCCGAAATTACGCCCGACGCCTAGAACAATGTACTTTGAAAGTTTTGGTAAATACTCAAAGCATTTTTATCTTCAAATGCTGGTAAAGTAAGCCGCCAGACTACAGACGGATTATGGTGATAGCAAAGGGAGTCCTAAGGGTGTAAAAGATTATTATCATGTCCGATAGCCATCAAAGCTCTGATCTTTGAGCTTTTATGTAATTAGCTCAAAAATGGTCTCGAGATGTCTAGAAAATAAATGATCTAGGCTAGGAAAATACATTTGTTACTCTCACTTTTAACCGAATAGTTGGAACTATCTCTTAGGGCTAAAACATATTAAGATACTTCTGGGTGACTAAAACCAGAACAGATCGAAAGACTCTATCTGTTTGGACAAGAACAGGCTATGTATTTGTATACAGCCTGTTCGCTACACTTACGCGGGCTTCGGATTAAAAATGTTATGAGTATTTCCAGGTAAGTACCCGAAAGTTTGACCTGTTCTTTGGGGAAATATTAACTGGTTAAATGAAATGAAAAATAATGTACAACTTTTTAATTAAATAATAATGAAGAATCTTTTGTATAATTGAGAGCAGAATTAAACTTCTTCATTAATGGAGTCTAATATGGCTATTATAAACAAACCTAATAATAATTTTATATTACACTTCACACAGAAAATATGGTCTATGTATTATAAGAGGTTTATTTAGCTCAAATAAAATATTTTCTAACATAAAAATTTGTTCCATGGAGAGAATTTCAAATGAAAAATAAAAAAATTGAACTTGCCAACAAAAATGAAAATCAGTCATTACCATCCAAAATATCATAATCGTCATCATCATCACTGTCATCACCATTAATTGTTATTATGATTGGACTTATTTCGTTTATTTTATTTTCACGAGTCCACCAATCTTCTATTAGTTTCTCGCACTTGGATATACAGTTCCGCCACACTTCTGGAGTTGCAATTGAAAGTGCTTTTCGCCAAGTTTCTCGAACTGCGTCGTCACTATAACCATTAGGCCCAATAAGGTTGTCATAATATTGTTTTGCTATTTCCCATATATATTCGATGGGATTAAACTGGCAATGATACGGTGGCAGATGTAAAACTTGATGATCGTAACTTTCAATAATCTGATCCACAACAAAGGGTTTTGGTTTTGCGTGTATATTTGCCAAGCGTAATAATTCTGATTTTAATATATATTGAGGAAATGGTATATGTTCCTTTGTCAACCATTCTTTAATTTTATCAACAGTCCAAGAATTCGTTGGACTTTTGTTTAATACTTCAGAATGGTAAAGTGCATTGTCTAAAATAATTACGCTGGGTTCACTTAAACCTGGGAGAAGTTTTTCATGCAACCATTTTACAAACATTTCTGTGTTCATATTATCGTGATAGTCACTAGATTTTGATTTAGATGAAAATATTAAATCAGCACCTTCTATAAAACCCGATTTCCCTCCTGCATGTAAAATTATGTGTCGCTTCCCTTCTCCATCGGTATGTTTGATGGACTTTACGTTATCATCTTGCCATATTCTCTTGGTTGCACCCGTGGAAAATATCCATGTTTCATCAAAATATGTAAAATTCGCCCCTTCTTCTTTAAATTTAGAATATTTTCTTAGAAATGTTAATTCTCTTGTGCACGACAGAACTTCTTTCACAAAGGTCTTTCTGTTATCCTCCTTTTGAAATTTGAAACCCAAGTTATGTATCACTTGCCATAGACTTGTTCTGCCAATGTCGTCAAATTTTCTATCTATTAATTCCGAGAGAATTGTATTTAAGGTCACATGTTCCTTGTTGGCCCTCATTCGATGAATGTTATCACGAATTTCAAATTTCTATCCATCTGGAATATCTTTCGTTTTCAATGATGGGCGAGTTTTGCGATGATCTTCTTTCGGCAGTTCACCATTGTGATTTTGTAATACTCCTTTTAATTTGGTATCACTAATTCCTAGAGCATCGCATACGCGTTGTTGTACAGACATTACCGATTTTAAAGGACCGCCATTTTCACGTTTAGGCTTTTTTAAAATTTCCACTAAATTTACAATATACATACAATGTCAACACTTGCAAAGAATCAATTCAACTGCAATATTTGTAACAAATTTAGTACCTACCCTAATGTTATTTTAATTTAAATCTGACCATTAGGGCAATTTTACCTGATTTCTTGGGATGAGGCTTATTGGGACTGGTTGTCAATGACTAATTTGCATAATTTTGTTAATCCGAAACCCGCGTAAGTATAGCGAACAGACTGTAGGTTTAAAAAGTCTAAATTTATCAACACTAAAAGGCAAGTAACACCTTTTACTGTAAACAAATAATTCAGAAATATTCAAATAATTTCGTAAATAGTAGAGAGAGACAACTAAGAATTCACCTTCATTTAGATATAAAAGTCAGTTTTTGATAACATGTTAGATAACCCCTTCTGTCATTCACCCTTTCAATTTTCATTTGAACTACAAATAAGCATTGAAGGATGAGGTATAAATAAAATGTCTACCTCTTAAACATGTACTACGTTCTGCAAATGAAATTACTACACTCCTTTCTTTTCTAGAGTATAATCTAGTAGTTTTTCGTCATTGTTTACATCGTTAAATATGATATATTTCTAAATACAATAATATTTTGTGAAGAAAATGTTAAAGTACATATCTGATTATTTTTTTTATCTAAAATTATCTTTTTCTTTTAAAAATTAATTTTTATTACATATTAGATCGTTTAACAGTTTAACATTGTTGATAAACAAATCCAGGAAATGAGTGACCTACATATTTATAATTTTAACTAAAATATTCTTAAATAACAATTTTCAATTTGAGTATTGAAATACAGAAAACACAATTTTTCATCTGACCTGACATTACAGATAACTCAAACACCCAAATCTTAAAAGCCCACATCAACAATCTACGACTGATTTTGTAAAAACCACACGTATATGTGTGCTTAAGAAAGTGTATGATGTCCAAAAAGAAATTAGCCCAATTTTAGTATTAAATTCAAAAATGTTACCAACCTATACATTTGCGCTGATGCCGGTTCGTTACAAAATTTATGAGAAATATTTTATGATTCATTTCCGAGGTCTCATTGCATATTTATTTGGTTAACTATTCAATTATATGTATATGCTGAGCATTTTCTTCAGCAGCACCGTACTTAAAACCATATCAGTTAGGATAATGTTAGTTAAAAATGAACAATGAAAATGTAGTACCAATCCGATAATAACGCAAACGAATGTACAACTAAGTTTAAAGGAAAATTTTGCGACTTTTAGAAGAATTTACACCTATAGTTCTACAATAAAAAGTATTTTCCAAAAATATTTCTTATCGGTAACCATTGTCTCATTAACTGTACAGTTTTAATTGAAAAGAAATATATAATTAAGACTAACCGGACAACATTTGCCGTACGTAAAAAGTAACGCATTTCTGAACGCACCGAATTCAGTAAAAACAATTTTGTGTGCGATTAAATAGTCTTGGCGGTATTAAGCAAAAATATTTGTATGTTCTACTCCAGTGATTACCAACCTCTCAATGTGTTGAGATACTTTGTTAATTTTGGAATAAACAGCGAGCTACCCACACGGAAGCCACGTAACGCAACGTAAATGAAATAATCCACAGTTAACTTATCATTATATGTATTTATTTTACTATTTAACTGGTAATACATAATACATAGGTACTAATAATAAACTAATAACAAAATAACTAATATTACTAGTACGTACTTGTTCTACCTACCAAACGAAGGTGTTTGAAAAATAAACACAAACTTTTATCCAGCCACAACGGCATGTCACGTAAGATTTAAAAATAGTTAATAATAACAAAAAAGTAACGCACTATCATGAACATAAACATTGAAAAATAAAAAAGCACGTTCAATGAAAAGGCTGACACTCAGACTCATCGATAATTTTTTTAATGTTTGCAGTATAATTTGATACAGCCATTCGAATACAATTATCCAAATGTTCATCTGTAAGTCGATTGCGATATTTGTTCTTAATAAACTTCATATTGGAAAAAGAAGATTCACACAAATAGGTTGAACTGAATAAGGCACTTTCAAGGCACACGGCATAGAACTGAATATTTGTCTTTACTTACAATAGGCCAGATATATTTGGTACTTGAGACTAACGATTTTAAGGCTAAATCATTTTGAAACTCAATAACTTCCATTTCTGTTGCAGCGATGTCTTCGCAAACGTTCTGCATAACACAAGTTGCAAACTGTTGGATATCAATTTCCATAAAGGGTGAAACAACAAACTGCGCTACTAAAGCCATTTCGTTGAAATCCTTAAAACGATTTTTGAAGTTATTCTTCAGGGTAGAAACTATTTCTACATGATATTTGCTGTCGTAGGGTTCTAATGGATTTTGAGATATTTTTTCTGAAAGAATAGGAAAATGCTTGGCATCGCTGTTAATTAGGTTTTATTCCCAAAACTCCAGCTTTTTGATAAATGCTTTTATATCAGAAATCATTTCCGCTAGTTCTTTGTCTCTCCCCTGTAGCTGCAAATTAAGTTCGTTTAATTTTTCTGTAATGTCCACGAGAAAACCAAAATCTCTAAGTCAGATTGAATTTTCTAGTTCCCGAGTCGGTTCATCGCGTTGTTTGAAAAATTGAACTATGCCAGATAGGACATCATTAAAACGTTTCAGCATCCGTCCTCTACTTAACCATCGGACTTCAGAGTGAAGGAGTAGGTCCCCGTATTGACAGCCAACTTCATCTGCCAAGGTTTTGAATAATCTTCTTTGTAACGCTTGAGCTCTAATCTTGTTCACGATTTTTACCACCAGTTTCATAACGTTGTTTAGTTTCAGGAAATTTCCACATAATGCTTGCTGATGGATAATGCAGTAGTAACAGAGAAATTGCGGAAAAGTTTCATCTTTACGACATAACGCCACCAGACCCTTATCACAACCCACCAGAGCTGGAGCGCCATCGGTTGTCAAGCCTACCATTTTCGATATTGGAATTTTCTCGGAAGAAATAATATTTTTTAAACGAGAAAACAACTCCTGTCCAGTAGTGTGTCCTTTCAGTGGAATAAACTTCAAAATATCTTCTTTAATCGTAAAATCCCTAAAAACCATCTTGATGAACACAGCCATCTGGGCAGTGTCAACGACATCTGTTGATTCATCCAGTTGAAGTGAAAAATAAACACAGTTATCTAAGTCAGTTCTTAACTGTAAAAAAATATCATTGCTTATTACTTCTACACGTCTCATCACTGTATTAGCAGAAAGTTGCATAGATTTTATAGCTGAAACTATATCGTCTTTATTTCTAAAGTTGGCAAATAACGAATCAGCAGCTTCTAAAAACGCCTGTTTTATCATTTCCCCGTCTTCATAAGGTTTCTTTTTTTGTGCAATTATCTGGGACACACGGTACGATGCTTCAGTTACTGCCTTATTTTTGTCGACTGTTCTTAAAAATATTGATTGTTGTCCAATTAGCTGCTTTTTTAACTGTTTCAGTTTCTCCTTTCTGGCAGTAGAATGTAGTGGGAATGATTTTTCAAAATTAGAATGTACAGTTTTATGATGTCTCTCAATATTTCCTTTTTTAGCAACGGAGACCGAAGTATTACATAACAAACACACATTTTTATCTTTAACTTCTGTAAAAAAGTATTGTTCTTCCCATTCCGAATGAAAGTGGTATGTCGTTACGTTTTTACAACTGCTTGCCATAATATTATTTTTTGTTGTTCTCTACTAACCCAACCACTGGACGTTGGTTACGCGTTCAGTTTTAAACTAAGCGCAATGTCGCCGCGCCGTTCGTATTTATCCCGTTCAAAGCAATCCTGATCATTCTCGAACACTAACGCGCTGGTCCGGCTGGTCGTTTCTAGCCGATTCTAGCTTGATGGCCGCTGTTTATGTTTAATATTATGACAATTAGATTTTTTTGTGGAATTTTCGGAAGCTTCTCTGATTTTTGCAGTTTGTATTTTTTAAATTAAAATCGTTGTGAGAGCTACCAGAATTGCTTCCGCGAGCTACCGGTAGCTCGCGATCGACAGGTTGGCGACTACTGTTCTACTCAAACGAATTATTGAAATATGATATTCTTTATAAAGGCCACGTCTCTATAACTATTGATAATTATTCTCACAGTTTTGCCTAACTTGCTATCTTGTTTAAATTAATTTGAAGCTCATTTGCGACAACTATGATTTGGTTATAATCTGCAAAAGTATTTGATTGGAATACCTACATCTGTTGAGAAGTGAGTCCCAGGAAGCTGCTTTGAAACACCCCGAGTTTACAGGGTAAAGCTTGTATTTTACTCTAAGATATAAGGTCTTAGCCAAATAAAAAGGAAAATTTAACCAATAAATAACAGTGTTGTTAATGGGATTAAACTTCTTTTAATCTCTTATCATTAAAAGTAACACTTCGGTACCTAAAAACAAAGATTAAAAAAAAATTAAAAATTCAAGAACTACTTTAAAAGTCACTGTCTTCACTATAAATTACTGATATGTATGTTATAGATCTGTAATATTCTTTTTAATGATATAAAAATCCAATCCGGAGATGGTGTTTAGCAAATTTTAAGTGTACCCCAACACCTACAATCACTTTTAATTGTATGACCGAAAATGTCACGTCGTCGGTAATAAAACAAATAAAAGACAACCATCGATCGACTATGGCTGCTTCGTTGAGATGACAAGAAGCAAAAAAAATTAACAATCGGCAGACCGCCGTGCAAACTTTGATCAGGGAATTGAACCACAACCAAAAACAAGTGCGCTTCATGTTGATATTGACAAGGAGAAATTTGTACACTGGAACTGGTAGAATTCATATTGTTAATGAAGAAATGATAATAATATAATTCGTAAAAATAAACTTAATAGTGTCATGTTAAATTGATCATATAAAATAATACATCAGAATAATGTTGAACCCCCAACTGACTGCCAAAAATGAATGCATCAATTACATGACAACAAAGTTTCTATTGCAAATTTTAATGTCTGTAATCAAAATGAAATTTTGTAGCGCAGGGTATTATTTCAATTTAATTTCTTGGAATGAAGAGTCGTAAAGCTTTAATCAAGAAGTGTATTCCCAACAGCCATGGACGTATCCAAGAAGTTTTTTACTTGGGGTTAAAATTGCATTTTGCTTGTTATAATAAACTTTTCATTTAATAAACATTATTATTTTGTGTATTGTTTATCGCAGAATTGCCAAATCTATTTATTTATCTTATTGACTAAGGGAATATTAAATAAAGAATAACTCCTTAAATTTTCTAATAATGATAGAATGAAAAATATACCGTTACATTCAAATTATTTTTGACAATTCAATACTACCTCTTGCAGTTGAGCTAAAGGTTGTATCGTTGATAATAGTTAGTTAGATCGTTGATTTATATAATGAACAGTAGAAGTCCAATAACAGAACCTTGTGGTACTCCATGGGTGATTCCATTTAGAAGGCATTAATAATGAAAAAAAATCCAAGATGTCCACCAAAAGAAATAAGTGACTGACTTGTTTGATAACTATTTGATTAGTTAATAATTTAGTTAATCAGCACCAGGCTTTATCGCTGGTATTTTGAAACAACATATTTTTATTTGTAAAGCTGACAACAATAGTCCCTTATCTCTTTATCAAGTTACGCACATGATATAATACAAAACGTCTTATTAAATGTTAATGTTTCCCATCAAAATGTGCTTCGTTCACGATAAGATGTACTTAAGAAAATTTCGGAGAAATATTTGTAGGCAAATTGCTCCTACATTAAATATAAACACAGACATTCGCAGATGTTCTTTTACATAAATACGAGTATATAAAACTCGGTGGTCTTGAATTGTAATTTTTTACCTTATGCAAAATATCAACGGTTATTTTCGATTACATATTTACATTTATTTATTTATTTATTACAAAAATGTAATATTAATAATAATAAATTTATGCAAGAATATTCGTCTATCTCTCGCGAACAATTATGGCAACTGAAATTCCTTATAATTTATGTTTTTAAATTGTCCAAGATTGAGTTACAAACTACTCTATTCTCTATTGGAACAATTCTATTAATATTATAATACTTGATAAGCTTTAAGCTCGTAATTACAGGGTAAAGATCAGCGCATGTTCACCATCAACAACCACATTTTTGTACACGCTAGGAATCAAAAATTAGATAATAAATTGTTCATATGTATCAGGGCTAACATATCTAAGAGGGTTGCGACATGCCTTGTAAATGGATGAAGGGACTAAAGCAGTGGCCGCCAACCTGTCGATCGCGAGCTACCGGTAGCTCGCGGAGGCAATTCTGGTAGCTCTCGCAACGATTTTAATTTAAAAAATACAAACTGCAAAAATCAGAGAAGCTTCCGAAAATTCCACAATCAAATCTAATTGTCATAATATTAAACATAAACAGCGGCAACGTTGCGGTGAGCGATCTGCCGTTGACGCCATCAAGCTAGAATGGGCTAGAACCGTCCAGCCGGACCAGCGCGTCAGTGTTCGAGAACGATCAGGATTGCTTTGAACGGGATAAATACGCACGGTGCGGCGACATTACGCTTAGTTTAAAACTGAACGCGTAACCAACGTCCAGCGGTTGGGTTAGTAGAGAACAACAAAAAATAATATTATGGCAAGCAGTTGTAAGAAGGTAAAGACATACCACTTTCATTCGGAATGGGAAGAACAACACTTTTTTACAGAAGTTAAAGATAAAAATGTGTTTGTTATGTAATACTTCGGTCTCCATTGCTAAAAAAAGAAATATTGAGAGACATCATGAAACTGTACATTCTAATTTTGAAAAATCATTCCCACTACATTCTGCCGCCAGAAAGGAGAAACTGAAACAGTTAAAAAAGCAGTTAATTGGACAACAATCAATATTTTTAAGAACAGTTGACAAAAATAAGGCTGCAACTGAAGCATCGTACCTTGTGTCCCAGATAATTGCACAAAAAAAGAAACCTTATGAAGACGGGGAAATGATAAAACAGGCGTTTTTAGAAGCTACTGATTCGTTATTTGCCAACTTTAGAAATAAAGACGAGATAGTTTCAGCTATAAAATCTATGCAACTTTTTGCTAATACAGTGATGAGACGTGTAGAAGTAATGAGCAATGATATTTTTTTACAGTTAAGAACTGACTTAGATAACTGTGTTTATTTTTAACTTCAACTGGATGAATCAACAGATATCATTGACACTGCCCAGATCGTCAGGATCAGGGATCCCAGATCTCACGATTTATCGTGAGATCTCACGATTTAGTACTGAGTCTCACGATCTCACGATAATGCGCCTGAATCTCACGATATTTTTTAGCAAGCTGCTTGCAGTAGCGGACCTTAAGTTTTTATGTAAAACGATTCTTTTTAATTAATCAAACAATTGAATTATGCTGTAAAGTCCAACCCAGGAACGTGCTAATGCGTTAGCCGATAATGACGGACGACTAACACTTGACAGTCCCCAGCAAGTGGTCGGATACTTTCCATATCTGGCCCTATCCATATTTTTAATAGTCTCAAGAATTACTATCAAATCAATAGTAATAGTACTATCGAAACTATACCAACGTTGATTCAACGGTTGATACGTAGTACACTAAAGAATTACATTTTATTTATAGAAAAAAAAATAATATTTCAAATAAAAAAATGTACCAGTAGGTAAGTAGAGACATAAGAAAACAGGTGGAGGCAGGAGTCACATTTGTGGCGTGCGTATGTTAACAAATTAGGGCAATCTTTAAAACAGATTTATAATAATAATAATAATAATACTCTCCCTAATTCACCCCCTTACGCGTGAATTTCAACCCCTGAAGTCGACTGAACGACTTGTGTAGGGGAAGGGACGGCTATTATTATTATTTGCCGTGGCGCTCCGGGGCGACTTAAAGATGATTGATGGTGCCATTTGACTTACAGGTGAGGAAAACCCGAAAAACCTCACCCACCATCATCGAGACGGTAATGTATGGCTTTTTTTTTAATCTGCATACATCATCTATAGTGCTGAATTTGCTGAGTGCATTCTTATAATTTTAGTTTATTTGATCGAATTGCGTGAAAATGAATTTAAAAATTACTAAAAACATGTAAATTTAAACTATCGAACAATCGATAGTTTTCGATAGTAACACACTATCGATAGAGATTTAAAAGTCGGTCATTCCTTGCTCTTCGCTCGGACAAAGTTCATCAAAATCGAAAATACTATATATATATTTAGCTAAACTGCGCATGCGTAGTACAATCTCACGATTTCTCACGATTTTTTCACGATCAAGCTCACGAATTTAAGCTCAGTACATCTGGGATCCCTGGTCAGGATGGTTTTTAGTGATTTTACGATTAAAGAAGATCTTTTGAAGTTTATTCCACTGAAAGGACACACTACTGGACAGGAGTTGTTTTCTCATTTAAAAAATATTATTTCTTCCGAGAAAATTCCAATATCGAAAATGGTAGGCTTGACAACCGATGGCGCTCCAGCTATGGTGGGTTGTGATAAGGGTCTGGTGGCGTTATGTCATAAAGATGAAACTTTTTCGCAATTTCTCTGTTACCACTGCATTATCCATCAGCCAGCATTCTGTGGAAATTTCCTGAAACTAAACAACGTTATGAAACTGGTGGTAAAAATTGTGAACAAGATTAGAGCTCAAGCGTTACAAAGATTATTCAAAACCTTGGCCGATGAAGTTGACTGTCAATACGGGTACCTACTCCTTCTCTCTGAAGTCCGATGGTTAAGTAGAGAACGGGTGCTGAAACGTTTTATTGATGTCCTATCTGGCATAGTTCAATTTTTCAAACAACGCGATGAACCGACTCCGGAACTAGAAAATTCAATCTGGCTTAGAGATTTTGGTTTTCTCGTGGACATTACAGAGAAATTAAACGAACTTAATTTGCAGCTTCAGGGGAGAGACAAAGAACTAGCGGAAATGATTTCTGATATAAAAGCATTTATCAAAAAGCTGGAGTTTTGGGAACAAAACCTAGTTAACAGCCAAGCATTTTCCTATTCTTTCAGAAAAAATATCTCAAAATCCATTAGAACTCTATGACAGCAAATATCATGTAGAAATAGTTTCTACCCTGAAGAATAACTTCAAAAATCGTTTTAAGGATTTCAACGAAATGGCTTTAGTAGCGCAGTTTGTTGTTTCACCCTTTATGGAAATTGATATCCAACAGTTTGCAACTTGTGTTATGCAGAACTTTGGCGAAGACATCGCTGCAACAGAAATGGAAGTAATTGAGTTTCAAAATGATTTAGCCTTAAAATCGTTAGTCTCAAGTACCAAATGTATCTGGCCTATTGTAAGTAAAGACAAATATTCAGTTTTATGCCGTGTTGCCTTGAAAGTGAAAGCATTATTCAGTTCAACCTATTTGTGTGAATCTTTTTTTTCCAATATGAAGTTTATCAAGAACAAATATCGCAATCGACTTTACAGATGAACATTTGGATAATCGTATTCGAATGGCTGTATCAAATTATACTGCAAACATTAAAAAAATTATCGATGAGTCTGAGTGTCAGCCTTCTCATTGAACGTGCTTTTTTATTTTTCAATGTTTATGTTCATGATAGTGCGTTACTTTTTTGTTGTTATTATTAACTATTTTTAAATCTTACGTGACATGCCGTTGTGGCCGAATAAAAGTTTGTGTTTATTTTTCAAACACCTTCGTTTGGTAGGTAGGAATGTAGCTATGAACAAGTACGTACTAGTAATATTAGTTATTTTGTTATTAGTTTATTATTAGTACCTATGTATTATGTATTACCAGTTAAATAGTAAAATAAATACATATAATGATAAATTAACTGTGGATTATTTCATTTATGTTGCGTTACGTGGCTTCCGTGTGGGTAGCTCGCTGTTTATTCCCAAATTAACAAAGTAGCTCAACACATTGAGAGGTTGGCGACCACTGGACTAAAGGGTAGTCATCTTAAGTCAATACTTTTCAGCAGTTCATTTATAAAACACCACAATTATCGTTTGTCCTGTATTAATATTAATATTATAAAAACAGAGGCAGAATGATCGACTCGGCGGCGCAGGATATTCAAGCAAGCCCCTTAGATATATCGGCCCTTTATGGGTACATAAGACAGACACTATATTAATTAAAAACAAAAAACAGTACATTATTGCGCACTTTTAAATTATGTAAACTGACTCATAGTATTCTAAAAAAAGAGTATAATTGGTGTACTAGAATGGAAGCGCATTCTACCCATAGTTATTTTGTACTAGACCTATTTAATTTCCATTCGAATACGGTGTATTTAGAACGAAACGTATTAATCAGCAATTATCCTTAACAAACAATCGGCAACATAATGATCGTCAATACTTAGAAGCTCATCGACATTGTTTAAGACAAGAAATTTTTCAATTACGTTAATATCGCATTGTATGACGAATATCTGAAATTTCTGCTGTTTATTTTTCCTTCTCACGCACCACAAATGGTGACTGAACTGCTCTTCCTGCGAATAAATTATGTTGTTGCTTTGGATTCGTCCTTTGGTGCTTAAATAAATTAAAATTTGTCTCAATACCGTCGGACAAAGGTCGAAAATTGTATCTTCCTGAAAATATAAACATAAACAATAGAATGTTTAAAAACAGACATTATCACCTTCCTTCTAGGGCCTATAACTCTAAGAAACAAACAAAAAATTAAAACAGATGTAGGATTTTAGTAACGTCCTATTTTTAACTGAATTATATTAACTAACTTCGTTTGGCAGCCGGAGGCGACAAAATTGAATATAAATAATCTCCAGAATTTGACCATTTTAAATAATCAAACTTGCTACGAATACTAGATGTTTTATGACAAATTCACTCAATTTTTTCAAATGCCTGTTATTTTAGCATCAAATTCAATACGAATTTACCTATCTAAGGATACTATTATTTATCTACAGTCTCAATAAAATATCAAGTAATTACGCACTAATGGGACACCTTGTACAAATGAAGAAGACATGAAAAAAAAATGAAATTCATTAGACCAATAAATAAAAATACCGATTTAAAAAATTAAATTAAACGTTTTTAGATATATTTATAAGAACTTTTTTTCATGCTTTGAATAGAGGAACTCTGCCCTGAAATCAATATTTATGAAGCTCCCTGTATATTTCTAATAGTTTATTCTTTAAATCCAGCCATTTTTCAAATATTCAGAATCGTAATCAACTTAACGAATTTTTGGAAAATATTTAAATTACTACAATACAATTCGCGTTTTCATTTATTAAAATTTCCTTTGCGCTTTTTTTAATATCGTTAATTAATGCAGGTGTAGCCACATCTAGACTCGTCTTTTTGGAATAGAACAATGGTTGAAGCAGAAATACGAAACCATAAAATGTGAATGAAGTAGTGCGGTAATTCCGAGTAGACTGCAAACTGAATTTAACGCAGTTCTGTGAATGTTTGAAATTAAATTATCCCGATTTGTGAAATGACTATTTCTGGAAACGGATTTCCTGGTCACAATTATGTTACTACATCATCATTTATTTCTCTCCTTCTGCGTCAAAGCAGTCACATATATAAAATTCATATGTTTGCGAGCAAAAGCAAGTCTGCGTCTTTTATGTACTGCAGTAAGCAAGGGCTCTGTAGCTGGACTGCAAGCTGTCGAACCACTTTTTCTTAACCTTCGCCGAACAGTAGAAGGGCTGACTGCCGTTCCATGAGCTTGCTGAAGACTGCTTTGGAGCATTCTAGCAGTTTGGGTTCGGTCTTGTAAAGCAGCAATGGTGAGTAAAGCGATCTTCCTTGGCTGTTGTTTATTTTTTAGTACCTGTACCGGGTCGCCCGTGATTAGAGCCAGTCGCAAGAAACCGTTGATGTGTTCTTTGCACATTTATTTGTCTCGCCACATCCCGTTGACTTGCTCCATTTTCCAATAATGTTACAATTTGAATAGCTCTTCGATGTTTTTCACGAGGGGTAAATACATTGGGAATTCTTGTGTACATCTGTTTGGGAATTCTTAGGAATTCCCGGGAATTCCCAGGTATTCTCAGGAATTCCCAGGTATTCTTGGGAATTCTCAGGTATTCTTAGGAATTCTTAGGTATTCCCAGGAATTCTCAGGTATTCTTTGGCAATTCTCTATAAAAATCTGATGTGTCCAACACATGACTTTCCTATCTAGTTATTACAGGCTTTTTCCAGTTATTTTGTATAATCTAATGTTTAGATCTAAATACATACATTTTCCACACACTTTTTTATATTTGGTGTTTTTTTTCTTTTCCTTTTTTAAACTGAAATTCGAAATTTGCAGTTTTCCAAAAATATCTGGAATACGGTTCATTTTAAAAAATTCAAATATTGTACTTTTTGTTAAATTTCGACAATACAGACCATTTAAGAAAAATTATGTATGGCACTAAAGCGAGCACAAAAGTTATAAAAAATGCTATTGCAAAAAACTTTGGACAAAAATATTTCTTCTTTAATCATAAATAACTGAAATTCGTTAAAGTAAAAAAATCGACCCCCATAAAGTCCCCCCCCCCCCCCCCCAGATGCTTCGACTGTGCCTAAAATTTAGTCAGCTTACCACAGAATGTGTTTAAGCTTAAATTGAAAATTTGCTGTTTTTCTCTTTATCCCTTTTTGAGTTATGTTCAAAATTCGAAATTTTCACTTATCTTCAAATTTCTCAAATACGGGCCATTTTAGGAAAATTATGTGTAAAACAAAAAATATAGAGAATAATTTTGCAAACAACTTTTCTTTAAGGAAGTTTCTTTTGCAAGCGTATATTTAATAAAGTAGAAAAATGACCCTGCATAAAGTACCCCCTAGATTTTCCGACTATGTCCAAAATCTAAACAACTTACTGCAGGGTAGATTAAAGCTTAAGTTTATAATTTGGTGCTCTTCATTCGTTTTTGACTTATGTTTAAAATTCCAAATTTTCACTTTTTCTCAAATTTCTTTCACGGCAGGGTGGATTAAAGCTTAAGTTTATAATTTGGTGTTTTTTCCTAATCCTTTCATGAGTTATCGAGTATAAAGAAACACGCGCAAGCACGCTCGCACCCGCGTACGCACCTACGCACGCACGCACGTACCCACGCAACCTCGCATCCGCGCACGCATCTACGCACGCACCCACCCATGCACCCACCCTCGCATCCACCCACGCACCCACTCACGCACCTACGCCGAGACCTACGCACACATAGAGAGGAAAGTAAAAAATGTTCTCCAAATAACTCTCATAAAGGACAAAAGGAAGGTGCAAAATAAAGTTATTAGAAAAATTAATTAACAGTACGAAAATTTTATTTAAAAAAAGTATACTGTAAAAATATTTACCTTAAAAAAACTTCAAATGTTGCTAAACAGTGGATAACGGCAAAATGTTATTTTTGATCGTTGATAAAATTGGACATACAGGGATTTTCAAACATTGTCAATTATAATTAAAATTGTTTAGAATTGAACAATACCTGGAATATATTAGTATGCAATGGAATATATCTGTTATTTACGATTATAGAAGAAACTTCTTCAAATAAAAGTTGTTTAAAATATTATTCTTTATAATTTTTGCCCCATACATAAATATCCTAAAATGGCCTGTATTCGAGAAATTTGAGAAACATTGAAAATTTTGAACTCAAAAACGGATAAAGAGAAAAACACCAAATTATAAACTTAAGCTTTAATCTACCCTGCGGTGAGCTAAATGTAGTTTGGGCATAGTCGGAACATCTGGGAGGGGGGCACTTTATGGGAAGTCATTTTCCTACTTTATGGAATATATCCATTATTTACGCTTAGAAAAGAAACTTCTTTGGATAAAAATTGTTTGAAATATTATTCTCTATAAGTTTTGTCCCATACATAATTTTCCTTAAATGGCCCGTATTCGAGAAAATTGAGGAATAGTGAAAATTTCGAAATTTTGAACATAACTAAAAAACGGACAAAAGGAAAAACACCAAATTTTTAATTTTAATCTACCCTGCGGTGAGCTGAATATATTTTGGGCATGGTCAGAACATCTGGGGGGTACTTTATAGAAGGCCATTTCCCTACTTTATGGAATATATTTGTTATTTACACTTTGAATAAAAGTTGTTTGCAATATTATTCTCTATAATTTTCGAGATAATTTTGGTTGCATACTTAATCTTATCAAAATGACCCGTATTCGAAAAATTTGAGGAAATGTGAAAATTTCGAATTTTAAATTATCTCAAAAATGAATAAAGAGAAAAATACCAAATTTTAAACTTAAGCTTAAATACATTCTGTGGTGAGTTGTCTAAGTTATGGACATAGTTGAAGCATCTGGGGGTGTTTTATAGGGGGTCGTTTTTTTAATTTAACGAATATCTCCGTTATTTACTATTGGAGAAGAAATTTTTTTGAATAAAAGTTGTTTGCAATATAATTTTCTATAATTTTTGTCCCATACATAATTTTTCTTAAATGTTATTCTTTATATTTTTTGTTATATACATGATTTCCCTAAAATGGACCGTAGTCGAGATATTTGAGATAAACTTCAATTTCGAATTTCAGTTTAAAAACGGAGAAAACACCAAATATAAAAAATGTTTCGAGTAAGATGCATGTGGAAAATGTATTTAGTTCATCCTCTAAACATTTACAGGGATGATAAAATAGGTTGTACAAAATAACCGGAAAACGCCTGTACCTAATAACTAGATAGGAAAGTCATGTATTGGACCCATCAGATTTTTTTCCAAAGTTAAAATTTTTCCCCCACAGTTAATACCTATCTTATCTTTTTATTTCTTATATTTTATCAAAAGTAAAATATGATCTAAAGTGAGGGAAAAAATGCTAATCATTAGTTAATAAATCCGGAACAATTATTTATTTTCCTAATAATTTAAGGACCTTATTAAGTACCTTATTTACTAACTCTAGATAAATCTTTAGAAATACTTGGTTATTCTCATATATTTTTCGGGCATTATCTGGATATACTTAGTTATTCTCTCAGTATTCCAGGTATTTTCTAGGTATTACCGGGAAGTCTCTGGGTATTCCCGGGAAGTCTCTGGGTATTCCCGGGAAGTCTCTGGGTATTCCCAGGAAGTCTCTGGGAATTCCCAGGAATTCTCAGGAAGTCTCTGGGTATTCCCAGGAATTCTCAGGTATTCTTTATGTTAGGAATTCTTGTGTACACATTTTTTGGATGTGTTTACCCCTCGGTTTTTCATCCATTATTAAGGATTACATTTTACTTTATGAAGACCAGTGTAGTACAAAAATATCTTTAATACTCTTTAGAACACAATACAAGTTCATAAAGTTCTCAAAACGGTCACTTTCATGAAACTTAATTGACGGGTAAAAAAGTATTCTGATAAATTTTTTGGTTTACTCGATTCCGAAAATTTGTATTATGATCTTTATAGGGTCGGCATGACTTTGCAAGTACGCAAACTAACCCGTTTTACGTAATTAAAAAATAAGAAACTTAACAAGACAGATAATTTCGTAAATTTTTTGGGTGGCCCGTTTTTTCTGACGCGCAGTGTATATTTTTGATCTTTTAATCATATTTAGTTTCTAATCTAAGACTCCAAGACATAACCCTTTAATATAACTAAGCCTTATAATTTATTTATTAATTATTTTAAATTTTGAAATCATTAGGATCTTATCTAAACAAGTACAAGATTGAACATCAAAATACATTGTTTTTGTTTAAATATCTCCTTCCGATTAAACAATATCTGATAAGAATTTCAATTCCTGCTACATTTTTTTTATTACCCAAACAATTTTTTTTGCTCTAATCAAATTTGTGAGAATTGAAAATCGAATTGTTTACATACCAGATGGTTTAGGTTAGATAAACATTACCTCGAAAAAAAAAAGTAGACCGCCAATAAATGTAATTTCGCGGCACTTGTTTATGTTATCTGTCATAAAAAATGTCGTCAGAGATTCCTGGTAATGCTAAACGCGCAACAACTATTAACGGCACGCACGCATATCTAATGGGTTAAAAATATGAAATTCTCCATGTTAATGGTATATCGGTGTGTTTATTATTTTCGTTGAATATATACAATATACAGGGTGATTTAAAAATTGATACGTTTCTAAGCTAAATGTATTACGCTAAACTACTAATTTGATTCAATTTAATGTCACATGTGTTAGCTTCCAGTATTTATTACATAAATATTTGCTAGACACTCCCTGTAGTATTTTTGGATGCGGTGCGTCTTTCGCTGACACAAGATATTCTAATATTTCGATGAGTGGACAGACGCAGTTTTAACAAGAAAGAAAGGGAAATATAGACCGGCATTGATACATTCATGATTAGCTGTTCAACCATTATTGATAAATAAAGTTTATTTTTGTAAAGTGAATTTCTATTACCCCTTAGCTAATACATGTCATTCTGAAATAGTAGTACCAACATGGCTACCTAATATCACTAAAATTGCACGAAATACAAATTTATCTACAAAAAACACAATCAATTCTAGTATGTTGTTGATAGCAATTATTAATTATTGTGCTTGCAAAAAATTAAAATAACAAGATTAAACAAGAAAAATAAACGTTTAAAAGATCACGTTCAGCACTGGCTTGAAATTAATGGAATTTTGTTATGCAATTTGTTGATTAAAAAAAATATGATAATGATTAATAATGGACAAATAATTACTTGCTATACCTGAAAAAATACAATTATATTATAATAATACAAAAAATCGAATTGTAATTCTTAATCTATCCAGTTGTATTTTATTCATTATAGTCGGGAAGCTAGTGAACACTTCGTCATTACTCGAAGCAGGTTAAAAATTTGCCAAAAGGTTACCATATATATTCGATGGGATTAAACTGGCAATGATACGGTGACAGACGTAAAACTTGATGACCGTAACTTTCAATAATCTGGTCCACAACAAAGGTTTTTGGTTTTGCGTGTATATTTGCCAAGCATAATAATTCTGATTTTAATATATATTGAGGAAATGGTATATGTTCCTTTGTCAACCATTCTTTAATTTTATCAACAATCCAAGAATTCGTTGGACTTTTGTTTAATACTTCAGAATGGTAAGGTGCATTGTCTAAAATAATTACGCTGGGCTCACTTAAACCTGGGAGAAGTTTTTCATGCAACCATTTTACAAACATTTCTGTGTTCATATTATCGAGATAGTCACTAGATTTTGACTTAGATGAAAATATTAAATCATCACCTTCTATAAAACCCGATTTCCCTCCTGCATGTAAAATTATGGGTCGCTTCCCTTCTCCATCGGTATGTTGATGAACTTTACTTTATCATCTTGCCATATTCTCTTGGTTGCACCCCTAGAAAATATCCATGTTTCGTCTAAATATATAAAATTCGCCCCTTCTTCTTTAAATTTAGAATATTTTCTTAGAAAGTTAATTCTCTTGTGCACGACAGAACTTCTTTCACAAAGGGCCTTTCTGTTATCCTCCTTTTGAAATTTGAAACCCAAGTTATGTATCACTTGCCATAGACTTGTTCTGCCAATGTCGTCAAATTTTCTATCTATTAATTCCGAGAGAATTGTATTTAAGGTCATATGTTCCTTGTTGGCCCTCATTCGATAAATGGTATCACGAATTTCAAATTTCTTTCCATCTGGAATATCTTTCATTTTCAATGATGGGCGAGTTTTGCGGTGATCTTCTTTCGGCAGTTCACTATTGTGATTTTGTAATACTCCTCTTAATTTGGTTTCACTAATTCCTAGAGCATCGCATACGCGTTGTTGTACAGACATCCGATAAAAAGCGTAACATTTGAGTAACAAGCGTGGCATTTAGGTAAAAAGCAAACAGGTATTTTTATAAAACCAGGTCCTTTTGTTGTGGAAACGTAAAAAAAGGTCTTCCGGTTATATTTTTATAAACCAGGTCCTTTTTCTGAAGAGCTTCTTAAAAAAAAGTGTAATCTCTTCAAAAATGTCTTTATTTGAGAAAAAGCGTGGCATTAGAGGAAAAAAGCGTGACATTTAGGTAAAAAGCGAGGCATTTTCGTACTTTGCCGTGACGCGTGACAGCAAGTTAAAAAGCGGGACAATTATCTAAAGCGGGACGTTTGGCTACAGTAAATAGTCGCTTTCTTTTTACCACTAATCTGAGCTAACTTAGATCGTCTAGGCTTAGTTGTACGTTCTTTTTGTGATTGTAAGTCAGAATCTTTCTTCTCCCCTTACCGATGCTAAGGTGCATGGTACTTGACGTCAACCATAAACCATCACAGAAAGTGAGTGTTCTGTGCATCATATGAACAAACATATCCCATGAATTCATTATTTTAGAGAGAATAAAAGACTATGATAACAGGGGGTGAGATTTGTAGTGTTGAATGTTGAAAAAATTATAAAATTTGATTAAAATATGGATTGTTTTTAAACGGATGACATGGGGCACGTCACCTGTCAACCAAAATTCGCGTTCTTTTTACTGTTAAGCTTAGATCAGAATCTAACTTTTAGTTAGTCAAGAATGCTTGTAAAAAGAAAACGACTATTATAACAGATTAGAGAGAATAAATTTATAATTTTGTACCTTATTCATAATTTGTCTACATATTCCTTATTTTCTGTATTTCTGTTTGAGTTAATATAAATATAAATCAACTTTTGTGAGACTTTCTCTTTTCTATTTCTAATTGATTAGCTCATTTTTATTTCCTGGTAAATTCACAATAGCTTTTAACAACATTGGTGCCTCTACTTATACAAATTACATAAATCAACAAACAAATGTCTGTAGTAGTTAGTTTAAAATTTTAATTCAGGTAATTTTACAAGACAAAAAATCCCAATAATGATTAGGTTGATGACTCAGAGCAGCAGGTAATTTGACCGTGGACGTTGTCAGACGGTTATTATAAAACGAAACAGCAGACAGGTCTCAACAAGTTTTTCGTGAGATACCGTAATAAATTATGCTTGTGTGTTATTTAATCATTTATTAAATAGTCAATAAGGTAATCGCGTTGTTTATTTAAATTGTTTTTAATTGGGTAAAATTACAATCTAATTAAATTGAAGTTATCAGATGTATCAGATATGCGAATGAGTTGCGATAAATAATAGGAATACAATTTTAGGGAATCACACAGTTTTTGCACCTGTCCTTATAATATTTTATCTAAGTACTAAGTAATTGTTATAGTCTATTTTTATGTATGAGAGAGTATTAAAATAATAATGCGTTCGTAATCCATAGGCGTAGCACTTCTTTTAGTAGACAGTTAAAATATTGTTTGAAGTTATTCCTCGAGTATACACTTATATTTTCATCTAATTAACCTGCTTATAACTTCTAAACAGCTGAAGGTAAAAAAGTGAAATTTTTTCTAAAATGTTTTATTTTTCCACAAGGTATGTTAAGAACATTGTGTCAAACGGGTTATGTAGGTATAAGGGTTTAAACTTTGACTTTTAAACAACGTTACGTTCATAAATAATAATTTTAATATATAAACTACTTACCTACAAATCCAAATCAGAATCGAAATCGGAAGATGAACTGTCGCAACCAATATTTACAATGAGTGGCTCGATCATTTCATCAGTAATATTGTCCAACTTCCACATTTTCTCTTCTTCTTTAATCGTATGATTTACTGCCTTTTCCCAGTTTTCAGGCTTCATATTATTTACAGCCTCCAAAAACAACTGATTAACATCACTCATTTTAAAAGAATTATTTTTTCTTGAAACTTCTCCCTTTATCTGTGCCCATATCAGTTCAATCGGGTTTACTTCGCAATGATATGGTGGTGATCTAACCACGGTCATCCCACGATTTTTTGCAATTTCATCAATTTCATATTTTTTGAATTTCTCTTTATGAAGGGAACACAAATGATACAGTTCTTTTCTCACAGAACCGGGATGGAACTTAATATTCTTTGAATTTATCCAATTCTGTAAATCTTTTTTTAACCACTTGGTTGTGGGCATTTTTTCTATAAGTCTCGAGTGATAACTTGCATTATCCATTACTATTATACAGTTCTGAGGAAGAAGATCTATAATTTGTTCGAACCACTCTTTAAAGACATCCGCATTCATGTCCTCATGGTAGTCACCGGTACGAGTAGATTCAAAAGTCAATAAACCACCTTTAACAAAACCGTTTGAACTACCGATGTGTACTATTATTAGTCTGCGCCCCTTTACTGATGGTGGATTTAAACCAGTAGATAAATTATTTAAAAAAGCCTGTCTTCGACTTGTAACAGTTTCATCTTGCCAAAATTTATTTGGTTTAGGTCGCGGTTGATCCATGTTTTATCTAAATAAAATATATTTCTTCTTTGGTTTCTCATTTCTTTTATAGTCCTTAGGTAATTTCTTCTCCATACTACAATATCGCTCCTTTCTATTAAAATAGACTTTCTGGAATGCTTTTTCCATAGAAAACCTATTTCTTTTAAAAGTTTCCATAGTGTGCTTCGACTCATTTCAGGGTAATCCTTATCTTCTCGAACCTTGGCAAGAACTTTGTCTACTAAATTCTTTTCTAAAGAAGAACGCATGCACTTTCCTTCGAAGTCTTTCTTTCAAAAGATTTTCTAATTGAAATTTTGGTTTTCCTGGAGCTTTACGTGCTGTTTGAAACTCGCCACATTTCTCTTTAACAACTCTGTAAATCGTAGATTTCCCAACACCAAGCGTACTACTAACTAATTCCACTGTGTCATCAACACTTTTACATAAATGTTTGTCTGTAAATGATTTAAAACAATTAAATATTAATGTTTTTTCATTAACTGTTAAAGGACCGATTTTTTTGTCGTTTACGCGGCCTTTCCAATGATCACACTAGAATTTACACTGCACCTTGCAAGTTGCAACTAAACGACATTTAGTAAACTGTCAAGAATACACAACTTGGACCTCTTTACTAAATGGAAAACCTATTATCGCATTTTCGGTGAAATTTGTTGGGAAGGTATTTATCTACTTATAATTCGATTACTGTAAGAAATTCTTGGAATTAAAATAAAACAAAATTGGCAAATAGGTACTTATTGAAAATAATCTTTAGATACGGCTATGTAATCTGTAATACACAGGGCTTTTGGCCTGTCCAAACCTTTTTCTATTGTTCTGTACAGCTTATGTTTATAAAGGACCAATAAAAGACCCAAAACTTGTAATAGCTCAGGTACATTTATTACAATTTTAGGAAATATTTAGATTATTCTGTAAAAATATTTAAAATGACCGTACTAAGTTTTGCATTAGAAATGCTGTTTTATTACTCTCTCATACATAAAAATAGACTATAAGTAATTGTTAATAAAAAAAAAGATTGGTTTCGTTTTTAAATAAGGTTGGTGTTTGTATATTGTCTGAAGTTTCTGCAAAATTGTATATATGCACTTCTATTATTTACTTCTTGAACTAAAATTCAATATGGACGCAACAAAATTATCGATTTAATATTAAATCGTAATTCATGTACATTTTAAAAAGTACACAAAAGTGGTTATTCAAATTTGGCATAATATTTTAAAAAATATACATGTTTTTTGTTTTGTTTTATGAACTGCATTTGTGACTATCACTTTTTTATATATTTTTTTAATTTAATAATTAGCAGAACAAATGAAATTATGTTAGTTCAATCATTAAACATTTTTCTAAAAAAAAAATATGAGAGCCATTTTGGTTATTCAATTTCAAACCGCAATTTCTCGAGTATGTACTTTTAATTTGGATAAAAACATTTCAGGAGGCACGCGTAAAAGTAAAAGCCGCTTTTAATACCCTGTGTCATCATCTGTAAACAACATTTCACGTTATCTCTTATTAGAACAAATAATCCAAATGAAATACCGTTTTTTTCGTGGAAATTTCCCTTCTACGAAATAGCCGAACCCATAATTCATAGGAGTTTAATTAAAAATATGTAAAAAAAGGCGCGGGATCGGGGTATTTTTGATTTTTTTGCAAGTCTGGCTGTGGGTATTTCTAACCCTCAGACGGAATACAGGTAAGAATCTCGCGAAAATATTAAATTATGGGTCTGCCGATATAATAGGCGAGTCGATGAAGTTTTTTTTCTTTAATTCGGAACAATTTTTTTAAACGTTTCTTAAAATACATTATTTGAAATCGGTCACATTCCGACAAAGGGACTAAAGTGTTTATACATAGTGACTTAGTTTACAAGGTAGAGCGAATTTCTCCTAAACTGCAATTTGTAAAATGTCGGTTGAATGGACAAACATTTTCAAACTTTGATTGGTAAAAGTCTATAAAATTTCTAGATTTGTCAACATACAAAGTAAAATTGTATCTTACATTTTAAGAAAAAGACTTCCAAAATGCCACTTATAGTCTATTTTTATGTATGAGAGAGTAATAAAACAGCATTTCTAATGCAAAACTTAGTACGGTCATTTTAAATATTTTTACAGAATAATCTAAATATTTCCTAAAATTGTAATAAATGTACCTGAGCTATTACAAGTTTTGGGTCTTTTATTGGTCCTTTATAAACATAAGCTGTACAGAACAATAGAAAAAGGTTTGCACAGGCCAAAAGCCCTGTATATTAAAGATTACACAGTCGTATCTTAAGATTATTTTCAATAAGTACCTATTTGCCAATTTTGATTTATTTTAATTCCAAGAATTTCTTACAGTAATCGAATTATAAGTAGATAAAGGAGGTCCAAGTTGTGTATTCTTGACAGTTTACTAAATGTCGTTTAGAAGCAGTGTAAATTCTAGTGTGATCATGGAAAATTTGGAAGGGCCGCGTAAACGACAAAAAATCGGTCCTTTAACAGTTAATGAAAAAACATTTATATTTAATTGTTTTAAATCATTTACAGACAAACATTTACGTAAAAGTGTTGATGACACAGTGGAATTAGTTAGTAGTACGCTTGGTGTTGGGAAATCTACGATTTACAGAGTTGTTAAAGAGAAGAGAAATGTGGCGAGTTTCAAACAGCACGTAATGCTCCAGGAAAACCAAAATTTCAATTAGAAAATCTTTTGAAAGAAAGACTTCGAAGAAAAGTGCATGCGTTCTTCTTTAGAAAAGAATTTCCGACAGTAGACAAAGTTCTTGCCACGGTTCGAGATGATAAGGATTACCCTGAAATGAGTCGAAGCACACTATGGAAACTTTTAAAAGAAATAGGTTTTCTATGGAAAAAGCATTCCAGAAAGTCTATTTTAATAGAAAGAAGCGATATTGTAGTATGGAGAAGAAATTACCTAACGACTATAAAAGAAATGAGAAACCAAAGAAGAAATATATTTTATTTAGATGAAACATAGATCAACGAGGGACATAAACCAAATAAATTTTGGCAAGATGAAACTGTTACCAAGTCGAAGACAGGTTTTTTAAATAATTTATCTACTGGTTTAAATCCACCATCAGGAAAGGGGCGCAGACTAATAATAGTACACATCGGTAGTTCAAACGGTTTTGTTAAAGGTGGTTTATTGACTTTTGAATCTACTCGTACCGGTGACTACCATGAGGACATGAATGCTGATGTCTTTAAAGAGTGGTTCGAACAAATTAAAGATCTTCTTCCTCAGAACTATATAATAGTAATGGATAATGCAAGTTATCACTCGAGACTTATAGAAAAAATGCCCACAACCAAGTGGTTAAAAAAAGATTTACAGAATTGGCTAAATTCAAAGAATATTAAGTTCCATCCCGGTTCTGTGAGAAAAGAACTGTATCATTTGTGTTCCCTTCATAAGGAGAAATTCAAAAAATATGAAATTGCAAAAAATCGTGGGATGACGGTGGTTAGATCACCACCATATCATTGCGAAGTAAACCCGATTGAACTGATATGGGCACAGATAAAGGGAGAAGTTTCAAGAAAAAATAATTCTTTTAAAATGAGTGATGTTAAACAGTTGTTTTTGGAGGCTGTAAATTATGTAAAGCCTGAAAACTGAGAAAAGGCAGTATATCATACGATTAAAGAAGAAGAGAAAATGTGGAAGTTGGACAATATTACTGATGAAATGATCGAGCCACTCATTGTAAATATTGGTTGCGACAGTTCATCTTCTGATTTCGATTCTGATTTGGATTTGTAGGTAAGAAGTAGTTTTTGTATTAAAATTATTATTTATGAACGTAACGTTGTTTAAAAGTCAAAGTTTAAACCCTTATACCTACATAACCCGTTTGACACAATGTTCTTAACATACCTTGTGGAAAAATAAAACATTTTAGAAAAAATTGCACTTTTTACCTTCAGTTGTTTAGAAGTTATAAGCAGGTTAATTAGGTGAAAATACAAGTGTATACTCGAGGAATAACTTCAAAAAATATTTTAACTGTCTACTAAAAGAAGTGATACGCCTATGGATTACGAACGCTTTAATATTTTAATAGTCTCTCTTACATAAAAATAGACTATAACTATAAATCAGTTAAAAAAAATGTTTTTAAGATTATCGTAATTATGTCAAATAATTGGTCTATTTCTACATATATTTATATCATTATTTTTATCCAGCTTTGGTACGTCTTCCAAACAGTCTCACACAAGCTTTAAAATCGGGATACTTTTCTAGAAATAGGCCACTGTGTGGGTAAGGTAATATAACATTAGTTCTGGTCTTTAGCTTTCTTTTAAAAGATTTTTTGGCTTCGTTGACCGGTTCAATAGCTTTGAGCCGTCGAATGCGATTATAGAGATCGTTTGTGATTTTTTAATGACTCACTTGTCAACGATTTACGAGTTGTAACAGGCCATCATAAAATAAATGGCTTCAAATTTGTGGAATCGCTTCGGTTGGTTTAAATATGCATGACTTACTTTGAACAATTTTAGAATGCAGATGATGTTGCTGACGAAAGGCGTGAAAAATGATTGGTAATCCAGCGGTTTGCTACCAGTAGGTCCAATTTTGGCAAAAATTAACTAGAAATTTGGAGTACGAAGAAAACGATGGATTAAAATTGGAGACGAAAATTTAAAATGTAGATTAAATTTCTTCTTTTTTATGATATCTCAAATTAATTGACAATATCTGAAAGTATCCAATAATAATTTATAAAAAATACAGTAAATTATTACAGCCTTAATGTAAATTATCTTATTTTATCTGAACAAAACTAACAAACAAAACTTAGGATGGAGAAAACATTTTTTAAACGTTTAAAAATATATTTACTTATCAGTGTGTATAGACACACCTATAATTTTAATTTAATTAATTTTGAACCCTGTATAATACTAATAAACACAATATTTACGTTTTTGATAAATAAAAGACTAGTCATGCGTTTAAAATAGCAGGTATTACATGTTTTAATACCCACCCGGCAAGTACGTTTTTGAAATAAAACTGAATTTTATCATTTTTCATCTCGTTATTTATACCCAAATTCGTTAACAAGCTTACAGCCCAACAAAACGCATTTTCTCCATTAGTCCCGCTTTTCCGAGAATTCCAATTCCGGAAATTTTAAAAGTAGTTAAGTACTCGTCAATTTTTCTCGTTTCTTTTTTAATTTTTCCGGAAATGTATATTTTTTACCGTTTTTATTTGTTTTACAATATAAAATGTTATTTTTCCGAGGTACAAAATATGTTGATCATTGATGTGTACTCGATAAATACGAGGGGCGTCTATTATTAAGTTTTTATTAACAACCCCTATAGTCTATTTTTATGTATGAGAAAGTATTATGTAAAATAATAAAGCGTTCGTAATCCATAGGCGTATCACTTCTTTTAGTAGACAGGTAAAATATTTTTTGAAGTTATTCCTCGAGTATACACTTATATTTTCACCTAATTAACCTGCTTATAACTTCTAAACAGCTGAAGGTAAAAAAGTGTAATTTTTTCTAAAATGTTTTATTTTTCCAAAAGGTATGTTAAGAACATTGTGTCAAACGGTTTATGTAGGTATACGGGTTTAAACTTTGACTTTTAAACAACGTTACGTTCATAAATAATAATTTAAATATAAAAACTACTTCTTACCTACAAATCCAAATCAGAATCGAAATCAGAAGATGAACTGTCGCAACCAATATTTACAATGAGTGGCCCGATCATTTCATCAGTAATATTGTCCAACTTCCACATTTTCTCTTCTTCTTTAATCGTATGATTTACTGCCTTTTCCCAGTTTTCAGGCTTCACATTATTTACAGCCTCCAAAAACAACTGTTTAACATCACTCATTTTAAAAGAATTATTTTTTCTTGAAACTTCTCCCTTTATCTGTGCCCATATCAGTTCAATCGGGTTTACTTCGCAATGATATGGTGGTGATCTAACCACCGTCATCCCACGATTTTTTGCAATTTCATATTTTTTGAATTTCTCTTTATGAAGGGAACACAAATGATACAGTTCTTTTCTCACAGAATCGGGATGGAACTTAATATTCTTTGAATTTAGCCAATTCTGTAAATCGTTTTTTAACCACTTGGTTGTGGGCATTTTTTCTATAAGTCTCGAGTGATAACTTGCATTATCCATTACTATTATACAGTTCTGAGGAAGAAGATCTATAATTTGTTCGAACCACTCTTTAAAGACATCAGCATTCATGTCCTCATGGTAGTCACCGGTACGAGTAGATTCAAAAGTCAATAAACCATCTTTAACAAAACCGTTTGAACTACCGATATGTACTATTATTAGTCTGCGCCCCTTTCCTGATGGTGGATTTAAACCAGTAGATAAATTATTTAAAAAAGCCTGTCTTCGACTTGTAACAGTTTCATCTTGCCAAAATTTATTTGGTTTATGTCCATCGTTGATCCATGTTTCATCTAAATAAAATATATTTCTTCTTTGGTTTCTCATTTCTTTTATAGTCGTTAGGTAATTTCTTCTCCATACTACAATATCGCTTCTTTCTATTAAAATAGACTTTCTGGAATGCTTTTTCCATAGAAAACCTATTTCTTTTAAAAGTTTCCATAGTGTGCTTCGACTCATTTCAGGGTAATCCTTATCATCTCGAACCGTGGCAAGAACTTTGTCTACTGTCGGAATTTCTTTTTTAAAGAAGAACGCATGCACTTTCCTTCGAAGTCTTTCTTTGAAAAGATTTTCTAATTGAAATTTGGTTTTCTTGGAGCTTTACGTGCTGTTTGAAACTCGCCACATTTCTCTTCTTTAACAACTCTGTAAATCGTAGATTTCCCAACACCAAACGTACTACTAATTCCACTGTGTCATCAACACTTTTACATAAATGTTTGTCAGTAAATGATTTAAATTAAATATTAATGTTTTTTCATTAACTGTTAAAGGACCGATTTTTTGTCGTTTACGCGGCCCTTCCAAATTTTTCGTGATCACACTAGAATTCACACTGCACCTTGCAAGTTGCAACTAAACGACATTTAGTAAACTGTCAAGAATACACAACTTGGACCTCCTTACTAAATGGAAAATCTATAATCGCATTTTTGGTGAAATTTGTTGGGAAGGTATTTATCTACTTATAATTCGATTACTGTAAGAAATTCTTGGAATTAAAATAAAACTAAATTTGCAAATAGGTACTTATTGAAAATAATCTTAAGATACGACTATGTAATCTTTAATACGCAGGGCTTTTGGTCTGTCCAAACCTTTTTCTATTGTTCTGTACAGCTTATGTTTATAAAGGACCAATAAAAGACCCAAAACTTGTAATAGCTCAGGTACATTTATTACAATTTTAGGAAATATTTAGATTATTCTGTAAAAATATTTAAAATGTCCGTACTAAGTTTTGCATTAGAAATGCTGTTTTATTACTCTCTCATACATAAAAATAGACTATAGGTAGATGACGCAATAATGATGTAACATTATTATTGTTTAAATATTTGACATTTATTATTGTTAAAACAGCTCAGAAATCAACCGAGTAATTTGTTTAAAGAAAGTAATTTTTTGACCACATTTTAAAATAATTTCAATGGGAAAAACAAGAGTTTTGGGATAAAGTCAAATTTAAAAAAATTATAAATAGTCAGGAAGACGTTTAAAATTATTTAAAAGGCTCCAGAGGGGGTTAAAATTCGAAGAAACAATTTTAATTTGTTGTTGAACTTGTGAATTGTCGTATATACAGGAAGAGTAAAAAAATTATATGAAGTTGAAATATACAAAAATTTCCCTGTAGAAAGAATTAATCAATAATGATTTCAAAATAATAAATATTTTGAATTGTAACTATAAAATTTGTAAATTATTCCGTAGTAGAACGCATTTGGGAAATCCTGTCTATAAATATGATGTTGAGAAGAATGGAAAATCCAAATGCATAAGTACTTTTAATAACCTAACCTAATTTCCATTATGAAAGCGATCTAAAAGCCTGCTATATTCATTAACTATATGGTTTTTGAATTAAACGCCGAACCTTTGATAATCAGATATAATTTGATATTTAATCACATTTGAAAGGGTTTTATCGATAATAAATTATCACTGAACTGTTAAACATTTTTGTTTTTGCCGAGGGAAAAACTTTTAAAATAGGAAATTAATTTTCTCGGTGTTCAAACATTGGTAAGCTTAACAAATATTTCTGGAAGAAAAAAAAAATACGTTTGTTCAGAGGAAATAAATTAAAGTATGAGATTACCAATTTAAAAGAAATTTTGTTTGTTTTATGAAATGTCCTGTTCGTTTTATCAAATTCAATCAACCTTTGGAGCTTTTTGTAAAATTAACACGTACTTTTAATTGAATCGAACTATTTTATCAGATAACAGAGAGTTCGTAGAATTGTGTAGTGTATCATTTTAATGATCATTCTGTAATTATGTTGTTGATTCTCTTCTATTGATTATTCATTTCAATATTTTTTACTGAATATTGCAGTCAAACGAATTATTTTAACGAGCAGATAGCGTGCAATTTGCAAAAATTGATAAAGAGCTACAAACCAATTAAAAATTATATAAAAAAGTTACTGTTATAAAATTTTATATACAAATGTTTACAAAAACATACCACATATTCCTTAGACCAAAATAGGTCGATTTAAGTAAAATTACCTTAGTACAAAGTTACTTCGTTTGGGCTCCAGAGGGACTTGAAGTTACAATTTTTAAATCGTTTTTCCCATATAAATTTAAAACGGCATATGCGATTTTGCTGAAATTTGGTATATTGGTAGAGTTTTGTGTGGCAAAAAAAATGGTATTAAAATTTTGTCCGATAATAATACATAGGCGTAGAACTTGATTTTTTAAATAATTGCACCTTTAAAAATTCTACGCCAATGGAAGAAAAGGAGTTTGAGTATGAAATTTAGATTGCGCAACTCATTTACTTTAAAAAAGGTACTCTTGATAAGACTCGATTACTCTCATGGTTTTCGCTAAATTTCTGTTTTAATAATTTAGAGTGTATAGGTTTCACAAAAATATTTATTTACAACATAATTAAAATAGAGATTTTACAAAAATTGTTCAAAATGTTCACCATTTTCAGGCATACAAAGATTTATACGTCGAAGAAAATTAAAATGTATCCTTTCCATAACTTCTTCATCACCTCTAAGATTGTTTATTGCATCTTGAATACGTTGCCAGAGTTGTTCCTCATTTTCTACAGGTTCCCTGTAAACTGTGGATTTCAGATGTCCCCATAAAAAGTAATCCATCGGTGTTAGGTCTGGGGAACGTGGTGGCCAGTTTACAGGTGCGTCATTACCTCTGCCTATCCATTTGTGTGGATATTGTTCATTCAAGTGGTTTCTAACGTTTAAAGAAAAATCTGGTGGATCTCCATCTTGCATATACGACATATCTCTCCGAAGTTGGAGAGGTAAATCTTCTAACAATTCTGGCAACGTATTTTGTAGAAAATCCAAATAATTTTCTCCAGTTAATCTTCGTGGAAGTATGACAGGACCAACAATGAAATTACCAATTATTCCAGCCCACACATTAATTTTGAATTCGTGCTGAAAATGGTTTACCTTTATAATAATAATAATAATTTATTTCTGTAGACCTGAATACATAGGTATAGAAAACGTCACATAAAATTTACAAACAAGACAGAAATGTATGAGTAGAAACAAACTTATATATAATTCGTTACAAACAATACATTTAAAACATTTAAGTAAAATTGCAGTGGAGGTATTCCTCAACACTATAAAAAGTGTGAGCTAGTAAGACCTCTGTTACTCGGGTTTTGAAAGCTTTAATATCATTTATGCATTTTATGTTATCCGGAAGTTTATTGTAAAGCTTGATTGATGTAATTAGAGGTCCTTTACTTGCCATAACTAATTTATGTCTAGGTATAACGAGATTTTGTGCATTTCTTAAATTGTACCCGCTATTTATAGAAATATCACCTCTACAAAGAAAATTCTGATGATTAGACCTTACATATAACACACATTTTAAAATATAAACGGAAATAACAGTTAAAATTCTTAAGTCTTTAAAAAGTTGTCTGCATGAAAATTGTCTATTTTTGAAAGTAATGGTTCTTATAGCCTTTTTTTGTAACACAAGTATGTCATTTATTCTATTACAATTTCCCCAGCATAATATGCAGTAATTCAAAATCGAGTGAATTTGAGCGAAATAATACATTTTCAGGATATCTACTGAAATGAAATGTCTTAGTTGCCAAAGGACATAACAGTGAGTGGCCAATTTAGATGTGATATGGTCAACATGAAAATTCCAAGAAACATTACAATCAAAATAAACTCCTAAAAATTTGACACATTTACTTTGAGTTATAGATGTACCATTGTGGCGGACCAGTAAACTATAATTTAACTCTCTTGAGGAAAATAATAGCATATTTGTTTTATTAACATTTAAAAATAGCCCATTGTTGTCACAATAACTACTCATAGTTTCGACAGCCATGTTAGCTTGATCTCGTAACAAAAAAGTATCTTTACTTACAACACTACATGATGTATCATCAGCAAATTGAGTAATAAAAATATTAGAACTGGCTAAGTCGTTAATAAAAAGAAGAAAAAGAGTAGGGCCTATGACACTACCTTGTGGTACACCGGAACTGACTTTTCGAGAAGTTGACAGATTTTTTAAAGAATTTGAATTAAATAGAACTGTTTGGGATCTGTTAGTTAAAAAAGATTTTATCCACATATTGCATGCGGATTTTCAACGGCATAAACATGTTCATTATGGGTATTAGTTATACCTCTTCTTGTAAAACCCGCTTCATCGGTAAAGAGAACCTTCTTGACAAAGTTTGGATCTCTTTCTCTTTGCATATTAACAAATCGACAAAAACCCAAACGAATTTGAGGATCATGGACTAGTGATGGACGATATCGTGATTTTTCAATCACGTTGTGAATCGTTATTGTTACTTTTTGATATCAGTGATTGAAAAGCGTGACGTGATCACGACCTCTAAATTTCGCGCGTTCGATAACAAGTCGCGTTGTCAAGATAGATAGATACCAAATAATGAAAAATATATGAAAGAAAAATAACCATAATGATATCCTTCCAAACGAAGGACAATAAGGCACGATGTCGTATGCCACGCGTGTTATTACAATTGAGATTTGCGAAAATCGACCTTATTAGCATACGTTTGTCTAAAAGTCACGGAGTCGCCTGCTACCTATCATATTTTAAATAATTTGAAGCGAAAATCGACTTAATGACGTGACTGAAAGTAATACCGGTATTGCAAAAGCCTAAAAGGTTTGAGTACGAAATAAGGAACCAATACTGTGTGTGAGCGTGATCACTTCACGACTTTTTTCACAAGTTGGTAACGGGAACGACTTGATATTTGTTGGTATCAGTGATTAAATCACAGTTCGTGAAATATCGCTCATCACTATCATGCACTAATAATTCTTGTACTGGCTTCTTTTGGTATGGATATAGCAATTATTCTCTAAGCACTTTATGAACGACATCTTTACTTACTCCTAGTTCCCTTCCAATTCGTCTGGTGCTTAATTCTGGATCTTCTTCAACACGTTCTAAAATGTCTTCTTCAACTTCAGGACTCCTTACAAAACGTTCTCTTCCATTATCAACAGTGTTGGGAGCAAAGGAACCGGTCTCCCGAAGACGTCTCTCATCAGCAGCAAAAGTTGGGTGGCTAGGTACACGACGATTTGGAAACCTTTCAGAGTATACCCTGACACTCTCTCGAGCATTTCCTTCACAAAATCCTAATGTCAGTAACATATCGGTATATTCTGCATTGCTATATTGTACAGTCATATTAATAAACCACGAATTTGTTTTTTTAATTATTAAGTCAGATAGAACACTTTCAATCGTTAACAAGAGATTAGGTGTTAAAACTTGACAATATTTTTATTTAGATGAAACTATGGAAACCAACAATAAATGTTTTTGTATACGTATTGCAGGCAAATAATTAATATTCCTCAAAAAATCGTACATGGCAAGAATCGAGTATTTTTGTTAAAAGTCTCGATTAGAGGTGTTGAAGAAGATATGAAAAAAGTACATTTTTATGTTTTTCATCATATAAAATTTTGTCCGATAAATAATTACACCTTTAAAAATTCTATGCCAATGGCAAAAAAGGGGTTTGAGTATGAAATTTGAATTGGGTACTCATTTACTACAAAAAAGTACCCTTGATAACACTCGATTTACTCTCATGGTTTTGACAAAGTTTGTATTTTAATAATTATTGTTTATGTTCTAAAATAACTAAAATGCAAATTTCGTCAAAACCATGAGAGTAATCGAGTCTTATCAAGAGTACCTTTTTTAAAGTAAATGAGTTGCGCAATCTAAATTTCATACTCAAACTCCTTTTCTTCCATTGGCGTAGAATTTTTAAAGGTGCAATTATTTAAAAAATCAAGTTCTACGCCTTTGTATTATTATCGGACAAAATTTTAATACCATTTTTTTGCCACATAAAACTCTACCAATATACCAAATTTCAGCAAAATCGCATATGCCGTTTTAAATTTATATGGGAAAGGCCCTCTGGAGCCCAAACGAAGCAACTTTGTACTAAGGTAATTTTACTTAAATCGACTTATGTTAGTCTAAGGAATATGTGGTATGTTTTTGTAAAGACCTTTTACAGACACCCTATATATTTTCAAGTTTTAATAAATATTAAATTAAAAGGCTGTAACAGACATCGGTCGATGATTTTTTGATTCAATACTTTAATAGTGTATATTTCAAAACGAAGCTTTTTAAAAAGCTTTCCTACAAACTTCGAATCTATATAGCAGATTTAGCCCTCACACAAAAAACCCGTATTCTAAAAATATAATCACGTTACGTTTTAACTTCTCTTTTAAACATCAAAAACACAACGCATAATAACAATAAATACCAACAGAAATATTTTTTCGTCGGCTTTTTGTGAATGAAACCCAAGTGAGATACGTATCAGGACATTCTGAAATAGTTAACCCTCGATATACTCGCTTTCCCACCGCTGCTATAGAGAATGGACCTGATGGTGGGCCTCCAGACTCAAGATGACACTCGCTGATAACAGAAAAGAAGTAGAAGGTTAAGACTTGTAGAAACACGAGTTGTCATGAGGAGTTGATTAATTTGTGGGCCAGGTAACATCCGCTATTGTATTTAAGAAGACGTTGTTTTCAAAAGTTGGGGTTAGATTAGTTTTTGACACCTATCAGTTCTTTATACAATTATTACGTAATTTTTTACAAGTAATGTTGATCATTACTTACCTATAATTCATTTCTCAGAGTTTGTGATCAGTTACAAAGTAGAATTTTAATAAATCAATAAGTTTATTTTTAATTTGACTGGTAGGACTTTGGAAATAATTTTTTAAAAGATTAATATTTTCTCAGAAAGTAAAAATCAATTTTTTAATCAATTTTAAGCAGACTTTAATAATAAAAGGACACTTTAAAGCTTCTTTTATAGTCCATTTTTATGTATGAGGGAGTATTAAAATAATAAAGCGTTCGTAATCCATAGGCGTATCACTTCTTTTAGTAGACAGTTAAAATATTTTTTGAAGTTATTCCTCGAGTATACACTTATATTTTCACCTAATTAACCTGCTTATAACTTCTAAACAGCTAAAGGTAAAAAAGTGCAATTTTTTCTAAAATGTTTTATTTTTCCACAAGGTATGTTAAGAACATTGTGTCGAACGGGTTATGTAGGTATAAGGGTTTAAACTTTGACTTTTAAACAACGTTACGTTCATAAATAATAATTTTAATATAAAGACTACTTTTTACCTACAAATCCAAATCAGAATCGAAATCAGAAGATGAACTGTCGCAACCAATATTTACAATGAGGGGCTCGATCATTTCATCAGTAATATTTTCCAACTTCCACATTTTCTCTTCTTCTTTAATTGTATGATTTACTGCCTTTTCCCAGTTTTCAGGCTTCACATTATTTACAGCCTCCAAAAACAACTGTTTAACATCACTCATTTTAAAAGAATTATTTTTTCTTGAAACTTCTCCCTTTATCTGTGTCCATATCAGTTCAATCGGGTTTACTTCGCAATGATATGGTGATGATCTAACCACCGTCATCCCACGATTTTTTGCAATTTCATCAATTTCATATTTTTTGAATTTCTCTTTATGAAGGGAACACAAATGATACAGTTCTTTTCTCACAGAACCGGGATGGAACTTAATATTCTTTGAATTTAGCCAATTCTGTAAATCTTTTTTTAACCACTTGGTTGTGGGCATTTTTTCTATAAGTCTCGAGTGATAACTTGCATTATCCACTACTATTATACAGTTCTGAGGAAGAAGATCTATAATTTGTTCGAACCACTCATGGTAGTCACCGGTACGAGTAGATTCAAAAGTCAATAAACCACCTTTAACAAAACCGTTTGAACTACCGATGTGTACTATTATTAGTCTGCGCCCCTTACCTGAAGGTGGATTTAAACCAGTAGATAAATTATTTAAAAAAGCCTGTCTTCGACTTGTAACAGTTTCATCTTGCCAAAATTTATTTGGTTTATGTCCCTCGTTGATCCATGTTTCATCTAAATAAAATATATTTCTTCTTTGGTTTCTCATTTCTTTTATAGTCCTTAGGTAATTTCTTCTCCATACTACAATATCGCTTCTTTCTATTAAAATAGACTTTCTGGAATGCTTTTTCCAAAGAAAACCTATTTCTTTTAAAAGTTTCCATAGTGTGCTTCGACTCATTTCAGGGTAATCCTTATCATCTCGAACCGTGGCAAGAATTTTGTCTACTGTCGGAAATTCTTTTCTAAAGAAGAACGCATGCACTTTCCTTCGTAGTAGTCTTTCTTTCAAAAGATTTTCTAATTGAAATTTTGGTTTTCCTGGAGCTTTACGTGCTGTTTGAAACTCGCCACATTTCTCTTCTTTAACAACTCTGTAAATCGTAGATTTCCCAACACCAAGCGTACTACTAACTAATTTCACTGCGTCATCAACACTTTTACATAAATGTTTGTCTGTAAATGATTTAAAACAATTAAATATTAATGTTTTTTCATTACTGTTAAAGGACCGATTTTTTGTCGTTTACGCGGCCCTTCCAAATTTTCGATGATCACACTAGAATTCACACTGCACCTTGCAAGTTGCAACTGAACGACATTTAGTAAACTGTCAAGAATACACAACTTGGACCTCCTTACTAAATGGAAAACCTATAATCGCATTTTCGGTGAAATTTGTTTGGAAGGTATTTATCTACTTATAAATCGATTACTGTAAGAAATTCTTGGAATTAAAATAAAACAAAATTGGCAAATAGGTACTTATTGAAAATAATCTTAAGATACGGCTATGTTATCTTTAATACACAGGGCTTTTGGCCTGTCCAAACCTTTTTCTATTGTTCTGTACAGCTTATGTTTATAAAGGACCAATAAAAGACCCAACACTTGTAATAGCTCAGGTACATTTTTTACAATTTTAGGAAATATTTAGATTATTCTGTAAAAATATTTACAATGACCGTACTAAGTTTTGCATTAGAAATGCTGTTTTATTACTCTCTCATACATAAAAATAGACTATAACTAAAGACCAAAGTTTTGTCGTCAGTTTTCTTGAACAAAAATAAGATAATTTTGATAAATAATTTGAAAAAGAGTAAAACCATCACGGGAATATACCTATGCATTCTAAACTGAAAACATAAAGGCGGATTTTTCGGAAGAAAATAAGAAAAAATAAAAAGTTTCTGTATAAATGAAGTCATTAAAATATATCTTAAGATAAACACTGTATTTTTTCGGTCAGTAAGTAGCAATTTTGTCTCATAAAAAACGACGATGTATACGATTATCACTAATTATTCTGCCTGTAATGTAACTAATGATGCAAAAATAACTGGTAAAATTATTAAACCGCTTGCAAGATTGTGATGATGTCACGAATTCACGGTTTTTGCATCAACTTGTTTCTTTTTCCGATGATACTTTAAGATTTTCAATGTATGAACTTTTTTTATAAATAGTTTTGCAATAATTAAATAACACAGGTTTCAATGTATGAAGGTTTTTTTATTAATAGTTTTGCAATAATTAAAGTTCTAATAAAATAATGTTTTCTACGATTCTGTTGGTAATTTGTTGTCTCGCTTCAACACATGTCGTAACACAACATTAGGTAGGACGAAGATTGGATGAAGGAAGGATGAACGAAAGCTGAAGGATGAAGGATGAAGGAAAGATGAAGGATGAAGGAAGGATAAAGGAAGGATGAAGTAAGGGCGAACGAAGGGCGAAAGAAGGATGAAGTATTTTAGCATCGTGTGGTATATTGTTTTTAACGATCAAGTTAATTAAATTTGCTTTTTTGGTCTGCGTTGTAATCGATTTTTCAGATTTTACATTATGGTAACTTGCATTATCGTTTACAAGTACAGACCTTGGAGGAAGATTTGGTAGTAACTGCCTTCTAACTCATTTGGAAAAATGATTCCAGTTCATTTCATCATGATAATCTCCTGTCTTTTTTCCTGAAAAAAGTAAAAAAGAATTTATTGTCTATAATGCAAGTATATTTTTCATAATTATTTTTGTATGATACTTAAACTTACAAAAAAAACTTTTAAATGAAATAATTGGTTAGTTAAGCAAAAATTATTAGGAAGAAATATTTCTTCAAGATGATAAGACTTACTATAATAATCCTAAGAAAAAGTTATTACTAAAAACTTTCCCTTGTATAACAATAAAGGATTAAGTACAGATAAAGATCTTTTAACTAAACTGAAGATAATAAAATAAACCACTACATTAAGTACTTAAATTACTTGTTAATTAGATACTTTAACAGTTTAAATTAAATTTAAGCTGATCATGACTTTCGATTGTTAAGCATCATGGATTTTTATGAAGTAGGTAAAGACGCAAATAATAAATAATTTTCAAAAAAAAAAAATAGATTATTACCTGAAGTAAATATCAACAGTCCATTTTCTACAAACATTTTGAGCCTTTTCCCCTTGCTCATTGGAGTTTTTAATTTGACTACTATGTAAATAGGTCTCATCACAATAATAAATAGTTCTGCCCTCTTACCGATAATGTATTAAGGATTTTAAATAATTTGTCCTCTTATTCTTAATGTCGTAGAATTCCAACGGAACAGATCTGTTGTCTTCATTTTTTTTCCACCTGAAAAAATAAACATTGTAATTTTATACGTACAAAAATTGACTATGAGAAATTAATTATTTTGGTATCATTTTATTTTGATTTTTTTAGATAACGTTATTTATACTTACTTATAACTTATGTTTAATAATATTTTCCTAAGTGATGAGATACTGCCCCGGAATTGAAAACAACAATCCTTAATTTTTTGTAATATACCTAAAATAATATTTATATTAAATACGTTGCCATTATAATCAAAATAGTAACTTACAATAATATGAATATCATGGATTATACCTCTGAGTTTTTCCAACTCTTCAGGCCTTATAGATTCTACAACTCTACTTGGTTTTAAATGGTATTTAAAATATTTCAGGATGTTCGGTTTCTTCTGAGATTAATATTTATAGTTTTGTAAATGTACCTACCAAAATATACACAAAATTAATTAGGAATTCAAAAAATATAACAAATTAAAGTTTATATACACACAAATCGAAGCACAAAAACTCTGGAAACTCAAAAATCGAAGCACAAAACACTACGCTACTGAATTCAACTTGTATGAGCGGTAATGAACGGCAGGCGGCTTCGATCACGTTTAAATCTGTCTGACCACGTCTACAAACTCAAATTGGTTTCTGCACATTATGACGAAGTGTGCTCTTCACAAAAAATCGAGCTCTAACACCACTGACCAAACCTATTATAGGAATGTTCACAATTGGGTTCCACCAACTCTACATACATATCACGAGACATAAAATTTTGAATTTTTACAACGCGATAATATTTATTTTATAAAACCAATTAAACGAACCTACCCCAGTTTCTACTTTACTTATCAATAAATTGATTGACATTGTTCATTGAGAATGTCGTTCTTACTCTAGAAGGTCTTCCGCGAAATCATTATATAATATTAGTGCCATGTAAAGGTTGACAGTCGGTAACGGTTGATGTTACGGAAAAAGTTGTTGTTTCCACTTTTCGATGGATCTCTTCGCATTATATGCATTTGTTAAGTTTCCTTGCTTTTTGCTCGGCTTGATGCGACAACTGCATTACGCCGATGCAATTTCGTGATCGACGATGAACTAGTTCATTGGCACGTTGCGAAATTTTTATTTTGTTTCTCTTCAGTTTTTTTTATTTAGTAAAAAGTATAATATTAATCAACAATTATTAAGCTATTGCATAGCTTTTATCGCGGGCTTTGAGCGCGGCGACCGAATCAAGAAATTCCGTAACGTCTGTAACGAAAAAAAAACCTAACACCCCCCCACTTCGACCGGCACAGTGGTGCGGCGTTAAATAGTATTAACTTCTTAATTATTCAATAAAAAAAAAATCAAAAAATCGAAAAATTGAAAAATCGAAAATTCGAAAATTCGAAAAATCGAATAATCGAAAAAACGAAAAATTGAATAATCGAATAAATCAAAAAATCAAAAAATCGAAAAATCGAAAAATGATAAAAATTCCTGAATAACCTACATGTATTGTAAGATAATAAAAATATTTTAAACAATATTAACTTCTCATTTATTTAATAAAAGAAAAAAATTGTTTTCTTATCGATCACCACGCTTAAAAAGTGTAATTGCTGTGCTTCATTGAGATAAATTCAACATAGTTTTAAGGGTTTTCCATATTGTCAGTCAATATTTTATGATTAAGTTTTATAAAGACACCTGTAAAACATTTACATCTAGAAATTATCACCATTTTCAATAGCGGTTTTATTACAGTTATTTCAGAACATTTTGGAATCATAGATATGTCAACGATGATGATTCTATGTTGCAAAGTTGTTATAAATTTTTAGTAGCAATTTTATGTAAAAATAAAGAGTGCAACTTCCTCCTATTAGACAATAGTATATAAAAAGTATACTAAAAATAAAAACAATATAGAAACTAAATGGCTGTGGACAAGCTCTAGATTTTATCAGTTACTTCTTGTTATAGTCTATTTTTATGTATGAGAGAGTAATAAAACAGCATTTCTAATGCAAAACTTAGTACGGTCATTTTAAATATTTTTACAGAATAATCTAAATATTTCCTAAACTTGTAATAAATGTACCTGAGCTATTACAAGTTTTGGGTCTTTTATTGGTCCTTTATAAACATAAGCTGTACAGAACAATAGAAAAAGGTTTGGACAGGCCAAAAGCCCTGTGTATTAAAGATTACATAGCCGTATCTTAAGATTATTTTCAATAAGTACCTATTTGCCAATTTTGTTTTATTTTAATTCCAAGAATTTCTTACAGTAATCGAATTATAAGTAGATAAATACCTTCCCAACAAATTTCACCGAAAATGCGATTATAGGTTTTCCATTTAGTAAGGAGGTCCGAGTTGTGTATTCTTGACAGTTTACTAAATGTCGTTTAGTTGCAACTTGCAAGGTGCAGTGTGAATTCTAGTGTGATCATGGAAAATTTGGAAGGGCCGCGTAAACGACAAAAAATCAGTCCTTTAACAGTTAATGAAAAAACATTAATATTTAATTGTTTTAAATAATTTACAGACAAACATTTATGTAAAAGTGTTGATGACACAGTGGAATTAGTTAGTAGTACGCTTGGTGTTGGGAAATCTACGATTTACAGAGTTGTTAAAGAAGAAAAATGTGGCGAGTTTCAAACAGCACGTAAAGCTCCAGGAAAACCAAAATTTCAATTAGAAAATCTTTTGAAAGAAAGACTTTGAAGGAAAGTGCATGCGTTCTTCTTTAGAAAAGAATTTCCGACAGTAGACAATGTTCTTGCCACGGTTCGAGATGATAAGGATTACCCTGAAATGAGTCGAAGCACACTATGGAAACTTTTAAAAGAAATAGATTTTCTATGGAAAGAGCATTCCAGAAAGTCTATTTTAATAGAAAGAAGCGATATTGTAGTATGGAGAAGAAATTACCTAAGGACTATAAAAGAAATGAGAAACCAAAGAAGAAATATATTTTATTTAGATGAAACATGGATCAACGAGGGACATAAACCAAATAAATTTTGGCAAGATGAAACTGTTACAAGTCGAAGACAGGCTTTTTTAAATAATTTATCTACTGGTTTAAATCCACCATCAGGAAAGGGGTGCAGACTAATAATAGTACACATCGGTAGTTCACACGGTTCTGTTAAAGGTGGTTTATTGTTTTTTGAATCTACTCGTATCGGTGACTACCATGAGGACATGAATACTGATGTCTTTAAAGAGTGGTTCCAACAAATTATAGATCTTCCTCAGAACTGTATAATAGTAATGGATAATGCAAGTTATCACTCGAGACTTATAGAAAAAATGCCCACAACCAAGTGGTTAAAAAAAGATTTACAGAATTGGCTAAATTCAAAGAATATTAAGTTCCATCCCGGTTCTGTGAGAAAAGAACTGTATCATTTGTGTTCCCTTCATAAAGAGAAATTCAAAAAATATGAAATTGATGAAATTGCAAAAAATCGTGGGATGACGGTGGTTAGATCACCACCATATCATTGCGAAGTAAACCCGATTGAATTGATATGGGCACAGATAAAGGGAGAAGTTTCAAGAAAAAATAATTCTTTTAAAATGAGTGATGTTAAACAGTTTTTGGAGGCTGTAAATAATGTGAAGCCTGAAAACTGGGAAAAGGCAGTAAATCATACGATTAAAGAAGAAGAGAAAATGTGGAAGTTGGACAATATTACTGATGAAATGATCGAGCCACTTATTGTAAATATTGGTTGCGACAGTTCATCTTCTGATTTCGATTCTGATTTGGATTTGTAGGTAAGAAGTAGTTTTTATATTAAAATTATTATTTATTAACGTAACGTTGTTTAAAAGTCAAAATTTAAACCCTTATACCTACATAACCCGTTTGACACAATGTTCTTAACATACCTTGTGGAAAAATAAAACATTTTAGAAAAAATTGCACTTTTTTACCTTCAGCTGTTCAGAAGTTATAAGCAGGTTAATTAGGTAAAAATATAATTGTATACTCGAGGAATAACTTCAAAAAATATTTTGACTGTCTACTAAAAGAAGTACGCCTATGGATTGCGAACGCTTTATTATTTTAATACTCTCTCATACATAAAAATAGACTATAGACAACAGTATAGAAAAAGTATATTAAAAAATAAAAACAATATAGAAACTAAATGGCTGTAGACAAACTCTATATTTTATCAGTTACTTTTTGTTAATACAATAATAATAAAAAAAAAATAATACTTGTAATAATTGTTACTTCCTCATTATGTTTCGATAAAACACGCAATACAATAAAGTTGTTTACCTGTCCAGTGTCCAGGCATGAGAATGAAGAGTTCATTAGCTGCGTTTGTTGATTCAGACTTGACTAACGAGACCCTTGTTTGCTGTGTGCAACTCTTCGTCATTATTTCGAACTATTTGTCGTAAAACAACGTTGAGAAATCTTTTGTCTGTCCAAGCCGCCAGTTTCTTGTTTTTATGATGTGCAAACGCAAACAATTTGAAGAAAATATCGTGATATAGTGATAAACTGTCTTCAGCTTTGTATTTCCGATTGGTGTAGATTATTAGTTCACACACATAATTGGTTTTTAGTACTTTGTTTCCCATTTTTTAGTTTCGAAAGACGCTACTTTAACAAAAAAAAGAAAGAAAGGACAATTTAAACTTAAATATCGTCGGCTTAATGTGAAAATTGCATAAGTCCAAAAAAAACAATTTTACAAGAGAGACAAAAAACGAATTTACGGCTTATTTAAAATTTATAGTTAAATAAAAATTACATTGTTATGAAAATTGCACAACTCCATTCAAAATTTAAACATGGTTTACAGATCAATATTTGTTGAAGTATAATTGATTTAATATAACTTTGAGTCACTTGTACTTATTTTTACGTTAGTATTTTTAGTAAAATCTAGTGACAATTTTCGTAAACTAAGAATATATTTATGTAGCTTTAGCAGCGGTGAACCAGAGTCAGCCAAAATTGCAATATCAAAAAATTTGGACTTATGCACTTTTCATATTAAGCCGACGATATGACATGGATACTGTTGAAAAAAAAATAAGTCATAAAAGTAATTTTAAAAAACCGATTTCAATATCTTGCCGTCACAAATTGAATTTGTTGATTTTCTTATAGATCCCGTCATCTGTTCTTGACCAAATGTATATGGGACCACCCTTGAGGTACTCCCTTTCTAACAAAAAAAGTATCATAGACTTGGTAAAGAATTATCACACAACATACATAAAAATATTATGATGAATGAATTGAGATCTGACTAAATGAAATGGAAATTAACCAAAATAAGAATAATAGATTCAATATAGCGAGAAATCGAAATAAATGGAAGAAATAATAATAATATGTTTATTTATCTATAATGTAGTAGAAATATTGTTTTCAATTAAATTTTTTAAATATAATATAATTAATTTTTTTTTTTAATATAATACAATAGGTTCTTTCGTTCGTCCCACTGGTGTAGGAATGAACTACACCAACTTACACCAAACCTTTCGTTTGGCCCGGTGTAAAACCCACTATACCTTCCTGTCGGCGATATGGTGTACACTGGTGGATATTTTCTCCACCAGCTATTTAGCAGGAGTGAATTACACTCGACATGTGTACAAGGAATAAGGAGGAAGTACATTAGGGTAAATAAATTGGTGTAACTGGTGGAAACTACACCAACAGCGAACGAAAGAACCTAATATATAGTTTTATTATTCTAGATATAAAATATTAAATAAATAAACAAGCAAACAAACAAATTGATAAAAAAGAAATTAGAATGAAGAAGGAAATACACATTATGTCTAATTAAGAAAGAAAACTAACTGCTTATGTAACTATTTTTAAAGGTATAAATTAAATATAAATTTGAATTTTTCAGTTCGTTATGAAACCTGTATATTTTTTGACGTTCACTTTTTTCAACAAATCAATCAGTATCCATCTAAAAGTTGGTAGTAAACTGATAACTGACGAATTATAAACATCTGTTACTTTTCAGAAACGATTTGGCTTTTTCTAAAAAATAAATAACGTTTCTGCTTAAGAAACATTACACCCAACTGAAGTTCGCAGAATCGCTAAAATTTAAAGACAGATGACGTTATAATTCTTGATACAAATTAATACTAATCAAAGAGGGTAATGTGAGAGTTAATGTAAAAATGTATAAATTATATTATTTAAGATACAAGAAAGATAATAAATACTAAACATACAGACAAGGTGAAGCACCGAAAATGAAACAGATCGCATATCTTGAAGACATTTTTTTTTTGGACAAAATGCAAAAAAAAGGTCGATTTTCATTTCAAAGGGGACATCTTTCGATCATATCCTCAACTATCCTACATCCCTCCCCACCCCTCTGTTACTAATACCAATGAAATTGAAATAGGGAAAGTACTAAGTGTGATACATCATTAAAAAGGTAATTTTATGAGGAATTTGACTGTGTGGCAGTTTATTACGTTTTATTTTGACGCCATCTTGCGGGAAAAGTTTTCGTATTTTAAATAATGATACTTCATTTGAAAGTAAAACTCATTTAATAGACAATGTCCCCTTTGAAATAAAAATCGACCTCTTTTTGCATTTTCCCCAAAAAAAATGTGTCTTCAAGATATGCGATCTGTTTCGTTTTCGGTGCCTCACCCTGTATATGGCAATTTGAACATCAAGTATTTTTTGTGTGTACCTTTCCCAATAGTTTGGTGAATAAAAACTACGAAATGCAGGAGCCTTGCGGTGCACCTGAGAAAATATTTTGACATACATTCTTGGTGTTGCAAGTACTGACGAATTTTGGTCAGATTTAAAGGGGGTTGTGCTTTCATGTATTCTTTAAATATTAAATATTTCTGTTATTTTTATAGATAGTTTCACTGCTGTTTTCTCTTTTCTTTTTTTTTATTGTTTTTATTTTTAATTAGAATAAAAACGACCCTGTAAAGTAGATCATTTTCAATAGAAGATTTTTTTTTGTTGTTTATTGCAATTTATAAAATTGTTGAACTTGAAACTTTTTTTAATTACACAGTGTTTTTTTTAAAAAAATAAAATACTATTTATCATGTGTATAAAACTTTTTAGGAGACATTGTATAATATTGTTAATAACAATGTCTGAATATACAGTTTTGTTAAAAAAAAAGTATTCTTTATAAAATTTTCTGAATACTTGGGTATTCATAATTAAACACTAAATCTTGTAACATATAGGTGGTATAATTAAAATGTTGATAATTTTTTTTTTTTTTGTTAAGAGTATTGTTACTAGTCATTAGTGACTAACCTACAATTTTAATCTAAAATTTTACAAACTAATTACTTATCTAAGAAGTCTCCATTGGACTGTCTTAATTGTTTCTATAGGAAAGCATCATAAGTTGGCGTGACGATTTATTACACTGTTTTACACTAGCATACGTGTAAACTACAATTACAAAAAATTGATATGAAACCCATGAAACCACCAACAAAAATGTAAAGCTAGCTTCCGTACTAGAACATGGTGTCATTCGTCGAAATAATTTATCGTTTTGTTTAATAGATCAAGAAATGTAAATATTCCCCTGTTATTTTTTATAAAATTATAAGAGAAATAAATTTTTTTCTAAATAGTATAGTTTATTATTTTGTAGAAAAACAAAATTTCGAAAATTTTAGTAATGTTTCAGAAACAACCGTTATTAATAATAGGTACCATTTTCCTTAATAAGGTAGAAATAAAATATAAACTATTTCCACGATTTACAAAGGCCTACAAAAAAATTATAGGTATTTTCCGCTATCCTATAAAATTTATATTTTCTGACTCAATTTCAAAAGGTTGAAGGAATTCCAAAACACCTTTTATGGCATAATAATTATTTTCAATTCTACATACTATCTTTAGCTGCTTTTAAAAACGTTCTAAGAAAGTCCAATCAGACCAATTTAATCCATAAACTATTCCACACTTTTAAAATTTAATTACCTAAAAATATTAAAAATTATTTAAAATAACTTGTTTAGCAGACTGTACAATAGCTATCTTAGTCACACGTAGCGCGTTCTCTGTCTGGGCGTCGAACACCTCTAGAAATTTGATGAACTGTAATTGACGCTCTAACTTTGACTTTCGACACTAGATATGTTACAATAACAATGTGAAATAGTCATTTTATCACCCTATTCTATGAAATAAATACCCAAGTACAAGTAAAATGATATAAATTTAATTGGTTTATTTTGTTATAAAGAGTGTAACATTTTTTTTTTCACTTTAAAAATATGTCATTTTTTTCTATTGGTATTCAGTTCTTTTTATTGATTTACCGGTTTCTATATAGTTTTAAGCACACTTGTTTCCTCTCAAATGATATTACAGATTAATCGGTAATTTACCTATCTAACATTATATTGGAAGTTACATTTTAATGCTTCTAGAACAATCAGGATCTGAATGTGGAAACAGAGTAGGCACATGCTTTTATATTAAATGTTATATTGAAATCGCAGTAGGTTTCCTTAATTTGCAAACTTAAAACAATCAAAGACGTTTCACTGAGTTCATAGAACTCTCGATGTATTCATTAAAAAGGCGAGTTACTCAAAGGGGTAATTAATACATAATTCCAGCGAAATGACTGATTGCATCGCTCTAAGAACACCGGAAATAGAATATAAAATAGTACCTCAGCGTTTCCGTACTGGTGTTACGACTCCGGTGGTTTGACAATTAAAAGTTCGTGACAACAATGACAAATTATAAGAATCGTTTAATTAATAATTGGTGGTAGCGGTGGCCGTTGGCCTGAGTTTGATGACATATGTGCATGTCGTGACCAAGCGCATCATTTGCAGAATGAAAAAACAGATAAATATACTACATGTATGTATAGAGGGTAGAGCTAGGTATGGCAGTTTATAAAGAAACGATCTAAAACTTACCTACACAGTTAATTTGCTCAAAAAAAATGAATGTTTGAGAAGGTTTAAACTCTATTCCCTCTAATTTCTAAAGTTTTATTCCAACAAAGAGTAGTCGTTTATTGTAGTAGTTGAATTCTTTATTTCCATCTGCAGTTGGTGAAGTAAACCAATTTAAATAATCTGGCGCCTGAGTAAATGTCTGAGTACAACGCCTCTCGTAAGAGTACAGTCTGTTCGCTATACTTACGCGGGTTTCGGATTAAAAATGTTATAAGTATTTCCAGGTAAGTACCGGAAAGTTTGACCTGTTCTTTGGGAAAATATCAACTGGTAAAATGAAATGAAAAATAATGTACAACTTTTTAATTAAATAATAATGGAGAATCTTTTGTATAATTGAGAGCAGAATTAACCTTCTTCATTAATGGAGTCAAATGTGGCTATTATAAACCTAATAATAATTTTATATTACACTTCCCACAGAAAATATGGTCTATGTATAATAAGAGGGTTATTTAGCTCAAATAAAATATTTTCTAACATAAAATTTGTTCCATGTAGAGAATTTCAAATGAAAAATAAAAAAATTTAACTTGCCAACAAAAATGAAAATCAGTCATCATCATCCAAAATATCATAATCGTCATCATTACTGTCATCACCATTAATTGTTATTATGATTATACTTATTTCGTTTATTTTATTTTCATGAGTCCACCAATCTTATGTTAGTTTCTCGCACTTAGATATACAGTTCCGCCACACTTCTGGAGTTCCAATTGAAAGTGCTTTTCGCCAAGTTTTTCGAATTGCGTCGTCACTATAACCATTAGGCCCAACATGGTTGTCATAATATTATTTTGCTATTCCCCATATATATTCGATGGGATTAAACTGGCAATGATACGGTGGCAGACGTAAAACTTGATGACCGTAACTTTCAATAATCTGATCCATAACAAAAGTTTTTGGTTTTGCGTGTATATTTGCCAAGCATAATAATTCTGATTTTAATATACAGTGTGTCTATGGATGGGGTCCCCAAGGGGGAAAAAATCTTTATTATTCATTTTACGACCAAAAGTCATTCTTTATAAAAAGTTCTGCTTGTTGAGAAAATGGAGTTGCCTTATAAAAATTTTAGATTAAATGTACAGGGTGTTAATAAATTAGAAAAATATGAAAATGCTTCAAGAGGGAAGTACCATTATTTATTATTTTTAACAAAAATTTTAAAAAACAAAGTTGTTTATAAACTAGCATAGAGACTAAATACAAATTTTTAAATAAAAATTTCAATATTTTAAAAATGAATAATAAAGATTTTTCCCCCTTGGGGACCTCATCCATGGACACACTGTATATTGAGGAAATGGTATATGTTCCTTTGTCAACCATTCTTTAATTTTATCAACAGTTCAAGAATTCGTTGGACTTTTGTTTTATACTTCAGAATGGTAAGGTGCATTGTCTAAAATAATTACGCTGGGTTCTTCACTTAAACCTGGAAGAAGTTTTTCATGCAACCATTTTACAAACATTTATGTGTTCATATTATCGTGATAATCACTGGATTTTGATTTAGATGAAAATGAAAAGTTAATTCTCTTGTGCACGACAGAACTTCTTTCACAAAAGGCCTTTCTGCTATCCTCCTTTTGAAATTTGAAACCCAAGTTATGTATCACTTGCCATAGACTTGTTCTGCCAATGTCGTTAAATTATATATCTATTAATTCCGAGAGAATTTTATTTAAGGTCACATATTCCTTGTTGGCTATAAATTCGATAAATTGTATCACGAATTTAAAATTTCTGGAATATCTTTCGTTTTCAATGATGGGCGAGTTTTGCGGTGATCTTCTTTCGGCAGTTCGCCATTGTGATTTTGTAATACTCCTCTTAATTTGGTTTCACTAATTCCTAGAGCATCGCATACGCGTTGTTGTACAGACGTTACCGATTTTAAAGGACCACCATTTTCTTTTTCATCCGTAAAATACTTATGTACACTACAAATTAGATTATCTACATCTAACATACGTCTAGGCGTTTTTAAAATTTACAAATATACATACAATGTCAACACTTGCAAAGAATCAATTCAACTGCAATATTTGTAAACAGTTTAGTACCTACCCTAATGTTATTTTAATTTAAATCGTACCGTTAGGGCAATTTTACCTAATTTCTTGGGATGAGGCTTATTGGAACTGGTTGTCAACGACTAATTTGCATAATTTTGTTAATCCGAAACCCGCGTAAGTATAGCGAACAGACTATATATAATAGTGTTACATAATCTCAATAATTGTCTTTTATTATTTAAATCTTCCATCAAGTAAAGTGAGATGTCTCGTTAGTATTCTGTTATTTTACAATAAAGGACCTTTTTAAACGTTGATTAATTTTCATTACACTCAACCATGCACTCGGAATAGAGTAGATAGACACAACGACAAAGCAAAGACCTGAAAAACGATTCACGTATTGGTTATAATAGATCGTGTTCCCAGTTGCCCTGCATGGTAAAAACGGCTGTTTTTCAACGTTTTTCTAGCACCGTGACATTTTTTGTCGTCGCCACAGTTTGTATTACAACTGTACAAACGGCGTGTTAACCTGCAGGTGTCTTGTTTTACAGCACGGTCGGCCACTGGAAGAGTTCACTGATTTCACTTTATTGGCTGCTAATTTCATTCATAAGCGACTCGAGAACGCCTACCTGACGTTTTATTGCTTCGTTCCTTTCTTTCGAAAAGTAAAAGTTAAGATCCGGTTGCCGAGCCGACAGCTCCATATTTAATTTTATGGTAATGCATGTAAATTGTTCCAAAGAAAAAAATTTATTAATGCGTTTTCATTTTTTCGTTATTGATTCAGTTTTTAGGGCTAAAACAATTATGAATAATCATTGTTGAAACATTTGAATCTATTTAGTTCTATACAGGGTGTTATTGAAATACACGTACATATTAAAATGGGGAATAGTATGTAATGACCAAAAACGATTGGCACCAATTTTAACTTCAAATTCTAAAATTTAAATATTGGGGAAGAGTCCCCTTTTCCGACCTACTAGTTTCCATATTTAAAGAAGTAAAATAAATCGAAATTGAACTTACCCATAGAAATTGCACTGTTGCCGTTGCAAAACCAATTAATTCAAAATAAAGTTTATTACAGTAATTGTTCAAAATGCCGTTCATTATTATTTACACACACTTGCAATCGTCTTTCCAAAGAACTTTGAACATTAGAAATTAGTCTTGGATTTTGTCGTAGTTCCTCGGCTACCGCATTAACTTTATTGGTTAATTGTTCAACACTATTAATAGGTTCATTATAAACCAGTTGTTTCATGTGACCCCTCAAAAAGAAATCGCATGGATTTAAGTCCGGAGATCTCGGAGGCCACTTAGTAGGTCCATTTCTGCCTATCCACTTTTGAGGAAATCTAATGTTCAAAAACTGCCGTACGTTTAAATCAAAGTGAGGAGGAGCGCCATCTAGTAGGTACCACATCCGTTGCCTTAATTGTAACGGTATCTCTTCTATGAGTACTGGCAAAATATCTTCTAAAAAGTGGAGATATCCTGGCCCATTTAATCTGTTCGGAAGAACAAAAGGCCCGATTAAATACTGATCTATTATGCCAGCCCAAACATTTATTGAAAATTTTCTTTGATGCCCAGTTTCCCTAATGGCGTGAGGATTTTCATCACTCCAAATATGCGTATTGTGCATATTGAACACGCCATCACGAGTGAATGAAGCCTCGTCAGTATACAATAATATTTTTAGAAAATCAGGAATATCAACACATTTTTGAATCATCCATTCACAAAACTCCACTCTCTTTTCTTCATCACCTGGATATAAGGCCTGGACTTTTTGGATGTGATAAGTGTCCGCCACACAACAAATGAGGACACTCCAATTTCAAGACCTAGTCTTCTACAACTTAATTGAGGCCGGTTTTCAACAGCTTCCAATATTTCTTCTTCGGCCGCCAATGTTCTTTGTGTTCTTGTTCTCCCTCGATCTGCATTGACACTCTCAAATTTTCCATGGTCTCTTAGATGCTGAACAGTTGAAATAAACGTACGACAGTCCGGAATTCTCCGATTTGGAAACCGTTCGCGATACAGGATTTGTGCTTGCCGAGAATTTTCTCCAGCTGCCCCATAAACCAGCACTATATCCGTTAGTTCAATATTCGTAAATAGTGGCATCGTAAAAAAATATTTAAAAGTAATCGTAACAACACTTTTTACCAACTTGGAAATGACGCGCTCGTGTTAGCCAGATTCGTAAATCAACTAAAATTTTAATAATATATAGTTTCAAAAATGTATAGTTTAAAAACAATCATTTATCAAATATTCTAGTTTTTTGATAACGAGGGTAGTAAAAACCAGTCTTCGGAAATAGAAATTAATTCGAAAATCTTGGCAACATGGTTATTTCTTACAAGACTAGTTTTCTTATCATCTGACAAAAACTTGCATATTAATTACTGTTGATGTTTAAAATAGGTAAATAAACCTAATTTATATAGGTCATCCTCAACATATCAGTGAAGTACGTTTGTTTTAGAATTAATTTTCAAAAATTAATAACTCCCTTAATAAGGGGTATTTTTAAAAAATAATATTTTTCTACATTCAGTGGGGATCTGCGCAATACCCAGTTTTAATATGTACGTGTATTTCAATAACACCCTGTATAGCAAGGGCGGCTCCAAGACGAATTTTCGGGGGGGGGGAGACATTTCCTTGTTAACATATTTTTTTGAATAAAAGGCCCATAAATCGTAAGAATTTTCATCTCGGGGGGGCATAGCCCAGCTTTTTGCGTATTTCCACGTTTTTTGACTTGCTTCTACATTCGCAACGCCACAATACGAACATGTCCTGCATTTGACAAAAATGATACTCCTTTTATGCAAATCCCAAATTTTTTGTGCAAATGCCGCCCTATTTAATATTCAGAGTCGTAAATAAAAAGGAGAAACTGAATTTATAACAAAATTATAAGGTTGAGGCCCTTTCCACTTGCAATTAAGAAACGGAATGACATCCAGGACAATACAGCCCAGGCAATAGGAAGATATCGATTTATAACAACACATAACAATATGAAATGTAGTTGTGAACATGAGGAAAATAAAGGATTTTTGATTTGATTTGTTCAAATTTATCAACTTTGGATTTTGCGACTCGGGTTCAATTCCCAATGAGCAATTCATTTTATATTTTGGAAAAATGTAAAAATTATTTTACCTTTATCATTCTATAAAAGTGTTTTTAAATGGAATCTCTGTTTTTTTCGATAAAACAACATAAAAAAATTAATCTAGCACCAGCCAAATCTTGATAGCCCTCCAAATTTCTTTTTTTATTAAATTATTTTTTGGTTGTAGAAAAATATTGTAAATCACTAGTGTAAAAAATAATTATTATTATTATTACTAACAATTTTCATTTCTAATTTCGTCTGCATATTATTTATGGCTCACCGTAATTAATTGTTGGGTATTTTAATGATTTTGTTAATATTGCAACACACACTAAACAAACAAAACACATAATACAGGCATTTGTATGGTCGGTCTGGAATAAATTAATTATAAAACTATTTTTCAAAATTGGACAATACTTTTATAGGTATTACAACATAACGAAATATTCGAAATACATTCATTTGAAAAGGATGAAAACCGATAAGTTGATTATTGTTTGTAAAATTTATTGGATTGTGAATGTTTCCAACAAAAGTTTTACTATTTGTTCCTAGAACGACGTCCCGGGCAAATCAAATATTTGCGCATTAATATACAGAAATTCACCAGAACTGAGAATTTCCAGGAGTTATAACGACAGGTGCACGGTAATTTGCATTTTCGATACATCAGATTCAGTAATTTATGTTGATTAAAATACGATCCGATCTAATCTTGATGTTTCGTAATTCTCAATAACTATTATTGGTGTATCTTTAGACTATGTATAAACTGTATTGCAAGACTTGAAAACCCAAGGCAAATAATTAGAATTTCTATATTTTATTTTCAAACAATATTTCGCAAATTAAAAGAAAATAAGGTTAAAGTTGAAAAATAGAACATAACTTATTGTGAAGTTACTAGTCATTACAAATACTATAATTATCTCTTTAACAAATGCCTTTTTATACGTCCATATTCTAAAATATGACACAAATCAAAAGTCGCAGTACAAAACTGTTTTTTTTTTATAATCTTAAACATAAATATAATAAAATTTTGAGAAAATTTCAAATTATTCACCATGATTATAAAATTGTGAAAAATAAGCTTGTCAAATAGTTATGCTCATATGTAAGAGTGCCTTTCCATATATGTTTTGCTACTATTTCTACACTGAGAGACACAAAAAGAGAATCACTAAAATATTTTCTTTAAAATCATAAAATGTATATTTATTTTTGCTTTGGTTTGTAATTAGTAAACGTGTATTATTTTTAAGATTATTTAAGACTTATTTAAGCTTGGATCCGGAATAACAAAAGTCCTTAACATTGTAATAAAATAAAAGAAAAATAAAGTGGCAATATTTAATTAAAACCATATAAAATCAGTTATACATGTCAAAAAAATTGGTATTGCCCCCTCTGGCTCGAATACAAGCTTCCATACGTCTGTGCATCCCTTCCACCAAGTGTCTTATGCCATCTGTTGATGAGAGTGTCATTATTTGAATAAATGTACTTTAATTAATTAAATTTAGGACGAAATAAATTAATACCAAAGGTCGCAAGTCGAAAACTAATTTTAAACTGAAGTAAAAATAACCCGAAAAATAATTTTAGGCCCTAAAAAAGTAATAAAATGTTAAACAAGTTACAAAAAATACGCCAAATATACTTATTAGCAACTTGACAATAAAAAATATCCTTATCAACAACATAAAATAAAAGATAGATGAAATATTTTAAAAATTATCTGTGATTCTCTTTTTTACCGTAAAGCTCCAATTAATAAAAAAAGTCAACGATGCGCCTTTCAATAGTAATTTGTTGAAAGCTCCTAATAATAAAAAATCTCTGATTTTATAAAAACAACGATGCGTTTTGCAATAGTAATTTGTTGAAAGCCCCTAATAAATAAAGAAATCAATGAAGCGCCTTGCAATATAATTTGTTGAAAGCTCCAATTAATAAAAAAGTCAACGATGCGCCTTTCAATAGTAATTTGTTGAAAGCTCCTAATAATAAAAAATCTCTGATTTTATAAAAACAACGATATGTTTTGCAATAGCAATTTGTTGAAAGCCCCTAATAAGTAAAGAAATCAATGAAGCGCCTTGCAATATAATTTGTTGAAAGCTTCAATTAATAAAAAAGTCAACGATGCGCCTTTCAATAGTAATTTGTTGAAAGCTCCTAATAATAAAAAATTTCTGATTTTATAAAAACAACGATATGTTTTGCAATAGTAATTTGTTGAAAGCCTCTAATAAATAAAGAAATCAATGAAGCGCCTTGCAATATAATTTGTTGTAAGCTCCAATTAATAAAAAAGTCAATGATGCGCCTTTCAATAGTAATTTGTTGAAAGCTCCTAATAATAAAAAATTTCTGATTTTATAAAAACAACGATACGTTTTACAATAGTAATTTGTTGAAAGCCCCTAATAAATAAAGAAAATCAATGAAGCGCCTTGCAATATAATTTGTTGAAAGCTCCAATTAATAAAAAAGTCAACGATGCGCCTTTCAATAGTAATTTGTTGAAAGCTCCTAATAATCAAAAATTTCTGATTTTATAAAAACAACGATACGTTTTGCAATAGTAATTTGTTGAAAGCCCCTAATAGGTAAAAAAAAATCAACGATGCGCTTTGAAATATAATTTATTGAAAGCCCCAATTAATAAAAAAGTCAACAATGCGCCTTTCAATGGTAATTTGTTGAAAGGTCCTAATAATAAAAAATCTCTGATTTTATAAAAACAACGATGCGTTTTGCAATAGTAATTTGTTGAAAGCCCCTAATAAGTAAAGAAATCAATGAAGCGCCTTGCAATATAATTTGTTGAAAGCTCCAATTAATAAAAAAGTCAACGATGCGCCTTTCAATAGTAATTTGTTGAAAGCTCCTAATAATCAAAAATTTCTGATTTTATAAAAACAACGATACGTTTTGCAATAGTAATTTGTTGAAAGCCCCTAATAGGTAAAAAAAATCAACGATGCGCTTTGAAATATAATTTATTGAAAGCCCCAATTAATAAAAAAGTCAACGATGCGCCTTTCAATGGTAATTTGTTGAAAGCTCCTAATAATAAAAAATCTCTGATTTTATAAAAACAACGATGCGTTTTGCAATAGTAATTTGTTGAAAGCCCCTAATAAGTAAAGAAATCAATGATGCGCTTTGCAATATAATTTATTGAAAGCCCCAATTAATAAAAAGGTCAACTATGCGCCTTTCAATGGTAATTTGTTGAAAGCTCCTATTAATAAAAATTTCTGATTTTATAAAAACAACGATGAGCTTTGCAATAATAATTTGTTGAAAGCCCCAATTAATAAAAAAGTCAACGATGCTCTACTTTCCTGGTATTATGAACCTTTTATATGTGAAAAATTATTCCTGGGTTTTTAAAAGCAGAATAAACTAATCTTTCACAGTTGAAATATGAGATGGAGTTTTATGCAAGTAATATGCAACATTTTAAAGTTGAGGTGAAAAGCATCTTTGTAACCATTTGCAGTATTCTATTGGCTGCTAAAGATCGGGAATACTAAACAATAATAGTAATTTAATACTAATTTGATTCATATAAATGCAAATAGGATTAAAAATTCTGATGCGTTGTTACAGCTAAATTGATTCTTTAACTAACCATCAAAAAACGACCCACCACTGATTTTCAACTACCGCAACCTCTCCCCGTTGCTTTTACGGACTTTTTCGGAAATCTTCACCAGGTAAAATTGTTCTATTGTTAACTTTGAATAGATTCTAACGCTGTGCAACTTATGAGTGTATTGCTCTTTTAAAATGACACCCGTAAAATCTGTCTTAATAACCCGAGTTCTCGAGTTTAACAACAACTTTAAATTTTTATGGTTGCAATGGACGTTTTAGAGGTCGTGTTTATTGTATAGAGGTGTGCGGTAAAGAAATATTTTACTGTTCATTTCGATTTTGAATGAAATCTTTACGCTGGAAATCCTATTTGTAAAGCGATAAATATTTTCGAATGGAGCTATTAGTAACGATGCGAGTTTGTTTTCGAACGAGTCAACTTACTACCTTTATGGTTTATGTTGGATTAGTGATGAATTTATTTAAACTAAACAAACGTATGTAAACAAATAGTTTAACTACAGTTATGTGCTTCATACGGGTACTTAAAATAGTATGTTGCTTTATGAGTGAGAAAAATGAATTTCAAGTTTAAATATATTTTTTACGAATTCCATTGTGCCTTGTACGAAGATGTATAAAAAATATGGGTTTTCTCTAACTAGTAAAGGAAATGAAGATTTCGTTAGAAGCATCCTCCTGTATACGAAAGGGGCTGTAGAAAAAAAATGTAAATGTAAATTAAATATCTAACCCTGATCAAAAAACTTCTCAGTAACATTCATGCGAAGGGTCCAGCGTTCAAATCTAAAATTAAAATCAATAGTAATTTTTTTTTAAATAATTTTTGTAGATTTTCGTTAGTTGCTAGTAGAAAAATTATACTGTAGAACTTGAGTGGATTTTCCATATTTACTCTTGTTGTACAAATTACTATTATTATATTTTTTTACGGTACCCAAAAAAATTATTTTATTATTTTTTTTTAGGAAAAAAAAGTGTTATACAAAATGTGTAATAACTACAAATTTTCTATTCACTTTGAATTTACAGATTTTGTTTAAATTATAGCTTATTTTTATATAGTTTTGAAACAAAATTCACAAAATTTAAATATACAGCTGAAAATTATATTATACTAGTTGTTTATATCAGTTCTCGTCTCAAATAAAAAAAATATATATTTTAAAGTATATACTTCCACAGTTAGTCTAGACCTCGTACGGCAGCCTTATTGATACTACACTTACGTCAACGTAACCCCGTCCAGTGTTGTCATTTTTAGAATACACGTTTAAACAGCGTTGCCAACAAGTTGGAAAAATTCCCTTTGAGCTCTTTGAAATTTTCCTAGATATATATCTGGGGATTTTTAAATTAGTTGCTAACATTGGTGTACAGTCTGTTCGTTATACTTACGCGGGTTTCGGATTAACAAAATTATATAAATTAGTCATTGACAATCAGTTTCAATAAGCCTCTTCAAAAAATTTCAGAAGAAGGATAACAGAAAGGCGCTTTGTGAAAGAAGTTCTGTCGTACACAAGAGAATTAACTTTCTCAGAAAATATTCTAAATTTAAAGAAGAAGGGACGAATTTTATATATTTAGACGAAACATGGATATTTTCTAGGGGTGCAACCAAGAGAATATGGCAAGATCATAAATAAAGTCCATCAAACATACCGATGGAGAAGGGAAGCGACACATAATTGTCTATTTGGTGAGAAAAATAATAATGGAATTGTTGCAGGACCGTTCTTCAAACAATGTACAGGCAATGTATACAGGTAGACCCGAAGAGTTGCCTTCTTTTGAAAATTCCCCACGAACTAATGAATATCAATTTGCTTTCACTCCACCTACATACCGAAGAAGGTTTTTGAGTTAATCATAAAAGTAGCTATAACAATTATTAAAAAGAATAACAAAACAGAAATTATGAAAGGCGTTTCACTAACTAAATCGAGTGAATATTCAATCTTTTAAGACGTTAGCTTTGGTATCAAAGCAAAATTCATCAAGACATAAAAGAAACTAGTAAAATATTCAAATGAGTATAAAATAAAAGAAAAATATTTTGGGTTCTAACAAATGTAGAGGAACATCTAATTTGTCAAATAAGAGTAGGTATGTTGAAATCAACGACCATTATTGGGTTTACAGAAAGTGAATTGCAAATGAAAATATATAAACTATGTAGATATGTCATATCGATGCAAAATTCATTGCAAAAAATAGTATACAATACTTTAAATAATAATCTTTTAATGTTGTTAATCTATTTAAGTAAAAGAGGTATTCGAAAACAAAGAAAAAAATGTTAAAATAAAACAGAAATAAGAATGTGTTTATAATAATTGATACGTAAAATAATTTAAAATACTATTAGCGTCAATGGTTAATCACCACTGTGACATTTAATCATATATTTATACCATCAGGTATGTATTACACTTTGAGTATTCTGTATTTACATTATATCTAGTTATTAATCACAAGAGTTTTTGTTGAAATAACAATCCATACCAACAGTTCGTGATTACGAAAACAACTTTGTTTTTGAACCTCGTATCTCAAAAATTTGTTATTAAATTATTATAGAGAAATAAATATTCGCTATACTTACGCGGGTTTCGGATTAACAAAATTATGCAAATTAGTCATTGACAACCAGTTCCAACAAGCCTCTTCCCAAGAAATTAGATAAAATTGCCCTAATGGTCAGATTTAAATTAAAATAACATTAGGGTAGGTATTAAATTTGTTACAAATATTGCAGTTGAATTGATTCTTTGCAAGTGTTGACATTGTATGTATATTGTAAATTTAGTGGAAATTTTAAAAATCCCTAGACGTATGTTAGATGTAGATAGTCGTATTTGTATTGTACATAAGTATTTTACGGATGAAAAAGAAAATAGCGGTCCTTTAAAATCGGTAATGTCTGTACAACAACGTGTATGCGATGCTCTAGGAATTAGTGAAACTAAATTAAGAGTAGTATTACAAAATCACAATAGTGAACTGCCGAAAGAAGATCACCGCAAAACTCGCCCATCATTGAAAACGAAAGATATTTCAGATGGAAAGATTTTAAATTCGTGATACCATTTATCGAATAGGGGCCAACAAGGAACATGTGACCTTAAATACAATTCTCTCGGAATAAATAGATAGAAAATTTGACGACATTGGCAGAACAAGTTTATAGCATGTGATACATAACTTGTGTTTCAAATTTCAAAAGGAGGATAACAGAAAAGTCCCTTGTGAAAGAAGTTCTGTCGTACACAAGAGAATTAACTTTCTCAGAAAATATTCTAAATTTAAAGACGAAGGGACGAATTTTATATATTTAGACGAAACATGGATATTTTCTAGGGGTGCAACCAAGAGAATATGGCAAGATCTTAAATATAAAGTCCATCAAACATACCGATGGAGAAGGGAAGCGACACATAATTTTACATGCAGGAGGGAAATCGGGTTTTATAGAAGGTGCTGATTTAATATTTTCATCTAAATAAAACTCCAGTGAATATCACGATAATATGAACACAGAAATGTTTGTAAAATGGTTTAAATGAGCCCAGCGTAATTATTTTAGACAATGCACCTTACCATTCTGAAATATTAAACAAAAGTCTAACGAATTCTTGAACAGTTGATAAAATTAAAGAATGGTTGACAAAGGAACATATACCATTTCCTCAATATATATTAAAATCAGAATTATTACGCTTGGCAAATATACACGCAAAACCAAAAACCTTTGTTCAGATTATTGAAAGGTTTACGTCTGCCACCGTATCATTGCCAGTTTAATCTCATCGAATATATACGGGGAATAGCAAAACAATATTATGACAACCATATTGGACCTAATGGTTATAATGACGACGCAGTTTGGGACATTTGGCGAAAAGCACTTTCAATTGCAACTCCAGAAGTATGGCCGAACTGTATACTGTATATCCAAGTGCGAGAAACTAATAAGATGATTGGTAGACTCGTGAAAATAAAATAAACGAAATAAGTCCAATCATAATAACAATTAATGGTGATGACAGTGATGATGATGATGACGATTATGATATTTTGGATGATAATGACTGATTTTCATTTTTGTTGGCAAGTTCAATTTTTTTATTTTTCATTTGAAATTCTCTACATGGAACAAATTTGTATGTTAGAAAATATTTTATTTGAGCTAAATAACCCTCTTATTATACATAGACCATATTTTATGTGTGAAGTGTAATATAAAATTATTATTAGGTTTATAATAGCCACATTAGACTCCATTAATGAAGAAGTTTAATTCTGCTCTCAATTATACAAAAGATTCTCCATTATTATTTAATTACAAAGTTGTACATTATTTTTCATTTCATTTAACCAGTTGATATTTCCCCAAAAAAAAAATTAAACTTTCGGGAACTTACCTGGAAATACTTATAAAAATTTTAATCCGAAACCCGCGTAAGTATAGTAATTAGGAGAGTACGTCCCCCAGAAAAGAGCGATTAAATTGAAAAAAAATCCCTCGGATTTAAATCTAGGAAAAAAAATTCAAAGGGCTCAAGAAACGGCTATTGACCAGCCTGGGGAATCACACAAACGTAAGACGTAATTTTCAAAGCTATGAAGGATATTGCACGCAGTATTAATTTTTTTATGTTTAAAAGTACATATGGAGATAAAATAAAATGATTTTAAATGAGTAGAAATCGTTTTTAAATAAATATTTTTGATTTGAAATTAGTTTTCAAATAAATTGACCGTTTTAATAATTATTTAGAGTAGAAAAAAAATATTTTAAACTTAATTCACTCTAGTTTTTCTATGTGATAGGATGCATTATCCAAAACAATAACGGAATTGGCAGGATTTTTTTTTTAATACGTGCTGAAACCAATTTTCAAACATTTCTTCATGGTAATCTTTTGTTTTCTTTGACTTGAACATTAACAAACCATCTGGTAAAAATCCATCGGTGCTTCTTCCAATGCGGGTTATTATTAAATGATTTCCATAAGAGACCCCTTCCATAAAGGCTTGTTTTTTTAAATTTGATGGAGATGTCTTGCCAAATTTTTGTTACTTTACGTTCAGCATTAACCCATGTTTCATCTAAATAAAATCACTTCCTTGCGTCCGTTATTTTCCTCAAAAAATCACGCAACGATTTCGTCTTTTTTTAATAAGCTGTTTCTGTCACGTATTTTGTAAAGAAAACATTCATGTAATATTTTTTGCAAATAAAAATAGTCTTATTATATACATTCAGTACCCAAAACCCGACGTTTTATATGTTTTTCTACACGCATTATTGAAAGTGATCACATCGCAACATAACATCGATTGGATTATTTAAGCTAAGCTGCAGTTAAAAATATTTGCTACGTCATTCAATACCCATCAATATATTCCTCGTCGGTTCATCATTAAATACCTGATTCTAAATTCTAAGAATTTGTCAGTGATCGAGAAAGATAGGTATGTCATTATTGCATATCACACTTTATACAAAAGATTAATTCTTCTTTTATTGTGAGAAATAAACGAATGTTTCATAATAAATAAGTAGTGTTGATAGGATTTCAGACTAGAATGAAGGATATGATTTCAGATATGAAAAAAATTTAATTATTTTTAAATTGAAATACATGTTTATAATATTAATTAATTAAACATTCTTCAACTTTTCTGAAAAAATTTTTACTGACGTATTTATTCCACTTGCATCTTAATTTATCATTTAGCCCTTGTATTTCTTTAAAATAAATTCGCTTTTGTTAAAAAAACTTCTGTTTCTCCAACAAGACAATTACCTACCTAACTTGGTTGAAAAAGATCTCATTATCTACTGTTTGTTTTTATATCACGTAATCGTAGCCAAAACCTGTCTAATCTTACCAAATAAATATGTTAGCAATGCCACTTCAAAAAAAGCATGTCACAACAAGCTCTAGCGCCGGCAGCCCTTCCGTAAATCACAACAAAGGGCGTTAAGGGCGTTTTTCGGCAACTAACCCAGGAAACTGAGTACCAGCAGGGTGTCCAAACTCTACAGCATCCATAGACATAGGCGGCGATATTGTATAACTTAAACGGGGGTCTATTCTGTAAAAATTTGGCTAAAATTAATTCTAGGTTATAAAAATAACGGGCTGTTATTTTTTATTTTGTATTCTGTATTATATGATTAAAATTACATGTCAAATATATTTGTTTCAATGCACTTTTAGTTATATTACATCGTTGCCATGTCTATTTTAACCGGATCTACTTATAGAATAACTATAGTCTATTTTTATGTATGAGAGAGTATTAAAATATAAAGCGTTCGTAATCCATAGGCGTACCACTTCTTTTAGTAGACAGTTAAAATATTTTTTGAAGTTATTCCTCGAGTATACACTTATATTTTCACCTAATTAACCTGCTTATAACTTCTAAACAGCTGAAGGTAAAAAAGTGCAATTTTTTCTAAAATGTTTTATTTTTCCACAAGGTATGTTAAGAACATTGTGTCAAACGGGTTATGTAGGTATAGGGGTTTAAACTTTGACTTTTAAACAACGTTACGTTCATAAATAATAATTTTAATATATAAACTACTTCTTACCTACAAATATCAATGTTAGCTAATTCGATTTATTTATTCAAGGAATCTAGTTGTTTCCACGTAGAACGTCGATAGATCGTGGCTAAAACAATTACGATTTCAGTTTTGGGAAAATATAATTTGATTGAGATATTACTCATCTAAATTCGGGATGGCAACTTCTGGGAAATCAGGGATCGTCGGTTATGTTGGATTGACCATGAAAATTGTAATAAAATTAATGAGCGTTCTCCAAATAATTTTTATAAGAAGGATCAGTAACGAATAGGAATGGATATCTGTAACGAATCATGTACTTAACGTTATTTTTCTTACGACTGTAACAAGAAAACTGAATATTGTTTATAATTTATCAAAACATGCGATTTTATAGACTCTCTTATCTTTAAAAGGATTGAAATATTTCAGTATATAGGGTGTTTTAAAAAAATTTACATACAGAACACTTGGTGGTCACATTTGTTACGAATTGTAAGAAAGGCAGTAAATTTGACAAACATCTAAAATCTGTTGTGAGAAAAGTGTACATGATAAGTCTATTGTATAGTCTGTTTTTATGTATGAGAGAGTATTAAAATAATAAAGCGTTCGTAATCCATAGGCGTATCACTTCTTTTAGTAGACAGTTAAAATATTTTTTGAAGTTATTCCTCGAGTATACACTTATATTTTCACCTAATTAACCTGCTTAAATATTAATGTTTTTTCATTAACTGTTAAAGGACCGAATTCACACTGCACCTTGCAAGTTGCAACTAAACGACATTTAGTAAACTGTCAAGAATACACAACTTGGACCTCCTTACTAAATGGAAAACCTATAATCGCATTTTCGGTGAAATTTGTTGGGAAGGTATTTATCTACTTATAATTCGATTACTGTAAGAAATTCTTGGAATTAAAATAAAACAAAATTGGCAAATAGGTACTTATTGAAAATAATCTTAAGATACGGCTATGTAATCTTTAATACACAGGGCTTTTGGCCTGTCCAAACCTTTTTCTATTGTTCTATACAGCTTATGTTTATAAAGGACCAATAAAAGACCCAAAATTTGTAATAGCTCAGGTATATTTATTACAATTTTAGGAAATATTTAGATTATTCTGTAAAAATATTTAAAATGACCGTACTAAGTTTTGCAGTAGAAATGCTGTTTTATTACTCTCTCATACATAAAAATAGACTATAATAACAAAAACTAAACTTGCTAGAATACAGAGTTAAAATTCAAACGTCATAGTTAAAATTCACCAAAATTTTACAGAACAGACCCCAAGGATGATATGAAAAAAGGCTTCGGAAAAATAAAATAGCTACAAATATATTACAATAGTAACAAAATATACAATTATTTACACTTACTTGTTAAAAATTAATAAATTGTAAAATAAAAGTATACCCCTATTGATCCGCCTCTGACCCTAACAATAAACCGAAGTGAGATGCTTATTCCCGGAAAGAAGGCGGTCTCCACCACAAAAGGACGCAACAAACGAACAAACTACTAGAAATAAAGATAAATCTATTGATACGTCAAAATGTCTGTTAGATTTTTTTGACACGGTTAATGATTTACTTTTGTGACGAGGGATTTTGGTATTTCGTTTTTGGTGAGAAAAATCGAAATTATGCGAAATTTCGCGCTATTGTTCGCATAATACGTACCATATTCAAAATATGCCAACAAGAAAAAGACGGATTAAGTGAGGGAATTTGGGATAAGTAGTAAAATTTGAGAAATAGAATTAAAAGATAAACATAATTTTTTGAACTTGCTTTCTTTATTCTTTTACTTCCTAACCAATAAAAATAGTAATATAATTTACTTTATAATTCTTACCTTTAAAATTCAAAATGGTAATTTCGAGGGTAATTTCAAATAAATGACATTTCCCTAAAAATATTAGAGCTGTGACAAATGACATATTACAAGTTAAAGTAAGTAAATTTGCAATTACCAATAAAAGAGAATTTAAGACAGTAATTAGGCATTTCGAAAAAAGAATTGTCAATGAGAAAGTTTGGTATATCTAAAGGGTTGCGACATACGTTGTATTACATGTATAACTCGTGAAATCATGAATAATGGATTAAATCTGAATATTTTATGTCGAACACAATGAAAATATTAAAAAAACAACATTAATACATTTTTTTATAAATTGGCAGGCTTGACGACTACTATTTCGAATAAAAATAGCGTCCGCGATGGAAGGCTATATCGCAAACCCTTTAGATACAAGCCCTTCCTACTGGCAGCTATTGTTTGACAGGTGGTTGAAATGCCTAATAATTTCTAAAAAGAAATATTTGTTTATATCAATACTTTTTAAAGTTTGGCTGCTGTTTATTTAGGTCGTACAAAAAATAGCGTATGGGATAAAAGATCCCCTAAATCACGAATGTGAGTTTATTGTCTTTTTAAATTTACTATTGTACAGTCTGTTCGCTATACCCACGCGGGTTTCGGATTAAAAATGTTATAAGTATTTCCAGGTAAGTACCCAAAAGTTTGACCTGTTCTTTGGGAAAATATCAACTGGTTAAATGAAATGAAAAATAATGTACAACTTTTTAATTAAATAATAATTGAGAATCTTTTGTATAATTGAGAGCAGAATTCAACTTCATTAATGGAGTCTAATGTGGCTATTATAAACCTTATAATAATTTTATATTACACTTCACACAGAAAATATGGTCTATGTATTTTAAGAGGGTTATTTAGCGCCCCTTCTTCTTTAAATTTAGAATATTTTCTTAGAAAGTTAATTCTCTTGTGCACGACAGAACTTCTTTCATAAAGGGCCTTTCTGTTATCCTCCTTTTGAAATTTGAAACCCAAGTTATGTATCACTTGCCATATACTTGTTCTGCCAATGTCGTCAAATTTTCTATCTATTTATTCCGAGAGAATTGTATTTAAGGTCACATCTTCTTTCGGCAGTTCACTATTGTGATTCTGTAATACTCCTCTTAATTTAGTTTCACTTATTCCTAGAGCATCGCATACACGTTGTTGTACAGACATTACCGATTTTAAAGGACCGCTATTTTCTTTTTCATCCGTAAAATACTTATGTACACTACAAATTAGACTATCTACATCTAACACACGTCTAGGGATTTTTAAAATTTCCACTAAATTTACAATATACATACAATGTCAACACTTGCAAAGAATCAATTCAACTGCATTATTTGTAACAAATTTAATACCTACCCCAATGTTATTTTAATTTAAATCTGACCATTAGGGCAATTTTATCTAATTTCTTGGGAAGAGGCTTATTGGAACTGGTTGTCAATGACTAATTTGCATAATTTTGTTAATCCGAAACCCGCGTAAGTATAGCGAACAGACTATATTTATTTCTCTATAAGAATTTAACAACAAATTTTTGAGATACGAGGTTCAAAAACAAAGTTGTTTTCGTAATCACGAACTGTTGGTATGGATTGTTTTTTCAACAAAAACTCTTGTGATTAATAACTAGATATAATGTAAATACAGAATACTCAAAGTGTAATACATACCTGATGGTATAAATATATGATTAAATGTCACAGTGGTGATTAACCATTGACGCTAATAGTATTTTAAATTATTTTACGTATCAATTATTATAAACACATTCTTATTTCTGTTTTATTTTAACATTTTTTTCTTTGTTTTCGAATACCTCTTTTACTTAAATAGATTAACAACATTAAAAGATTATTATTTAAAGTATTGTATACTATTTTTTGCAATGAATTTTGCATCGATATGACATATCTACATAGTTTATGTATTTTCATTTGCAATTCACTTTCTGTAAACCCAATAATGGTCGTTGATTTCAACATACCTACTCTTATTTGACAAATTAGATGTTCCTCTATATTTGTTAGAATCCAAAATATTTTTCTTTTATTTTATACTCATTTGAATATTTTACTAGTTTCTTTTATGTCTTGATGAATTTTGCTTTGGTACCAAAGCTAACGTCTTAAAAGATTGAATATTCACTCGATTTAGTTAGTGAAACGCCTTTCATAATTTCTGTTTTGTTATTCTTTTTAATAATTGTTATAGCTACTTTTATGATTAACTCAAAAACCTTCTTCGGTATGTAGATGGAGTGAAAGCAAATTGATATTCATTAGTTCGTGGGGAATTTTCATTAGAAGGCAACTCTTCGCGTCTACCTGTATACATTCCCTGTACATTGTTTGAAGAACGGTCCTGCAACAATTCCATTATTATTTTTCTCACCAAATAGACAAGGCAAGCCTATGTTTGACATGTTCAAACAGCTGAACTTAAAACTTAGCTTAAAGTTGCCGACACGAATCAATTGATGTGTATATATGTGTTGTGTATGTATGTATAGCTGGTGAGCACTAGAAGGATACACATGATGACACTAATTACGCTCGAGTGTCAGCACAACATTTCAAGCGTTTTCCTGGAAAATGCATAATACGAGTTTTCCTCGTTATACAACTTATAATTAGGTCCGATCGAGATGTAAGTGGGAGAGTTATAATTAATAATAATGGAGATATGTCGACGAGGAGTTTCACGGGTTTTGATCTACATGGTGAATCAGTATAGAACCAGAAATATTTAAAATTTTATTTTATTTACAATCCCGATTTGTTTTAATTGTTGCTTGATTTTTTAGGAATATTGTTGATTTATTATCGTTTTTGAAAAGGAGCGTCCATAAATTATTGATTTTTTAATGCTATAGTAGGAATCAAATAATTCATTATTATTTTGTTTTTACAATCGTTGGCTATTGCTTGATTTTAATAATAAACATCAATAACAATCATAGGCAGATTTTTGTCTAAAAGTCAATAATCGACTCCCTTTGGGATAACTAATCAGTGGCGTAGGACAGTGGCTAACAACTATCAGATTCATATAAAAAGTGAAAGGTTTTCTTGACACTCTATACAGCATAATGAAAAAGATTAAAATGTTAATACGGATACATTGAAAAATTTTACTGCCCATATTATAAAAACGACTGATTATGGCATCATTATTTAAAGCGTACCACTCCTTAAAAAGAATGTCTTTTTTTAATATCCGATTTACAAGAATAACGATAAACCATTATACTTGAAAACTTTCTCAATGTCATTGTTTAAACCCTAATTAACATTTCGAAGAAATATATGTATGCAAATAATAAATTATTTACTTATTTTCGATTTTTTCGGGATTTAACTCTTTAAATTAGCATCTTAATTGATTATTACTTATCTAAATATTGATATTTTGAAAATTTTCACATTTTAAGACTAAATTTTTCCTAAAGTCTGTTCGCTATACTTACGCGGGTTTCGGATTAAAAATGTTATGAGTATTTCCAGGTAAGTACCCGAAAGTTTGACCTGTTCTTTGGGGAAATATCAACGTTAAATGAAATGAAAAATAATGTACAACTTTTTAATTAAATAACAATCTAGTCTAATGTGGCTATTATAAACCTAATAATAATTTTATATTACACTTCACACAGAAAATATGGTCTATGTATAATAAGAGAGTTATTTAGCTCAAATAAAATATTTTCTAACAAAAATTTGTTCCATGTAGAGAATTTCAAATGAAAAATAACTTGTTCGAAAATTGTTGCCAGCGAAATTTTCAGTGTACTGAATACACAAACTAAAAATCAGTGTAGCCAACACATAATTCAGTTATTATGACTGTCATTTTATTGTATTAATATTGTATTAATAGCGATTTAAAATTTCTGAGTTCCATCACATCAACAAATTGAAATAAGGAGTGATCCATTAAAAAATGTTTCTAAAGTATTTCTTTGAAATGATTGAGGTATATTGGAGCATTTAAGTCTTTTTTTTTAGTGTCAGTTTGAATTTAATTTAGGGTCCCCCAAAACCACCCCGTGGTTACGCCATTGATTGCAGTATACGTGATTCCAAATTCACAAAATATAAGTAAAATACATGTTCAAACATATTTATAGCTCAATGTTTTATACAAAATAGAACAAAATTTGTCGAAACAACCATCTAGAGTGTAAAGTAGAATATCCCTGTGATCTTAGCTTTATCAAAGCTTTGAGTTGCTCAAAGCTTTGGGTATCGTTTGTACGTAATATGAAGTTCACAGAAGCACCGGCAAGATTTTTATTTTTATTATTAAATGTTCAATATTACATGGCCATGATTTAGGAAAGTTTTAATATTTTTGCATTTATGGGGATTCAAATGCATCTTGTATTTTTTTGTCGTTTTCTAAAATTATAATTTGGGCAGTAACGGATCTTGAAGACGCGATATCTTAATTTTATTATTTTGATTTTATATCTTAGTTTAGCAATAATATTGTTAACTTTCACGAGAATGATAAGGACATTCATAACTTCCCTGATGTAATATGTTCACAGTAGTAAAAAGTATAATTTTATTTCTCGAAAATCATTTTTCATCGGTATCATTTTATTTTTTTGCCGAGTTATTTAAAAGAAAAACCTTATCAATGTCTGGTTTTTTATTTTTTTTTTGTTACACTCTAGTTTTTTAAATAAAAATAAAAAATTAATATTAAATTTATCAATTTGCAGATATCAATTTTTGGAAAACTGGATTTTGTAGCTGATTTTTTTTTTAAGTGTTTTCTATATACAACTAATTGGGTTTTGTAGATAATATTTTTATTTGGAAGTAGCAAAAATATTTCCTTTTCTCTCAACTATAGTCTATTTTTATGTATGAGAGAGTATTAAAATAATAAAGCGTTCGTAATCCATAGGCGTACCACTTCTTTTAGTAGACAGTTAGTTAAAATATTTTTTGAAGTTATTCCTCGAGTATACACTTATATTTTCACCTAATTAACCTGCTTATAACTTCTAAACAGCTGAAGGTAAAAAAGTGCAATTTTTTCTAAAATGTTTTATTTTTCCACAAGGTATGTTAAGAACATTGTGTGTCAAACGGGTTATGTAGGTATAAGGGTTTAAACTTTGACTTTTAAACAACGTTACATTCATAAATAATAATTTTAATATAAAAACTACTTCTTACCTACAAATCCAAATCAGAATCGAAATCAGAAGATGAACTGTCGCAACCAATATTTACAATGAGTGGCTCGATCATTTCATCAGTAATATTGTCCAACTTCCACATTTTCTCTTCTTCTTTAATCGTATGATTTACTGGCTTTTCCCAGTTTTCAGGCTTCACATTATTTACAGCCTCCAAAAACAACTGTTTAACATCACTCATTTTAAAAGAATTATTTTTTCTTTATCTGTGCCCATATCAGTTCAATCGGGTTTACTTCGCAATGATATGGTGATGATCTAACCACCGTCATCCCACGATTTTTTGCAATTTCGTATTTTTTGAATTTCTCTTTATGAAGGGAACACAAATGATATAGTTCTTTTCTCACAGAACCGGGATGGAACTTAATATTCTTTGAATTTAGCCAATTCTGTAAATCTTTTTTTAACCACTTGGTTGTGGGCATTTTTTCTATAAGTCTCGAGTGATAACTTGCATTATCCATTACTATTATACAGATCTGAGGAAGAAAATCTATAATTTGTTCGAACCACTCATGGTAGTCACCGGTACGAGTAGATTCAAAAGTCAATAAACCACCTTTAACAAAACCGTTTGAACTATCGATGTGTACTATTATTAGTCTGCGCCCCTTTGCTGATGGTGGATTTAAACCAGTAGATAAATTATTTAAAAAAGCCTGTCTTCGACTTGTAACAGTTTCATCTTGCCAAAATTTATTTGGTTTATGTCCCTCGTTGATCCATGTTTCATCTAAATAAAATATATTTCTTCTTTGGTTTCTCATTTCTTTTATAGTCGTTAAGTAATTTCTTCTCCATACTACAATATCGCTTCATTCTATTAAAATTGACTTTCTGGAATGCTTTTTCCATAGAAAACCTATTTCTTTTAAAAGTTTCCATGATGTGTGCTTCGACTCATTTCAGGGTAATCCTTATCATCTCGAACCGTGGCAAGAACTTTGTCTACTGTCGGAAATTCTTTTCTAAAGAAGAACGCATGCACTTTCCTTCAAAAGATTTTCTAATTGAAATTTTGGTTTTCCTGGAGCTTTACGTGCTGTTTGAAACTCGCCACATTTCTCTTCTTTAACAACTCTGTAAATCGTAGATTTCCTAACACCAAGCGTACTACTAACTAATTCCAATATGTCATCAACACTTTTACATAAATGTTTTTATGTAAATGATTTAAAACAATTAAATATTAATGTTTTTTCATTAACTGTTAAAGGACCGATTTTTTGTCGTTTACGCGGCCCTTCCAAATTTTCCATGATCACACTAGAACTCACACTGCACCTTGCAAGTTGCAACTAAACGACATTTAGTAAACTGTCAAGAATACACAACTTGGACCTCCTTACTAAATGGAAAACCTATAATCGCATTTTCGGTGAAATTTGTTGGGAAGGTATTTATCTACTTATAATTCGATTACTGTAAGAAATTCTTGGAATTAAAATAAAACAAAATTGGCAAATAGGTACTTATTGAAAATAATCTTAAGATACGGCTATGTAATCTTTAATACACAGGGCTTTTGGCCTGTCCAACCCTTTTTCTATTGTTCTGTACAGCTTATGTTTATAAAGGACCAATAAAAGACCCAAAACTTGTAATAGCTCAGGTACATTTATTACAATTTTAGGAAATATTTAGATTATTCTGTAAAAATATTTAAAATGACCGTACTAAGTTTTGCATTAGAAATGCTGTTTTATTACTCTCTCATACATAAAAATAGACTATATCTGTAACCACCAGCTGGCTCGAGTTTGCAAATATAAAATAATTCGGCCAGGGTCTAACTCGCCCTTTTAATTGTAAAAATTTAGTATCGTTAATTCAAATATTTATGTACATAAATTAAAATCGAAAGAACAAACTTAATATTTACATTTTCTGTTCACCATGTTTAAAATATCGCTTACAATTAACTTTTGTTTCAGGTATAAAGACGACAAACCATATCCATGGGCATTGGACACATCAGGACTAATCATAAATCCACCAAGTGGTAATCAAACTATTTACGTTCAATCCGTACAACAGAAAGACCAAGGAAGTTATACCTGTTATATACGAAATGAAACTACTGTGTTGGTTCATAGAATTCAACTGAAAATATTTGGTAAGTTGTAAAATAAAAACATTAATTTTTTTAATTTAATTTTAAATAAGTCGTAAACAAAAATGAAATACCTAACACGAATTGAAACCCTTCTTACAACTCTCGTTACATAATAAATATACTGTTACTTCAGTGAAGTAAAGTACCTACCTACTCATTAAAAGAAAAAGTAGATATTTTTTTATAAAATGAAATTTTTATGCGAAAGTCTTTCTTTTTAATATTTTTTATTTATTCTGATTCTTGAGTATTCCTGTTATTCACCATTCTGTTATTTTCTTTTAAGATACGGTATACCTACATCTGGTCGGTTGAGATCCATTCATTAAACGGAACAAAACACATGACCCTCTCACTTTGTACCATGTGCACGCGCAGGTGACAATAATAATGTATGCCCACTCGTTTGTTCACTTTTTCTCAGTAAAATAATGTAACAATTTATACAGAGCGTGAAATCGTAATCCTATACCTACAACGGTTTGTGATTTAGTGTGGGCTCTGTTTTGTTGTTGGCAATTTAGCAATTGAAAAATGTAATAATTATTTGTTACATTTTGTATTTATTTTTTCGAAAAATGCATTTATCAATACCTGGAACTGACAACGTATACGACTAAAAATATTTGAATAATGAAAGCAATTTAAACTAGCAAGAGTTTGACCTAATTGCCGTGATGGTTGATATGATTTATAGGGCTTTAGCAAGGGATTTGATAGTTCATAAGGATATTGGTATAGAACCTGGCGAAAACAACAATATATAGAGTAATTAGACGTAGGTCTTAGCTAAAAAAATGGAAATATCTGGGCCAAGCTCTAAGACGAACCTTCAAAACCACAGAGCTGGGCTGCAAGAAATAATGAAGCCAAAAATCAATCATCTCTGCAAACAAGAACCAACGGGAAATCAGAATTAATTTTTTTTTTATTAGCAAATTAACTTCATAGGAAATTTTAGGTCGTTTTAGGATCTTAAATTTTCGTCCAACATTAGGGGATCGTTCTGTATATATCTTAGTTTCTCCTAAGGTTCTAGGACTAATTATTAATTTTATTATGTTTTTTTTAATTTAAACCAAACAATGCTACTTAAAATCTAGACCCCACGGCGTTTTACGAGGCGACTCCGACCCCGCATATATGCAAATTCGCGCTTTACATAATTTGAATTTCAAGAAATTCATTCCGAACGATTTTCATACTAATACCATTACTACTTACTTCTTCATAGTTATTTATATTTATAAACATTATATTCCAAAGTAGCACCCTACAACCGGCTATAAACTACTGCCTTATTATACAACTGCTCTTGTTCTCCGTCTGTCGCGCTAAAAACTAACACCTTGTTTAAATACCAAAATGGAATTGACGGCTTTTACCGGAAACGCGTGGGTTTATGATTATTGGAATAAATAATAAATGAGATTAAGAGTGAATTGAATTCTCGTGCCGTGCATTTATTTGTTCAACCAACATTCAATTGTAGGTAAGGAATTTGTAAATATTTTTTAATGGTGCTAGGAATCATAGAAAAATCTGCCCTTGTAAAACTTTCTTTTTCCTTTTTTTTTTAATAGTTTATTTTCAATTTTCCAACTATTCTAAAAATTTCAGTTCTTATTCCACCTTTTGTGTAATTAACTTAAACTATGTGAATATTTTTATATATTTATAAATCTATTTAATATATGTTACAAAATTAATTCGCCTATTACTTGTAATGAGCTAAAGCAGTGGGCGCCAACCTGTCGATCGCGAGCTACCGGTAGCTCGCGGAAGCAATTCTGGTAGCTCTCACAACGATTTTAATTTAAAAAATACAAACTGCAAAAATCAGAGAAGCTTCCGAAAATTCCACAAAAAAATCTAATTGTCATAATATTAAACATAAACAGCGGCAACGTTGCGGTGAGCGATCTGCCGCTGACGCCATCAAGCTAGAATCGGCTAGAACCGACCAGCCGGACCAGCGCGTTAGTGTTCGAGAACGATCAGGATTGCTTTGAACGGGATAAATACGCACGGCGCGGCGACATTGCGCTTAGTTTAAAACTGAACGCGTAACCAACGTCCAGCGGTTGGGTTAGTAGAGAACAACAAAAAATAATATTATAGCAAGCAGTTGTAAGAAGGTAAAGACATACCATTTTCATTCGGAATGGGAAGAACAATACTTTTTTACAGAAGTTAAAGATAAAAATGTGTGTTTGTTATGTAATACTTCGGTCTCCGTTGCTAAAAAAGGAAATATTGAGAGACATCATAAAACTGTACATTCTAATTTTGAAAAATCATTACCACTACATTCTGCCGCCAGAAAGGAGAAACTGAAACAGTTAAAAAAGCAGTTAATTGGACAACAATCAATATTTTTAAGAACAGTCGACAAAAATAAGGCCGCAACTGAAGCATCGTACCATGTGTCCCAGATAATTGCACAAAAAAAGAAACCTTATGAAGACGGGGAAATGATAAAACATGCGTTTTTAGAAGCTGCTGATTCGTTATTTGCCAACTTTAGAAATAAAGACTAGATAGTTTCAGCTATAAAATCTATGCAACTTTCTGCTAATACAGTGATGAGACGTTTAAAAGTAATGAGCAATGATATTTTTTTACAGTTAAGAACTGACTTAGATAACTGTGTTTATTTTTCACTTCAACTGAATGAATCAACAGATGTCGTTGACACTGCCTAGATGGTTTTTAGTGATTTTAAGAATAAAGAAGATCGTTTGAAGTTTATTCCACTGAAAGGACACACTACTGGACAGGAGTTGTTTTCTCATTTAAAAAATATTATTTCTTCCGAGAAAATTCCAATATCGAAAATGGTAGGCTTGACAACCGATGGCGCTCCAGCTATGGTGGGTTGTGATAAGGGTCTGGTGGCGTTATGTCGTAAAGATGAAACTTTTCCGCAATTTCTCTGTTACCACTGCATTATTCATCAGCAAGCATTATGTGGAAATTTCCTGAAACTAAACAACGTTATGAAACTGGTGGTAAAAATTGTGAACAAGATTAGAGCTCAAGCGTTACAAAGAAGATTATTCAAAACCTTGGCCGATGAAGTTGATTGTCAATACGAGGACCTACTCCTTCACTCTGAAGTCCGATGGTTAAGTAGAGGACGGGTGCTGAAACGTTTTAATAATGTCCTATCTGGCATAGTTCAATTTTTCAAACAACGCGATGAACCGACTCCGGAACTAGAAAATTCAATCTGGCTTAGAGATTTTGGTTTTCTCGTGGACATTACAGAGAAATTAAACGAACTTAATTTTCAGGTTCAGGGGAGAGACAAAGAACTAGCGAAAATGATTTCTGATATAAAAGCATTTATCAAAAAGCTGGAGTTTTGGGAACAAAACCTAATTAACAGCGATGCCAAGCATTTTCCTATTCTTTCAGAAAAAATATCTCAAAATCCATTAGAACCCTATGACAGCAAATATCATGTAGAAATAGTTTCTACCCTGAAGAATAACTTCAAAAATCGTTTTAAGGATTTCAACGAAATGGCTTTAGTAGCGCAGTTTGTTGTTTCACCCTTTATGGAAATTGATATCCAACAGTTTGCGACTTGTGTTATGCAGAACTTTGGCGAAGACATCTCTGCAACAGAAATGTAAGTAATTGAGTTTCAAAATAATTTAGCCTTAAAATCGTTAGTCTCAAGTACCAAATGTATCTGGCCTATTGTAAGTAAAAACAAATATTCAGTTCTATGCCGTGTTGCCTTGAAAGTGAAAGCATTATTTAGTTCAACCTATTTGTGTGAATCTTCTTTTTCCAATATGAAGTTTATTAAGAGCAAACAGTAGCGCGTCGTCAAACTGCGTTTGAAACTCAGGTAATACACACCCAGACTTTGTACATGCCAGACTAAGCAACACCGCCTAATATATTTGCTGGTGGGAAAGTTGAGAGATGCATTTGATTTCCTGATTGTGTTTGCGCTTCGGAAAGGTTAGCAGGTAGATGACGGGTCGATATTTTAAATAATGTATTTATTTTTATATACCACTTTTAACACGTTAAAATACTGCATATACCCGGTTTTTCTTGTGCGTCTAAAAGAAAAACGGCGTATTTTTACCAAAAATCTGAGATCATATAAAATAAATATTTTAATTGGTCAAAAAAATATAATACGGAAATGAATAAGATTTAAATAAAAATCTGCTCATTAATTTGGAAAAATTATATTTAATTAATTTACAAAAATTATATGTTTTGTCAAATATAATTGTTTTGTTGAAGTTAGTCTGTACAAATTAAATAAGAATGTTTTAAAATAAATATAATTAAGTTACTTGCATCAAATAAACAAGATCTATTTTTTACATATTCGAAGTTGATTTTGAGTTTAGCTCCTCTCTGGATATTTCCCTTATGGACAAACCTCTTGGTACTCTTGGATCCACCAACTCGGGAAGTAAACAATTAAAAAAAAAAATTTTTAATTTTAGTAACATTTTTTGTTGCCAAAAGTCCTCATCCTTAGTTATCTAAAAATACATTATAAATTATTATTGTCGTCCTTGTAAGAAAAATATAAAAAATGTTTTCGTTTATGAAATCATATTTTGTTATGTACCTTCTCAATCAAACATCCTTGGGAACTCCAGACAATAAAATAGCAAATTTTCCGTTTTGTTATTTGCAGCTGGCCCTGAACTTGAAAATAATAGTTATGATTTCTCTTTAATTTGAGTTTTTCATTCTCTATTGTAGCGAAATTAATTTTTTTTGTTATTATTCCTTCTAGTGGGCTGATATTTTTAATAGAAGCCGGGCATTTAATTTCTATTATTGCATCATCTCCTACCAGTCCATCTGGAGTGGCCCCTAAAAAGTAATTTATCTCATCTATGAATAAACCGCAATTGTTTACTTTCACATTATATGTTTTTTCGAATGCTTCTAAGGCAAAAGGTTCACTAATTTTTCCATAATTAGTTGAATCATTTCCACAAAATTTTGAATATATCAAATTTTGTATGGTTGAGGTACTATTTGTAGAGGGCCTTAATTTACATATTTTGCCAAAATTTGAGGCGGTTAATCTTATTTGACGCTCTTCTAGCCACAAAAGTGAAGATGTTTGATTTCTAGTATTCATCTCAATATTAGCAATTTGTTCTTTTGTTTTCTTTAATTTTATTAAGAATTCACTTTTGGCAGCCACATACTGTTCTTCTGTCATATCTGGTACAGAATCTGTTGCACCATAATCTTTGTCCGGAAGAGACACTTCCATTTTCTTTCTCATCTCTTGACGCCGGGATTTTCTTTCAGCTGATAACTTTGTATATCTTTCTTTAATTTGTTGTTTTTTTTTTATATATTGTTCTGTAAATTGTGAAACAGTGGAAATTTTCAAAGCATTGTTCATTACTCTATAATAATTCGGTCCAGAATTATATGATACTACTGCTGCTTCACAGCGTGTCTTGTAGGACATTCTCTTTGAAAAATTTACTCTTTTACCCCCAACAAATTTACATACTAAGGAGTTATAATGTTCTGCCGTATTATTGTCCATGTTGTACAGCAAACTATCAATATTTAAGATTATGCGATTTAAACAGATTTCTACATCTCTGTATAAACCACACTCTTTCATTGGAGGCACTAAGTTATTGACATCTGTCTTGTCACATTTAAAATATTTTATTTCCTGGCATTTAAGATGTTCACCGAAAACGTGAGAGGGTGCATTTATAATATCCTTTTTTAGATTTTTAATTTTTTCATCAAATGATGTGTTTTCAGCAATACGGTATTTTGCTGCTTTACTAATTGCAAATCTTAATCTTTTGGAATTTTTCTCCAATTCCTTTCGTAAAATAACAGGAACAAACATGTTGCTCGAAGGGCTTCTTCTTTTTTCTGCAATATAAAAACTAATTAAAATACTGTACAAATGAAATGGTAAGTATTATAATAATTATGGTCATCAGTAAACTTTGTCAGTTCAATGGTCGGCAAAATAATTATGCTAGGTAAAATTAATGAATGGACAACATATGGACAATAAAATTAATAAATAATGAAATTATTAAATGGTCGTAAAAATTACCAGAAAATAAATAGAGACAGTAATATCAGCACATATCATGAATAAACAAATAGCAAGATAATAAATTGTAAGTAAAATTTACAAAAGTTTAGAAAAATTAACAAACAAGCAGTAAACATAATAATTGCAATATTACTGACCATTTCGTAGTATTTTACATATTTTTCAAGGTATAAATCCTAAAATACGCGATATATTTCGGCCATTTTATAAAATACGCAACTTACTGCATAAGTCTCTAATTTTTGAAGAAAAATTGCGAAGGAGATGATTCCTACATTCAATTTTCTTAATCACGGTTTGCGGTCCATAAGGTCTTATTTCCATTAATTTGTTGTGGACAGAGCTGTCTCCATCTCCGACAAGTGTAGTATATTTTAAACCGTGATTTTTCAAACTATTTTTAAACCCATCACAGATAATATCGGTTTCCATTGAAGTTGAGGAACCCTGCCAGTTCTTAGAACAAAAATGTTCAGGACTTTTTTCATTCTTACTGGCATAGAATTCGCACATGCTACAGTATTTATTCCTGACTCCTATGAACAACACTTTCCCAGTTCTAAATCCCACTATACAGGCCTGAAATAAAATAATCATAAATTTATGGACTTTAGCAAAAGAAAGATATATTAAAAAAAAGCATCTATATTCTTACAACTCCAGAAGCTGCATTATAATTAACGTTGTACGATCGCTTAGACCAAGCACCATCGGCCACAACTGTTATGCAAGGAATACCTGCAACATCAACTTCTCCCAATTCCTTAGCTAAATCAGCTTCTTCTTGACCTGCTTCTATCATTTGCTTCCAGGCAGTTTTAAAAACAACGTCAGACACTTTTTCGTGGTAACTAAAATACGTTTTTTCGGTCATTGCTGGCATATTCAAGGCAGCAGATAATTCATCAATTGCTGAAAAACCAATACCAGCAGATATCGTGCCTAAAACTAATGACGAGTTGACATTTGTAACATTTTTTGGATTCTCGGAATGAATTTGCTTTATAATGTTACACATTTTGCATTTAAGCGTAAATGTAGAAAAATATCCTTTACGAACTTCTTGAACAAGTGTCATGTCAGTAATATCGCATTCAAATGGTTTATGTTTTTCACCATTTAGCAATTGTTGAAAAAAATATGAAACGTCAATTAATCTTCTGCCGCTTAGAGAGGTATTTTCCGAATTTTCATGATCCATCTGCCCTCTAAAAATGTATTGCTATAAAAATGTAACAGATAAATTTTTTTCACAAACCTTTCAGTTTCAATTACTTCTTCTAGAAATAGTGGATGACTTTTGGTTGTTTCAAGAGAATTTATGGTATCTAAATTTTCTTTAGTAACACTGCAAAAGATTGGGTTATTATATTTTTATTTGGTTTGAAATTTGATTATACACAGTATTATTTTTATAAATTTTAGTACGCTTAAAAATATCTTTGTCACACACCAATGAGTTCTATTCAGTATTTAAAATAAAAAAAAATTGAAGAATATATACCAGATTTATAAATTGTACTAAAATTTTGCAAATATATTTTACAAGACAGCCTTCTTCTATGTGAAGAACATAACTTATTTTTGTATGTAAAGAGAGGTACTTAAAGTAATTAATTATTTAAATTATAAATAAAAAACAACGGATATTGAGATTTAAATCAAAGTTGCAAATTTATATAATAAATATACAGGGTGTTACTTAATGATAATCCGCAATTTCAAGGGCGCATTTCTACCAAAGTTTAAGTAGAAAAAGAAAAGTCCATATAAATATGTGTCCTAAAAATTCAAAATACAAAATGAATGTTGTATTCCAGTGACGTTCTATTTTTAATTAAAAAGCAACGTTAAAAAGCATAATTGAAATGTTTAAATTTAAACATCCTGAAACTTTTTTTAAGTGCACTTTTGTACATGAGTAAGGAAGGTACAATCGACCTATTTTTGACTCCAGATATGTGGTGTAATATTTTTTTCAAATGGTATTTTATATTACTTTTGAATTTTACTAAAAAATCTAAGAATTATTGTTTAAAACACCATATGTCTAAATTAATTTTTTTTCAAGCTTTTGCCTTTCGAAAATTGACTTTTTCACATGTCCTCCTTCATCTAGGTTTTTTATATTCTGTTCAGATAGGTGAAGTTTAGAATGAAATGAATCTAAAAAAATCTTACTTCCGGTTAAGCCGGAAATGGGTGATTTTATTACATATTTGTATAAGGTATAAAAAACTAAGATAGGGACATGTAAACCGTTTTACTCTAATTTCAACCGTTTGAGAGCTACCGCTTGTCAAAGTATGAGAAAGTCAATTTTCGAATGTCAAAAACTTAAAAACAATTAAATTTAGACATATGGTGTTTTAAACAAAAATACCTTTATTTTTTAGTAGAATTAAAATATAAAATAAAATACAGGGTGATCCTTTAGAAAAAAAAAATGTTACTTTCCTTTGGGGGACACCCTGTATATTGCAAAATATTTCTACAATAGGCACTTCTGTGAACCGTTAAACTTTTATATTTGTCATTTTCTCGTATTTTTAAAAATAACCGAGATATTGGACTGCCACACACTAATGGGACACCCTGTATATAGGTAATAGAACATTTTTCATTTTAATTATTACAAAAGATACAAACTGGTTATGTTTGTATTTGCCAGGTAAGAACCAATACATTTTTAGATTACATTTTTTTCCGCGGTTGATTAAATATGTTTATGCCTTCTCTTTGAGTTTTCAAAATGTAAAATCGTATAATATAGGTACCTCATTTCAAACACTTTATTTGTCAAAATTTGGTTTGATGTAAATCTATCGCAATATAATTTTAATTTGAAATAACTAAAGCTGTTATAATTAAAAATGTTCATACTTAGGTATAAATTGTATACTGTCTGAAATCACCATGGGGTAGCATTATAATTATTATTATATAGTACATACTTAACAAGTTATTGAGTACATGCTTATTGTGTTATTGTTCAAGTAAATTATCTCATATTCTACCTGTTTGCTAGGGATTAAAAATTAGGGTCATTAAGATATAATTTATACAGGGTGTTAAAAAAAAAGTGTCACAAAATAAAACGGGGGGGTAGTATGGGCCAAAATATGCAGAAAAGTCTTAATAAACATATGTCCGCAAATGAATGGTTTCAGAGATACGGAGTGTTTTGTGTTTTGTATCATTTTTTGATTATCTTTTTTCATTCTCAAAAACTTGCTTTTCTTATCGGAGTCTACCGATGTTTTTTCATAGATACTATTTGCAGTTATTATTTTGTTGTGGGTGAATAATTTTATAAATTTTCGTTATGCCTGTTTACACTAATATTGAATTAGCTGACATGCATTTTATGTACGGTCGTGCAAATGGCAATGCGAGGGAAGCGCTACGTCAGTACCGACAGTCCTTTCGGAGGAGATGTCGTAGCTGCATTGAAATGGAGGGAGGGCACTTTGATTGTTTATAAATATCATTGTTTTTTATAATAATAAAAAATTGTTATAAACACAAAATGGTCCGTATCTCCGAAACCGTTAATTTGCGGTCATATATTTATTAAGACTTTTCTGCTTATTTTGGGTCATACTATTCACCATTTCATTTTGTGACACTTTTTTTTTAACACCCTGTATATGCATTTTGTAATACAATAACAACAATTAATTAAGTAGTATGATTCATCAAGCTCTGGCTTCTATAAAATAACAAAATTGATTAAAAAATAGTACCTATATTATTATTTGTAAGTTGTAATATGATTTTGTAAAACTAGCAAATTTTTTTATAATTTGAGTTGGTAAAGTATAGTAGGTATGGTACCAAATCCTATAAAAGTGTGTTTTTTGCATTAATATTAGTTAGTAGTTTTAAGAGAGGTTATAAAAAAAATATATTAAAAATGTTGCTGAATTATGCTCATAAACCCAACTTATATGAAAATTTCAATATATAAATTTTCGAATGCAAAAAGCTCAAAAACAATTAAATTTTGACATATGGTGTTTTAGACAAAAATACTTATATTTTTTAGTAGAATAAAAATATAAAATGAAATACAGGATGATCCATCAGAAAAAAATATTTTTTAAGTTACTTTGCTTTTTGGGGACATCCTGATATTATAAAATATTAATACAATAGGAGCCTCTGTGAACCGTCAAACTTTTGTATTTGTCATTTTCTCGTGTTTTCAAAAACAACCGAGATATTGGACTGCCACACACTAATGGGACACTCTGTATATAGTATGTAATAGAACATGTTTTGTTTTAATTAATACAACATTTGTTTGCTATCAAAAAAGAGAATCAATGTTATGTTTAATTTTTTTTTACAAACCTTTCGAGCTGTCTTGTTTCATGCACTGTATTTTCAACGCTCTGTAAAACGTTTTCATGGACACTTTTTTCGAAACTAGTTAAGCTGAAAACATTAATTAAAGACTCATTAATATTATTATTAAAAATATTCCTTATTAAGTAAATTTACCAGCGTTTTCGTAAGAGGCGTCTACTTTTTCTGAACTGATTTAAGCGCAAATTTTTATTCTTAATGCCAGAACGACCCATTTCCAATTATGTTGTTTACCAATTAATATAAACACAAACTGTTTTTAACTTAAAATAAATATTGTATTTTTACACAGCTCACAATTTGCACGAAACAATTAACACATTTAAATTTGCACTATATTTTGCCAACATAAAACCACCCTGCACTTATGGAAAATTGGAATGCAGCAGAAGTCGAGCTTCTGCCGCTACCATCCAAGTACCAAGCTTGTGCCTTGTTGCCAAACTTGATAAATATAGGCAGGCTACCGGAATTTATGAACGAAGACAATTGAATTTGATAAAAGAAACGACGCTCAAAATATGCATTATTTAAAAAAAATGTACTTGGAAAAATTATTCAGTTTGTTTCATTTCAACCCGCTATTTGCTTGGTTTTTTTATTTAAAAAAAAACATAAAAAAATAATAGAAACTACCTTTTTAAAAAAAATTTGAAGCAAATAGCGGGTTTCTGCAAGTCATTATAAACACTTTAAAAAAAAATCGATCTAAATAAAGCAATTTTTAAGGCTACAGTTTCTGTTTTCATTTTTTTGGTGGAGGCGGCCGCTACTGTTTACTCTTAAGAACAGATATCGCAATCGACTTGCAGATGAACATTTGGATAATTGTATTCGAATGGCTGTATCAAATTATACTGCAAATATTAAAAAAATTATCGATGAGTCTGAGTGTCAGCCTTCTCATTGAACGTGCTTTTTTATTTTTTAATGTTCATGATAGTGCGTTACTTTTTTGTTGTTATTATTAACTATTTTTAAATCTTACGTGACATGCCGTTGTGGCTGGATAAAAGTTTGTGTTTATTTTTCAAACACCTTCGTTTGGTAGGTAGGAATGTAGCTATGAACAAGTACGTACTAGTAATATTAGTTATTTTGTTATTAGTTTATTATTAGTACATATGTATTATGTATTACCAGTTAAATAGTAAAATAAATACATATAATGATAAATTAACTGTGGGTTATTTCATTTACGTTGCGTTATGTGGCTTCCGTGTGGGTAGCTCGCTGTTTATTCCAAAATTAACAAAGTAGCTCAACACATTGAGAGGTTGGCGACCACTGAGTTAAAGTTATAAATTAATTATAAGTTCACGAACAACAAAGCACATTTTTGTTTCCAAACAGGAAATTGAAATACTTTTTCTTCGGTGCATAACAATACTCGGATAATTGGTTTGAGGATGATCCACAAACTACTCTAATACTCTCAAACTATTAAAAAAGTTTCCTGGAACAGTAGGTATACAACTAGAAGTAGTTAGAAATATTCGTGGAAATGCTTAAAAACCTAGTGCACAAATTTAACTTTAAAAATAATGTTGTTTTCTTAGAATATTGTTACGCAGCAGCCTGCAGCTATTATAAAAAACGTACAGATAGAAAAAGAAGTGGAATGTTACTCACCGCCCTACATTGTGATGCGGTCGTTATAAGTAAAAGTACAAGTAAAATAGGATAGAATATTCCAGTAATTCTGGAAATGTCTTTACTCGTCAAGAATATTCTAGACGACAGTTCAAGAAGGTTCGAGAAGGGTTAAGCAAGCTATATAAGAATGATCCTGACGTCAGTTTTCAGTTTTATGATAGACGACACGTTAATGTTATCAGTTGTATTGTTATTCTTAAAGCTCAGTCGAAATAATTTGTGATACCAAAAACCAGCGTAACAATATTAACAAATAATTATTTAGCATTTAGATTTTTCTGCTATTGACGTACAACATTAACAACAACAAAATAACTGACTAATATTTCTTATTCTTAATAGTAGTAGTCTAATACTCCACTAGGCCATATTTTTCCGCAGATCTGGAGAAACATTAAACCGGCAACACCGTAACGCCTAGGCGTATGACAAAACTTGAAATTTTATTCAAGTGGTATTCAAGTACATTTATTATTTATTTAGATAGTCTTCAAATTGTATTCAGATATTGTAATAAAAACTCTAAGTAAACCTTGTAATGCAATGAGTATTTGATTTACATATATCTTGGATATCTTGTATTTTATAGAAATGAGAAAAAATGGGCTAGTGTTGTTATGTTAGGATTGGAGTGTTAATACACTGCGAATGGGCTAGTGTTAGGGGATTTTAAGAAATTTTAAGCTTTGCCATACGCTAATTCAATGGCATTACGGTGTTGTCGGTTTAATTTTTTCATCAGATCTGGGGAAAAATCTAGTCGAGTGGAGTATAGTGCTACTATTAATAATCTTATACAGTTTTAAATTAGGTACCTAAAGTTTTTGAATTATCATAAAAGTAACTGTATTGTTTCTTTCTTTTCAGATAAAACTCCAGACGAACCAAAGATCACTTATATCACCGAAAAGGCTAATGTAGTTGTTGGTGATAACTTAAGACTATTTTGCGAAGCGTTTGTTGGTAAGTTGCACCTATGTTGGTACCTAATTTAACATTAATGTTATCGAAAAGTTAAAAATGTTTTTCCACAATATCGTTTCCATTTTATAGGACAAGTAGACCTGCCTGATGCACACAGCGATGCATATTGGAAGAAAGTTTCTCCAAACGCTACCATGATAGACCTTCCATCTCATGTGGAACAACTTAAAACAGCAAGGTAAGCTCAAATTGCCATTTATGTAACCAATTTACAAATCTATATAATTTCAAACTGGACCAAAAAATGGAAAATAAAGTTGAATCAATTCAAATCTATTTCACCAATGAAGATATTGAATAAATTTCGTTAAATATGGATGAACAAACAGTGCTATTCGTTAATGATCGTTATGAAAGTCTTTTCAATCTCCACACTACGAAATAAAATTTATTTAACATCCACTGCTAGAATATCTGTATCATCGCTGTATATCACTAAAGGCTTTTTATTCTTCGAATAATATTTATTGATCGTCCTATTTATAGTTTAAAGAAAAATTAATGCTTGTGCTGCAGACCAGATCTAACATAGTTCTTTTGGAAAAAAAAATCTGAACAAAACGAATATTGAAACTTCCATCCTGTATCATTTTCTGAACCCATTGCAATTACCCTCCGAAGAGCCATCGAAGCGCATACAAAGAAACAAAGCTACAAAACGAGACAAAGACGATGCGACACCCAATAAAAGAAGAAAAAGAGGAATAGCGCACACGAGTGCAGTTCTCACGATTGATTTTTACAACCGGTCTACACCGTGTTTTATTTCCTTAATCGCGTTTTTTTTGTCACCGGCGATCGACGTTTCAGCGGAATTCTTACCAATTACAGGTAATTATGTGAGTTTTTTTTTTTTTAGTTGAAACGAACTCACTTACGGACTCATACAGGTGGTCATTTTTTAATAAACTTTAGTTAGGCGAAGAAGGAGTATAAGAAAGATTGTGTAGATATTTATAATCTAAGGGTGAGATTACAGAACGTCTGCAACTTTGCAGATCTGCAAATATGGCGGTAACTTTGAAAATCTGCAAATATGACTGACTTACACATGCAAGTATCAAGTTTTCGTATTCCAAATTTGGGTTTAGTGTTGTTGGGGGTAATAAACTACAATAAATATTGCGAATTTGCAGATATTTTTTTAAATACTTGCATTTGTAAGTCCGCCATATTTGCAGATTTGCAAAGTTGCAGATCTGCAAAGTTGCAGACGTTCTGTAATCTCACCCTAAGTCTGCAATCACAAAATAATCAAAGCGGTACTAAAATTACAGCGCCACCGGTGTAAGTGTAAGGGAACTAAAACAATTAAGTCTACGTGTGGAATAAGAGTCATTTAAAACTATTAAAATTAAAACTTTTTCATACTAACTCCGTTTTCGTGTTATTGTAGATTTAATTAATAATAACTAGCGTCGGTATAGGGAAAACATTTTCACGATATGTGGTTTGGGGGTGGAAAATCGTGATTGTATATGAGATATAGGAAAGGGATCATGACGGAGCTCTGTGGTATTCCAGCAAGTGGGTTAAATTGGTCTGACAGGGCTTTTTCTGCGATAGTTCTGTCAGTGAGGTGTGAGTGTAAGAGTTTGGAGATATTGAGGGGGAGATCTATGTTCATGAGCTTTTTGACTAGTCCAGCATGCCTCAATTTTTGAATAAGGAGAAGAACGGCCAATGAAATTTGACGAGAGTTTACTGCATTGACTGCAGTAGTATGGAGTGAGGAGATTGCGTCCTGAGTAGAGTAATAAGGTCTAAAATCATGTTGATATTAAGGAATTATATTTCGTTCTTCTTAAAAATGCCATATTATTTCCTTAAGCAGAAGTTCAAGGAGTTTATCTAGCAATGATATCAGAAAGATAGGACGGTATGAGTTTAAGGATTTGGATTCTTTGTCTGGTTTGGGAATCAATATATTTTTTCTGGGGTTTCCTCATCTGCAAATCAAATGACAGCATCTGTGAGTCGCCCCGAAGCCACACGATAAATAGAACATAATTAAAATTTTATTTCACTTTTATCAATATTTTTAATTTTAATTTAATGGTATTTCACCTATCACAACTTTTACAAATTTTATTGACAAAATTAGGAAATTTTTAGAAGACTAGCTGTAGATATTATTTGCTTTGAACGGAATAATAGCTAAAAGGAAGTAGCAATTGTTGTTTTCGAGTTATGTACCTTGTGATGATTCAATTTTATAAGACTAGTTAAATCTAAATCGGAAAAATTTGATATTAATCCATTTAAACAAAAGACATCAAAAAATTTAGAATTAATATTAGAAAATGAATTACTACATGTAGACATTTCTTTCAATTGAAATAAAAATGTTTCAGAACTGGATATTAAACTTGTTACAGTGCTTTACGAATGTAGTAAGGTTTTTAACCTTTTTACGGTTTCTTCAAACTGTTGTTTTTAAATAAAAAATTTAAATTATGTGTGAATCTATTTATACTTGTTTTCATACATAAGTATTATATTGTTTACTTGGACGTAAGGAATAGGGTAGCAAAAAAATCTTCCAAATTATGGTTTTTTGAGAGAAAAACCGTTTTTTTTTTTTTTTAATTCCTAAACTACAACATTCAAGCATGAAGAATATCTGAAGAATTGTTGAAATAAACAAGTTAACATATATTTATAACATTTTAAATACTGACTAAGCCAAAGATAAAATAATATTTACTATGCTAATTCTATACATATAACTTCCTACAAGTTTTTTTAATAAGTAACATTTTGAGAACTTATTTAAAAAGAGGTTTATTAGTTTTTTGGAAAAATACAACATTTATATCTAAAAATCAATATTTGCTCAATTATAAAGAATGTATACATCGCATTAGATAAAAAAGCACATTCATTATGTATTTTTGTAGACCTTTCTTAAGCTTTTGACACAGTGAATCATGAAAAATTTAAAATTTTAAAGCATACAAGGCGTCGCATATAATTTTATTGAAAGCTACTTAAGCAATAGATCTCAAAACGTAGAGAATATAAGCAATGTATATCCCAAGGAACTGTACTGAGGCCTTAAGCGATTTATATATAAACAGTTTGCTTATACTGAATATGCACATGGAAAAATTACAAGCTTAGCGGATGATACCGCCATTTTCTGTAGATATAATGTTATGTTAAACATGAGACTAAAGAATTATAACGTGGTTTATTTAAAAAATATTTATAATTGTAATGAATTATCATTTAATATAGTGGAATTCCCAATTTTGACCCTTTAATAATTTAAAAATTCCAGAAGCTGAATAAAAAATGTATATCCAATACTAATTGTTGACAATCATTTAAAATGGTAAATATTTTTCCCAGAAGTTGAGATAATTTTTTAAATAACTAAATAATGTTCTATATTATACAGCATAAAAAAATATGATAAATATTTATTTATATTTATGTTGCCGAATATATTTAGTTACGCCACTGATCATGGATGTATTCCGTATATTATAGTCTATTTTTATGTATGAGAGAGTATTAAAATAATAAAGCGTTCGTAATCCATAGGCGTATCACTTCTTTTAGTAGACAGTTAAAATCTTTTTTGAAGTTATTCCTCGAGTATACACTTATATTTTCACCAAATTAACCTGCTTATAACTTCTAAACAGCTGAAGGTAAAAAAGTGCAATTTTTTCTAAAATGTTTTATTTTTCCACAAGGTATGTTAAGAACATTGTGTCAAACGGGTTATGTAGGCATAAGGGTTTAAACTTTGACTTTTAAACAACGTTACGTTCAAAAATAATAATAATTTTAATATAAAAACTGCTTTTTACCTACAAATCAGAATCGAAATCAGAAGATGAACTGTCGCAACCAATATTTACAATGAGTGTCTCGACCATTTCATCAGTAATATTGTCCAACTTCCACATTTTCTCTTCTTCTTTAATCGTATGATTTACTGCCTTTTCCCAGTTTTCAGGCTTCACATTATTTACAGCCTCCAAAAACAACTGTTAAACATCACTCATTTTAAAAGAATTATTTTTTCTTGAAACTTCTTCCTTTATCTGTGCCCATATCATAGTTCAATCGGGTTTACTTTGCAATGATATGGTGGTGATCTAACCACCGTCATCCCACGATTTTTTGCAATTTCATATTTTTTGAATTTCTCTTTATGAAGGGAACACAAATGATACAGTTCTTTTCTCACAGAACCGGGATGGAACTTAATATTCTTTGAATTTAGCCAATTCTGTAAATCTTTTTTTAACCACTTGGTTTTGTGGGCATTTTTTCTATAAGTCTCGAGTGATAACTTGCATTATCCATTACTATTATACAGTTCAGAGGAAGAAGATCTATAATTTGTTCGAACCACTCTTTAAAGACATCAGCATTCATGTCCTCATGGTAGTCACCGGTACGAGTAGATTCAAAAGTCAATAAACCACCTTTAACAAAACCGTTTGAACTACCGATGTGTACTATTATTAGTCTGCGTCCCTCTCCTGATGGTGGATTTAAACCAGTAGATAAATTATTTAAAAAAGCCTATCTTTGACTTGTAACAGTTTCATCTTGCCAACATTTATTTGGTTTATGTCCCTCGTTGATCCATATTTCATCTAAATAAAATATATTTCTTCTTTGGTTTCTCATTTCTTTTATAGTCCTTAGGTAATTTCTTCTCCATACTACAATATCGCTTCTTTCTATTAAAATAGACTTTCTGGAATGCTTTTTCCATAGAAAACCTATTTCTTTTAAAAGTTTCCATAGTGTGCTTCGACTCATTTCAGGGTAATCCTTATCATCTCGAACCGTGGCAAGAACTTTGTCTACTGTCGGAAATTCTTTTCTAAAGAAGAACGCATGCACTTTCCTTCGAAGACTTTCTTTCAAAAGATTTTCTAATTGAAATTTTGGTTTTCCTAGAGCTTTACGTGCTGTTTGAAACTCGCTACATTTCTCTTCTTTAACAACTCTGTAAATCGTAGATTTCCCAACACCAAGCGTACTACTAACTAATTCCTTTGTGTCATCAACACTTTTACATAAATGTTTGTATGTAAATGATTTAAAACAATTAAATATTAATGTTTTTTCATTAACTGTTAAAGGACTGATGTTTTTGTCGTTTACGCGGCCCTTCCAAATTTTCCATGATCACACTAGAATTCACACTGCACCTTGCAAGTTGCAACTAAACGACATTTAGTGAACTATCAAGAATACACAACTTGGACCTCCTTACTAAATGGAAAACCTATAATCGCATTTTCGGTGAAATTTGTTGGGAAGGTATTTATTTACTTATAATTTGATTACTGTAAGAAATTCTTGGAATTAAAATAAAACAAAATTGGCAAATAGGTACTTATTGAAAATAATCTTAAGATACGGCTATGTAATCTTTAATACAGAGGGCTTTTGGCCTGTCCAAACCTTATTCTATTGTTCTGTACAGCTTATGTTTATAAAAGACCAATAAAAGACCCAAAACTTGTAATAGCTCAGGTACATTTATTACAGTTTTAGGAAATATTTAGATTATTCTGTAAAAATATTTAAAATGAACGTACTAAGTTTTGCATTAGAAATGCTGTTTTATTACTCTCTCATACATAAAAATAGACTATAGTGATGACGTTGATGAAAATACTTTAATTTACATTTAATTTTCTAGATATTTTAATATTGTCCATTTTCATTTTACGACGACATTTTTCATGCTTTTTTCATATCCCGGAACAAATTTATTAAAATATTCACCTATGAACAAAACGAACGAAAGGAAATTATTCTGATACTATGCTGAATTCACTGAATATTTTGTCTACCAGATTTTTTTTAATTTGAAATATTTTTCTAATTTTCTTTGACCAGGGGAGGTCATGTATTACTTTTTGAACACAAAAGGCCTGGATCTCTTTAGAAAAATTCTCTAGTTATCTACTTTTTACTGTCAATAGTATATTGTATCTATTTTACCTACATTATTAATATGTTCCAAGTAGTCGTTTGTAATTATATTTTTAAACTACTTGGAAATTACTTGAATAGAAATACAACAAATCTTTATTTCAGATGGGATGAGTAATGCTCGTACGTTTATTTATACAATGTTCTGAGAAGATAATTTTAGACGAACATAATTATTAGATATTATAAATAATATAATTATGCTTTATTCAATAGTAAAATTGATGCGCCATTCCTTTATTTTAATTTTTATTTTTTTCATGATCAAAAGTGCAGATACATCTTTGTCTTTGTTTTGTTGTTCAAGGATAATATTATTCTGAAAAATCAAGATATGTTTTATTATTCTTCGAAATAATAATATTTATTGGATTTAAAAATAGTAAATTTTAAAATATCTAAGTACCTATCTACAGGGTGAGATGCTCATTGAAAGTGAAATTAGTTCAAATTTTATTTATTTATAATAGTTTATACAGGGTGTCTGTAAAATTACCTTAGTACAAAGTTGCTTCGTTTGGGCTCCAGAGGGCCTTGAACTTACAATTTTTAAATCGTTTTTCCCATATAAATTTAAAACGGCATATGCGATTTTGCTGAAATTTGGTATATTGGTAGAGTTTTATGTGGCAAAAAAATGGTATTAAAATTTTATCCGATAATAATACAAAGGCGTAGAACTTGATTTTTTAAATAATTGCACCTTTAAAAATTCTACGCCAATGGAAGAAAAGGAGTTTGAGTATGAAATTTAGATTGCGCAACTCATTTACTTTAAAAAAGGTACTCTTGATAAGATTCGATTACTCTCATGGTTTTCGCTAAATTTCTGTTTTAATAATTTAGAGTGTATAGGTTTCACAAAAATATTTATTTACAACATAATCAAAATAGAGATTTTACAAAAATTGTTCAAAATGTTCACCATTTTCACGCATACAAAGATTTATACGTCGAAGAAAATTAAAATGTATCCTTTCCATAACTTCTTCATCACCTCTAAGATTGTTTATTGCATCTTGAATACGTTGCCAGAGTTGTTCCTCATTTTCTACAGGTTCCCTGTAAACTGTGGATTTCAGATGTCCCCATAAAAAGCAATCCATCGGTGTTAGGTCTGGGGAACGTAGTGGCCAGTTTACAGGTGCGTCATTACCTCTGCCTATCCATTTGTGTGGATATTATTCATTTAAGTGGTTTCTAACGTTTAAAGAAAATTGTGGTGGAGCTCCATCTTGCATAAACCACATATCTCTCCGAAGTTGGAGAGGTAAATCTTCTAACAATTCTGGCAACGTATTTTGTAGAAAATCCAAATAATTTTCTCCAGTTAATCTTCGTGGAAGTATAACAGGACCAACAATGAAATTACCAATTATTCCAGCCCACACATTAATTTTGAATTCGTGCTGAAAATGGTTTACCTTTATTGCATGCGGATTTTCAACGGCATAAACATGTTCATTATGGGTATTAGTTATACCTCTTCTTGTAAAACCCGCTTCATCGGTAAAGAGAACCTTCTTGACAAAGTTTGGATCTCTTTCTCTTTGCATATTAACAAATTGACAAAAACCCAAACGAATTTGAGGATCATGGACTAATAATTCTTGTACTGGCTTCTTATGGTATGGATATAGCAATTGTTCTCTAAGCACTTTATGAACGATATCTTTACTTACTCCTAGTTCCCTTCCAATTCGTCTTGAGCTTAATTCTGGATCTTCTTCAACACGTTCTAAAATGTCTTCTTCAACTTCAGGAATCCTTACAAAACGTTCTCTTCCATTATCAACAGTGTTGGGAGCAAAGGAACCGGTCTCCCGAAGACGTCTCTCAACAGCAGCAAAAGTTGGGTGGCTAGGTACACGATGATTTGGAAACCTTTCAGAGTACACCCTGACACTCTCTCGAGCATTTCCTTCACAAAATCCTAATGTCAGTAACATATCGGTATATTCTGCATTGGTATATTGTACAGCCATATTAATAAACCACCCATTTGTTTTTTTAATTATTGAGTCAGATAGAACACTTTCAATCGTTAACAAGAGATTAGGTGTTAAAACTTGACCATATTTTTATTCAGATGAAACTATGGAAATCAACAATAAATGTTTTTGTATACGTATTGCAGGCAAATAATTAATATTCCTCAAAAAATCGTACATGGCAAGAATCGAGTATTTTTGTTAAAAGTCTCGATTAGAGATGTTGAAGAAGATATGAAAAAACAACATTTTTATGTTTTTCATCGTATAAAATTTTGTCCTATAATAATACATAGACGTAGAACTTGATTTTTTAAATAACTGCACCTTTAAAAATTCTACGCCAATGGCAGAAAAGGGGTTTGAGTATGAAATTTGGATTGGGTACTCATTTACTACAAAAAAGTACCCTTGATAACACTCGATTTACTCTAATCATTTTTATCAGAGATAAATACTACGCTATAAGCAAATATAAACTTCCATCTTTTAAAAATGGTATAAAAAAAGTTCTTTTTTATTATCAATCGAGTAACATGATAAAATAAAAAAAAGTCTATTTTTTCCCAATCTCATGTATATTGTCAAAATGGTAATATAAAAAGTTGTTTGTCTTTTATTATATACAGAGTGGAGTGATAAAATTTTATAGGTCCATATTGGTAACAGGATGGCTTTATTCATTAATATTTTGGGATAATTTTGATCTTCCAATAATCTTAGTCTTAGTTTTACGTTTGTTGAAAATATATTAGTTTTTATATCAGTAAATATTAACGGCAGTATGGCGTTTTGTGATTACCAAATTTCAACGCTCTATGCCCTTGTTAAAGTATAATATATTATAGCAGAAAGTAAAATAATCCAGACACGAAGCAGCTGTCTACGGTTTCGCACTTATTATTATTTAAAATGCTTCCTCCTCTTTCAGAGACCGAATAATATCGAAATAAAAACCGCAACGCATTTGTAAAGCCGTAATTCGTACCTACACACATTTGTCGTTTTTTAGTGGCGTTTAATATGGCGAAACAGCAGTAGATGGCGTACGAGAGTCCGTAGAGCCTTTGGGGCATTGTCTTTAGCATTTTTTGTCGTTAGCAAATTACAGAAAACCGTGGAGCGGAAATAATGGCGAATACAATGCAGACTCACGCACACACGTCACTCATCGAGCATATACTTAAATACCCTTTCGAATGTGTATAGGGCGAGTCTGAGGAATTTTTAAATAGTAGGTATTATAAATGCTGTTATATACGGGGTTTCACAAGTAATGAATATAATTCACAGTACTATTAATGGACGCTTCTTCATGATCTTTTCCTGCAACTAAAATTGCAATGTCGTTTGCAAATCTATCGGTTGGCTATGTCGTTAATATATAGTAGGTAAAGGGGTCTATTCTGTAACAATTCCTTTATATTTAACGGCCTTTAAAATTATTTTCTTCTTTACTTCTGTCATTATTTAAACGGATCTTTAAAATACATTAAAGAACTATCTTAAAGAAATCTGTTTAAGTAATGACAGAAGTAAATTAACGAATACGAAAATATTTTAAAGGCCGCCAATATTTTTAAAGGCTGCCAATATTTTTAAAGGCCGTTAAATATAATGGAATTATTACAGAATAGTAGAGCTGTGGCAAACCGTATGTATTCGTTACTCAGTAACGGGTAGTCGGTCAGATACGAAATACGAATTCGTTACTGCATTTTAAATTTCGTTACTCGCATTCGCATCGTCACATAACGCACAGTCGCACAATAATAATACTTGAGAATACATACCGCCACCGGTTCGGTGTGCAAGATGCGAGATGGCCCGATGGGCGATGCGAAATGCGAGTGTGGCCTTGATGCGAATCGACTATCGAACCGCACGTCGACTGGGACTCCGAGAGTTCGAAACGTACTTTTGTTTATATTTATGTATTTATTTATTTCAGTTTTAAAGAATAGTATAATAGTTGTTTTTCTGTTGCGTGTTGCAAGAATATATGTTTTTGTTTATTAAAGTTATGATTTTATAGAGTATTATTATTGTTTCTACTAGTGTGTTAGAAAAATATATATGTTTCTGTTCAACCTGTCTGACGATATTTTATTTTGCAAAACTTCACATCAGTTCTCATTGCTCATGCTCAGTGAACTACACAACTTTGTTACTAATTACAAATTCTAAATTCGCTATGTATTTATTTAACCAACGATTTGATATCTAATTTCATCCGCACCCTCTGTTAGACAGTACCAAAACCTAACAACCGAAGCAATGCGTACGTACGATTAGTTACCGACACCAATTCCGCATCCGCATAGATTCGTATCACAGTAACGAAAGTAACGAGTAACGAATATTTTTATACGGGTAGTTAGATCCGAAGTAACGAATACATACGGGTATTGATTTTCTCGTTACTTTTACAGCTCTACAGAATAGACCCCTATGTATATAATATAATGTGGTTTATTTCCTTTAATTCAGAAAATGCTTCTTTCTTTTTAATTCTAAAGTATCTTTCTGTTAAATATGATTCCAATAGGTCCGAATATTGTATTAGTAGTAATTGTATTTAATTATTTCACTTATTCGAGTATTTCGTTTTTGTTTCAGAGAAAATGGTCAAACACTTGGAACTTATCTCATAATTAACGAAACCAAGCCAGAGGATCTCGCACAATATGTTTGTATAATTACCAAACCAGGAATTACGATTGAAAGATACGTTTATGTTCGAGAAAAAAGTAAGTTTACAACAAAACACATTATTTAAAAATAAAGTGATGTAAATGAATCATATTAATGATTATGATGAACTCAAAAAATGTATTTTTAAATTTGTGTTTTAGGCGAAGAGGTTGTTTATTTAGATCCAAACCCAATCCCTGTAGGAAAAATGATGATAATATTGCCTCTGATTGTCTTCGTAGTGATCGGTCTTCTTATTATCTACTGGAAATACGGTCTTAAAATACAAGTCCGCCTAAAGGATACTCTTAATTCAGTGGAAGATAACGATGGTAAAGAAAAGGACGTCCTCATTATATTCGCACCTCAAGATACCGAAATTGCCCAAGGGGTGCTGTTGCCAACTTTACAGGATAAATATAATTACAAATGTGGTGTCAAAGAGCTGACATCTACTATCAATAAATGTAAGCATCTCGAAAATATTCTAAAACTTACTTTCCTCTTTTTCCCCGCCAGTATAATTCTAAAGAAATCCCATCTTGTTTCTGTTTTCAGGGTACACGGACTTGAACGAGGAAGCCCAAAAATATCGAAGAATAATTGCTGTGCTATCACCAACTTTAATTAAAGATAATTGGGAGTCGAATCAGCTCAGACTCGCTTTGAAGCAACTAAAATCGCTCGGACCACAGTTGATCTGCATTTCGCTGAAAGAACTTCCCAAAAATGAAAACGAAGAGAAAGATGCTCAAGGAGAAACGTTGAGTACTTTGATAAGGTGAGTTATGTCAGATTTATTACAACTTATGCCGCATTTTGTTACTATACTCTGTTTATAAACTAAGAGGAGCGAATTGAAAAGTCCTATTTACACAGGGAAAAATAACTAGATATCATTTTAGCGGTAAATTTGAATTTGTCTTGTATCATTTCAAGAAAAATATTTCAAAACTTTGTTATGAATTCATTGAAGTCAAAGTTTTAGATAACCAACGAATAAAGATGACACTAAATTGTGCTCATTCCGTTTTTGATTTATAATTATTGTATTTTAGTTGTACTTTTATTTTTTCCTTACTTCGTCTCATATCACAGCTCTGACTAGAATGTTGGGAAGAGAATCGTCCATTCGCCCAAGCAGCGCTCAAATTTCAGTAAATTGAGTAAAATGTCTCCCAACAAAATACAAAATAATTTACATTTTGAGTTTAACATACAGTTTTAATTCATTGTTTTATAAGTAACTGTGATTAGAAAAGTATATATCTATTATAATAATTTGATGGAAAAATTAGAAAAATAGGTATGCCAGTTCTATTTGTTGAAATGAAATTAAGCACCTATTATTACCTACCTATTACAAAACATATTTTAGAGGGACTGAAAAATATGTAGTTGAAGAAAAGCTTATTTAAAATGAAGAATTTTGGCAGGTACAAAAAATAAAGTTTATTTTTATATTTCTTTATAGGTATAGTTTAATTTGTAATATTTTTTCTTAAAATTAAACTACAAGATTACCATTAGTTGTATGGATTTCCTAATTAAATAAGGGTTCTTTCTTCAGGTAAAATGTAGCAAAGTTCTGAAGTATGATACGATATGTTTGCAGACAAGTGTTTTGAAATGAAATAAATCAAATCTATACGAATTTTGTCTCCACTAACAAGATGTTATATTCAACAGTCGAAAGTGTAAACTTGTGGGCAATAGCTTATTAAATGTATGTAGAAGTCCAAGAAAGTGCAATGGTACCAGCTTTTACTATAATAATAATAATAATGGTTTTTATCATTCTCCTGTTTTTTTGTAGATATGATTTATAATTGTAGCTTAAATTCCACATTGTGTATCAAAATGTCTTTGGCCTTCTTGAAAACATATTTTTATACAATATAAAGCAGATGGTATATTTTTTTGAGACATCCTTCAAGCCTTTCGAAAACTAAATGTTTATTTGCAGGTAAGATAATATCTATCTTAATTTTGTATGATCATTTAGTGTATAGACAAATAATTAAATAAAAATTATTAAGGCACAAAAAAGGTAATTTGTAACTTTGTATCAGTAGAAGGATTTCCTACTCCCAATTTAATATATTTTTTACAAATAAATAAAATTTCTTTAGTATGATCGGTAGATATTTTTAATAATTCAGCACTACATATGTTTCGGAATCTTCTGGTGCAGTCACAGCTTTTCAAAATTTAAAAAAACATTTAGGAACATAAACACTTTAAAATGATCATGGACGAAACCCATATTTTGTGATAGTGTGTAGGTAGCTTACAACTAGTTGATTAAATTAAAATACACGTTTGACAAATCTTTTACACATTCGCAGAGTTTAATATGTGTAAGTGTAGTTATAATCTTTGCAGTCTATTTTATAAACTACATTTAGTTGAGTTGCTTTCTTGAGTTTGGGTTTAAAAGTTTAAAATAAGGTTTCGTTTACGAGCAATTTTTACATTATATCTAGAGAACATTTTTGACACTTGTTTGGAAAGTCCTTTTACATATAGCAATTTAATGTTTAAAAAAGGGTGCCACACCAAATGTTACAGTGATAACACTTTATGCTTTTGACTATTTAAGTACCAAGCTATTTATTTAAAATAATAAAACAAGGTATTTGTTTTAGGTTAAATAATGAAAGTTTTGGAGGCCACAAATTATGGACATATTCAATTATAAATATATCCAAAATATTTTGTAGTTTTAAATGTTAATTAACAATTTTGTAAATGGTTTATTTTCAAATAAATAAAATTTACTTTAATATTTAGTTATATTTTAGTCATTTTGATTAGAAATTCATTAATTTTTAGTTAAAAAAAAAAAAATTAGTAATAAAGTTGTATTTTTTTTTAAGTAGAACACCAAAAAAGCAATATACACCAATTTATAATATTGCGGAAAAAATGCTGCCATATATTCCAGAGGTTTAAATATAACGATTTAACCCAACTTATATCAGTCCAAAAGTGGATGATTTCAGAAATACAAAGTTCAATTTAGTTTTTCATAAATAATTTTTTTAATATTTAATGTATTTTTAAAATATTTGGTTAGGAAGGGTTTGTGAGGTAAAATATTTAAAGCTGTTCCCATTTTTATTGTAAAATTTAAAGGACGCCTTTTTTATAAATCCAATTTCTCAAAAACGGCTGCTCAAATCTACTCTTACCACATACCTTGCAGAACAAGAATTTTTATTTAAGTTAAATACAGAGTGGCGATTAAATGTGTGTAAGGTACAACAATTTTACAATAAAAATGAGAGCAGTTGTAATTTTTGTATACTACACTGTAGTTTTGTAATTTTTTTTTAATATGGGCTAGAAAAACAACATATGAATAGTAGTATCTTTATTTTGTAAATTTGTTATAATATTTTAATTAATAATAAAGTTTGAAAAATAAAACAAAAATACATAAGAGGTGCCTATACAACATAATAAGTGAAAAGACAAAGTACATCTTGACATTTACATTGAATCAGAAACAAAAAACACTAAGTACTCAATATGTTAATCTACATCAGAAGATTTATTTGTGCCTCTATCAATTCTATGGGATTTGACTCGCAGTGATATGGGGCAGCCACTACACAACTTTATTGGTTTCTTAGCCTTTACATCGACAACATTCAACTTATGTGCATCTCTATGTTGCCAAATTAGGTGTAAAAGTTGATATCACTTCATATTTAAATAAATTTAATATTTTTAGTTTTGTAACCATTCCTGTCAGATTTTTTTGATGACAGAGGAATTTTTTCAACTTTTTGACTATGATATGATACATTTTCCATCACAATCATAGCATAATTAGAAAACTTTGTAAAAAATGTAGAAAACCAATTCTAAAATACTTCGGATTTTGTCTCGTCAAGGTAAATGCATTTTCTACAAAACCTTCAGAATTAGCACGTATATTAAGGCACCTGCTTTTGGCTTTTCAGGCCTGTTGATAAAGCTTATTATGATCTTCATCAAAGTAGAAGCTTGGTCTGTTTTATTTTCTATATTGTTTGATGGATTTTAAATCTACGTATATAGTGTTCTTGACAATTTCTTTTCAAATATCTAAAAAAATATACATAATAAATAAACAGTACATTTGACTGGTCAAATTTACAAACTTACTTAGTTATTATATCTCAAGACAGTATATAAAGATGAATAATATATTTGTGGCAAATCTAAATATTTCAATTCTTGCAAAATTTTATTCAATCTAGATAACTCATTTTTGAAAAAGAAATCGTGTACTAATCTTCGAATAGCATTTATCATCATCATAATCAAATGTTTCTAGAACTCCTCGTCTTCCATAAATACTTTTTAGACTAGATATTGTTCCATTATTGCGGTATTATTTCAATAATCGGTAAGTAGTTGACTTTGACCTGTAAGAAAAATATTGAGTATTTAATATTATTTTTAATTTGAAAGTAATGAGTAAAACTTACTGGTAGCTTGAGAAATTTTGGATATAACATCAACAATTTTGGTTTTCGTATTATTATCCAATACCTATTTGTACATATTTATTATTTACTGCTTTTCTGAGAGACTTGAATAGCCTAAACTGATTCGTTTTCGTTGTTTTGATGGACTCCGCGAGGAACTGTTATAATAGTATTCGATGTAGAAGGATCCATAATCGTAGAAATTCAATACAATTGCTTACTAAAGTTTTGAAAAGAACTGTTATTAAAGAAATAAAATAAAAAACTAAGTAATAATGATGAGATATCAAAGCAATAACAAAACTTAAATTATAAAAGGTCAGAATCGAAAATAGAACTGTCAACAGTAGCTAAAAAGTGATGTGTGAAACTGACTTCAATCTGACCAATTAGAAGTCTACAGAATTGCCAACTTCAATTCAAATCGCTCCTCTTAGTTTAAAAATAGAGTATAGTTATTATTGACTAACCTACAATTTTAATCTAAAAATATTATAAACTAATTACTTATCTAAGAAGTCCCCATTGGGTTGTCTTAATTGTTTCTATAGGAAAGCATCACAAGTTGGCGTGACGATTTATTACACTGTTTTTATACTAGCACTGAAATTAACGTTCACTGCACTAGCTCAAATGGCTTCTTCCTTTTGTGCCTTCTGTTGAGTGTAGAGTTGTCCAATAATTGCAGCACTTTTTCGTTGACGTGGGAGTGGAGTCGACCCTCATCTTTCGCAGCAAACCTCTTTATTTCTTCTTCGATTGTTGGCATCTTCAGGTCTCTATGAAGATAATTGTTTCGATAGAACCAAGATGCATCAATAATGCAACTTAGGACTTTATTTTGGAAAACTTGTATCAGCTTGATATTACTTTTGCTGGCACATTCCCATAAATCCAGATTGGTTTTAGGATTTGTTTATAAATCAGCAGTTTTGTTGTACACTGACAATTTGAATTTTCTTCCTAGGAGTCAGTACATTTTTTTGAATTTAAGTTCAAGTTCTTTACGCTTTTTTTATGTGCTCTTTCTATTTAAGTCTTACATCATGATGCGGAATAATATCATTGTTTATTCTTATTTGTATTTGTTCATTTGGTCGAAGAGTAAAATCAACATGCATTGATTTAGTTTGATTTATTTTTACTTTCACTTTTTTGTCCATCGATTGATTATGTTGCAGGTTTCGTGAAGTTTTTCTGAGGTTTCTGTATTAGTTCCGCCAATTGCCAATATTACAGTGCCATCCGCAAATGTTGCTATTTTAACACATGGTTGGTGTTTAATAAGTAAAGAACCGGTCCTATCACACTGTCTTGTGGGACATCTGCTTTAATTTCGGAGTATGCCTCGTCTTGCTTTACTCTAAACATTCTTCCCATTAGATATGATTGTAGAATGTCGACATATTGTCCAAGTTTATGTATCAAACCAGCGTGCTAAACCTTGTCAAATGCTTGCACTACGTCAAGAAATATAGCTGAGCATATATATTTTTCTTCGTAAGCTTTTTTGATGATATCAGCTACTTGATCTATTGTTGAGTGTTTGTTTCTAAAACTAAATTGGTGCGAAGGGATCAGATTTTTATTTTCAATTATTGATTTTAGTCGTTTTAGTAGTAGTTATTCAAATAACTTAGATATTATCGGTAACAATGATATAGGTTTATATAATGACGTTTCATTTGGAGGTTTTCCTGACTTAGAAATTAGGATAACTTCAGCCATTTTCCACGCATCAGGTATATGTTTAAAGTGAAATGCTGCATTTATGATGTATGTCAATTTAACAATAGCCTTCCGTGGTAGTTTCTTTAATATTTCTCCAGTAATAAGGTCATATCCTGGAGCTTTCCGTGAGTTATTAGGCCGTATTTATAAAAATTAAGTGTTTCCTTCAAAGGTAAAGGTAGAAGTAAAAGGTAAAGCTCACAAGGAAAAGGTTTTGCTTTACTTCGTATTTATAAGCTTTTCCTTTCCTTTGCAAGCAAATCCTCGCAAAAAAAGGAAAAGGTATACACACGCGAGTTAGGTAAGTAAGCTGCTGCCAAACAACTTAAAACTTGCAGTTGCAGGGGAAGGGTCCTAGAACGTTATTAATGTTATTATAATATTATACCGGGACATGTGAGAGTGTGTGCTGGTAAATATAAATATAGAAACTTTTATTCGGAGTTTTTATTTTACATTTGATTGAGCTTTGTTCGATATTTGTAACTGAAGATGGCAAGTGACGAGGAATCTGAATGTATGTTTATTGCCGAAATGTTAAAAAAATACCCAGAAATATTGGAAAAATCTCAGCTCCCCGCGAAAAAAGTGAAGAAGCAAATGGCTATGGAGAAAGTTGTCATAGAGACATGACCTTGAAAACATTAATGAAATAGGTGGGAAATTTGTGTTCTCTGTCCATTTCACTTTGACTTCCATAATTTCGTTTTCGGTCAATCGAAACTTGATCCACTCATCCGCTTTGTCCACAATGAGACCAAAATCGCACCCAGGGGCGGCTGGTGACCAAAATTTTGGGGGTTCACAGTAGTAGAATGTAGATCCCGGTACAGATATAGGTAAAAAACTGTCAGTGTTTTAGAAAGGTATATTATAAACTTTCTAAAACACGGAAAGTTTTTTCATACATCTGTACTGATACCTATATTCTGTCACTGTGAACCACCCCACGAGCCGCCACTGATCGCACCTTCTCTAGTTTCCAGATTCTCGCCGATAAAGTACTCTGCTAATCATTGCACATTAAAAAGGGTTTGAAAGCCGCACTCACATGTAGTACGTCTTTCTTTGTAAAAAATTTCTGCGCGTACGTTCACCACATCTGCCACGAAAAATTTGAATTTAATAAATAATTCACTTCACAGCTAAACACATTCACCCTACAAGTATGTATAAACGACTAAAGTAAATAATTATTTATTACAGAAGCTTCTCTCGACTAGATGCATATTTTCTGAAGCAAATCCTTTAATTTTAAAGCAAATGCTACTGTTTTTAAATACCAAAAAAGTAAAACCTTTTCCTATCGAACAAAACTTTTTTGCTTCAAGTCCAAACCTTTTCTTTCTTATTTTTATGAATAGAATATGAAGGGCATGCTACTATTTCTACAAGTAAAAGCAAATCCTTTTTTTTTATAAATACGGCCTATTGTTTGTCTGAATTTCTTTCATAACTTCATTGAGAGTAACTAGCCTAATATCAAGTTGTCCCATATTATGGATCGTCTCATTAGGAGTGTCAACTTTCTGTTGATTGTCTTTTGCCCATTTGTTATCTGCTATTTTGATAGGAGGACAGTGTTTACACGAATTTTTTATTTGCCTTCCAGAGCGAATAATCAATTTCTTTATCATCTCCCTTTATCAACGAAACAAATAACTAAATTAACTAAATTTAAAACTGAAATCAAGGAATTGATCCAAACTTCCCCAGATATGTTTGAAATATTTTAATTAAAACTGCAAATAACGTACATTATTTCTGGTGTCTTTTCAAGTATTTTTTACAATTTTTTAGCGTTAACTTCTATTTAACTATACTACAGAAGACAGTTTTAAACCTGTCTCACTTTTTGGACCTGTCTTGCTTTAGTTTCCTATTACTCCTATTACTGAGTCGTTTTTCTTTTTAATTTTTTTTTTGTACTTATGGAAGGGATCACACAAGACAGGCATACATGCCTAGGTACGATCCCCTCCATGGATAAAAAAAAAACTTGTAATCTGGTACGTAATATATTTGATTATTTGATTTGATCTAGGTATCTGTTGTGAGGATTCTTCTTTGTGATTTAGGATTTCTCTTCTCAGTCTTTGGGTAGCTCTATTTAATATATTTTAATCTTCTGGTGATCTTGTAATTCTGTTACCAGTTCTTTTATCTCAACAGGATAGTTTTTTCAGCTGTTAATCTTCGTGCTTTTGGTGTGGTCTTCCATGCAGCTTGCTGGATTTCAACTATAAACCTTTCCGGTTCTTTATCTAGCTGATTTTTAATTTTTAGTGATATAGTCAGTTGAATAGTCTTTGTTAAGTCCTCTTGAAAACCTTCCCAATTAATTTTCCGATTTGCTAGGGTCGGTTTGGCTTCTTTTTGAATAACCTTATCACTTAGATCAGGGGTTCTCAAACTGTGGTACGCGTACCCCTTGGGGGTACGCGAAAATTTTCAGGGGGTACGCGGGAAGGTTAATGAAAAATTAAACCATTTTTATTTCTCTTTTGTAATCACAAAAAATTATAATTTATAATGGAATCTAATTGAATACTTGTGTGCTCGAGCACGGGCGTAGCCAGGGGCAGGGTTTTGGGGGTTCAAACCCTCCCCGAAATGTTAAGATATGAACATTAATAATATTAAAATAAGGAGAGGCGAGAGGCATAACTTATTACTAATTATGCATATGTAATCAAATGAACCTTTTGTTTTTTTTTTACTCTTTAATTTTTTCATATGAATAATACGGTTATTTCATGCACTTTTAGAACTTTTATTTTCTTGAACCCTCCCCGATACTAAATCCTCGCTACGCCCGTGTGCTCGAGTTACGCAGACTAGAAGTGCGGCGGGTGGAGTGGAGTTGGATGAAAACGGAAAAAACATATCTGCTTTTGATGGCCTTAAAACACAAATTGAGCGTCACCTCAGCTCATTGAAGGCCAGTATAAGAGAATACTTCCCACCCCCATATAAAAAGTTGGACTGGATTCGTGACCCCTTTTCGTTTAATGCCATTGAAACTTTGAGCAACCTAACAACATTCCAGAAGGAACAACTAATTGAACTATCATGTGATCAGACTTTAAAAAAAATATTTGAGTGCTACCTTATTAGATTTTTGGATCGGTGTTGGAAAGGAGTACCAAGAACTTTCAAATAATGCTGTAAAAATTCTTATTGGATTTTCGACTACATACCTATGTGAAAGAGGGTTTTCGAGCTTAACTTATCTAAAAAATAAGTACAGAAACAAGCTGAATGTTGAGAACGATTTAAGGTTGTATTTAACAAAGCTTGAGCCAAACATTGAGCAACTTTGTAAAAACAAGCAAGCTCATCCTTCTCATTAATGTTTTGTAATGCATTTCAAATATATTTTTAAATGAATCGAGTTTTTAATTAACCCCTCCTCCACTCACCCACATACCCCGATAAACCCCATCCCTCATAACAAGGGGGTACGCAAAATTTTAATTTTTCATTAAGGGGTACAGTCTTTGAAAAAGATTGAGAACCCCCCTGACTTAGAGTAAGGATTACTGCAGAATGGTCTGAATCCATATTGTAACAACCGGCAAGCCTAAAGGCCATTTGCAACTACTGATAGGTCTGTAGCTACTGTTGTTAATATACTATTAAGGGATTAGGGCAGCTTTGTCACCAGCCAAAGGGTCCTGGAGTCCTGAAGGAACATCCATTCGTCAGTGGCAAAATAAAATAATAAAGAAAAAATAATAAAATACAAAAAAGAACATCCCTTAATAGCATATGTCGAGCGGTTTTGGCAACTGACTTAAGACTCTCAAGTCCTTAAGGGTAGGAACGCCGAGGCTTAACATGCTCGGAATATTTCTTACTGGTTTTTGGAAAGAGGTGAGAATAAAATAGGTTAATAAACAATAACATGTATATTTAAATATAAGTAAAAAAATTATTAACAATTTTAATAAATCAGAACAATCTTTATTTTTGAAATAAGACAAGCAAAAATTACTATCTACAATTGTAAATCTTTATTATGATAAACCATGTTAATAGAATATAATTTATGATAAAATTTTAATATAATGAAACCTTTTACATCACAAAAACTTTTTACTATAATAAAAAACTCTTTATATGATAAAACCCTTAAAAGTGATAAACATTTAATAAGTAATCTTGGGTCGAAAATGAAAGAATTGGCATTTGAGGAAAGACTAATGAACTGTTTTAAAATACATAACCCAAACAAGAGATTTAAACATGTTAAAATAAAATAGATATTACCTTTGAAACTAAAACACTACACACACACTTTACTATATATAATAAATACTAATAATTACTAAGTTACATTTTTTGGGCATAGGTTTGGCCCAACGGCCGCCCCTTGAGTCTTTTTGTGTCAATGATTGACTCTCTATTTATATCAACCTTAACGTGATTATATTAAAAGAAACTCGACTTATTTATTTTTAATGATTATTCGCACGATTTGTCCTTTAATTTTCTAGTACAATGAACTATTTCTAATTGTTTGGTTTTAATAAATATGTTGTGTTAATTTAATAGATTAAAAATATTAGATATTTTTGGGATTTTTGTTAAATTCTTTATATTTTAAAAATAATAATGCCAATTATTACAATATCAAAGTGTTTTCTACTCATGTATTAGTTTGGTGAAATTTTCCTCAGAATAAAAAAACCAAAAGAATCTTATTAGGGTCGGTGGGCCAATAGGTGGGTTTTTAAAAAGATTGATATGTACAACCAAGTACTGATGCAAGAAAATTCTAAGTTCTAAATAAATTTAATGTCGTGAAATGTGTAAAGAAAACATTAACTTTATAACTATTTTAATAACATCATTATTTCAGATCAATTGGCGTTATCCTATGGGAGAGAAAAACTGATGAAACATTCTGGTATGCCCTTCGTCTCAAGCTTCCACCTAAAAGAAAAACCGAATCTGAAACTGTCAGAAGTTCAACCACTGATTCAAGACTATGTGATAATTCTCAAGAATGCTTGGAGAACATGGTGTAAAATTTGCTTAATTGTCTATTATCTGATGTGCATCTTGTATATATATTTTCTAATAATATTCTGAAGTAGCGAACCACTTCTTGGTAAACTAGTTAAATGTAAAAAAGTGTCATATTTAAATACTTAAAAGTATGTGTAAAATAAAATATATGTTTAGGTGTATGTCGTCACTGCATTTTGGAAGTAGCATTAAATACCTACAAAAATGTACTGTATGTGGCTGATATATATGAGTGAGACTAGCCAAATGTGTTTAATTATAGCCAAAAGATACTTCTTAGAATATATAATTCCGAATAATTTCTTTCTGCCAAAACGTGCACGAGAGTTTTGCCTATGGAACCGAGTTTATATCACGACAATTATAGGAACAAATTTACATAACGGAGTGTTTAGTGAAGCTATAAATTTTTTAAGCATAAAAAACATTTTTTTCTTGCACTAGGGTGTCTATTTTGATCTGTAATTTTCAATTTGTTATGTGACAGAATTGAAAGTTATGATTTTAAAAATCTAAAATAAGAACAATCGTGAAAGAGATGGAATAGTAGTTAGATTAACATAACAGTGAAATAGTTCAAAATTTCACTAAACACGCCATTGTACATCTAATTATAATTTAAACTTTCTAGAGGCAATACTGTCGTGATCACCAATTTAAACACTAATATAAATGACAGTTGGTTATTAATTCGTAGATTGTGATATTAATTAAATATGTCGTTTTATTTGAATTTTCGTTTATTAGATAATAAAAATATGGTCAAATGAAATATTTGCAAAATATCTTTATTGACAACTTGATTCGCTCTATTTCACTTTACAAATGTTTCAGCTAATTTTTACCAAACCAAATTTAAATCAATGACATTTGTGTTATGTAATTCCCAAGAGAAATTATCGAAATTTTGTTGTAAAATTTAAAATTAATCAACTGTCAATTTACAACTTGAGTGAGAATTTGATCGGCTAGATCTTATTTAGACTATACAATCCGAATTTGTAATTATTACTACGACTTTATACTTTAAAACAAGCCAGTTTTTAACTATTTATTAATCTTTTATTATTTATCTGATTTTAACTGCATTTAATTCAGTTTCACTCGAACTGGCTTTTGTGTATGTATGTCACAAAGTTAGAATAGATAGAGGGAACATGAGAGGCAATCTTAAAAAAAATCGTATTCACCAGATTTAGTATAAAAATAGATGTTTAAAAAATCTAATTTTATAATTTTTTAACTTATTATTAGTGTTACGGATCATATTTAAGGCCTGAAGTTTCTCTTTTACTCTTTTGTATAAGTGATTTATCATTCAATTAAGTAAGTTTTCAAATAAGAGAAAAATAATTTATTAATAATTATAATTTAAATATTATTTACATTTTATGTGTGACAGACAACTTTTTTTTATCTCTCTCTCATCCTACCTCTATCTGGTCTATATATCCTAGCTCTGTGGTTTCTGTATTATAATATCCATAATTTAAATATTTTTATATTTTGTTATATAAATCGACTGAAATTATATCTGTAATGGGATTCTCATCTTTTGATATGTTACGTATCGAGAAGCGAGTCTTATGTACCTAATTCGCTCTATTCGATATGTGCCATGTCAAATTAATACATAGGAAACCCGGTGCAGTAGTTAAATTTAAATTAAGGTTAGAATGAGTGTCAGTCAAATGACAAAAAAATTATATCGATTTTGTATGTTTACATTACTTATTTAACTTCAATATTGTGATTTTCCTTATATATTTTTGTACTTTTAGAAATGTATTACGAATATTATAAATGTTGATATAATAGCTATGTGTATTGGGGGCGAAAAATGATACTTTAGCTCTTGAGACAAAATATGGCCTGTGCGATGCTTAGTATCGAAAGCGGCAATGAACTTTTCTTTTGAATTGCAGACAAGATTTTTTTCTACGATCACATTCTTGTAATAAATAGATATATTTTTAAAAATTGGGGAAGGGACAATACTTAAAGTCAATATTAAATATTTAATAAAACAAAATAGGAACAAGAACAGTTTTGTAATATTCAAAATATTTAACGATTTAATAACTACATGCCTACATATTCATTAATGGTAAATTACTATCCAATATTCACGGAAAATAACGCCCCCTGGGGGTCTACTTTAACATAAAAATAGTTTTTTTGGTTACAAGTGGTTATAACCTATTGCCACAAAACCATTTTTGGTAAAGTAGACCCATGTTATGTTATGTTGAGAATGGGGTGTTCATACACTGCGACCTAAAAGATCTATTGTGCCCCCTTCTGTCGTCACTGCACTAAGGAAATGTCTCAATGCCTATAGCGAACCTTCCAATCCTATTTTCTCAAGGAAGTGTAGGATTTGAAGTTGCTTCAAGTTAGGTAAATCTCCCTCTTCTATTTGATATCCTCCTAGATATAGTGCCCTTGGATTCTGGAGTGCTACACATTCAGTTAGGATGTGAATGGAGGTTTCGTCCTCCTCCTCACAGAATCTGCACTCACTATCCTCTTCTACTCTCAGTTTATTTAGGTGTCCTTTCAGTCGGCAATGCCCGGTAAGGATCCCTGTTACAATACGTAGCCTGTTCTTGCTCAGGCAGATGCAGGCTTCCGATCTTTCCTGGTTATATTCACCCAGAAGTATCTTGGCCTGTCTCAGCCCCAAGAGATTGTTCCAATTATCGGTTCTTCTACTACCCAATTCTTTTTTAATCTCTCCTAATATTATGTTACTGCTGATACCGCAGAATGGCTCAGGTCCTACAAAGGGTGTTTGATCCCCTTTCCTTGCAAGACTATCTGCAATCTCGTTACCCTGTACCCCGTTATGTCCCGGGACCCAAGTGAGAGTAACTCTATTTTTCTCGCCTAGCTCATTCAATTGTTCTAGGCATCTCCATACCATTTTTGAGCTGATTACGTAAGAGCTCAGCACTTTGATGGTTGCTTGACTATCGGACATGTTGATAATCTCTTGTCTATGATAGTTTCTCTCGATATTAAACTGGATACACTTCTCGATGGCGTGAATTTCCGCCTGGAAGATGCTTGGGTATTTTCCCAAGCTTTCGGAGTGCTTGGTTCTCGGCCCATACACTCCTATTCCAGTTCCTTCTATGGTTTTGGAACCGTCCGTATACCACTGAATAGCACGTCTTTCGGTTGCAAGCGCGATGGATTCTTGGCTCCATTCTTTCTTGCAGCCCAGCTCTGTGGTTTTGAAGTTTTTTACAAAACTGTACTTCTTTTGCATTTCATCCTGGGGCATGTCCCAGGTATCTTTAGTCCTGAAGCAAGTAGACTTTCGTCTGATTACTCCGTTCCTGATCATTCTATATTGTGTCCTTTTTGCCACATTCTCTATCATTAAATGTAGATGGGTGAGGTTTAAGATCACCTCCAAAAGTAGACCCATAGAGAGCGTTGATTCTAAATAAGGTACACAAATTACAAATTGTTACTTAATATAGTATTCTTTAGGTTATTTTGGGAGATTTAATCTTGAATCTTGGATTTTCAATATTAGGCTTCCTTCCAGAAAGTAAAAGTTTAGTTCTCAAAGTTTGCTCTGTCATATCTTTTAAATTTTCCAATTTGTCATAAACTTTTATTGGGCACTTTAGCTTTTTTATTTGAACTTCCATAATTTGCTTTATTCATGATGCTTTTCCGATAGGACTATCGGCCCATTTTAAAGTTTCGGTCGATTTGGATTGTTTCACCGAATATACAATTATTTCTATTTGCTCTGTACTTTGCACTGGCTATTTTTATTTGTGTTAAACAGTTTGCAGTTTCTTTTTGCGATGAATTTATTCTTTGGCAGTTTAAATCAAATAAATTCATTGCTAGAGTCGCTTCCATAACTAAAGTTAAAAGAGTGATTTGATTCCTCAGTTTCCCATGGAGGAGAAATAGTATGAATTAAACCAGTAGAATCCAATATTTTTACGTTTAGTAATTTTAGACTCCGACTGCGGGTAAAATCATTTCGTAAGTTTCATTGAAATTTGTGCTTGTTTCATTGGAAGATACATCAAACAAATGTCCATTTTTACTTAAATTGTGAGATGTAGGGTTCCTGTACATATTCTGTGCTACCTACCGTTTGTTTTAGAATTCTGTCTGTATGCATTTTATTATACAGGGATTTCATTTCAAAACTAGCCACCCAAAATAACTTTTAAAATATCCTAAGCGGTGGTGAATATCACTTCTAAAATTTTAAATAGAAAGGGGTATCATGTGATAGCTCTTCTTAAAGGTCTCTTTTTTTCCAATCTTTTGACACATTATTTTTTTAAATCGGATTAATTTTTCACCAAGTTATGCCATTTTAACCTTTTAAATTAAAATAATTATTATTTACATTGTATTTACATTATTAATATTTTATTTGCGTAAGAATTACATTGTACTTAAATAAGATGTTCAAAATGTCCGCCATTGTTGGCAAGGAAATGGTAAAGTCGCAACTCGAATTCATCCCGCACTTTTTGAAGGGTCTCTGGTGTAATCCGCTCACACTCCTCCACTATTCTACGTCTAAGTTCAGGAATATCGCGAGGTTGAGTTTTATTCACCACAGTTTTTAGATGTCCCCATAAAAAAAAGTCAAGGGGCGTTACGTCGGGTGATCTCGCTGGCCATTCTATAGCGCCTCTTCTTCCGATCCATTTATCTGGAAATGTCTCATTAAGCCAATTTCGTACAGGCAAGGCATATTGTGGAGGTGCTCCGTCCTGTTGAAAAAATAGGTTATTACCAAGAATTCCGGCCCATACGTTGATTTTCTGAGGATATTGGCTGTGCTCTTCCCGAAAAACATGTGGATTTGTATTGTCCCAGTACCTACAATTATGTTTATTGACAAATCCATTTAAAAAGAAACCTGCCTCGTCAGTAAAACAAATATTTTTAATAAAATTATGGTCTTAATTTGCCCTTTAAGTCATTAATTCGCAAAATTCTAATCTTCTGTCATAATCATCCTCAGCAAGCTGTTGTAAAAGCTGTATTTTGTAAGGAAAAAAATTATTTAGCCGTAACCTTTTATGGACAGAGCCAACGGAAATATTCGTTAATCTGGAGACTTTTGGTATTGATGTTTGAGATTCCATGATAAAATCTCAACTTGTGCAGCTTCAGTTAAAACTCTACGATTCCTTACAGTTTTATTGCACACACTTCCAGTTTTTTGAAATTTATGAACTAAATCCAACACATACTGATGCCCAACATTTTTATCGGGATGTCGCTGATTAAAAACACGAGCAGTTCTGCGTGCACAGCGTTGTTCTTCACCATAAATAAAGATTTATTTCAATTCTTTCTTGTAAAGACTAAACCATTGTCGAAATTAAATTGTCAGTACACAATGAAACCAATAATCTACTAATAATAAATTGTTTTAATTTACGGTCAAAAATATCTTACGCAAAAAACATTTAAGGCTTTTTGCTAACTTGTTTATCTCGGTATTTATACTCATGCATTTTAATTCAATATTTTTTCCGGTTTCTAGGTTATAACTTGGTGAAAAATTAATCCGATTTAAAAAAATAATGTGTCAAAAGATTGGAAAAAAAGACCTTTAAGAAGAACTATCACATGATACCCCTTTCTATTTAAAATTTTAGAAGTGATATTCACCACCGCTTAGGGGATGAAACTGCACGGTTACAGATACTTGTTTTTTTGTTTTAAAGATATTTTAAAAGTTATTTTGGGTGGCTAGTTTTGAAATGAAATCCCTGTATATGTTAAGCAACGCAAATCATTGTTTTTATTCATTCCAATCTAATTGTCTTGACATTTTACTGATCGATGCTCCGTAAAAGATTCAGTGATTTTTCTGACATCGTCTTGCATAGTTAAAAGAGTTGTTGACAGTTCAACGAGTTCCATCTTAAACAATGCAAAGAAACTAAATTAACACGGGCGGTCATGTGGATAACAGCACAATAATGGGATGGATTATAGATCATTATGCAAAGGCACATCATGGTCGAGCAATTTAATTTGTTGACCCAGACATCTATATTCCAAACAATTCAAAAGATTTAAAGATGTCTTGGTCTGATACAAGCCCTTATTGCATTTATTTTAGCTTGAACTTGAAGAAAATTAATAAAAGTTTCCTTTTTCAAAATTTGGTGCTCGTTGGTAGCAAGGTAAACTTACATCAAATAAAATACAAACTGGCAAAAATAGATCATCTCTATCTGTAGCCGTTTATCTATGTAATGTTGACTTCTATCCGTATTTACAATCGCCCCGTATACATAATAGCTATTCCTCAGCATATATATTTTATATTTTGATTGGGTATAGCCCAATAAACGTGCATGGTCCAAATCTAGATGTTCTCGTACCGACGGGCCAGAGCAGCGAAAGTATTAATTATACAATTTCTATTATTTTTCCTTTTATATCTTAAATTATGTATTTTTCAAAATAAACATATTGTTAAAGATCTTGTTTTATTTATTAAATGTAAGCAATAATGCATTATTTAAAGAAAATTGATTAAAAATGGCTGACAAAATTTACAAAAGCGCCATCTACTGGCGAATGTCACAATAATATAAAATTTAAGAAGGAAATCTGTATTGTTTTAGCTATTCACTAATAGATAGCTCTCATCAGAATAGGCAACCATCATTACACATTGGTGTATTCTATGTTGCCTATCGAGTACAAGAATAATGCGCCAAAATTGAAAAAAAATAATTTTCTCGTCCATTTAAAACGCTCATTTTATTTCACTCGTTTCTAAAATAATAAAACAAATTTCAAAATCATCGTACACCTAAAGTGCAACGTCTAAACCTCAAAAATTACTCAGTTCCACTCTAAGGGGTCTATTTTCTGTAACAATTACTTTTTATTTAACGGCCTTTAAAAATATTGGCGGCCTATAAAAATATGTTCGTATTCGTTAATTTACTTCTGTCATTATTTAAACAGATTTTTTTAAGATAGTCCTCTAATGTATTTTAAAGATCCGTTTAAATAATGACAGAAGTAAAGAAGAAAATATTTTTAAAGGCCGTTAAATATAAAGGAATTCTTACAGAATAGACCCCTAAGGAGATATGGCACATTTTTATTTTCGCTCTGATCTTTATGAAACTTGGCACAACGTTTTTGTATTTAATTTAGAATGTCTGGCGGGTGTCTGCTTCTCTCTATCTTCGATACTTTTTGCTAAATGAGCCACAACTTTTTTATTATTGCTGTTAGAAAAAAACTGAGTATATTTTTGAGATCTACATGTAACCTTCTATCCGAATGCAAATTTAAATTGTTTATTATTTTTTCAAAAAAATCGAAAGGGTATAGCCTTCCAAATTTTTCGACAAAAAATTTTTTTGTGTCCGATCTTGATGAAAATTGGGGTACATATAAAAGAAAGCACTAGCAATTAAGGGGTGAACTCAGTTGCTCCCTAGCTATAAGGGTTAACTTTTTTTTGGTAATTCCTCAGTTAATAATGATCGAATTATTCCATAAATTCACATAAAAGTAGAGCCGAACGGATAGTTTAAAATGCCCTCTGCGGCTTGCCTCTATCTTGAGCCGTTTAGTCGTTATTCACATTTAAAAATAAGTCAAATACCTTGTCGCGTTTCTGCTAGCCTGCTACCAAAATTTTATAGACAAAATTGGATCTTTTCGAATTCGGAACTTTGTATCAGGATAATAGATGAGCGAGGAGATATCAAAAATTTTTATTTTTGCCACAACTTTTTTATTATTGCTGTTAGAAAGAAACTGAGTATATTTTTGAGATCTACATGTGACCTTCTATCCGTATGCAAATTTAAATTGTTTTTTATTTTTTCAAAAAAATCGAAAGGGTATAGCCTTCCAAATTTTTCAACAAAAATTTTTTTTGTGTCCGATCTTGATGAAAATTTGGGTACATATAAAAGAAAGCACTAGCAAATAAGGGGTGAACTCAGTTGCTCCCTAGCTATAAGGGTTAACTTTTTTTTTGGTAATTCCTCAGTTAATAATGATCGAATTATTCCATAAGTTCACACAAAGGTAGAGCCGGACGGATAGTTTAAAATGCCCTCTGCGGCTTGCCTCTATCTTGAGCCGTTCAGTCGTTATTCACATTTAAAAATAAGTCAAATACCTTGTCGCGTTTCTGCTATCCTGGTACCAAAATTTTGTAGACAAAATTGGATCTTTTCGAATTCGGAACTTTGTATCAGGATAATAGATGAGCGAGGAGATATCAAAAAATTTATTTTTGCCACAACTTTTTATTATTGCTGTTAGAAAAAAACTGAGTATATTTTTGAGATCTACATGTGACCTTCTATCCGTATGCAAATTTAAATTGTTTTTTATTTTTTCAAAAAAATCGAAAGGGTATAGCCTTCCAAATTTTTCGACAAAAAAATTTTTTTGTGTCCGATCTTGATGAAAATTTGGGTACATATAAAAGAAAGCACTAGCAATTAAGGGGTGAACTCAGTTGCTCCCTAGCTATAAGGGTTAACTTTTTTTTTGGTAATTCCTCAGTTAATAATGATCGAATTATTCCATAAGTTCACACAAAGGTAGAGCCGGACGGATAGTTTAAAATGCCCTCTGCGGCTTGCCTCTATCTTGAACCGTTCAGTCGTTATTCACATTTAAAAATAAGTCAAATACCTTGTCGCGTTTCTGCTATCCTGGTACCAAAATTTTGTAGACAAAATTGGATCTTTTCGAATTCGGAACTTTGTATCAGGATAATAGATGAGCGAGGAGATATCAAAAAATTTATTTTTGCCACAACTTTTTATTATTGCTGTTAGAAAAAAACTGAGTATATTTTTGAGATCTACATGTGACCTTCTATCCGTATGCAAATTTAAATTGTTTTTTATTTTTTCAAAAAAATCGAAAGGGTATAGCCTTCCAAATTTTTCGACAAAAAAATTTTTTGTGTCCGATCTTGATGAAAATTGGGGTACATATAAAAGAAAGCACTAGCAATTAAGGGGTGAACTCAGTTGCTCCCTAGGTATAAGGGTTAACTTTTTTTTGGTAATTCCTCAGTTAATAATGATCGAATTATTCCATAAGTTCACACAAAGGTAAAGCCGGACGGATAGTTTAAAATGCCCTCTGCGGCTTGTCTCTATCTTGAGCCGTTTAGTCGTTATTCACATTTAAAAATAAGTCAAATACCTTGTCGCGTTTCTGCTATCCTGGTACCAAAATTTTGTAGACAAAATTGGATCTTTTCGAATTCGGAACTTTGTATCAGGATAATAGATGAGCGAGGAGATATCAAAAAATTTATTTTTGCCACAACTTTTTTATTATTGCTGTTAGAAAAAAACTGAGTATATTTTTGAGATCTACATGTGACCTTCTATCCGTATGCAAATTTAAATTGTTTTTTATTTTTTCAAAAAAATCGAAAGGGTATAGCCTTCCAAATTTTTCGACAAAAAAATTTTTTGTGTCCGATCTTGATGAAAATTGGGGTACATATAAAAGAAAGCACTAGCAATTAAGGGGTGAACTCAGTTGCTCCCTAGGTATAAGGGTTAACTTTTTTTTGGTAATTCCTCAGTTAATAATGATCGAATTATTCCATAAATTCACATAAAAGTAGAGCCGAACGGATAGTTTAAAATGCCCTCTGCGGCTTGCCTCTATCTTGAGCCGTTTAGTCGTTATTCACATTTAAAAATAAGTCAAATACCTTGTCGCGTTTCTGCTAGCCTGCTACCAAAATTTTATAGACAAAATTGGATCTTTTCGAATTCGGAACTTTGTATCAGGATAATAGATGAGCGAGGAGATATCAAAAATTTTTATTTTTGCCACAACTTTTTTATTATTGCTGTTAGAAAGAAACTGAGTATATTTTTGAGATCTACATGTGACCTTCTATCCGTATGCAAATTTAAATTGTTTTTTATTTTTTCAAAAAAATCGAAAGGGTATAGCCTTCCAAATTTTTCAACAAAAATTTTTTTTGTGTCCGATCTTGATGAAAATTTGGGTACATATAAAAGAAAGCACTAGCAAATAAGGGGTGAACTCAGTTGCTCCCTAGCTATAAGGGTTAACTTTTTTTTTGGTAATTCCTCAGTTAATAATGATCGAATTATTCCATAAGTTCACACAAAGGTAGAGCCGGACGGATAGTTTAAAATGCCCTCTGCGGCTTGCCTCTATCTTGAGCCGTTCAGTCGTTATTCACATTTAAAAATAAGTCAAATACCTTGTCGCGTTTCTGCTATCCTGGTACCAAAATTTTGTAGACAAAATTGGATCTTTTCGAATTCGGAACTTTGTATCAGGATAATAGATGAGCGAGGAGATATCAAAAAATTTATTTTTGCCACAACTTTTTTATTATTGCTGTTAGAAAAAAACTGAGTATATTTTTGAGATCTACATGTGACCTTCTATCCGTATGCAAATTTAAATTGTTTTTTATTTTTTCAAAAAAATCGAAAGGGTATAGCCTTCCAAATTTTTCGACAAAAAAATTTTTTGTGTCCGATCTTGATGAAAATTGGGGTACATATAAAAGAAAGCACTAGCAATTAAGGGGTGAACTCAGTTGCTCCCTAGGTATAAGGGTTAACTTTTTTTTGGTAATTCCTCAGTTAATAATGATCGAATTATTCCATAAGTTCACACAAAGGTAGAGCCGGACGGATAGTTTAAAATGCCCTCTGCGGCTTGCCTCTATCTTGAGCCGTTCAGTCGTTATTCACATTTAAAAATAAGTCAAATACCTTGTCGCGTTTCTGCTATCCTGGTACCAAAATTTTGTAGACAAAATTGGATCTTTTCGAATTCGGAACTTTGTATCAGGATAATAGATGAGCGAGGAGATATCAAAAAATTTATTTTTGCCACAACTTTTTTATTATTGCTGTTAGAAAAAAACTGAGTATATTTTTGAGATCTACATGTGACCTTCTATCCGTATGCAAATTTAAATTGTTTTTTATTTTTTCAAAAAAATCGAAAGGGTATAGCCTTCCAAATTTTTCGACAAAAAAATTTTTTGTGTCCGATCTTGATGAAAATTGGGGTACATATAAAAGAAAGCACTAGCAATTAAGGGGTGAACTCAGTTGCTCCCTAGGTATAAGGGTTAACTTTTTTTTGGTAATTCCTCAGTTAATAATGATCGAATTATTCCATAAGTTCACACAAAGGTAGAGCCGGACGGATAGTTTAAAATGCCCTCTGCGGCTTGCCTCTATCTTGAGCCGTTCAGTCGTTATTCACATTTAAAAATAAGTTAAATACCTTGTCGCGTTTCTGCTATCCTGGTACCAAAATTTTGTAGACAAAATTGGATCTTTTCGAATTCGGAACTTTGTATCAGGATAATAGATGAGCGAGGAGATATCAAAAAATTTATTTTTGCCACAACTTTTTTATTATTGCTGTTAGAAAAAAACTGAGTATATTTTTGAGATCTACATGTGACCTTCTATCCGTATGCAAATTTAAATTGTTTTTTATTTTTTCAAAAAAATCGAAAGGGTATAGCCTTCCAAATTTTTCGACAAAAAAATTTTTTGTGTCCGATCTTGATGAAAATTGGGGTACATATAAAAGAAAGCACTAGCAATTAAGGGGTGAACTCAGTTGCTCCCTAGGTATAAGGGTTAACTTTTTTTTGGTAATTCCTCAGTTAATAATGATCGAATTATTCCATAAGTTCACACAAAGGTAGAGCCGGACGGATAGTTTAAAATGCCCTCTGCGGCTTGCCTCTATCTTGAGCCGTTCAGTCGTTATTCACATTTAAAAATAAGTCAAATACCTTGTCGCGTTTCTGCTATCCTGGTACCAAAATTTTGTAGACAAAATTGGATCTTTTCGAATTCGGAACTTTGTATCAGGATAATAGATGAGCGAGGAGATATCAAAAAATTTATTTTTGCCACAACTTTTTTATTATTGCTGTTAGAAAAAAACTGAGTATATTTTTGAGATCTACATGTGACCTTCTATCCGTATGCAAATTTAAATTGTTTTTTATTTTTTCAAAAAAATCGAAAGGGTATAGCCTTCCAAATTTTTTGACAAAAAAATGTTTTTGTGTCCGATCTTGATGAAAATTGGGGTACATATAAAAGAAAGCACTAGCAATTAAGGGGTGAACTCAGTTGCTCCCTAGCTATAAGGGTTAACTTTTTTTTGGTAATTCCTCAGTTAATAATGATCGAATTATTCCATAAGTTCACACAAAGGTAAAGCCGGACGGATAGTTTAAAATGCCCTCTGCGGCTTGCCTCTATCTTGAGCCGTTTAGTCGTTATTCACATTTAAAAATAAGTCAAATACCTTGTCGCGTTTCTGCTATCCTGGTACCAAAATTTTGTAGACAAAATTGGATCTTTTCGAATTCGGAACTTTGTATCAGGATAATAGATGAGCGAGGAGATATCAAAAAATTTATTTTTGCCACAACTTTTTTATTATTGCTGTTAGAAAAAAACTGAGTATATTTTTGAGATCTACATGTGACCTTCTATCCGTATGCAAATTTAAATTGTTTTTTATTTTTTCAAAAAAATCGAAAGGGTATAGCCTTCCAAATTTTTTGACAAAAAATTTTTTTGTGTCCGATCTTGATGAAAATTGGGGTACATATAAAAGAAAGCACTAGCAATTAAGGGGTGAACTCAGTTGCTCCCTAGCTATAAGGGTTAACTTTTTTTTTGGTAATTCCTCAGTTAATAATGATCGAATTATTCCATAAGTTCACACAAAGGTAGAGCCGGACGGATAGTTTAAAATGCCCTCTGCGGCTTGCCTCTATCTTGAGCCGTTCAGTCGTTATTCACATTTAAAAATAAGTCAAATACCTTGTCGCGTTTCTGCTATCCTGGTACCAAAATTTTGTAGACAAAATTGGATCTTTTCGAATTCGGAACTTTGTATCAGGATAATAGATGAGCGAGGAGATATCAAAAAATTTATTTTTGCCACAACTTTTTTATTATTGCTGTTAGAAAAAGCTGAGTATATTTTTGAGATCTACATGTGACCTTCTATCCGTATGCAAATTTAAATTGTTTTTTATTTTTTCAAAAAAATCGAAAGGGTATAGCCTTCCAAATTTTTCGACAAAAAATTTTTTTGTGTCCGATCTTGATGAAAATTGGGGGTACATATAAAAGAAAGCACTAGCAATTAAGGGGTGAACTCAGTTGCTCCCTAGCTATAAGGGTTAACTTTTTTTTGGTAATTCCTCAGTTAATAATGATCGAATTATTCCATAAGTTCACACAAAGGTAAAGCCGGACGGATAGTTTAAAATGCCCTCTGCGGCTTGCCTCTATCTTGAGCCGTTTAGTCGTTATTCACATTTAAAAATAAGTCAAATACCTTGTCGCGTTTCTGCTATCCTGGTACCAAAATTTTGTAGACAAAATTGGATCTTTTTGAATTCGGAACTTTATATCAGGATAATAGATGAGCGAGGAGATATCAAAAATTTATTTTAGCCACAACTTTTTTATTATTGCTGTTAGAAAAAAACTGAGTATATTTTTGAGATCTACATGTGACCTTCTATCCGTATGCAAATTTAAATTGTTTTTTATTTTTTCAAAAAAATCGAAAGGGTATAGCCTTCCAAATTTTTCGACAAAAAAATTTTTTGTGTCCGATCTTGATGAAAATTGGGGTACATATAAAAGAAAGCACTAGCAATTAAGGGGTGAACTCAGTTGCTCCCTAGGTATAAGGGTTAACTTTTTTTTGGTAATTCCTCAGTTAATAATGATCGAATTATTCCATAAGTTCACACAAAGGTAGAGCCGGACGGATAGTTTAAAATGCCCTCTGCGGCTTGCCTCTATCTTGAGCCGTTCAGTCGTTATTCACATTTAAAAATAAGTCAAATACCTTGTCGCGTTTCTGCTATCCTGGTACCAAAATTTTGTAGACAAAATTGGATCTTTTCGAATTCGGAACTTTGTATCAGGATAATAGATGAGCGAGGAGATATCAAAAAATTTATTTTTGCCACAACTTTTTTATTATTGCTGTTAGAAAAAAACTGAGTATATTTTTGAGATCTACATGTGACCTTCTATCCGTATGCAAATTTAAATTGTTTTTTATTTTTTCAAAAAAATCGAAAGGGTATAGCCTTCCAAATTTTTCGACAAAAAATTTTTTTGTGTCCGATCTTGATGAAAATTGGGGTACATATAAAAGAAAGCACTAGCAATTAAGGGGTGAACTCAGTTGCTCCCTAGCTATAAGGGTTAACTTTTTTTTGGTAATTCCTCAGTTAATAATGATCGAATTATTCTATAAATTTACATAAAGGTAGAGCTGGTCGGATAGTCTATAATGCACAATGCCGCAGATCCCTATCTTGAGTGGTTTCAGAGTTATTCAAATATTATAAATTTTGTAGTTGACCGGCAACACAGAATACACTGATATGTAATATTGGTTGCCTATATTTAAAAGAGCCATCTATTAGCGACTAGATAAAACAATAGTGTTAGCTATTTGCCAATAGATGGCTAAAGACTAATTGTAGGCAACCAACATTACACGTTAATGTATTCTGGGTTGCCTTTTAACTACAAGTTTATAATATTGTTTAATAACAAAGCTCGAAAATTTATATTTTTGATTTAGGAAATAAAAGAAAAGAATTCGATTAAGGAGATATTTATTTATAAAAAATAACAATTTAAGATATAAAAGCATAAATGATATAGAAATTGTACAATATTTAAAGGAAACATACATAATAAAAAAAAACATGTTTTAAATTATAAAGAAGACAGACTCTAATTACAGAATTAAAAATAAGTCATGACAAACAAACAATTACATATAAATGTGCAAATAAAGTGGTGGATTATGACAAACTAAAATGGGCAATCAATTCATTTGAACCATTGTATTTAGATCTAAATACAATGTTTGAACTGAGATTCGACGGGATTTATCCAATAATACTACAAAGACCTGATATTTTATACAGAAGACACTGCAACATACTCAACATTTTTCTCTTTACTTTTTAATTCCCCAATAATAGATGAATAAAATTGTATTGAAAGGACTGAACTAATTAACATGGTACATGATTTTTATTAATATCTGTTTTCACATGTATTGGTTTGGTTTACAATACTAATATCTAAGAATTAAAAATTTCTGGTTTAATATTTGTCTTTAATTCACAGACCAATGACTTTGGTATTACATACACTTTTGTAATCGTCTATTATTGAAAAATTCAAAAATGAAAAGAAAAATAGACGCGCAGAAAAATTTCAAATTTATTCCAACCTATACATCTCCACTGTATAATAAATATTTAACAACATTCATTTTACAATAAGTCTAGCAACAAAAACCTTTTAAAAATTTGAATCATTTTATAATTTATATATTATAAAATAATAGCATTGGGGTCTATTCTGTAACGATTCCTTTATATTTAACGGCCTTTAAAAATATTTTCGTATTCGTTAATTTACTTCTGTCATTATTTAAACAGAATTCTTTAAGATAGTCTAATGTATTTTAAAGATCCGTTTAAATAATGACAGAAGTAAAGAAGAAAATATTTTTAAATGCCGTTAAATATAAAGGAATTGTTACAGAATAGACCCCATTATCTCAAAATGAAACATTTGACCAAATAAATCACTAGCAAGTTTTTTGAATAAATTCAAGATTATGTGTAAAGACTCATTTCATTTAACCCTAGAGTGCCAGTGTAAATACATTTAATGTTTATATTTCTGTATATCTCTGTGTGTTAAAAGCTCGTCGAGGTTTTTGTTACTTTTATAGTTCCCACATATATCTAATTCATGTATATATGGAAACTATAAGCCGTTAACTCAAAACAATCCATACAAAGTGGGAGGAAATTCACAATAAGAAGGATATCGAAAGTATTTTCATCTGATCTTATATCAAAAAAAAAAAGAAAGACGAAAATAAAATGTGTGATTTGCATGAAACCTATAGGTAAGTAGGTACAAGGTAAAAATTGTAAAGCAATATTTTAAAATATATTAAGATTTTTAAGTGTTTTTTAATGAATTGGCTCAATAATAATATAATCGTTTATATCAGAAACAACCTAGGCCACTTTTTGTCCATATTGGGCTTATCACAATAGGATTGTAGTTTTGGACACATTTAATGCAGAAAAAAACTAATTCCCGTAAATATCCTTGACAATTTAAAATATTAAAAAGTGACTTTTAGGTTGTTTCTGAAATAAGTGATTCAAAATGATTTGTAAAGTTGACGTATTGCTGGCAACAAAAGACTATTGAGTAACGCTGGCAATCTAGAGTTAGACAATTTTAAAAAGAAAAGCTTCAATTTCGCTTCTGAGAGTTACGTCTTGGATGCGTGATTTTTAATTAAAACGAAATCAGAACGTCATTTACATGAAGAGTTAACTCTGTAAAAAGCGAAACAAGCACAGCGAGTTTTATTTAATATTACAATAGAAATTTGAAGAGCAGATTGGATACCATTGAGGAAGTTATTTCTAGATGTTGATGTTATTTCTCCAAGCTGCAGTTACACTGAATAGATAATTCTCAAATAGGCAATTATTTTACTGCTGGATGCTCGAACTTCAATTTCTGAAATCATAAAACATTTAGTGTTAATAAGGAATATGATAAGAGAAAACATATAAAGTTTCAGATTAAAAAGAAATCAATTGTCCTCTACAATCGTTTGTTATAATTTGAACAAATTATACTTATACCATTTACACATATTCAAGGCTTATTACATATATCCACCTAACCTGGTGGCTGCCTATAGGTAGAGATATCCCAAGTAACAATTTGATATTTTATAAAAGCTGAAAAAATGTTTACAGAACAAAATTTATAAAATAGAATATTAGCTAAGAACATTTCCGGAACATTCTTTCAACAGTAATAAACACAAAATGGGCGCAGTATTACAGAACTATTTGGTTCTTTTGTAAATTCTATAAGATTTGTTGAATGCAGTTACCGAACAGTTACTACACATTTTCACAGACTTTAAACAAATGTTTTTTTAAACTTTTATAACTGTTTTATAAATTTTCAATTTTGAGGTTAGGTTGCATATCAAAATCAGTAACATTTTAGTTTTTTAAATGTGTCTGGTGAAAACAAATTAATTCTATATTTGTCATAAAAGTAAATTCAAGGCGATATTAGTAAAATGGCAGTATTTAAGAGATATATATATATATAACGCGGTTTAAACATAATGTATGACCTACAATAAAGTCGTTTTTGGATGCGCAGCAAGAATTACTGTTAATTATATAGCACATACAATACTAAATTTTTAAGCGCCTCGAGTTTGATTCATATTTCTAATACTTTTTCAGTGTGAAACAAAAATTAAATTTATGCAATTTGATTTTTTTTAGTAATAAGATTATGCTAATATTACTAATGATTAAAATCTTTAATTTACATTGGTTTTGTCTTAAATACTAGTAAAACCGACAGTAGATTTAGCTTTAAAACTGTCTTAGGTTTTTGTTAAATATGGCGGCTATTCAGAGGTATTAGAAAGTTATTTTAAGACTGAATCATATTTATAAAATATTATTGTAGTAAAAACAGCTGTAATACAATAATTAAGTTGTATTACTTATTTCTACAAAACAACTTCATCATGGTTTGTTGTATAATTGTTTCATATTTCTGCACTATATGACAAAATATAACATAACCTTACTAAATCGTTTCCGATTTGTTTCTACAGCTTTATAGAGCAAGCATAATTTTTAATATTACGATAATAAGCAAGTTTAACATGGACATCGCCAAAAATATGGCCTTCTTTTAGTATTGGGGCATGATTATTCAGAACATACCTAATTATTATCTGGCTGAATGATAGTTTTTTTTTTGAGTGTCTAGACAAACCATCAAAATGTTTTACTAATATTTTTTACTGTTCTCTGAAAAGCAGGTACCACTTATTTTTTACATTTCTTCACTATTTAAATTTGACATTTTCAGACTATACACTCACATACAATTGGTATGGAAAGTAGTTGAACAAACATAAAATACAAAAATAATATGGCGTAGGTACTACCAAATGTAGTTGCTTTATTTTTTTATAAATATTTTTAAAGGGATAATACTATTCTTAACTAAAATAATTGTTATACAGTTTTTTGATTTGTAATAGTATATTTCGACAATATATTACAGTTATTTTAGAGTTTTCATCAGAAGCAAATTGCTATTGATGCGGAATTATCTCACACTAATATTTATATAACTATTTTTTAAAGCGTTATTATGAGGTTAAGAAACAGTTATATTTGTATGACCAAAAAGTTCTAAAGGTAATCCAGAACAATAATATAGAATAACTATAAAGCAATTTTATTTTATAAGCTGAAATATTGTATAGAACAGTTGTATAAATGTTTATGTAACAATTTCGTAGTTATCGTGAAAACAATTTTATAATTTTGCTGTAAGAATATTGTAAAAACTAATGTATATAACTATTTAGTTTCAGAGAACAAAATAGTGATTTCTGCAACTGTAGTACAATAAATTAGCATTCCAGAAACAGCAATATAATATCAATAAAATATAATAGTCTTGTAAACTAAAAATTATAAAGCTACTTTGTTAGTTGGGATGTATTAATACCTGCATTACAGGGTTAATTTATAAGAATTACGGCTCATAAAACAAAAGTAAAATATATTATTGTTTTTTAATATACATATGTTTGTGTGTAAGACATACTCTATTTTTAATTGATTCTGTCTATTCTCAGTTCCTATTTGAAAGATATGACAGGCCATAATGTAAAACTGATTAATATAAAAAGATAATTATTATTAAAAAAAAAAAAACTCTAGATACAAAAATTATTAAAATATAAAATTATTATTAACTTATTCTGCAACTTCTTTCTCATTGTCTATTATCATCAGGTTTACACTGTATAAGATAAAATATATTTCATTTTGAGTTTAATATATTGTAGAAACTTAATAGGCATAAAAATTATTTTTTTTGAAACTTTTGACATATTTTTGCACTTACAAAGTTGTTGTACTGCTGGGTATGCAATATTATCTTGCTTGCCATTTTCAACCAGTCTGGCCATGCTTTTTAGCTTCTCGCCGTTCCGTTCATGCCGCTACCGCTGGTTGATATAAAGACAATCGGACTCCTATGAGAAGTTACTGGATAGTTCTAGCGCAAGTGTCGATTCATGGAAGAGGACCATCTAGAAGCATCTCGAAGAATCATGACTGGATTTGTCTGAAACATAATATTTTTAATATATAAATGGATTTTTGAGTTTAATTTTGATTACAAATAAATTATTTTTATAAAATAAGTTGGTGTATTTGGTGGATATGTAAATAAGATTAAAATAAATAAACGACACAATGTTAATATTTGAGGAATGCTGTTTCAAAAGTTCATGCCCAATGGCTCTCTCTTTGGAGCCGCGCTTGCTATACTAATATAAAAATTTTATTTTTGTTATAAGGCAAAATTTGTAACTGTTGTTATCAGAATAATATTTTATTTCTTATTAGGCGAAAGTTTGTGGTTAATAAAAGGAACTAATAAGTATCATTTCTCATTATTTTGTTGCATCAAAACTTGCTAAAACCACCATGGGGTTGCAAAACTGATAGTTTTTGCTGTATTTGTTTTTCTACCTGGCAAAAAATTTAAATAAGTGGTCAAGATTCTCTTAGAATATTCTTTTAAGTACCTTATATATTAGCAGATCGGAAACTTATTTTTCGTTAATTCTGAGAAATCACATCGCATCTATCTTTTGTAGACCATTTGTCGGAGCAATGTTGTTTTTTACATAACAAATATTTACCCAAACATATTTTATTCAAAAAATCATTTACAAATAGATAAGAAATTTAAATTTAAATTATATAAAAATCTGTCATATTTCACTCTTCTTCTTTATCATCAGAAAATTAATGGCCTCTTTTTTAAAAAAAAAATCAGCCAATTGCCCCTGGCCTATTTTAATCAGCAATTTAACCAACTTTGTTTTAGGCTCCTTAATGTATGAGATAGAGGCTACCTTATATGACAAATAAAATAGAAGAAATCGACTAATTTCCTAAAGAAAGAGGCTACAAAAATTAGAAGAATAAAATAACCTCTAATATAACAAAATTAGAAGAATAAAATTAGAAGAATAAAATTAGAAGAATAAAATAACCTCTAAAATAACCAAAAATTATTATTTTTAAAATATAAAATAAGCGTGATGTATATCAGGATTCTTCAACCTAAAATCTTTTAAATAATAAATCTTTATTGAATTACAATACCCAACTGGCCATCTACCGAAGTCCTTCAGTCTACTTTTTGAGAGCCCATATTTAGCTCTGACCATCTCGATCGTTACTGCTACTACAGTAAAGCCAGCAGAATACAGTTGGTGTATTGTTTGGTTAAATTGGTAAAAAAAATTATGATCAGTTTTATGTGAATCAAGAATTTGCTCTGCTTTTGTCACTACATATTTTATTTAAAATATATACTTCCTCAAATGTATAAAAGCTAATTTATTCATTTCTGAAACATCTAATAATTTATTTTTCATTAACTTAATTACGTTTTGTAAAACTCCTTGTTCTAAATTTAAACACAGCACAGTCTATTAATGTAGCAAAGGATATAAGCCTTAGAACGAAAGCTTCTTAGGAAGATTGGGAACTCCATCGAATTCATTTTTTATTTTCATTGCATAAAAGCATTTGACACAGAGTGAAACATTTACTTAAAATTTTTGTAATACTTGCCTGAATTTCTACTTGAGAATTCAACTGGATAATTTCTTTTTTCAATGAAATTATTTCTATATTTGATTTGGTGTAGTCTTCAGTTATTTCTTCAAGAAGACTCTCAAGGGTTTTATCTAAAATAACAATTAAGTACATGTTGGTGGTCACATCTGAAACAACGAAATAGTTAATATTAAAATAAAAGCAATGATCACTTCAAGATATTGACTAAATATTAATATTTTACATTATCTTTAAAGTACTTTTCGAAAACTTTTAAAATTAATTACTTTGGTATCCAAAACTTTTTTGAAATAAAATTTGTTTCCAAACAAAATGGCTGCCAGTGGGGTATTGATTGATGACAGGTTGATATGGCAACCACAGATCACTATGGCAACTGGCCCAGGTGAATACAACTGGCAACCCTGTACCGACAGGTGATTTGACACGATCAATGATGCATATAGTTATATAGATTGATCATACATGTTGCCTTGAAGTAAAACTGTTAAAAGTAAATAAGCAATTAATTTTTTACTACAGAAACAACAAATTTAATGCTAAATTAGTAATGCTGTAATTTTGGTTCCGCTGACAATTATAGTGACAGTAGGTTCTTTCGTTCGTCCCACTGGTGTAGTTGGGTGTAGTAATGAACTACACCAACCCACACCCATACCTTTCGTTTGGTCCGGTGTAAAACCCACTATACCTTCCTGTCGGCGATGTGGTGTACACTGGTGGATATTTTCTCCACCAGCTATTTAGCAGGAGCGAATTACACTCGACGATGTGTATAAGGAATAAGGAGGAAGTAAATTAGGGTAAATAAGGTGGTGCAACTGGTGTAATTTACACTGGTGGACACTACACCAATAGCGAACGAAAGAACCTAGTATTAGTAACCAATTACATACCTTTAAACTACTTCTTATGGCCTTTAATAAAATAATGAAAACAGTAAATCGTAAAAACATATATGTCAAATATTGTTAAAAGTCTGGTTAGAATTAACTGTCAGTGGAACTGTGTGGAACCAAAATTATTTTATACTTTTATGATAAAATATTATCATTTATCATCAATACGATATGATTATTCTGCCAAAAATATAATTTTAAATCACTAAATATGTCCAAAAACAATTTGCTAAGAGTAACTCAAATGAATGCAATTTATTTGGATAAAGAAATTTACAATTCTTTATATCAAATATTTCTGGATTCTATTAAAAATCTGAATGTAAGTACAATTATTATTAAGAAACAATAATTAGTGCTAGAAGGAATGACAAAATTAATTTCAATAATACGATATTTGCTTTATTAATTTAACTTTTCAGCCTGGTTTTGTTGCCCCATACGAATCGGAAATTAATCTAGCACTGAGATTACTAATTTTAAATAATTCTGTGCTAAAAAATGGCAGTACATTTGGCCAACAATTGCTTTCCATCAAATATGAAGATATATCAATGACAAAAAGATTATTGTATTTGTTTGGATCCTGCTTGGACTATGTTAAAACGAGGTTTGAAATGTGGATGCCCACTCATGATATGAATAATGTACTTTTTAAAATATACATGATTGCTAAGTTGCTTGATTTCATAAACATATCCATATTTTTAAGAAATGGTGTTAAACCTTTACTTATTGAAAGAATATTAGGTTTAAATCAAGTATATGCTACAGAAAATGCTCAAAGGCATTTTGAGTCAAAATATTTAGTTAGAGAATTGTTATGGAATGGTTTTATAGTAAGTATTTAACTGTATGAAAGTTATATAAAGTATTTCATATTGCTTAACCCTCCACAATCTGTACTTCTATTTTAAATGTCATTACCTGTGTGTGAGTACTATGCATTCTTAATAATACACTCAAATAATTTGCAAATAAAAGCAATTTATTACTCTCACAAGTAAATTTATTCTATTAACTAAAATTTTACAAAATCTATAGTTTTTATAAAAGTGGATATTTTAATGAACAATTTATTCCATGTCTGTTTCCACATTTGGTATAAATATATTTATTGTGTTTGCTACAAATTGATTTGAATTTTTTTCTTTGTGGACAAAATGCACATTTGTGGTTTTCATTTGGTCATGGAATTTCTGCTGTTTTTATTATATATTTAATATTTTGATAAACACAAAACATGTAATCAGAAGTACAAAAAAATATTTACTTGCTTATAGTGCTTTGTATTTTCACATTAACAACACACCAAACATAATCTTTAAATGAAGTATATCTAAGCAGCCAAGAGCACAAAACAATTTTTAAAAATGTGAGGTATTCGCTCATAGTGCAGGTTAGGAAGGGTTAAGTACATACAGGGGCATAAAGAGAAGCATTATTGTCACTTATTTTTGAAAGCATTGATTGACATTTTTATTTCTAAAAGTGTACATATTGCAAATACCTTCTATGGTTTGTTTTAGGAAATTTTTGTATATGTCCTTCCACTTATAAATTATCATAAGATTAAAAGAACAATAAAAAATTTGAATCCACTTCATAAGAAAATTATTCTTGGAGTTGTACCAAAAAGAAACATGACTATGCATACCAAATGTGCTCATTGTGGGGAAAATCCAATTTTGCCACATCATATGGGTTGTCCACATATATTCTGTTATGTGTGTTTAAAGGTACCTATCTACATAATATATTTTTTTTAATTTCATTTTATTATAATGTATTAATAAATTGTAATATTTTTAGGGAAACCAGTCAGCCGATCCTAAATTTGAGTGTCCCATTTGTGAATATAAAAACATAAATATAGTGTGCGATCGCATAACTGTGATATAAAATTTTTAAAAATAGTTATATATTTGTTATTCGTTTTATACAATTTTTTTTTATATGTATTGTAAAAAATAAATAAAATACTTTCCATGTCCAAAGTTATTGTCTTGTAACCCTGCTCATCCATAGCAGCATCTTCTAAGCCTTGCAGTGTGACTCTGAGTTGCAATTTTTCGACTGATTTCTTCAAATATTTTTTTTATTCAGAATTTTTGTTTTTAAATTAAGTTTGATGATAAATAGAATTTGCTGCAACATTTCCTCATTTATAAATTATCTTTTTGTATATAATATTTTATCCTATAAAAAACAGACTTTACTAAAAAGAAAACAATCAAAATATATTTAAAAAAAATAAATATTGATCAGAACAAAATTATAATAGTTTGTATTCAATATTTTAAATATCTAAAAAAAAAAAGATTTAAGCCACAAAATATTGGTTAAAATAATAGTTATAATTTTTATATTCAATCGTTTAAATATTCAATTTGATAAAACTAATAGTCAGCTGACGATATAATGGGTGAAAGGCACTTAGTTAATTCATTAAATTATCTCATTCTACTGATTTTATAAACATACTGTATAGGTTTCGTGATTTATGAAATAATATTGTATCCTCACTGTTTATTACAGGTTTATAAGGGTAACAGACGAATAACCCAATGTATTTCCTGTAAATACAGTTTTACAAAATTTGTAACTTACATTTGACTTACTGCAACTTCAAACTGCAAACAAATAAAAAAAAAAGAAATGGAAAATAAAGCTCAATTTTTTTAGCAAGAATATTATTTCTATTCAACACAATTATAAATATGTAAAATCTTTTAAATTTAAATGCCCTGTTATTTTTAAAATACTGTAAAATTCTATACCTAAAAATTATATAAAAAAAAACGTATGTATAGTATAAGTACGTATTAATTGGACTAACAAAATTTGACTATTATTTTTTATATAAATAAGACTACGTTTATACATTTTGTTTTAGAAATAAAATCGCAAAACCCAAATTACTTCCGGTTTTAATAGGAAATACATTTATCCAACTGTAGGCAGAACATATTAACTATTTTAAATTCTAAAACTTTTTAGAAGCACATCTAAGTATTCTCATAACAACAAAATCAACTTAACATTTTACCACATTTGTCGTAATTTTTAGACTTATTCATTTTTACAATTGCCTCCAGCTATTTTGAAGAATTTACCAAATTCAATTGATTTGTCGTTAAAAATTTTGCACCATCTGAAAAAACAACTTAATAAAACTAAATACAACGTATAAGAACGTACAAAAACCGGAGTGAATTTTGAACTGTAAACAAAGCATAATTTTTAATGTTTTCATGTTTTAATGTTTTCATTAGCCTATCTGCACGATTTTTAGAACGTTTACGTTCCAGGGTAAAAAATAGGCGTTGTGGAAACCTTTCTGCACGATAATGAAAATGTTTAAGGATCACATACGGACATACATGTAACTATAAATTAAATACATGGACTCGACCGTGGAGAAAGAATAATAACTGACGGTGTTTCCGAATCGAAAAAAAAATTTAAAATATCGTCATTCGATAACAAAATTCATCCTTTCTGCATTGTTGCTTTTAAATTACACTCAAACAGGTATTTAACAGGGAAATGTCGATGAATTGTAGGAATTTACTAAAGGGGTAGTGCAAATTAGAAAAATTTTGACTAGAGATCTTTTGAAAACAAAAAATGAAATATTGTAATTTCGCTTATACCAGCTGTTACTATTTTATATTAAAATTTCGTAGGACGCAGGCAAAGTACAAAATAATGGTAAAAAAAACGAGACCATTTCAAAATTAGGAATTTCCTAAAAATGCATAATATGTAATATTTATTATATCCCCCCTCAAAACGATAATAAAATGACTTACATCACTTCGGCTTCCTATAAAGTCTAAACGTAGTCCTTAAAATAAGTCACATATTGAATTGGTCACTGAAAAAACGATTTTACAATGGAACAATTTTTAATAAATTAGAACAAAACAAAGAAAACGAAAATACTGAAAAAAAAAGGAAGAACCAATTAATTTTTTCAGCGTCCAATTGAACGAGTGTGCATTTTTTTTTTTTTTTTAATAAAATTTACTCTAAATCAACAATCGTCTGATAAAGCTGACGGTATACTTTCTTTAGTTTTTGACATGGTACTGACTCCTAAGAGCAACGGACAATATTTGTCGCCTGTTTGAATGTCTTTAACGGTCTTCAATAAATCGTAGTTGATGATTTCCGATACCACTGAGTCGTGCCTGAAAAGAAATAAAAGTTATTCTTATTGCGAGAATGAAGTAACAGATTTTTATCTCATTAGAGGGCGTTAAAATCAAATGTAACACAATTATTAGTCATATTGTTGAATTTTTCATAAAATTATCTTTTCGACGATGTGTTATGGGTACTGTACTGGTTAGTGATGGCGGGTAAGCGAATTCTTTAATATCGTAGTTGCTTTTTAAACATAGTTACAGGATGGAGTCCTTGATAATGAGGTTGTGGATAATTTAATTTTTTCAAATTTTAAATAAATCAAAGTACGACTCTAGTCCTCATTCTGATTACACTTTCCATCGCCTTTGGTAAACTCATATATCATATCGTACAAGTATTAGAAAATAAAAAAAAACCGACTTCAAAAACGTGTAGATGCCATCACCACATCTTAACCAAATTTATATGGGACCACCCCTGAGGTACCCCCTTACTAACAAAAAAAGAATCATATAAATCGGACAAGGTGGTAAAGCATTATCGCTAAACATACATAATGAAGAGTTTGAGGATTTTTTCATGGATCCAATTATTAGATTTTGACCAAATTTATATGGGACCACCTCTGAAATACCCCCTTTCTAACAAAAAAAGAATCATTGAAATCGGACACCGTGCTAAAGAATTATCGCTGAACATACATAAAAAAATATATTGCGACGAATTGAGAACCTCCTCCTTTTTTGAAGTCGGTTAACAAGTATTAGAAATTAAAAAAAACCGACTTCAAAAACGTGTAGATGCCATCACCACATCTTAACCAAATTTATATGGGACCACCCCTGAGGTACCCCCTTACTAACAAAAAAAGAATCATATAAATCGGACAAGGTGGTAAAGCATTATCGCTAAACATACATAATGAAGAGTTTGAGGATTTTTTCATGGATCCAATTATTAGATTTTGACCAAATTTATAACGGACTACCCCTGAAGTACCCCCTTTCTAACAAAAAAAGAATCATTGAAATCGGACACCGTGTTAATGAGTTATCGCTGAACATACATAAAAAAATATATTGCGATGAATTGAGAACCTCCTCCTTTTTTGAAGTCGGTTAAAAATAGTTTTATGTCATCTCTACTTCATTTTATCTCAATGGTTCTCACCAACCAGCAAAATGTTATTTATCAGAACCCAATTTGTTAACTGTCAATACGTACTTATAATCTGGATGCTCTGTAACAAACTTCCTAATCCATGATGCCGTTGTAAGTATTTCGCCAGCAGCTCGCCTTTGTATAAATTTTAAGTATTGCTGAATTGTACAGTGCGTATCGGCGTCAACGTCCATGCCCGCCAAGTAGTTATTTATTAGCGGAATAAGACCGGGAAATTCCCCCTCCTAAAAAAATCAATTTATAATTTTACAACTTGTTCAATCTGGCGCGTAGTATTTTATATACAGAGTGGATGAAAAGTCAGGAAATAGTAAATTTTGTAAATATTAAAAATTTTAAATGAACAAAAACTAAAAGTAGAACTCAAGGGTTGTTCATTTAAAAGTCATCCCCTCTGGTACACGGGTGAGAAAGAAGTTTTAAATTAGATTTAAGTGTCAAGTTAAAACATTTAAAAAAAAATTAAAAATATTAAAATCTGAAGTAATTAGCTATTACTAGGCGTTTCTTTCACTCCATATAAAGGTCTAGCAAAGTTTTAATCCTGTAATATACACAAAACCAAACTTATATGAAATCACCCAGTATTTTACTTCAAAATAAAAGAATTTTTATGTTTTAATATGTTAAAATAAACTCTAATCTGATATACAACTACATTTTTATCATGAAAGTTTTTTTTTTCTGTAAAATATTGGCTGATACGTGATTCTATATAGTTTTGCAGGTACCTTTATGATTAATGTGTTGGTAATATACCCTGTATAAGTTCAAATGAAATAATATCGCATCTAAAAAATATCTGATGAATAGATATTCATAAAACATCACTACGTGCCATTCGCACCACTAGTCGTTAAGCGATAAGCGAACGTTATATTGACATTGAGTGACATTTTCATTCGCACCGTCATTTTTGTTTTCGTTAAGTAGTAGTTATTATGAGTTTACCTGCAGTTCATCAAATTTCTAGAGGCTTTCGACGGCTAGACAGAGAAAGCACTACTGACAGGCATCCCGACGGATTTACGCAATGAAAGTACACTCTGCGCATCAAGTATTTCACTATTTCATTCAGACGTAAATGTCAGATGTAAATTTCGCTAAAACATTTCTTTTATTTTCGTTTGTGTTTTTTGCTCATTACAGTTTAATAGAACCTAAGTATGGAGTTTAATAGCAAATTAAGAGGCCGCGTGATTAACAGTCAATCTCGCGAAATAATAGCCAATGTTATAGAGTTTATGAGAAGAGAAGGAAACTTTAATTCACCTTCAATACCATTTAAAAATGTAAATGATCGTGTTGCTGTAGCCACAGGAGTATCTAAAAACACTGTCGTCCGCATTTCTGGAGAGAAAAAAAGAATCGATAACCGTGAGATATCGGAATTTTCATCACCAAGAAAAACCATTAAAAAACCAAAAACAGTTAATGATATAGGTGAAGCTGCACAAGAATCAAATTTTATTTTTTTATTATTAGATAGCTATTTTTGTTTCTGAGTTGTGTTCATTTACAGGCTCAATTTTTTTCCGTTTCTCCTTTTTGATTTTATATGGGGTTTCAAGTTGTTTTTGACTTATTTCGACGTAAATCACAACAACACACTTTTTTAATAAAGCAAACAAGTGTTAAGAGGTATATGTACGTGTAAACTACAATTACAAAAAATTGATATGAAACCCATGAAACCACCAACAAAAATGTAAAGCTAGCTTCCGTACTAGAACATGGTGTCATTCGTCGAGATAATTTATCGTTTTGTTTAATAGATCAAGAAATGTAAATATTCCCCTGTTATTTTTTATAAAATTATAAGAGAAATAAATTTTTTTCTAAATAGTATAGTTTATTATTTTGTAGAAAAACAAAATTTCGAAAATTTTAGTAATGTTTCAGAAACAACCGTTATTAATAATAGGTACCATTTTCCTTAATAAGGTAGAAATAAAATATAAACTATTTCCACGATTTACAAAGGCATACAAAAAAATTATAGGTATTTTCCGCTATCCTATAAAATTTATATTTTCTGACTCAATTTCAAAAGGTTGAAGGAATTCCAAAACACCTTTTATGGCATAATAATTATTTTCAATTCTACATACTATCTTTAGCTGCTTTTAAAAACGTTCTAAAAAAAGTCCAATCAGACCAATTTAATCCCTAAACTATTCCACACTTTTAAAATTTAATTACTTAAAAATATTAAAAACTATTTAAAATAACTTGTTTAGCAGACTGTACAATAGCTATCTTAGTCACACGTAGCGCGTTCTCTGTCTGGGCGTCGAACACCTCTAGAAATTTGATGAACTGTAAACTGTAAATATTTGAGGTTTAAGATCTTAACGAAAGAAAATTGACAATATGTGACAGACTTGTCATATTCATAACTACGTGAAAAAAGCTCAGAGTAAGTAAGTAGTAAAGAGAGGACAGTAAACAATGTTTGTGTCGCCATGATAATATGGTCGAGAATTCTAATTAGAGACAAATAGATTAATATCTCTATCTCTTTGTTTGTATGTCAGTTTTACAAAGCTTTTCTCAGACAATTATTCCAGTGTTTAATTTAAATTTGTTCGTGTTGTGGTGTTAAAAGTAATTGTTATTAATATTATATTCATAACAGAAAAGTCATATTTTGTTTTCACTTCATTAAAAATGCACCTACCTACCTACCTACCTACCTTTTAAAACCTTTTATTTTATATTCTATTTGGTCAACATTTTCGCATTTAAAATGACCCAGCGAAATTGTTTTACGGTACGTTACTGCTGAGAATTCTAAAACGAGTGAGAAAGCCTTCATTAGAAAGAGAGATACTGATTATATGATAGCGATATTAATATTGTATAACTTTATGCAGTGGTGGCCTATCTGCTATTATATTATCTAAGGAAAAAAGAACATTTTAAAAATTTGGTGTGGTGTTGTCAAAATTAAAATGGATTTGTTGTTGATGATGAATTGGAAGCTGTTGAATTAATACTAAATGTAATGCCGCGAAGAGTGTATAAGGGAAGCCAATATAGTTAGGATCCACAGACCTTTTTTCTAAGATTTTTATTATCAAAAGAGGCTGTTTTAAAATTATTATCCCAAATAGAGGATAATTTGGAATTTCCGTATAATATGTTTGTATTTAATCATACAATATTGGTATACATTTTGTGAGTTTATTCGATTTTTAGTAATAATTGTGTTTCACGAATTAATCAATAATTGTTACTAACTTACAGCTTTTTAAATCCAATAAAAGAATTAGAAATACCATTGAATGATATTTTGGCGTGTGGAAACGAAGATTTTCGGTAATTGCATATGGAAGTAGACTAATAATAGTGTCTACTGCAATTATAAATAATATATGTAGAAGAAGAAACGAATGAGATCGATTTTCTTCAAGTTCTTAAACAATTTAGAGCTCCTGACCTACCACCCCCACATGATAATGTTGGCATCAACGTTAGAAATGATTTAATATATTATTTTGAAGCCCGTCGTAAAAGATTTATAAAATCCTTTAATAAAAATGTAATTTTTAACATTTTTTTATAATTTTTTCTTGCTAATAATTCTTGAAATAACCAAAAAACCAGTTGTTAAGTAATTATATTTTATGGTATATACAATAGAAATGAAACAATTCGACAAATAAAAACATAAAAGAACAATAAAAAAAATATTAAAGTTAAACAAATCTATTTAGAAATCATTTATAGAAAAAAAAAACCATAGAACACAAAATCTAAATAGCTGAAAAGCAATCGTATACGTGGATCATGATAAAAAAGAAAAAATCTCATAGTTGCCAAGTATTTTATTCGTTAAATAAAGCGCTGATTAAAAGCTGTTGGTGCGAACCATCATATTTTAAACTTCACGTTAAATTTATCCAAAACTTAGTAAACGAATACTTTTATGTGCTACCCGTGCGAATGGCCCTTAATATTGTTGGAATTAGTTTGTCTATTCATTTATTTCAAATGTAAAAACTTTTTTAACCATACACGATTTTGAAATCTTAAATGTTGAATTCATATATCTCATCTAGCTCTGCTCATAAGATTATTTGAAGTCAAAAAGGGAAAGGGTATATAATGTCTCAAAGTAGGGAACAACAAAATATTATTATTAAAGAAGGCCAGCATTACCGAGTAAAATTATTTTTAAATTGTATATTCTAGGACTAAAACCACATACCATTAATACAAATTTCTTGTATTATTAAATAATAAACTGGATGTTATAGTGGCGATGTCAAATGAACTTACCTTTCCATTTATAATGTCATTTACAGTCATCTGTCCGAACATATCACATTCTTTGACGTCACAATTTGAAGTTCCAGTTCGACAACATTCTGCCGCCGCTGGAGGACTCACATGCGTCGTTATGTCTCGTCTAAACCAGAACTTCTGATCTCTGGCTGCGTTTCTTTTTTGCGCTTTTTGCATATTTTCGTCTACCTAAATATAAAAACGGTCAACGCTATTTTCTTTTGTTGCCTACCCAACTTTGTGGCGGCTCGTGACATTACGACATGAAGAGGCAGACTATAAAATACTTTGATACAACTAAAATTTTGTAAATTATTTATTTATTTACTAAATTATATAGCAATATCCAACGTGGAGGTGTAAAGGAACGAATTATGTGAAAAATATAGAAAACAGAAATAACAATCAAACCGCCACTGCGAGATAATACAATTTTTGAATTTACCTTACTAATTGGTATCAAGAAATTCAATTGGTACGATAGTATCACCCGCGTCAATAGCACCACGAAACAGACGATGGCTGCATTTTCGAAATCCGTTACTTGAGCTTCGCATGGTCGAAATTCTACACGCCAACCTATCGTCGAATGGGGAGGTGGCGGTTTAAACCTCATCGTCTGCCAATTTGTCGACTGGATGTTCTACAAGAAAATCTATTCGTTAAATATACTACAGTTTATGCAAATATATTTTAATTAAATAAAAACAATGAAAAAAAAAACAACATTAACCTGCTGTTATCCGGTAGTGAGGTATACCACAAGGATCATTTTTTTATCTAAACGAATTATCTAATTCTAATGATGAATATACAGGGTGTCCTTTAAAATGTGTCCCAAAATTCTCAGGCAGATTTCTTAACCAAAAAATGGAAAAAAAGTTCCTATAGACCTATGTCCTAAAGTGCCCCCTAAGCGAGCAACAGCCTCTCGAAATCATTTTTTTTATTTTGATTTTTTGAATTTTCTTAAAAATGGAAACAAATAAAAGAACCAAATTTTGGCTGTTAAATATGATCAATAATAGTGACCTTTTGACACCTTCAAAAAGAAATTATTTCGTCAGGGGTGTACTTGGGAATTTTTTGAAAATTTTGATTATTCATAACTTTTTTGTGTTTTTGGTAATGACTTATCCATATATTTTTTTACATTCTACATTGAAAACTACGTCAAAAAGGAATACTTGTTTGATCTCGATTGGAGCAGCCGTTTCCGAGAAAACATCATCCAAAGATATTCGTGCAGTTTAGGTTAATTTTCAATTTTGGCTGTTGTAGCCAAAAAGTTGGAAATCGAGGAACACGGCTTACATGTCCCTATCCTTACTTTTGAAGGTCTATTCAGTGGCAAAAAATATTAGTTGATACAGGGTGATCAAAAATCGGATGTGATTTTGGATTTTTGATCATCCTGTATCAAATAATATGTATTTTATGTCACTGAATAGACCTTAAAAAGTTAGGATAGGGACTGTAAGCCGTTTTCCTCGATTTCCAACTGTTTGGCTACAACAGCCACCTGAATTTGAAAAAATGTGATTTTTGAGTAGCTGTAGATCCTTTACTATTCATATTAGATAACAAGTGTGATATATCATTGAAATCAGATTATCGAGCAGATTCTAAAAATATAAAAATATACAGGGTGTTCCATTTAAAAAACATAACTTTGATTTGGCACGGCCTTATGAAACACCCTGTCACATCGTAACTAATTTTAAAATGTGAAGCTTAAAGCTGCCTACTTTTATTATAACAGATCTACAGAGCTTCCTCACACTAATCAATCACCCTGTATACTATTTTTAGCTCTCTAAATAAAATTTAAAAATTTAGTTCCCATTTATTTATTATGAAGACCATAAGGTTTGTATTTAGCTGTTTAGAATAAAAAAGTAAAAATATGTATTTTTTTGGCGTTTTTGTGTTTCATGGATAATTTTTTTCGCTCACTGATAAAAATGTTTCTTCAGTTAAACATTATTTCTAAAAGTGTTCTGGTGCGATTCGTTGTATTGTTATTATTTTGTTTAAAATGGCTCACAATAACTACAATAATGATTACACATTCGGCGAAATGACGGACATGCACTTATGTTTTGGACTCGCTTCTGGAAATGCCAATGAAGCTCGCAGACTTTATCAGGAGCGCTTTCCAAATAGGCATCTTCCATGCGCTAAGACGTTTTCTAGAATTGACGATAGACTTCGGGAAACTGGTACATTTAAGAAAAACTCTAGTAACAGTGGAAGACAAAATTATGTGAGAACTCCTGCTTTGGAAGAAGCAATTTTGGATAGGGTAGCTGAAACCCCATCGACAAGTACCAGAAAAATAGCAAATGGTAAGTAATTACTTATTTATTATTTTAGCTACCCCGTACCTTATCGTATAAAACTAGTTTTTTTACTTGTTATTGCTTCTCTTACATTTCACGACTTTTCGTATCGAAAAGAGTTGCGTTATGCAGAAAAAATCTGATTTCCCAAATCAATGGATTCTCTTTCTTAACTATTCACTACACAGATTCTCTCATTTAATTTCAGAAGTGGGAGTCGGACGTAACACGGTATGGAAAGTTTTGCGTGAACAACAATTGTACCCTTACCACATTCAAAAAGTTCAGGCACTTAAAGCTACTGATTATGAGCCGCGAGTTATCTTTTCTGAATGGTTTCTTGGAAGATGTAATCAAGATGCAATGTTTCTTAATAAAGTGCTATTTACCGATGAAGCTGGTTTCACTAGAGATGGTATAATAAATTTTCGAAATATGCATGAATGGGCTGAAGATAACCCTCACGCGGTTGTTGAACGTCACCACCAGGATAAATTTTCAATAAACGTCTGGGCTGGAGTTATTGATAATTACCTTATTAGACCATTTGTTTTGCCGAATAGGTTAAATGGAGCAGCATACAGGCTTTTTTTGGAAAATAACTTACATGAGCTTCTTGATAATATTCCGATTCAAATCAGACATTACATGTGGTTTATGCATGATGGAGCTCCACCACATTACAGCCTTGAAGCTAGACAGCACCTTAACGAAAGATTTGAGGGTAGAGTAATTGGCAGAGGTTGTCCTGTTAACTGGCCACCTCGTTCACCAGATTTAAATCCAATGGATTTTTTTGTTTGGGGTTATTTAAAATCATTGGTTTATTCCAGTCCTGTTGAAACAGTTGAAGAATTGAAACAACGAGTTTTTCATCATTGCGAAGTTCTTAGGAATAATCCTGAAGTATTTTTTCGTGTAAGACAGTCTATGATGCGACGGTTGCGCTTGTGTGTGGAAACCAATGGTCGCCACATTGAGCATCTGCTTTAATTTTTTTTGATTTGTTTTTTTAGAATAAATATTTTTTTAAACCGTTTCTTATTATTAAATAAAAATAGTCCCACCACGACATTTGAACTACAATTATTTAGAGAGAGCTAAAAAAGTTATTTTTATTTACGAGATTCACCGAGGTAATTTAGGAAAATTGAAAATTAAGCTAAAGTGGACGAATATCTTTGGATGATGTTTTCTCGGAAACGGCTGCTCCAATCGAGATCAAACAAGTATTCCTTTTTGACGTAGTTTTCAATGTAGAATGTAAAAAAAAATATGGATAAGTCATTACCAAAAACACAAAAAAGTTATGAATAATCAAAATTTTCAAAAAATTCCCAAATACACCCCTGACGAAATAATTTCTTTTTGAAGGTGTCAAAAGGTCACTATTATTGATCATATTTAACAGCCAAAATTTGGTTCTTCTATTTGTTTCCATTTTTAAGAAAATTCAAAAAATCAAAATAAAAAAAATGATTTCGAGAGGCTGTTGCTCGCTTAGGGGGCACTTTAGGACATAGGTCTATAGGAACTTTTTTTCCATTTTTTGGTTAAGGAATCTGCCTGAGAATTTTGGGACACATTTTAAAGGACACCCTGTATAAAGTATTATAGTTCGCTTGAAGAACAAAGAGTGTGTTCTCAAAAATGTAATAAAAATTTTTAAGCAATTTTATTTTTGACAAACCTCGTGTACGACTGATAAAATTTGATATCAGATGGTTACATTTTAAGTTTCAGGTCATGTACAACTTTTTAAGAAGATTAAACCACATTTTAGTCACAGTGCTAATAAAAAATAAAGTCTCACCTCGAAATGATCGGAATCCTCTTCATCGTTTTGATGAACCTTCTCTGAGAACAGCGACACAGAATCCCTAATGAACAAATGCGCAATATGTCCAGCTAGCAGTGGATCGATTCCGTTGTCCACCAATTTCTGGTAGTCTTCTTTGTTGTACAAAAGCGGTATGTCGTTGTACTTTTCCCCTTGTGGAGACAAATACGAATCGATGGAATCGTAACGAGATTTGTTAATGACGAACGTATTCTCCTTTAACGGTTTCAGGCCCCTTTCCTCTTCAGTTCGACAATCAACCGATCCTGAAATCACATTCCAACGACAGTCCACGTCTGTCACGAATCCCCTGTATAACGGAGAAGCCGCTGTAAATGCAAGCTGAAAATTATAAAAAAAATGGGTCATTACAAAATAGTGGCTGGAACTTTTATGAAAAGAAAATATACCAGCCTTGTAACAACGTTGCCATATATCAAACTAGAAACATAACGTTTCTAATTTGAAAATGCATAAAAGCAGAAAATAATCTGACGTTGTCAAAGAGATTTTGTAAACACCAAAAATGTGGTTCGTTTTAACGTAAACTCCATATTTCACTGAAAAATAATTATTCAAATTATTTGTTACATTTCAAAATTTTCCATTGATTCGATTTTATCAGCTACGCATTGATTTAATCTCAATCAAATTTTAATTGAAGCTTTATGTAATTGTTGCAAGGACAATTAATTATTATTGTTACGAGATTTTAATATTTTGTTGCCACACAAGATAAAATTATACGGGTGGTCGCGTGATTTTTAAAAAAACAGTAAATAACCTACCATGATGGGACATAAGGGCGTCAGTTGGTCGTACAAGGTTCTTGCTTCTGTGATATTACAAGCCTGAAACGTTAACTGTAGACAACAACATCCCATCCCGAAACCCATAGCATCCATGTATACATGATCTGGTAAGGCAGCTCTGTCATGCTTGTAGGAATCGTCAATGGGTATTTTCGTATTTTTGTCTCTGAAAACTAATAAAAAATATTTTAAAATAACGAGAAAAACTCGGTACAATAAAATTATAAATATCAGTCTGTCAACGTTTTACAAAACTATAATGGATATAACCCGATTTTGACTGTTTTCTGGCCTAATGTTTTTGACAAATTTCTGTTTGCTCATGTACCTATATTATAATAATAATAATATTTATTCGGCTTGGAGACATACATATTTACAATATTTTAAAAAGGCTAAAAAATGTATAAACATATAAGACCTATTAGCCTTGTCAACACATACAATTTTAAAAAGTAGAGACATGCTACAATTGAGTTTAAAATAAAGTACAAATTAAAAATAGTATACAATAGGGCAAAAATATTATACAATAATTATAATAAAGAGATGCCATTACGGATCACCGAGTATCATTCATAAATTCTGCATAAGAATAATAAGTTTTGGACGAAAGATATGCAGGAAAGCTATTTTTGAATATATTAAAGATTTTTCATCACCATTGACTTGAGTATGTCTATTAAAACATGCAACACCTCTGTAGATTTAGGAATTCTGTCAAACTGAGACTCTAGAGAAAGACTGCTGTAGATATTTGTGATTGCGTGTGTTATAATTGTGTGAATGTCTATAATCTGATAGTTGGGATTCCTGTTTTTTTATATTAAGTATTAGTAAGATGGAAGTGTTAAGATTTTAAAGTAATGAAAAAGTTGTTTGCAGCTAGTTGTTCTCGAAGCCCCAGCCATGCATCTTATAACTTTTATTTGTACACAGGAGGCTCGCTCCAGATGAGCTGAGCAGCTCCAAAAAATTAGACCGTATGCGATAACCAAAATATATTAATTTTAAAACATCGGGATTTACAGTGTTTTTTAACTGCCTCATTAGAAAACATACACTACTTAGTATATTTGATACATGATCTACATGATTCTCCCACGTTAACTTGCTGTCCAGAATTAGCCCAAGAATTTGCTCGAATTTGTTTGTATCAATGATTGATGATTTAGTTTAACAAGATAGCTGAAATCGTTTGTTATATTTTTTGGCAGAAAGGTCACAATTTCAGATTTTTTTACATTAACATTTAAGCCGTGTGAAATACAATAACTACAAACTTCATGTGCAGCACTATTAGCGGGAATATACCTCTTGGTCGCCGCGGTCAGTTTTACCCAAATTTAATCCTTTCTCTATTCGAAAGGTATAGGCCACTTGGTCTCCAAACCTGGATTAAGGGTTCCAAGAAAATTATGGGGTTATTTAATTATTCTAATTATAATATCGGTTTGTGACCTGTCGAGAACTAAAATAAAAATATTTTTCATCAGTTAATTGTCTGCATTCTTACTGAAAAGATTAATTTTTTTATTTTAAAAGTGATTCTCATCTTATTCATTATTCCATAAAAGAAGTTTTGAGTTTGTGTTGCAATGGAGTCGATGTTAAAAGAAAAGGAAAAAAGTTGTTAATTGTAAAAAAATATACATTTGGAAAAGACAAGGAAACAAAGTTAGGTGTATCATATAAGTGTACTCGTCGTGGGTGTAAAGCGACTATTGGAGTGGACGATTCGGAAACTGTCTTATTGAAATCTAAGAGTGAACACAATCATCCACCATCGGACCATTTAGATGTAAAAAAACTTCAAAACGGATTGAAAAGAAAGGCAACAGAAGATATTTGCGTTAAACCCAGTAAGTTAATTAATAACGGAATCCGAGGGGAAGGAAATACTTTTAATGTATCCACTACGTATGTTGACCTCATCAGACGAAGCATATAAAGGGCAAGAAGAAGTATATTGCCACCTTTGCCAAAGTGTATCAGTGATGTTCATAGTGTACTGAAAGCAATACAATGTGTTACAAATAAGGGTGAACAATTTTTATTATTTAACAATGAAGATTCACAAATTATTTTATTTTCATGTGATTCAAATTTAAAATACTTGTGTTCTCGTGATAGTATTTATTGCGACGGCACATTTAATTATTGCCCTAATTTTTTTTTACAATTTTTCACTATACATGCTGTTGATAACGGACACTACATACCATTGGCATTTTTTGTTTTACCAGATAAAAGAGCAAGTACCTATGCAACTGCATTTAAATTATTAAAAGATTACTGTTATAATAATTTAAATTTAGATTGGAAGCTGTGTAAAGTTATTTGCGATTTTGAGAAAGCCATACACACTGGTATTATACAGATTTGGCCTGATATCTTAATTATTGGATGTAGATTTCATTTAACCCAATCGTGGTTACGTAAGATACAAAATCTGGGTTTGATTTCCGAATATAAAAATGAAAATTCTGAAATCGGCAAATGGCTTCATTACACTTTCGGCATTTTATTTTTGGAAAGTACTGAAGTGGCAGAGTGTTTTTGTAAAGATTTAATTCCAATAATGCCATTTGACGAGAGATTAACTTCATATACTCTTTATATGATTAATACGTATACTAGCGATACGTCTGACTTCCCGCCTACAATGTGGGCATCGTGCACAAGTTCCACAGAACGCACAACAAATGCTTGTGAGTCTTTCCACAAACATTTTAATTCTGCTTTTTATTCGGCGCATCCCGATATATTCAAATTTGTTAATGTAATTCTCGATATTCAGTTAAATACTTATGTGAAATTAAACAGTACACATATACCTAACAAAATTAAAAACGCTAATTACAAAAAACGGCATGCGTATTTAACGAACGTAATAGAACAATATAAAAATAAGATCCTTTCACGAACTCAATTTATCAAAGTAGTTTCTTATCATTACAAAAACTAATTGCAATTTGGGTTTCTTAAATAATTTTTATTTGGTATTTTGTGTATTTTGTACCTACTTTTTTTTATTATGTATAATTTTATATTGTTTTCTATTAATAAGTGTTTTTTTAATTTGGTTTTATTCTTTTCCTGACCCACATTCTGTACCATATCATATCAGTTAAAAATTTCTATTCACGTGGAAAATAATAAAAATCAGTTAAACTATTTTTTTCTTAAAAATATTATTTTCAATAAATCGAAATAGATACCTTTAATGATTGATAACTACGGCGACCAAGAGGCCTACCTGATTTTAAAACTGGAGACCAAGTGGTCGATGAGATTACGGAACCCCGCTGACAAAACTAACCGCGGCGACCAAGTGGCCAACACCCCTATTAGCAATATATTGAAGTTCAGATGCATTTTTTGCTGATGTTCCAAAAGTTGTGTCATCTGCATATATAATTTTGGTACTTTGACTTGTACAAGATAAAGCTATATGTCATTAATAAAAACTAAAAATAAAACAGGACCCAATATTGAGCCCTGCGGTACTCCCGTTGTCACATTTCGACTATTTTATTTACTGCATCCGATGGTTACAACTTGTTCACTGTTGTTTAAATATGACTGTATCCACTTATTTACCTATTCTGTACAGTTTATCTACTAGTAGTCGATGGTCAATTGAGTCAAAGGCTCGTGAGAGGTCGAAGTATAAGGTAATATTTACCTTGTTATTTAAAGATGTGTAAACAAAATCGCGTAACTCCCCTATAGCGCTAGATGTTGACTTATTTCTGAAAAAGTCTATTATATTCTAGAAATTTAATGAACCTGTTATTATAGGCCATTTCGAATACTTTAGCAAGTTGACTTTGAATGAAGATGTTCCTATAGTTTGCCATGTCATTTACTTTATTTTTATATATAGGAATAGATTTTGACTTTTTTTAATATGCTAGGATAGTCAACACATAAAAAAGACTCGTTTATATATCACAAGGCACACTACTCGGTCGTCTTTTTCATTACATACATTACTAAATTTAAAATGTGAGTTAATTTGAAATTTCTAGCAAAAATAGAGCTCTATAAATGGGGGAACGTTTAGGGGAGTTAAAATTAAAAAATAAATCAAAAACGAAAAGTAATATCAACATGAGCTCTATAGCTTTATAAAAAGACGAATCCTATTGATTCTGAAAAAAATTTAAATAAAAATGGGGGGTTAAGAGGGGTTGAAATATTTAAAAATATCTTAACTCAAAAACGAACAATGATCAATTCGAAATTTTTGGAAAAATCAAGCTTTATAAGGGGATGAAGCCTATTGATTCTGACAAAAAATCTGATTGATAATATAATTTACAGTGTAGGTGTAAATTAATCATAAAATGAACAAATATACAAACAAAAGAAATATATTTTAATTATAGCGAATCTAAGTGGCTCTCTGAGATAATTGTAAGAAGAAATAGATAATATCAGAAAGGTATTTTTTATATTCGAAGAAAACATAATTTACTGTACTTTACAATAACTTTAAATATGTGATTTGTATACTGATATGATGAAATCTGTTTTTAATTAAAATATATTATATAGAATTCACAAAACCTGTAAATTCTTAAAGATAAGTACGTCATTATAATTAATGTCCAATAGAGTTATTTAATAATTTTAATTTTGGTACTGACATTTTTTTACATGTGTAAACTATTTCTCTGGGTTGAATTTTTAAATAAAAAAAATAAAACACCGGCAGTAACTAGGATCCTTCGAACTTCAGGCCTATATCTCTCATTCCTACAGTGGCCAAAATTATTGAAAAAGTTGTAAAAAAACGTTTGATTCATTATCTAGAAACTCACAAATTGCTGGAAACACAACAGTTTGGTTTTCAAAGGAACAAAAGTACTTCTGATGCGATATTTTCTTATCTTGAACATGCTTATTCTAGAATTAATGTTGACGATTCTGTAGCGGCGATATTCTGTGATTTAACTAAGGCGTTCGATTGCGTCAATCATACAGTACTGTTGGATAAACTTCGAGTTTACGGGATCAAAAACGGAGCGCTGAGTTGGGTAAAATCTTATCTTTCAGAACGTAAGCAAATGGTAAGAGCGTCTCAGGATTCTCAAGTTTTAGATATTAGTTGGGGTGTCCCTCAGGGTTCTGTGTTAGGTCCCATTTTATTTCTCCTTTATGTGAATGACTTAGCTCAACTTGAAATTGCAGGTACTTTCACTCTATTTGCAGATGATACTACGATTTTATGGCACAGCAATGACACTTCTGTCCTATACAACACCATATCCTGTGACATTAAGAAAATCAAAGCATCGTGCGATGCCAACTATTTGCGTCTTAATATGGGAAAAACTAAAATGCTAACCCTTAAATGTTCCCTACCAAATATTCAGTTGGGAAGTCATATTATTGAATGTACTGACACAATAAAATTTCTGGGAATTAATTTAGATAATAATTTGAAATTTAGAAACCATATAGAATTGCTAAACAGAAAACTTTCTTCTGGATGTTTTGCAGTCAGAACTGTGGCAAAAGAACTAGGTTTTAAGGCAGCAAAAAGTGTGTATTACGCCCTAGTTGAGTCCCATTTGAGATATGGAATTGCATTTTGGGGAGGTTGCAGCCGCGAATTATTCAATACTGTTTTTTGTCTGGAAAAGAGAGCAATACGATTTTTATGTGGAATGAACAAGCTTGAGTCATGTCCGCCACATTTTATTAGACATGAAATTTTAACATTAACATCGTTGTTCATTCTTGAAACCACTTGTATTATACATAAAAATAAATCGAACTATGCCAATACTAACGCGACAAGTTGACAACCTGCGGTTGCCCATACCCAAATCTGAACTGGTAAGGGGCTCTTTCATTTATAATGGGATTAAAATGTACAATAAGTTGCCAAATGATATTAAATCGACGGAAACGGTCACAACATTTAAAATACTGCTTAGAGATATGTTGATGACAAAAGCATATTATGCTTTGACGGAATTTTACAATGACTCTTAAATCGTTGTGACTGTTTGAACGTACATGGTTTTGTATTTATATAATTTTATCGATGTTGTGTTACGTATTTGTATTTGTAATTAACCTCTAATTTTATATTTAACGTTTTTATACAATTTTTAAATTTTTATGCATGTAATTGTTAGTACTACATAATAATTATATTTATAAGTGTTTGTCTATAAGTTCTTGTAGCTTTGACAATAAACATATTGATTGATAACCAATTTAAGTAAGACTTTATCCTAAAACGGCCACTAAACGAGTGAATACATATCAATACTGTTAGCTTCCAGTATTTATTACATAAATATTTGCTAGACACTCCCTGTAGTATTTTTGGATGCGGTGCGTCTTTCGCTGACACAAGGTATTTTAATATTTCGATGAGTGGACAGTTTTAACAATCAAGAAAGGGAAATATAGACCGGCATTGATACATTCATTATTAGCTGTTCAACCATTATTGATTAATAAAGTTTATTTTTGTAAAGTGAATTTCTATTACCCCTTAGCTAATATCAGAAGTTGGGATAAAGAATCTTTTGTTTTGTTGCGTGGTGTTGTGATGTTCGAATAGTTTCTGTTATGAATTAAAGTTGTGTTAAAATTTTTGTCAAAATGCCGAAAATTAAAAGAAAACATCGTAATTCAAGTAGTTCAGGCAGTAGCTCTACTTCTAGTTTCCGTAGCGCTCGCTCTACGTCATCTAGTTCAACGTCAACTAGCTCTACAGAATCCAAAGAAAATTGTAGAGGCCACAGACGAAAATCTAGAAAATCAAGGGGTTAAAAAAAATTCAAGATAATCCTGACGAAATTTGAAAGAGTAAGGTTATCAGATAAAAAAAAAACTAATGGAAATTGGGGTAAGGAAAAAGTAATTGTCACGCATAATAATACTAGATTTTGACCGTAAAAATGAAAATATCTAAGAATGCTTAAATATTATCGATGAACATGTCTTTTTGTTACAAGCTTTAAATAAATTAAAAGGTAGGCGCTGAAAAATAGTACCTATAAAGATTTAATTATAAACGAAATAGTGCGTGGTAAACATAATAGTAAAAATAAAGAGTTTTTATCAGAATTTATTATAGATCGTAATTTTACGGAAAATAAAATAAAAAAATATTGCCGTGTAGACGAAACATTACATTTTTTAGGCATCAATAGTATCAACACAGCAAAATAAACCAAATATGTTTGATAGATGTTCGATACATAGAAAAGTATGGATACTGCGTATCGATTCAGATCGAAGTTCAATGTAAAATGTAACTGTACAATTTAATATCGTAAGCACCAGTATCGATATTCAAAATATCGAAATGGTATATTAATGTACTTAATACAAGTAAATTAATTTTAAAATATTGCAGTGCAAAAATCATATACGGAAGTATAAATAGATTTTTAGGTGTACAATTAAAAATATATACAATATTTCAAGCAATCTAAGTATGTTTAATATCTTATCCAAATATGGCAGTTTAAATTCGTAATTAGTGATTTTTTGTTTTCGATACGATTTAATATATACATGTATCGATACGGGCATATTTAAGTCGTAGAATATCGATACAAAATATCGAGTTTCTTCTGAACATCGATGCTGTCAAATATCGTATCGAATCGCACATCTTTAGTTTGATTCTGTAGATGATGTAACTGTTAATAGCTTATACTGTGCAGCTATAATTGTATTTTTCTTTAAAATCTCATAAGGATTTAAGTAAAGTCACCAGTGTTACTATGAAATTACATTTTATCTTAAACAAACGCAATCTATAATCTATACAGGATGGCCGATGCAGTATAATTAAAATTAAAAAATTATATATTGCCGAGCTATTACTAGTATTATTCAAGAAAGTAATTCACCGTATGCCAGCTCTCTTTTATTGATTAACAAAAAAATTGTGAGAGTGACTGGTTAATTCAAGTTCAAAGCCAAAAAATAAATACAGTTTTAGAATCAGGACAAATAGTCGAAGAAAAGGAACTTTTTAATAACTACGATTTAAGAGCAATCCAAATTTTTAAATTAAACGATTCTAGGTAGATTGTAGGCAGTGTTGTTCCTGGTTGTACAATTGTACAAAAAGTTGGACAATCAGTTATGCGGTTGTACTGTTGTACGCACTTTTGAAAAAAGACAGAAATATTGTATAATTGAAGTTGCTAGATATTTTTGTAAAATTGTGTATATAAAAGGTTTTCTTCGCTCAAAAAGTCTACGATTCGTTAAATAGCATGCATGAAAATTAATAGAAAACAAAGAAGAATTTTCAACATCGGAAAGTAGTAGGCCATAGTCTGTTAATAAAAAAAGAAAAAGATTAATTAGTGGTTGTACAATCGAACCTAAAAATGTACAATTTTCACACTAAAAGTTGTATAATTCACAAATACCTAGGAACAACACTGATTGTAGGGTGATCGAACCGGTTATCGGACACTTAAGCAATTTTTGGCGTGAAAACGTACATAATTGAGTTATTTTTCTATTAATATTACTTATACAGGAACATAAGTAATCAATGGAGTATTGAGAATAGAAAGCAAAAAATCAAAATATGTTATGTGGATACATTTTAAAAATAATTAAGAAAAAGTTGGGAAAAGTACCTTTTACCAGTTTTCGATCGCCCTAGGTACCTTAAAATTGCCGATGGCAATGAAAATTAACTAATAAATATGTCAAATATTGCCGCAGTTGCCCATATCATAAAGCTCAATCACGTAAAAAACCAGGTCTCTTATTTTCCATTGTAAAACATTGTCGTCCATTTCATACATTGTATAATATGGCAATTTACATAAACGAAAAAGTGTACAAGGTATAAACTGCAGAAGTTTTGTATAAAAAGAAGAAATCGACATTATCATACAGCTGTGGGTATGCCTAGAACCAGTGTAGAATTTCAAAGATTTAATAAAACAATATTAGTTGCTTTGTTTCTTTATCGCAAGTGAAGCTTATACTAATTTAGACGAATGGGATTCCAATATAAAAAAAATACAATTGAGTATCAAAAGTACTACCAATAAAACAATATAATTTTGTTCCATAATGAAACAAACAAAAAGTTGCGAGAAAAATTTAAAGGTTTATTTTTTTAATGTACAGGAAGTTATTGGTCCCGATCAGTAAAGACTTAGAAACTTTTATTTTGAAACAATACTGTAGAAATTACTTATTATTTCTAAGACATTGTATTTGAGAATTACAGAAATTAAAAAAGTATTTGTAAATTATCTATTTCTTGTTATAGTGTGTCAAAGTATTTGTTTGTAAAAATATTCACCTCTTTTCTAAATGAAAAGCCGACACTATAATTTTACGATTATTTTTCTGAAACTTCTAAACAAGCAAAATGTTTTAATGTTGACGATGCATATAATGCAAGGTCTTGAATTGGAAAACTAATGTTAATGTGAGTTTTTATTATCGACTTCTATCGTTCAAAATACAAATCAGTAAAATGAATAGAGGATTTGATATATCATGCATTTTTCCTTAGGCAAGCAAATTAGTTCTACTGTGATTCACATAAGCAGATATTTAACAGAACCTATATACTAGGAACTCAATAACAATAACAAATAATATTATGTTCCAGGTGCTTCCAACACTAAGAGCAAATCAGTTTTCGCTACTGACTGGCGTTACATAACAGTGCGGTGTTGACGATGTTGTAGATGTAAATAAAAATAATGTAAAGTAATTAAATACGGTGGTTACAAAATTAGTACTGAAGAACTGAGTTAAAAAAAATACTGACGATTAACAAGGTTTCTGAAGATGAAAAACTCAAGGAAAGCAGTTCCATGGAAATAAATATCTCTAAAACACTATCAGGTGGAAATGTTTTCAGACATAGCACTGCAAAAAGGCTATCAGGTGAAAATATTTTCAGGCATAGTACTGTAGAGGACCCATTTCTAAAACACTATCAGGTGGAAAATTTTCAGACATAGCACTGCAAAAAGGCTATCAGGTGAAAATGTTTTCAGGGATAGTACTGTAGAGTCTCGTTTCTAAAACACTATCAGATGAAAATGGTTTCAGACATAGTACTGTAAAGAGTCTATCAGGTGAAATCGTTTTCAGGCATAGTACTGTAGAATCTCACACTAAAATAATATCATGAGGTGAAAATGTTTTCAGACATAGTACTGTAAAAAGTCTATCAAGTGAAAATGTTTTCAGTACTCGCTACCTAAAGTCAACACAAAAAAAATTAATATTTGTATGGTGATAAATTATTATTATTCCAGATATTCATACATCAGATATACCTTGAGGACAAGGTTCACATCCAGGATGGCCGGATGTTAGCTTCCAGTATTTATTACATAAATATTTGCTAGACACTCCCTGTAGTATTTTTGGATGCGGTGCGTCTTTCGCTGACACAAGGTATTTTAATATTTCGATGAGTGGACAGTTTTAACAATCAAGAAAGGGAAATATAGACCGGCATTGATACATTCATTATTAGCTGTTCAACCATTATTGATTAATAAAGTTTATTTTTGTAAAGTGAATTTCTATTACCCCTTAGCTAATAATACAAACTGTCTCAACGAGAATCAGGTTTGCGTCACTTTTTCAAGTGTTCCCGTCTACGATAATATCCTAAAATAATAAAGTCGCCTTTTCTTCAACTCAGCATTATTCCAGCGAAGCATGACATCAACTTGTGATATTTACGGTCAGCGGCGTACATAGCCGTTAACACATGTTTTTGTATTTATTTCTTAAATGCTTCCCAGAAAAATATTTACGAATACTTAATAATTCGTTAATGATTTTAGAAAACAATTTCATTTATTTAAATTTTACTCTATCGATTAAAAATCACATCATCCAACTCTAGTTTTCCTCAAGAATTTACAAGTAAATAGATTTAAAGATTGAAATAACATGAAATCGTTTAAATACGCCGACCACTATTGAAATAATCCATTAAATTAACCAAACATTAAACTTTAAGTACATAAAATTATTATAAAAACACTCAAAAAACGATAAAATCAATGGGACATTCATTTCTAAGTGTAAAATAAATATTATCATGACAATACTAAATTATATATTACATAAATGACTGATCATATACATTAAGTCCAAATACAATGATAAAATTATCTAAAAAAAATTGTTCGACTCATCAACAACAAAAATCGTGGTACAATAATTAATTGTGAGCACTTTTTTGTGCACACAACTGTTCCCTTCTTAATATAATAACGCATTGTAATTTAATTATGACCGTAACTGTAAACATTAATACGTAGATAAGAAATCAGTATTTTGATTTTAAAAAGGTATTTCAAGTATTTTGTCTCCGAGCGTTGGCCGTGATTTTTTTCTTATTAATTTAATTAATCAAAAATAAATTTTGAAGCAGAGGTAGAATTCCCCACTCGACCATTCATTACTGGTTTTTTTTTTACAAAATTGAATATATAATTTGAAGGTTGAATTCAAATTGTATACGCGTTTATTTTCATTGTTTCTTTTACGATTTATTATTGGAATTGAGCGCAAATTTGCTTATCACTACGTTATAATTAATTTACTTCATTATTAATGCACGTGTGAAATATTGTGTAATTCAAAAACAAAGTTCTTAATTTTGTGTAGGTCCTTGAGATATCAATGTCGGGGTTAAAAAAAAATTAAATTTTTTTATCAATATCATTTAACTTTTACAATACTAGGGGGTCTATTCTGTAACAATTCCTTTAAAAATATTGGCAGCCTTTAAAAATAGTTTCGTATTCGTTAATTTACTTCTATCATTATTTAAACAGATTTCTTTAAGATAGTCCTCTAATGTATTTTAACGATCCGTTTAAATAATGACAGAAGTAAAGGAGAAAATATTTTTAAAGGCCGTTAAATATAAAGGAATTGTTACAGAATAGACCCCTAGTTCCGGTTACGATAGAAATTAGGACCACTTTGCAAGTCAGATTTTTTTAAAAGGAAAAATAAAAGGACTAAAACCTATTAAAATACACAATTACTACAAAAATAAATCACACGAATTGTATCTTTTTGATAAGACTTACAATACAATAGGATAGAAAATTATAAATTTGAATGTATTGGAAAACCGCCAAACCCATTGAAGACGATGACAAAACTAGATGGGGAAATATCTAGATTCTCTCCATTTAAATCGCCAAGACCTGACGGTTTCTATCCAGCCCTATTTCAGTGAGGTCTGGAAGAACTCACACTGCACCAACTCGTTATTTTTACTTAAAATCCTATTTTTGCCATAGAAATTAAATTTTTATTGAAAAATCAAATAAAAATTTGTTGTAATTGACAGACTTTGTGTTCTCTCCCCTTTCCATAATAAATTAGAAAGTTCTACAACTAATTTAGGAAATTTTGCGTGAATGTAAATAGATGCAATTATGAGAAGGAATATTTATAAAACAACTGTCTAAAATTTTTTAATCAAATGATGGAATAAACAAAATTAGGTGATATAAATATCGAAAATTGATCTTCACTAAAATGAATCGTAATTCGGTGTGAGTAATTTTTATATTCAAACGAAAAAATATTTCTAAATATCTAAATATAAAAAATGTTCACACATTGTATTCAAAACATTTTTTCATATACCTTCATTTCCAACGAAAAAATTGAAAACATTCAAATTTCTCCATTACGGCCCATTTCAGAAAAATCATGTATAGGGCAAAAATTATAGAGAATATCATCAAAAAAAAATACTTAATAAAATAATTTTCTTCTTTATCATAAATAGCACAAATATACCTGAAAGTAGAAAAAATTACCCGAGATGCTCCAACAATATCCAAAACCTAATCAGCTCACTGCAAGATAGTTCAGTAACTGAAGACCTGAAAATATGCAAAGCTGTCATTAAGTCGGTCCAGATTTCCTTTGTGGCTCAATTCTTAGGTCTTGACGGTTGCTTTCAAGGACGAAAACTTTTACCAACACTGCTGGGTCGGAAAGGGCTCAAAATGGCCCCTAAAGTCCGAAAAAATGGTTTCCCGCTAATATCTGCCAAAATATACAAATTAGACAATTTTTGTTTAGATAAAAAATGAAGATCGTATCATTATCTAAAAAAATGGTCTCCACCATTTTTTTCGGAAGACGAATATTTTTTGAAAAAACGGCATTCGAAAAAGCCCGAATTTTTGCATTGAATAGAAATGTTAGTTTCTCATTGAATTTCCGCTCGAGGGAGTTGGGAATACATTGATTTTCATGTTTTGGACTTTGGAGATCAATTGTAGATGGCGCCAGCGGCATACCTCTGCTCACTAAATTATGGGGCCTATGAATGGAAATCCGGGCACTAATAGATCTTACGACAATTATTGGCGGATTCTACGGGATTTTTTCTGTAAAGTAGCGCTTGGGGGGGTCTAATCTATATTGCCGAATGTTCTGTGTAATTTGCGTTGCAAAATTTAATAGAAAAGTGCAAAAAAAATTTTTTTTCATGTGGCAGTCTCAAATCCCGGCGCTTTGCCTAATAGTGGGTTATTAGTTTAAGAGTGTGATGAATATTGACCCGAGAAGACCCTTTATATTTTCGCCAACTTCTATCGGAACAATATAGGTCCAGGGTTTCAGAAAAATAAGAAAGTTTCTGAAAAATTTCGTTTATTATGAAAAACATGTTGAAAATACGAAATACATAGCAATGCTTATAATTTATCATACGTTAAACCATTCAATGTCATCAGAATCATACTCTTCATCGTCTTGCTCTTGCTCCACGCGTCCCTTCCTCCTGTTTTTCCAACCCCTGTGTTGCTGTCTCGACAGCTATTTCATCTTCCTCCCCTTCAACCCCTTCTCGGTCTCGATCCATCTCTAATTCTTCCGGGAAAATACCTTAATTTTTGTTATAATTAAAACACTGTGTCGACTGACACGAACCACAGACAGGCGAGCATTTCAGTCCGGCTTTCAAACAAGAACAATTCTTCTCGCAGCCTGTCTTGCACTGACAAAAAATCATCTTCAAGAGTTCCGGAGGGGCCGGATCACTTTTACACTTAATTTCATTAATTTTTCTGGTAATTTACACTCACTTTGTAAAGCAAATCTTCTAGAAGTGCCGCTAAAAGCTCTGTATCTAAAGGGCTTTCTATTTTATGTTTGTTTTAACCTAAAAAAAAAGAATAACATTAGTAGAAATAATTATATGATAGATATAGCAACAAAAGACTTACCTCAACCCCAAATCTTCGATATATATTCCACTTTAACTCATTTGTGTTAAATATAGAAAAGAAAAGTAATCATTGTTTATTATTACTATTCGAACCCAGAATTGTGAATTTTCTTTAAATATACGAAAGAAATATATAACAACCGACAATAACGACTCCAAAAACAACAGAGATTGTATACCAACACAAGCAGACGATTAAGGTAAGCGCGTGGGTACACGCGGTTAGGTTATGATGGAATATCATAGATCTCAGGCGGAGAGCGAAAAAATGGGGGAGATAATTCTAACAAACAGTTAAGAACCACGTTCACATACGGGATCAATTGATAGACATGAAAAGGTGAGAATATCAGCTTCACTTTGGTCTGGGTATTAATGTTCAAAAAATTAACAGCGGGGAACAAGAAGTATTTAAAAAAAAAAGTCCGGTTTTCCCCGGTGTGATCAATTTTCCCGATTTTAAAAAAAAATACATTCAAAAAGTAGACACTCTATGCTTTAAAATGGTGTGCATTGAATAACAATAATATGAAATATGAGTTTTTAATTACTAATTTTGTTTTAAAACGCCAGGAAGATACTGGAAAAAAAATTCTGAGATCATTCGAGACATCTCAAGATCCCATTTAAAACAAAAATGGGATAAAAAACTATTAAAATAAAAAAAATATGAATAAATTACTATAAAGTGGTCCAAAATAGTAGGAAAACGCGACTTTGACCCCTTTTTCAATGTTCTTGACAGAAAATAACGGGCTTCAAGGCACATGGATCGATATCTATGGGTTTTCCCATTGTAATGAACTTTGAATCATCAAAAAATATCAATTTTTGACCGAGTTCTGAAACAATTTGTCCACCCGTTTACAAGCTAATCAGCATTGCTATAGAGATAAAGCAGGGGCTGAACGAGGGACTTTTGATAGCGGTTATCTCGAAACCTGTCGAATTCCCGACAAAAATGATAGGGACCATTTTTGTAGATAATGATAAGATCTTTCTTTTTATCTAAACAAAAATTCTCTAATTTGCATATTGTGGAAGATATTGGCGGGAAGCCAGTTTTAGGGTCCATTTTGGGCCCTTTCCGACGCAGCAGAGTTGGTAAAAGTTTTCGACCTTGGAAGCGACCGCCGAGACCTAAGAGTTGAGCCACAACGGAAATCTGGACCGACTTAATGACAGGTTGGTCCCTTATTCAGTTACTGGACTAGATGGATTAAAGTTAAAGTTTTAAATTTGGTTTTTTCCCTTTGAGTTATATAGGATACAGACACATAAATAGACATCGAGAAAATAGTGAAAACGTAAAGATATGTCAAAAACTTGAGGTCGAAAAAATCATGATTTCTATATTTTCCATTAAAAATCTAGTCATTGGAAAAAATTATGATATAAAGGTGATATGTGGTTTAATTGATAATGATTTTACAAAAAAACCATCGAAGGTTATCTATATCTAGTTTTATTATAGGCAGGCATAATTTATTTCTAAAAATAAACCAATGATATAATACATAGTTTTATTATTTATTTTTCTTATCTATACAACGTGTTAGCAAACAGAAAGTGAGTAATTACTTTTTAGCAAATCATCCATCTACCAATTTTGAGCTAATCATCCATAATGCATTCAGTTTTAGCAAAATCATTCATCTATTCATTCGTGCTCGTTATATACACGTTTGAAATAAAAAAAATGACGAAAACATGAATCACGGCACGACAAATACATTTTTAAAAATAGTTATGTTGAAAAAATCGTGTAAATGGATAAGTTCCATGCAGTGCCCATTGTACCGAAATATATTTAACCATAGATTATGGAAAAGAAAATCGATTTAAAAAAGATTGCCTATATAGTACTTCTGTAGTTCATTCACATCTATTTGGCAACCCGGGTGGTTATGTTAGTGTAATAAATCTCGACAATTTAAAAATATACACGGTGGGTCAAAAAAGTGAGCACATTTTATATTTTTTTGAATAATGTTAATCTTTAAAATTATCTTTGCACCAAATTTGCAGAAAATATTCACAAAAGTATAAGTTCCCATAAAATAAATTCAAATCTATCGAAATTGAATTAAAATAATATACAGGGTAGATTAAAATAAAAACTTTAAGCGACTCGCAAAAATAAACTTTACTTTTTTTTTTCAATATTAGGAATTTGAATATGAAAGCTGATAATATCAGCAAAAAAACTACCTAAACCTTTTTTTGATATTTCATTTGGTTTAGCATTTACAATAGTTTCTACGGAGTTTCAAGATAATTGTTAATAAATCCTAAACTGAATGAAATATAAAAAATCTGATGTGTCCAACACATGCCTTTTCTGTCTAGTTATTTGTTAATTTATTTACAATAATATTTACTTAATTACTTTGTATATTCATTATCATTTTCTTTATTGAAAATGATGTAATTTTGTTAAGACAATCAACCTCATTATTATGGAGATAAAAAAATATACAGTGTCATAAAAACGGTCTGAATGAAACATTAACAAGCTCTCCTATCATTTATTACATTATATTTCTATAAATGTAATGCAACAGTAAACTTAATGAATTAATTTAACTACATAATTAATCGAATGGTATAATAGTCATAAAAACAGTTAATTTAATTTATTTACTACCAATAAATTGTTTTTAACATAAAACAATTTATGAATGAATGTAAAAAATATTTTAATTTATTGTTATGCATTTTAAACAACTTACCTTATTTATGATATATTTAAATACGTAAATTCAATATCAAATGCAATTTCGAGATTTTTTTGCAACAATTAGTGGTTTAAAATTTCAATAATAATTAAATAAATCATTACAGCATTCATAGAGGGATGATTTGTTAAATATTTGTCAAATCGAAGAGGTTACAATTGAGATATCGAAATCTTCATTTATTGAGGCATATTAACTTGTTTTTTTGATCACATTATATTGGGATACTTTTTTTGGACAACAGATTTCATAATTACTGAATTATCGAAAGGGTTCAATCTGCTAGATTACCTTTTTTATCCCATCAAGTTAATTAGAAAATTTTCGTTACTTCTGAAATACCGCAAAAAATAGTGAACAAAAGCTTTTTGTATGTATATATGCAAACTGTTGATATTTTGAAAATGGTTAAAATGCTTTTTATGATACTTGTACATTGTGATATTTAGGGTGGGTTCTTTTTAAAAAAAATTACCCTGTATATTATCACAAACTTGACAAACTTATTTCGTTGGCAATTTTGGCAAATACTATTTTCATAAAATAAAATATTTAAACCCTTGTAAAGTCTATAAATTTTACTGCAAAATTATAATTTAAGAACTGTACTAATACTATAAAGATAAACTATCAAAATGCGATAAGATATACTGGTAAGAAAATCTAAATAAATACTTTTCATTTACTTATAATATATTAAGGGGGATTATCAGATAAACATGACCTCCAAATTTAACTGCAACAAACTAAAAATTAAGGAGCATATAAGGGTACAATTTGAATTGATTTAATAGCTGTTTCTGCCTATTTCCACATTGAAGCAGTACCCAAAAAGGATCAAGAAACATCAACGAACTTATTGCTAATATACCAACGTCATATTATGAAACTTCATCATCCAGTATGGCAGCTTTTGTATTACCAATGCCTTTGATAAATTAATTCTACAGGCTTTACAAGATCAATATAGGTACATCAAGGCTGAGCTTCAGAAATTGTATTGATGTACACCAACAGTCAAAACACGCATTTACGGTTAACCTCTCGTCTTTTTTTGCTAAGAAGCTTCCAATGTTAATATTAAAATAGTTTGTTGGTCAACAGAAACTTATATAGTATCAAATTTCTATCAATTTTTAAATCGTATTTGTTATAAACATAAAACTTACCTGGTAGATTTATTGCTACTTTTTCCCCTCGCCGCATCCTAATATTTCTTGATAAAGTTTTGAACCTGGGATGTCCGGGAAATATAACGTCGTCCGGGAAAAACAGCGACCTGGTCGCACCCTGGTCAGGCGTTGGTTTGGTAGGTGGGTGTGTAAAATCTTCGCAACCTAATCTGAGAAATATTTAGTGAATATTCGAGAAAATTATAATAAATATATTAAAAAAAAGTTTCAAGGATAGTTTTGATACTAGTATGAAGTAGATAATGACCCTATTAAATGACATTGTTTACCTTAATAGCTCTGGTATAATTTAAAACTATGATAACACAATTATTATTATATTGAGTTTCAATCTGTGTTCAAATATTTTCGGATAAATAATTCAAAGTATGTAGAATTCAAGGTACACATTAATATGTTTAAACAATATCCAAGATTTAATCTTTTAGTTGAGCCTCGTTAAAATGCTCATGACTGGCTTCAGCTTACACAGGAGCTAAAGCAACTATCAACAATTGAAAACTCTTGTTGGAACACTGCCATCACGAAAATTGGAAATTTTGATATTTTAAGCAGAAGAGTATGTACAATCTGTTCGCTATACTTACGCTGGTTTCGGATTAACAAAATTATGCAAATTAGTCATTGACAACCAGTTCCAATAAGCCTCTTCCCAAGAAATTAGGTAAAATTGCCCTAATGGTCAGATTTAAATTAAAATAACATTAGGGTAGGTACTAAATTTGTTACAAATATTGCAGTTGAATTGATTCTTTGCAAGTGTTGACATTGTATGTATATTGTAAATTTAGTGGAAATTTTAAAAATTCCTAGACGTGTGTTAGATGTAGATAGTCTAATTTGTAGTGTACATAAGTATTTTACGGATGAAACAGAAAATGGCGGTCCTCTAAAATCGGTAAAACGCGTATGCGATGCTCTAGGAATTAGGGAAACCAAATTAAGAAGAGTATTACAAAATCACAATAGTGAACTGCCGAAAGATCACCGCAAAACTCGCCCATCATTGAAAACGAAAGATATTCCAGCTGGAAAGAAATTTAAAATTCGTGATACCATTTATCAAATGAGGGTCAACAAGGAACATGTGACCTTAAATACAATTCTCTCGGAATTAATAGATAGAAAATTTGACGACATTGGCAAGTAATACATAACTTGGGTTTCAAATTTCAAAAGGAGGATAACAGAAAGGCCCTTTGTGAAAGAAGTTCTGTCGTGCACAAGAGAATTAACTTTCTAAGAAAATATTCTAAATTTAAAGAATTAGGGGCAATTTTATATATTTAGACGACACATGGATATTTTCTAGGGGTGCAACCAAGAGAATATGGCAAGATGATAACGTAAAGTTCATCAAACATACCGATGGAGAAGGGAAGCGACACATAATTTTACATGCAAGAGGGAAATCGGGTTTTATAGAAGGTGCTGATTTAATATTTTCATCTAAATCCAAATCCAGTGACTATCACGATAATATGAACACGTAAATGTTTGTAAAATGGTTGCATGAAAAACTTCTCCCAGGTTTAAGTGAGCCCAGCGTAATTATTTTAGACAATGCACCTTACCATTCTGAAGTATTAAACAAAAGTCCAACGAATTCTTGGACTGTTGATAAAATTAAAGAATGGTTGACAAAGGAACACATACCATTTCAATATATATATTAAAATCAGAATTATTACGCTTGGCAAATATACACGCAAAACCAAAAACCTTTGTTGTGGATCAGATTATTGAAAGTTACGGTCATCAAGTTTTTCGTCTGCCACCGTATCATTGCCAGTTTAATCCCATCGAATATATATGGGGAATAGCAAAACAATATTATGACAACCATATTGTGCCTAATGGTTATAGTGACGACGCAGTTCGGGAAACTTGGCGAAAAGCACTTTCAATTGCAACTCCAGAAGTGTGGCGGAACTGTATATCCAAGTGCAAGAAACTAATAGAAGATTGGTGGACTCGTGAAAATAAAATAAACGAAATAAGTCCAATCATAATAACAATTAATGGTGATGACAGTGATGATTATGACGATTATGATATTTTGGATGATAATGACTGATTTTCATTTTTGTTGGCAAGTTAAATTTTTTTATTTTTCATTTGATATTCTCTACTTGGAACAAATTTTTGTTAGAAAATTTTTTATTTGAGCTAAATAACCCTCTTATTATACATAAACCATATTTTCTGTATGAAGTGTAATATAAAATTATTATTAGGTTTATGATAGCCACATTAGACTCCATTAATGAATAAGTTGAATTCTGCTCTCAATTATACAAAAGATTCTCAATTATTATTTAATTAAAAAGTTGTACATTATTTTTCATTTCATTTAACCAGTTGATATTTCCCCAAAGAACAGGTCAAACTTTCGGGTACTTACCTGGAAATACTCATAAAAATTTTAATCCGAAACCCGCGTAAGTATAGCGAACAGACTATAGACAAAGCTGTGTTAAAAAGTGGTGTATCTTCAGAAACTATCTAAAGTTCAAAGTTCTTAAAATCAAAATTATTTATTGTCAGAGATAGAAAACATAGGTACATAATACATCAAATAATAAGTCAATTATTAAAATATAGATTTATAATATATATAAAAACATTTATATATAAATGGGTAAAATAAATACAACTTAATTAAACGAATCCTGAGAGGACCATTAAAGAACTACGACCGATATGTGAAAAAAAAAGGATGAGCATAGATTTAAAAAAATATTTCGTTTTGATTATTATAGATACACAGAAGACAGTTTCAATACGTAAAATAATTACGTCATGTTTAAGTAATAGTGGTCAGAGATTTATCAAGTGGTTTTCAACAAGATAAGCTTGGAATTTTGAATTCTAAACCTCAATTAGCAAATGATTTGTTGACAGATAATTTATTTAATTTAATGGATTGTAGAAAATGACATGTAAAGTAACATTTTTTTTTTTTTGAAAATAACCCACTTTCTTGAATGACAAGAAAATAAAAACTATGATATATATTTTTAAAAATCTTTGATTAAAACTACAAAAAAATAATGGTTAAATCTTCTCCAATGGGAAACCTGCACTGAACACGAGACTACAACGCAACCAGTAATTAATTTCAAGGTGATTTCCTGTAAAAAAAGTTTGACATTCTTTTTCACAAATTTAAAAGCATTGATATAAATATTGTTGACAATGTTTGCTTTAGATTAAAAAAGACAAACATAGTCATTAGATCAATGATGAAGGGTAATTCAATTATGGTAATTAGTATACAAATTACCATGTACACTGTCCATGGAAAAATTAATATTGAACTAGTCATTAAAGTTGTTATCTAACTAAATAACCTCCAAAGTCAGTATATAAATATATTTTTCTACCATCACTATTCAAAGTTAATATTTTGAGCTGACATTAAGTGAGGAGCCAAGTCTGGTGAATACGGGATTAACTGGAATGATAATTACTTGTGGAATATACCATTATTTTTTGGAATTAATTAAAAAAGACCCTTGATTATTGAAAACATTGATTATTCTAGCAAATATAAGATGTTTTTATAAATAATTTCCGTCACCCAGTTTAATACGGTGTTTAAAAAACCATTATTGATAAACTTGCTGTGACTAATAAATAATAAATGCTCGCTAGTACATGGATTATAAATTATAATATTTTCCAGCAGTATAAATTTTTATATTATCATAATCTGTTCAACCTTGCCCTCAGAACGATGATTTGCAGTTTTTAATATTATAAAATCGATTGAAGAATTATTAGTATAACAAACTCTATGGATTAGGTATATAAAATAATTTACAGAAAATCTAACAAAATAATTTTTTATATAAAATGATGATTTGCAGTTTTTATTATTATAAAATCGATTGAAAAACTATTAGTATAACAAAATATAAATATAGCAAGTCATATTTTGGATTATTTATTTTCATTTATTGATTAATTGTATTTCTATTTCATGAATTGTCCTGTTAATTACTGTAGTAATCGAATTAAATTACCGGTTTTGAGCTTACATTAAATTGTAATTAGATGGAACAAAATGGATTCTATGTATTTTGAGGTGATCTTTTCGAAAAAAGGCAAAACAAAATGTAGCAGTTTTTCGAAAGTGCCGAAATTTTGGATTTTGTCAATTTTTCAATTTTGCGCATGCGCATATCGCAAATAAATCAATATTTTTAAAACGCAGTTTACGACACTTGAAAGCTTAGAAAAAATGCTAATATTTATGTCTCTTGAGAAATTTTGATTTGATGCACCGTTCTCGCGGTATGGACGATTGAAATTTGTTTAGTATTTTGAGGCGGCGAAGGTCTAAAAATTGAATTTGTTAAATGTTCAAACACTAAATTCTTCATAACTTTGGTAAAAATTAAGATATTTGAAGAAACAAAAATTCGTTTTGAACTTAAGGGATGTGACTATTGATTCCCAGAAGGGGGCAAGAGAAATCCCAAAATTGGGCATATGGCGGAAGGGCAAATTGTACCGCAAGTCTAATTTCATTGTTTGCCTATAACGGCCAAACTATTTAAATTTTTTTAATGCCACTTACAAAGCTTACTCTTAAATATAAAATCTTGTACGTGTGTGATTTTTACCGAAATCGGATTATAATTGGCCAAGATATCAAACAAATTAACAAATTTTTTTCCCTAAAAAAAAAACTAAATTTTTTTTCGAAAGTTTGAAGTGGCACAAAAATGCCAAAAATGCACCCAATGACTCAAAACTTTGAGAAAAGTTGCCTAAAATTGACGATTTTCAGTTTTTTGGTTTGAAAATTGAGCAAACCCAAATCTCATGTCTTCTAAATATGTATACATAGTTTAAAGTGTGTATGTTTCTTCTAAGTTGTAGAATTCTCCCGACAAAAGTCCCATTATACGCGCTCCGCGGGAACCAAAACTCGTGCATTTCTGTAATTTGATTTTTTTGTGATTTCCAGTTTTAAATTTCTTACATACCTAAATTTATTAGGCCTAAAATTTATTAAATTGTATTTTATTGACTTGTTATCAGACGTTTCTTGTGTTTTGTGCAAAAAATAGAATTACCGCAAAATTAGCCGGACGTCGTATCAAGGATACCCATGATCTCGGCGTTCGCTATCCGACAAGTTTAAACTTGAAACGGTCATATTATTACAAATTGAATCTCTTGATAGTGTTCATCGGCATAAATTTTTAATAACCGTGTTCAGCAAGCTCTGTGTACACGTGGTTTTTCGGACTTCTTCAGCAATTTATTGAGTAAATACGTTCTTAAATTAAGAAAATTCTATCACAGTGCTATAATTTTTTTTGTTTCCAGGTTGCAATGGCTGGCCTGTGTTTATTATGTCATCAGAAACTTGCAGAGGGTGAACTTACCCCAATTAGGGTCGGTTTTTCAATGTCCAGTCAAAGTGGCTGTTACGTAGCCGACAGCTATATCGTAGCTGGCAGTCAAAGTCCCTGTTACCGATGGAACGTGGATGGAACTGTTTTTCAATCATCACGAATTTAACTGCTAGCTACGTAGCGAATAGTTTTTTACTCTTAGCCAGGTTGGCACTTCTGCTAATTTATTAAATGGTTTTTATTGGATAATTTAAAATAGCGACGGCTATAGGGACCGTGCGTGAAATATAGAGGCAGCACTACTGCCGAAGTTAGCCCTCTCTAGTGTTTAATTTTAGAATTAAATGGGGTAAACATTGCAAGTAAATAATAAAGGATATTTTTTAAAATATTAAATATAGTTAAAAATAGATACCGGCCCGTACCAAACAATCGTGTACATGGTCAAAATGACGTAAAATGTGAAACATTATTAAAATCTGGACATGTATATACATTTTAAGCAAAAAGATTTAAATGGCTAAGTGACAATAAATTGTAAAGTTGTACCTTAAACAAGTGTATCCAATGTCAAAATATCGGTATTTAGTAACACTGAATTTACAAGTAATACAATAACATTTAAAAAATGTAAATTAATAAAAAAGATTGATAGTAATAATAATAAATCTTTTTAGCTTTGTTAGTCGAAATGTCATTCATCCACTGACGTTTATGAGATGTCCAATGATACATATTATAGATTGCTCACCCAATTATAAACAAATGATGAAAAGCGGGTTGCAATGTGCCTTTCCTAGTGCTCACTAAATAGAGCCGTTCTAGCCCAAATGTGTTTTAAAATAAAATTTCAGCATTTTAATATTTAGAAAAAGAAAATAATTAAAGTTTTACTTCAAGACATGTTATTATGTATTTGGAAAGTTGCGTTTCCATGTAGTTAAATAATATTAAGAGATCTAAACAATTTTTATAACAGATGGATATAAATAATTTTTTCTACGTTCATGCAAAAAACAAAACTTTATTGAATTATATTTAGGGAAAAAACTGGGTCTTTATTGCACTAATGCAATAAATTTTTTATTGCAATCATCTGTCATTTTACTATAGCGTTTTATGATCATGACAAACATAAATATTAAAATCAACGCCAAATATTTAGTCCATTTTCATTTTCTGTAGTACGTTTTAAAAACAATTGCATATTTTATATTATTTTCAATCGTTTAATAAATAAATTAA